>OY757318.1:88574538-89822636 GCA_963583905.1 Stenurella melanura | reverse complement strand
TATGTTCTGACAACCGTTTACCAAAATTTCTTCCTGTTTGTCCAATATATACCTTAGGACAAGCACCACAAGTCAACTTATAGACGCCTGATTTATTTTCTGATGAAATTTTGTCTTTTGCATTTTTTAAATGTTTTCCTATTGTGTTATTAGTTTTGAAAGCTACATTAATATTACGTTTTTTTTAAAAAGAGGAAGTTTTTTCTGTTGGGTAGCCAATGTAAGTGAGAACTTTGAAACTATTATTTTGATCTTTTATTGTTGGATATACTTCTTTAATGGCTTTATTGAAAGATTTTTTCACAATGATATTGTCTATTACTTCTGGGTTGTAACCATTGTTGAATGCAATTTGTTTTATTATTTGTAGTTCTTTGATATAATTTTCTTCTGATAAGGGGACAGTCAAAAGCCTGTGTATCATGCTGTTGTATGCTGCTATTTTGTGTTGGCGAGGATGTGCTGAGGTGTTGTGTATTGTTATGTCAGTGTGGGATGGTTTATGAAAAATTGAGAAATCATGTTTTTTATTGAGTCTTGTAATAGTTAAATCTAGAAAGTTAATAGCGTTTTCGGTTTCAGTTTCGAGAGTAAATTTAATTTTAGGGTGGAGTGAGTTTATGAAATTTAGGAAATTGTTGAGTTGTCGTTTAGTTCCTGTGAAACAAGTTAAAATATCATCTACATATCTATACCAATAAAGAAATGTATTGCTTTCTGGGTTTTTATGTATTTGGTTTTCTAAAAAGTCCATAAATATTTCGGATAAAAGTGGGCTGAGAGGATTACCCATAATTAGACCCTCGTCACTCGTATAAATCTTATTATTAAATTGAAAATAATTTTGTTCTAGGCAAATGGTTAAAAGATTTATAATCTCCTGTTTTTTAACAATGTTTGTATTATTTTTATCTAAAAGATTTTCTACTAAGGTTATTGTCTCTTTTGGTGGTATACTAGGGAATAAGTTCTGTACGTCAAAGGAAATTAATTTTGCATTGCCCGGTAGTGTCATATTCTTTAGTTTGTCTATTAAGTCGTAAGAATTTTTGATACTATATTTTGGGGTGAATTTAGTGTTTTCTTTTATTACATCTATTAATTTGTGTGAAATATTAAATGATGGTGCTGTTAAAAACGAAACTACAGGTCTTATGGGGAGATTATCTTTATGTAATTTGACTAGAGAATATTCTCTACACAGCTAAAAGTCACGGGCCGCCACTGGTCCTTAATAAATGAGAGGAATGGAATACATTCTCCGTAAAAATTTGTAATAAAAACATAATAATTGTTGCTGAGAAAAAAGTAAATGTCTAATTTAATAGTGGAAGCATTTTTTGCGCGTATCATTCATCTATATTTTCTAAAGTCTCATATTGCATTATTTAGTGAAATTAATTTCGAATGCGGCAAAAGTGTGGCAAAAAAATAAATGAAGCCACTTTGTTCAGTTTTTTATGTACCTTTCGAATTTAACATTGAAATTTTTAAAAAACACAGGGTATTGTTTTCTTGAAGAACAACAAAAACATTTTTTCTTGAGTCTGGACCTAGATTATTTTTGCATTTGATACAAATACTTATTCAGGATCATTATTATATTATATGTGCCAAATATGAACTTATTATTCCATTTCTTTACAACGTAACAGCCAAAATAAATATTGGTAGAAATACATAAAACACCCTGTATTTTAGCAACGAGGGCCCACGTAGCTTGTCCAGTGGGTGATTATGATTACCCTCGGTGTCCTCTATCTGCCATTAAAGCATGTCCGTTTCCTCGTGAAACACCCTGTATATATAAAATTAACTAAAATCTTTTTAAAATTTCATAATTAGTGTTCAAAAATTGTAATTGTCTTTGGCTTCATTGAGTCGCCTATATGTTTATACAGACGTAATATCAACATCAACGTCCTAATTCTCTTTGTTGCCTTTAGTCGCAGATGTGCTTTTGTTTTATTGGGCTGCATAAACAAAATTTGCCAATAAAGAAAGGTGATCTGAAGACAGATCGTTTTAAGTGTGAGGCTTATTTGCAATAAAATCAATACAGTAAAATTTATGAGGCGTTTCTATTGTTATCTAAGGGCACATTTGCGAGCAGATTCTTATAGCTAACACTAAAAGCCTACTCCGACTTACGAGTTTCTATCATCAGCCCACTCTTTTGACAGTCGACGATTGTACGGAAGTCGGAAATCTGATCAAATGGGCCCATATTCCTTCGGTTAAGTGTTTTCATCGACCTCCGGGATAATATCTGACTTTTAATGCCCGTGATTGCCTGTAAGAACGGCGGTAATTAATGCACGTTGAGTGCGATAACACGACTGAATCACCTCTGTCCGCTTCATCTAACATAATCGTAGAAAGATCAGTATTTTTATGCCTATTTGATTATAATCCAATAGATATCTTGTAACCGCAGAAGACAATTACAAAAAACAACCTTACCTGTAATTTGTGTTTTTCTGTACAGAGTTATTTTTTATTATTATATAAAAGTCATTTTTGATTGGTTAATTTTGCAAGAAATCCATTACAATTATTAGAGCGTCTCACTTCTGACTTTAGTGCAAGTGAATCTAAACTTTATGCAATGTGTTTGTAATGTTTAAAAATGAATTATTATTTGTTTGCTTATAATCGTATTGAAACATATTCTTTATAGGATTTTGCAAACAGCAGAAAAAAGAACTATCTATAACTAAAAGAAAAACTTTCTGTAAAAATATTAATGAAATCTTTGCATTCTTCCGATAACCTGAAATCTGGTTATGCTAGCAAATTAAAATCTTAAAATGAATTTATCTAATTTCTTATTTGACAATTCTCATTCTAACACTAGCATCCACACATTCCCCTACGGCCATGTAGATTAAACCAGTATCTACATAACCCCCACGATCATGAAGATTCAGTTAAAAATGAGAACAAAGGCCTAAAATGAATTTATTTATCTCTCTTGTCTTAAAAAAAAATTCATTCTAATGGATTACATTTTCATGAAATCTATCATTCTGTTTCTTGGAAATGCTTAGCCTTTAAAACGTTTTTCGCCCTTATTCTGGAGCTCATCAGAAAGACATAAAGCCACTCATAAAGATATTTCATGCAAAACCAAGACTATACCAGGTGAGTCACGAATTGCGCTCGCCCCAATATTTCCTAAAATATTTGAAATAGAAAATTGAAATATGGAGGCCTTATCACACGACTAAAATTCATCTTTTCAATAAAAAATCAAGTTTGGTGCACATCCGGTTTGACCGGAAATGCCCACAACTTTCGATTTTTAAATAGAACACCCTATATATTTTTACATTTTTGGAATCTAGAGGAAATTTTGAATACAATACATCCAGTTTGGTCACTTTTTGATAAACAATAAAAATTTTATTAAAAAATCTATTTCTGAATCCAGAGTGCTGTGGTGCCCAAAATATATTTTAGTTTGTGTGCTACGTTACTATAAAAATAAAAAGAGCCATATGATTGCATTACTTAATTTTCTAGAGGCGTTTAAAATTTTTAAATGTGATTTTTACCCACTAACTCGGTTTTTTAAATGGGAATTTAATCGTTCACCAACATTTTTAAATACCTCATTTTCATACGAATCTAATGATACCAAAATTTTGAAAATCCGCTCAGAAATATTTGAGATTTCAGCCAAAATACAATGCAACCAAGCTTTTAGAAACATGCGGCTAATAGATAATAGATTAGTGGGCTTTGGAAACTAAAATGGCACATTTCTGTGTAAATCTGGTAACCTAATAACATTGGAAAAATCATAGTAGCCATTGAATGTAATAAA
Organism: Stenurella melanura; assembly: GCA_963583905.1. Classification (NCBI taxonomy): domain Eukaryota; kingdom Metazoa; phylum Arthropoda; class Insecta; order Coleoptera; family Cerambycidae; genus Stenurella; species Stenurella melanura. The sequence goes on along the minus strand of OY757318.1, from coordinate 89,818,807 downwards.
ACAATATCAGTTGTCAGACAGACTCGTGTAGTTATAGGCAATCTTGAGCTATCAAACATTTATTAATTGTGAGCGCAAAGAACGTTACAATTAAGTTTAGCATAGGTATGTGGAGGTAAACACAATTACATCCACAAGGACATTTGCAATAGAATGCGACATCAGTTCGGTTTTCAGAGTTTTATTTAAATGAACATAAATATCGGGCCTATAAATAAATAAATATCAATTCCGTTTGAACAATTAAACTTAAACTAAGTAACAGTAGGTATCTTTAAAATAATTAATATAATTAAACCATAAATTGACATTTATAGATATTGTTCAAAATGTCCACCATTTTTTTCTACGTACAGTTCTGCGTACAGTTGGTTGAATGGCTCTACGCAATTCAGCCGGCGTTATTTCATTAAGAGCCCGTACAACTTTACTTTGCAGCTCTTCACGGGTATTTGAAGAAGTTTTATAAACTTTATTTTTGAGAGTGCCCCATACATAATAGTCGAGGGGTGTTAAGTCAGGTGACCTAGGAGGTCACCTGATATGACCTTGATTTGCGATAAGGCGTTCACCATGCAAGTTATTTAAATATTCCATCAATCTTCTGGAATTATGTGGGGGAGCACCATCTTGTTGGAAAACCAGATTTTATAAATAGGCAAGAGGAAGTAAGTCAAGAAATTTTGCTGTCTGGCTTTGTAAAAAGAATAAATATCGTTCGCCAGTAAGTGTTCCATCAAAAAATATGGGTCCAATTATTCGATCTCCAAGTACTCCAAGCCAACAGTTAAACCCAAATCTTTCCTGATTATTCCCCCGTCCTACCAACCTCGGATTTTCTTAAGCCCAGTACCTAGTATTATTTCTGTTAAACATACCTTGGTTCGTAAATCTACTTTCATCTGAATATAAAATATGAATAGGAAAACCTGGGTTTTGTTGTACTGCATTTAAGATCCAGTTGCAATATACTAGCCTCCTATCGTTATCATCTCCATAAAGATGTTGGTGTATTTGGTATTTATAAGACCGAAACTTATGTTTCTTTAAAATTCTGCAAACCGAAGACTGACTAATGTCGCATTCCATTGACAATTCACTTGTTGATGTTGTTGGGTGTACCATCACAAATCCTAATACTCAATTTCTTTGTCCTCACTTACAATAAATGTTTGATGGTCATCTTGTTGATTGGGTTCGTTTCTTAATTCTTGTTCCACTCTGGCAAACAAGTGTCTGCTTGGATGACGTTTGTTGGGATATCGTTGCTGATACAGTTCTGCAGCTGCAGTTGAATTTTTGAGACGCTCTCCATATATCAGTAACATATCGACCTTTTCATTTCTACTAAAATTATGTATTTTCTTTAATTTTTACTCAAAGAGATTTCCGCAACGCTTTATTTTCTATCGTTTCAAAGGCTAAGCATTTCCAAGAAACAGAATGATAAATTTCATGAAAATGTAATACATTAGAATGAAATTTTTTTAAGACAAGGTAGATAAATAAATTCATTTTAGGCTTTTGTTCTCATTTTTAACTGAATCTTCATGATCGTAGGGGGTTATGTAGATACTAATTTAATCTGCATGGCCTTAGGGGACTGTGTGGATGCTAGTGTTAGAATGAAAATTGTCAAATAAGAAATTAGACAAATTTATTTTAGGATTTTAATTTGCTAGCATAACCAAAATTTAGGTTATCGAAAAAATGCAAAGATTTCATTAATATTTTTACAGAACGTTTTTCTTTTAGTTGCAGATAGTTATTTTTTCTGCTGTTTGCAAAATCCTATAAAGAATGTGTATGTAATAAAGTTAATAAGAAAATTTAAAAAAATATTAGAGCAGGAAATGATCGAAAGGGGTAGAAAATACCCCTTTTATCACGAGTTCCGTAACTTGTAGAATTCAAGTGAAAATGAAAAATACGTTTATCTTTTTGGCCCAAAATAAGATGGTTTTACTCTTGTTATTTTTTTTTCAAGAAATGCTTATTTTTCGAGGTATGGCCATTCGAAAACTCCTAAATGTGGGGGAAGGGAAATGTAAATGTTGAAAAACAAATCTGAAAAAATTCAGATGAATGTATCATCGACATACAAGTCTTTTCTTCATTTTCAACTTTTCTTTAAAGTGCGTTTTAACCGACTTTTTCCAGAGAAACATGAAAAACTACCCTTCTTTGAAATTGTAGTGCTTTAAAAATATGTAATTTAAATATCTGAAAAAATTCAGACGTATGCATTGAAGCCTTCTAAACATTTTTTTACTCTTGGAATTTTTTTGTAACTTGCTAATGTTTGTTTGTTTACATTTTATCGAGTTTATTGTAAAATATTCATATATATGCAAATTAGTTATACACACCCTCTTTTGTATTCAGGGGGTGATAGGTAATTTTTGGGAGTAATGGAAATGATGATAAATGATTATTGGGGGCTCCAAATGACTCCTATATAGTATTTTGGTTTTCTCTTTCCATTTGTGTAGCCCGTTTTTACGTAAGATCCCTAGAAAATAAAACATAAACCCTTGAAATAGGGTAAATTTTAAATTAAACTTTTAAATATTTATAATTTTTTTAAATGCACTACATGTAAGAAAAACTTTAAAATGTACTCAATTTACTCAATTTAGGAGTTAATATTTTATTATTTAGGAGTGTACGTAAAAGCGGACTCCAGAAATGGAAAGAGGAGACCAAAATGGGTGTCTGTAATTAATTTGCAAATATGTCATTATTTTACCTTCAGGAGAGACCTATCTGGCAGTATAAAAGCCTAGTGTCATTTTTCTTACATGCAGTAATATTTTAAAAAACTTTGAAATTTTATTTAAAATTTACCCTATATGAGCGGTTCATAATATATTTTCTAGGGGTTGTACGTAAAAGGGGACTTCAGAAATGGAAAAAGGATACCAAAACACCTTATACAGTCCATTTTGAGCCCCTAATATTCATTGTATCCATTACATATAAAATTCACCCCTAAATACACCCCCAAAGAGGGTGTGTATAATTAATTTGCATATGTATGACCATATTACCTCCAGAAATTGCCCAGTGACCTTTTCCTTGAATACATTAGCTTTTAAAATTATTTTGAAATTAAAAAAAATCCTTAATTTAGGTATTCATAAGAGGTTGTACGTGATAGTTTATGAGAAAGTTGTAATTACATGTCAAAGAGTGAAAGCTTTCAAGCATTTTAAGCCCAACTGCAACAAAATCCGTTCAGAATTGAGCGTTCGTAGAGAAAGAAATTGCATATCACTGTGTTGGTGATCCAATTCTGAACAACTTTCAAAATGCCCGTCCGTCTATCTGCACGTCTGTCTGAACATTTGTATGCCGTATGTATGTCCGTCTGTATGTCCGTACGTCTGTTCTTATGTCTGTGTCTGTCTGTCCGTCCGCCACGTTCTTGTAAGCACGATAGCTTAAGAATAGAAAGTCAGATTGTACTGCAATTTGGACAGTAAGTTTGAATAAGGAAGTTATTAATTATTTAAGTTTAAAAAAAGATCAATTTTTTTATGGTTTGTAATTAAACAAAAATTATTAGTTCTGATATTATTCACAAAAAAACTGTCAATAATGTTCTATTGAATGAACAACAATTATATAAAGAGTACATTTAATCGGCGAATAGCTCAATGGTTAGCTTGTTTAGTTCTATAATTGCTATTGAAAATTGTCATACAACTCCACCGTCGGTGATGCATGACGTCTGTACGTACAAGTGTACAGTATACAGCTTGCAATTCTAAACGGATCTAATTGATTTTTTAAGAATTATTTTTCAATTATTGACAGCTGTCTCTGACATTGATTTTTGTATACAATATTTTACAAAGGAGTAGGCAAATAATTTTTTATTTTTATTTTGTTGTAATTTATATTCAGAGCTTACCCTTTGACGGTTATCTAGCAGGAGCATGAGTTCATCCTCGCTCACTGCAACTAAGGTGATATCATCATCATCAGGGAGACGGTAAAAACTTTCGAAGTTACGTAATATTTCCCAAAAACTTGACGCATTGTATGTAAAATCCCATAAACTTTCATAAGTGAAAACAGTTTTTGATTTTGAAAAAAATTGCGAAGCTACACCCGAAGAACGATTTTTTTATTCAAATCGCGTTTTTTGCACGAAAATTTAAACATTTATTTTTGCACACGGGGGGGGGGGCGACTTTCTCTTCTCTTTAATTTGAAAAATAATCATGGCAATTGAATGATCAGGAAGGATATTAGAGCTGATAAAGCGCTTGTCTCTGTGGAGTGGGAACAAAAAGGGTTATCGACTTCGAACTAGGCTCATTTTCAAACTCAACTCTCTATTCAACTTAGAGAGCCATCAAATCAAAGAATATCTTCTGGCTGAAACGGCGAGTTATACAAGAATGAATTTATCAATCATTATAAAACAATTCTTAAATTAAACAATAGCAATTTTTAAAAGACTCACCCGTCAGACCGAATCCGAAATACAACGGAAAACATCTACATACGAAAACCGATTAATAGTCACAAAATCATGAATGTTAACAGTAAATTAACATAACAAAATCCAAAAAAACGCTGAAAAATCACGTATTCTTAAATAAAACAATTATTAAAAAATTAAAAAGCCCACTGTAACGAAACATTTTTTTTCGTTTAAGCACCCATGCTACATAAATTTGAATTACCCGCGGTAATGCCGGCGCGAAGTCAACAAGTGCGCATATGCGGTAGAAACATAACTGAGGCCATTTTAAATATCCATGCTATTTTCACTTTCGCCTTTGACGCTGGTGAGTTAAGATCGATTACTTATTCTTTAACGGATTTTCACGTTAATTTCTTTAATTCTTTGGTATTTTGAATATATTTAATTATTAAATGATGTCATATTATTGAGTTAACGTTGCTGTATAGTTATTTTTGGGAACTAAAGGATATTCCGTGTAATAATTAATTTTTATTGACGCACATGTTTGTGCGATTTTCGCATCCATTGGACACATGTTAACTCATTAATTATCGTGGCAATTTTGTATTTAGTGGTCGCTTGAGACACAATACCGTGGTGTTTTGTCATTATTTAGATTATTGTGGATTAAACTCGGAAAATAATCAAGGGATAAATTAAAATCTTTGTATCTTAATCGTGTGTAGACAATCTCATATCATTAAGAGTCGAAACCTAAAGTCGTTTTGTCGCATTTAGTTAACCTCGTGTTAGTGCAAGAGGTTAAGAGATCATTTTTTATTAGTTTAATTTTCGGGATATTAAACCCATAATTTTGTTTGCTATATTTGTTACAGTATTAATTTTTTTCAGATAGTAATTCAGATATTTTCTCTCTAATTCTGACAAAATTTTGTTACCTTTATTCAAATTTTTGGTCATAACCAGTCAGCCATTTTGTGAACGGCTAAAATTTCATGAGAGTAGAGTTTCCTCATTTATTCATTTCATTTATTATATTAATCAGTAACTAATTCATATATTTTCAGAAGTAAAATTTTATCAATACTCTGATTTTTTGTTAAATTGCTAATAGTTTGGTTTTGCAGTGACCTTCGTCACCATAGTTTTTTTGTACTTTTCTTGTATTTCTTTTTTCTCACAATTTTAATTTTTTTTATATTATCAACTGGTTCTTTACATTACACCTTTTTCATGTAAAATCCTGGACCAAACCACCATTGATGCAAGACATTGTAGCATTTGAAAAATCTACATTAATAATTTCAGTTTCAATACAGTGAATTAACCCATTAGTTCATTTGTTTGATAGGCAACCACTCGTACTTCAAAGGGCATAGCTGGTTGCATATCTGAAATTCTCAACAAGGAAAGAAAGCGTGTTTTCTTTTATGTATTATTTTTGAGTCGGAGGTGTTACTCACATATTCTTGTTGTTGGCATATTACACAATGGTGTAATTCAGTCTTTAAATCACAAGCCCTTTTTGTTGGCGCATTTTTATTGGCTAGAGAAAGAGTTCTCTAGATGCTCAAGTTGGCAACACTGAGAACATGGTCAACTGTCAAGCGGATTTTCCGTCGAGGATTCATCTGGGAGACAGCCACGAGTGAACAGCGGCGGTTCCGATTTGTGTGGAATTTTTGGGTTTTACATCGTTTGCACTGAAAAGGGATTTGATTGATGTACCCAATGATCCTCACCGCCTTGCTGTGAAGATTTTGTGAATTCCCAAGAAGGAGTTTTGTCGGTTGCCATAAATCTGATCGCCACGTGTTTCGGAGGTTATGTAATACTCTCTATAAGAGGTAGGCTTTTTATTTTACTTAGTTGAAGTTTTATTTAGTTCTTATTTATTGTAATTATTACAGAGTGTTTGGTATAAGCCCATGTTTGGTACTAGTATATGTTTGGAGGGACTGGCCCTTGAAAATAAGCTATGTTTTGGAGAGGCTTGTACTTGGTATAAGCACGTGTTTGGTGCTGTCATTTTGGTTATGTAAGGGGGCCCAGCATTTAGAGGAGTAATAGGAGGTCCATTACTCAGACATTTGGTTTTATGTGGGTCCTGCTGACATTTTGAGAAGTTTTGGTTGGAGAGTTGTCCGCAGCAGTCTCCAAGAGATTTTGGCAGAGTTTTGGGAGTGACACGGAGTCGTAGTCGTAAGCAACGTCGAGAACATCTTAAGAAGTGGTAACAGATCACGCTGCAGTTGTCAGAGAAAACGCCAAGGCTCTAACCAGGTTTTACTGTTTCATTTTAGTTACATAATTTTAGAGAAATTTTTATAGTTTCATTCAGTGATTTTTTTGTCAAAATATTAAAGTAAATTGCACAACGATTTTGCAACTACACACCTAGTATGTGAAGTATCTTAAGATTTTTACTGTAAGTAGAGCATGGTACCACGCGACACTAGTTTACTTTTTACTATGTCACATATGAAGTATTTTAATAGAACATATTCTCTTAGATCCGTCTGTAACACTCTAGTGCACACAGCGAGCATTGCAAAAATTAGCTCACTCGATCTTGTTTGTCACGTAATATTTCATTGATGAGCTGTGATTTTAACCCGTTGTAAACCTTTTAACTCGCTGTTGTGAATTTGAAACTCATTGTTGGTTTCATTTAAGCGTAGTTGCATTTCTATAAAAAGAGTCAAACCACTGAAATAATTTTAGAAAGGGTCCTTGCATATGTTGCATTTCTTTTGCACATGTAGATTAAGTTTGGGGAACAATTGGGGAACAATTTTGTTTTTTATTGTGGTACATCTCATGTCTGTGCTTTAATAAATGTCTAATGTCTACATGTTCTTATTATTTGCACTGATACTCCTGATATTTGCTTAAATTTTGAGATTTGAGAGTAAAGTAGAGCTTAGATATCACAGATATATTTTGAGTATTCCATCGCATGGTTGCTAATAACTTAATTTTGTTCCGAGCTGGCAAAATTATTTAAATCTTATTACGTAACATACAGCCGGTGGCGCCCTCTTGAGTGTCCACACACAATCCTAACCCACGGCCTATGCTCTCCAACAAAAATCGGCTGCCGTCCGCACCGGAATAACATGTTTTAATATTTAGGTATCAAAACATGTTACACCAAAAGTGACGCTACAACGTGGAGGCTCGATTGTTACACCAAAAGTGACGCAACAACGTGGAGGCGCGATTGTTACACCAAAAATACACCTAGAGTAACAAAGTTTCATATTTTAATAAGAGCCGAGTGTGGACACAATAATTTTTGGTTTTGTTTGAGGAATTTAGTAGTAATTAATTTAATTTTAATCAAATATCAGGAACGTGTGTAGACATTAGCATTTCTATTTTATTTCATGCAGGAATACAGTTCCTATTTATAAAGTTTTTGTGAGATGTACAATAAAACACTGGCATTTCTTTAGACTCCGGCGATTGATTTGCGACGTTGCCACTTTTAAAAAAAACCGCTGCCTAAGGAATCACTACTTCCACATCCAGATTCTTCATCCAAGTCGTTTTAAAGGAAACATCTTGACTATATTTGCACTCTAGTATGTGGAAATTATTGGTCATAGAATTTTAATAATATTTGGGGCAGATGTCATAGAAAAGTTTGAGGAGTTGGTTTCTACCATATACGTTAAAAATGAAGTTTTTAGTTCACCCTACTTATTTTCTACTATTCACCTCCCACCCCTTCAATAGAGGCATCTCAATCCGATGTCACTACAATACATACGTGTACTAATCTCAAGTGAATATCTCAATTTGATGTTATCAATCCCATTAATAATGAAGCGGAGGTGGTGGAGTTTGAAAAATATTGGAAAGAAATCTGAGGCCTTGGTTTCTAGTATATACACCGAATCCCAAATTTCTGTACTCTTATCACCTTGATTTACTTATTTTTCCCTAGTCACTCCTATTAACCCTAACCCTTCTACGGAATCATCCCAAAATATAATCTAGTTCCAGATGTCGTTATAATACATACGTCTACCAAATTACAAGTGAATATCTCAATTTTATTTTATTAACCCCTTTAATAATGTAGTAAGGGTAGTGGAAGAGTTGAAACATATTGTTAAAAAATTTGAGGTCTTGGCTTCTAGGACATACACCGAATTTCAAGTTGTAATACTCTTACCAGCTTGCTTTACTTATTTTTCCCTATTTACCTCTACTTACCCCCACTCCTTCAACGCAATCATGTCAAAATATAATCTAGTTTCAGATATAATTATAATATATAAATGTACCAAATTTCAAGTGAAAATTTAAATTTAATTTTATCAACTCTTAATAAGGGAGTGGGGGTGGTGGGGAGAAATAGAAAATACTAATAAAAAGACCTGAGACCTTCGCTTCTAGTACATACACCGAATTTCAAGTTTCTGTAGTCTTACCAGCTTGCTTTACTTATTTTCCCCTATTTACCCCTATTTAACCTCCAACCCTTCAACGAAATCATCTCAAAATATAATCTAGTTCCAGATGTCGTTATGATACATATGAGTACTAAATTTCATGTGAATATCTCAATTTTATTTTATCAACCCCTTGAATAATGGAGTAGGGGTGGTGGGGGCTGAAATAAATTATCAAAAAATCTGGGGCCTTTGCCTCTTGTACATACACCGAATTTCAAGTTTCTGTAGTCATACCTGCTTGCTTTACTTATTTCCCCCTATTTACCTCTAAATAACCCCGAACCCTTCAAAGGAATCATCTCAAAGAATAATCTAGTTTCAGATGTCGTTATAATTCATACGTGTATCAAATTTCAAATGAATATCTCAATTTTATTTTATCAACCCTTGTAATAGTGAAGTAGGGGTAGTGGGGGTTGAAAAATATTATAAATAATCTGAGACCTTGGCTTCTAGTATATACACCGAATTTGAAGTTTCTGTAGTCTTACCAGCTTGCTTTACTTATTTTCCCCTATTTACCCCTATTTAACCCCCAACCCTTCAACGGAATCATCTCAAATTATAATCTAGTTCCAGATGTCGTTATAATACATACGTGTACCAAATTTCAAATGAATATCTCAATTTTATTTAATCAACCCTTTAATCAACCCTTTTCATATTGGAGTAGGGGTGGTGGGGGTTGAAAAATATTATAAAAAAATCTGACTCCTTGGCTTCTAGTACGTATACCGAATTTCAAGTTTCTGTACTCTTACCAACTAGTTTTACTTATATTCCCCTATTTACCCCAAATTAACCCCCAACCCTTCAACGGAATCATCTCAAAATATAATCTAATTTCAGACGTCGTTATAATACATACGTGTACGAAATTTCAAATGAAATTCTCAACTTTATTTTATCAACCCCATTAATGGGGTAGGGGTGGTGGGGGTTGAAAGATGTTATAAAAAAATCTTAGGCCTTAACTTCTAGTACATACACCAAATTTCAAGTGTCTGTTCTCTTACAAGCTTGCATTACTTATTTTCCCCTATTTTCCCCTATTTAACCCCCAACCCTTCACCGGATTTCCTCAAAAAACAATCCAGTTCCAGATCTCGTCATAATATATACGTGTACAAAATTTCAAGTCAATATCTCAAACCGTTCCGGAGAAAACGTGCGGACAAAAAAAGTTACAGACAGACCGACAGACCGACCGACAGACAGACCGACAGACAGAAAATTTTTTTTCGCTCAAATTTAAAATCTCGACGTTTCATGACATTCTAAACCTATTTCACGAATAAAAATTTTTGAAAATTTTTTTGCGATTACTATACTTTCAATCCACTACGTGGATGTGGAAGTAATAGACTACATTTTCCGGAGAAGTACTGGCTACGAAATTAAGACTGCATATGGTTAGAAAATATTTCAAATTTTGAGGGGAATTATTAAATCAATATACAGGGTGGAAAAGAATATTTCCAAAATTTGTGATTGAATTTATTGATGATAATTCTTGCTGCAGTTTAAAATTTTGTGTTTGCTGCATTTAATAGCAATTGTATATTTTACTATACAGGGTGTAGTAAGTAAGTAAGTGTTGGGACTTAGGATTTTTTTTTGGAACATTTTGCTATTTTAAGCAGCGGACTTTTGTGTTTGTTTACTGCCTGCATTTGTGATTGTTATTGCTCTTTACATTAACGTTTAATTTAGTTAGAAATTTGCACTTTTAAAATTTTTTTTGATCATGGAAGATACTTTTAAATCTAATCATTTATTGCTTGAGGAGTTGGAATATGAATTGAACATCAGAAATGTTTATTCCAACAGAAATCAACAGGATAAGAGGAAAATTTTATATAGATTGCTGGAAAAAGAACGTGATAGGCCGGGTCGTCTTATCAATTTAGATACTTATAAACTTGATTTCAATGCTGAGCAGCTAGCTGTATATGCTACATTAGATTCAATTAAAAATTGCTGATTTCGAAGGCACTTCCTCTGATTCATTGTTTAAGCGAATAAAGTCTAGTATTGCTCATGTTACCGGTCGTGTTCAACGCATTATTGTAGAAGGTGATGATGCGGAAGCCGCAAATACTTTTAGAAATGAATCCTATGCTACGTGTCTAGAATTAGAGGCCGATTTACATGAACGAGTAGCAGCTACGGTTCAGAATGATGACTTGAATCAAACGGTACACAGTCAGGTTGTTCACGTGCCCACTCCGATAGTGACGTGCGCGAGCAGAACTATTCCAATTTCTCAGTGGGGAGTAAAATTTAATGGGGATCCTAAGAGTGTTTATTCTTTCATTGAGCGTGCTAATGAGTTAGCGCAGGCGCGTAAAGTTGATGATCAAGAATTATTCAATGCCGCTGTAGAACTTTTTGTGGGAGATGCTTTTGTTTGGTATCGCAGCATTAAAGCTAGTGTAGATAGTTGGGTCTCTTTAGTTTCTTTGATAAAGAAAGACTTTTTACCACCTAACGCGGAAGATGAAATTTGGGAACAAATTAAAAATCGTAAGCAAAAGAAGCATGAAAAGGTAACCATATTCTTTGCACAAATGGAAAATTTGTATAGTCGACTTAGTCATGCTCCTAGTGAAGTCACAAAAGTTAAGCACGTTCGGAATAATTTGTTACCGGAATATTTAGGTCAGTTATCTGTTGAAGAGTCACATTCAACTAGTCAATGTTGCTGTTCGTGTCATAGTAAAGAAAATGTAGAGAGTAATAATCACCTTGGTCATGTAGGGAGTACAACTCCTAATGTTGATCTGGTAAGTACTAAGGTAAATCAGGTAGTCGCAAGTACTTCAGGAAAGGGGAATAGCGTCAGTAATCCCAGTACTTCAGCACAGGCTCGGAGTAGAAAAAATTGTTGGAATTGTGGTAAGCCCAACCACACTTTTTCGTCTTGCAAGGCTAAGAGGAAAATATTTTGTTTTCGTTGTGGTACGCCTAATGTTAGGTTAGCTAATTGCAAGAAGTGTCCCAAGAAACCAGTAAGGGAGGTGTGTTCTGGCCACCACACTGTTCCCAGTAAGTTGGCCAAACGAAAATTTTCGTATTCTAGTAAGAGAGAGTGGCAGTCTTGGCTCTCATATGTTAAGAATTTTTATAAGTTTTCGGGTAAGACAGACTTGCGTATGGTAGGAACATAGTGGCTCTGCTTGATTCGGGAGCAAATGCTTCTATTATTGGTTCAGGTGGCCTTGAGTTATTGAGACAATTGAACTTAGAGATTAATCCGTCTCATACTCAAAGTGTGTTTGTTGCGAATGGGAATCAGCAAACAGTAACAGGTTTGGTTGATCTGCCCATAGCTTTAGTAGTGCCTTCTTTGCCTCAATCTTTCATTTTTGGTTGCGACTTTGCTAGACAGTTTCAAATTAAGATTGACTTTGAAGATTCTTATGATGTAGTTCCAGATGCACTGTCTCGCATTCCTCCGGCCGAACCGGAAGTTCTTTTGTTAGGAATTTCTTTGGAAAATTTGGATGATTGGTATCGATCTATGCGTGAGAATATTTGTTCTTTTCCAAAACGTTATCCTCAATGGAAAGTAGTAAACGGTTTAGTCTATAAGCTCATTCCATCTCGTGTATCGGTGCAGACAAATCTTACGGAGTGGAAGTTACTTGTTCCGAAGGGACAAAGGCAGCAAATCATGAGTTCATGCCATGATCCTGCAGTTTGTGCACATTTTGGGTTCTTCAAGACATTGGCTCGTCTGCAAGAACATTATTACTGGCCAAAAATGCGCCAGGACGTCATGAAGTATGTTCGAAAGTGTCAAGTTTGTGCCTCTCAGAAAATTGCAAACACGGCTAGGATGGGACTTATGGGTGGCGAAAAATCTGCAAGTTATCCTTGGCAGATAGTGTCTGTTGATATTATGGGCCCATTCCCACGATCTTCTAAGGGAAACACTCATTTACTCGTGGTAGGTGACTGGTTCACCAAGTACACATTAGTTTGTCCTATGCGTAAGGCTACCGCTCAAAACGTGGTTAAGTTTATGGAGAATGAAGTTTTTCTTGTCTTCGGTGTACCTCAGTTCATTTTGTGTGATAATGGAAAACAGTTTGCAGGCTCTGAGTTTAAGAAACTGGCAAAAGAATATCAGGTACAAAAGATTTGGTTCAGTGCACGTTATTCTCCACAGTGCAATTTCGTTGAGCGTAACAATAAGACGGTTGGTACTGCCATTCGGTGCTACATAAAAGAGCACAAGAATTGGGACAAGGAAATTCATAAGATTAGGCAGGCTATTAACACTGCAAAGCATGAGGTGACAGGGTTCACCCCGTCCTTTTTGAATTTTGATAGACATGTTCCTATTTCAGGAAATTATTATGGAGAAGTAGCCTCCACTGACGATGTTGAGATATCGCCAGGTGATAGGCAAGGCTATGCTTCAGAGTTGAAGTGCCTTGTAGATGTTTTCAAGGAAGTTCGTAAAAGACTTCATGTTGCGTATCAGCGCAATAGTATAGTTTATAATCTCCGTAAGAGAGACGTTTCGTTTAAGGAAGGCGACCTTGTTTGGCGCAAAAATAAAGTTCTCTCGGATGCGGCGATTGGGTTTTCTAGGAAGTTAGCTCCTAAGTATGTACTGTGTACGGTACGTAAGAAAGTTTCGCGTGTAGTGTATGCCCTCACCAATGTTGATGGAACTGACGCTGGTGAATGGCACGTTAAGGACCTAAAGGCTCACTTTGGTTCAAATTCTGAAATTTCGGTGGGCTAAGATGGCTTACACCAGGCTTCAAATTGGGAGTGTGAATTTTGATTTGTGTTTTGTAGGTAGATCATGTGATTATGAAATCATGTTGATTTGTATTGTTGTGTAGAGTTCATCTGATCAGTTTGATATAGTTCCGATAGTGTGACCATTCTCGTGATTTTGAGTTTCCCTTGGATAAAACTTTCCCGATTATGATTTTACCGATTATGACTTTTACCGATTATGACTTTCACTGATTTTGATTCCTTATGGACGTGTGGTACACGCAGTTACCAAAGTATTCAAGCAATTCATGTCATGTGAGCTTTCCGTTGTAACACCTGTGGTCACTGGCAGATGTAACGTTAAAAAGAAAAGAATCTTTTTTTGAGTTTTAAGTTTTTTTGGTTAAGATTTTTTCTTTTTTATTTTTGGAAGGGGGTGGTGTAGCATTTGAAAAATCTACATTAATAATTTCAGTTTCAATACAGTGAATTAACCCATTAGTTCATTTGTTTGATAGGCAACCACTCGTACTTCAAAGAGCATAGCTGGTTGCATATCTGAAATTCTCAACAAGGAAACAAAGCGTGTTTTCTTTTATGTATTATTTTTGAGTCGGAGGTGTTACTCACATATTCTTGTTGTTGGCATATTACACAATGGTGTAATTCAGTCTTTAAATCACAAGCCCTTTTTGTTGGCGCATTTTTATTGGCTAGAGAAAGAGTTCTCTAGATGCTCAAGTTGGCAACACTGAGAACATGGTCAACTGTCAAGTGGATTTTCCGTCGAGGATTCATCTGGGAGACAGCCACGAGTGAACAGCGGCGGTTCCGATTTGTGTGGAATTTTTGGGTTTTACATCGTTTGCACTGAAAAGGGATTTGATTGATGTACCCAATGATCCTCACCGCCTTGCTGTGAAGATTTTGTGAATTCCCAAGAAGGAGTTTTGTCGGTTGCCATAAATCTGATCGCCACGTCTTTCGGAGGTTATGTAATACTCTCTATAAGAGGTAGGCTTTTTATTTTACTTAGTTGAAGTTTTATTTAGTTCTTATTTATTGTAATTATTACAGAGTGTTTGGTATAAGCCCATGTTTGGTACTAGTATATGTTTGGAGGGACTGGCCCTTGAAAATAAGTTATGTTTTGGAGAGGCTTGTACTTGGTATAAGCACGTGTTTGGTGCTGTCATTTTGGTTATGTAAGGGGGCCCAGCATTTAGAGGAGTAATAGGAGGTCCATTACTCAGACATTTGGTTTTATGTGGGTCCTGCTGACATTTTGAGAAGTTTTGGTTGGAGAGTTGTCCGCAGCAGTCTCCAAGAGATTTTGGCAGAGTTTTGGGAGTGACACGGAGTCGTAGTCGTAAGCAACGTCGAGAACATCTTAAGAAGTGGTAACAGATCACGCTGCAGTTGTCAGAGAAAACGCCAAGGCTCTAACCAGGTTTTACTGTTTCATTTTAGTTACATAATTTTAGAGAAATTTTTATAGTTTCATTCAGTGATTTTTTTGTCAAAATATTAAAGTAAATTGCACAACGATTTTGCAACTACACACCTAGTATGTGAAGTATCTTAAGATTTTTACTGTAAGTAGAGCATGGTACCACGCGACACTAGTTTACTTTTTACTATGTCACATATGAAGTATTTTAATAGAACATATTCTCTTAGATCCGTCTGTAACACTCTAGTGCACACAGCGAGCATTGCAAAAATTAGCTCACTCGATCTTGTTTGTCACGTAATATTTCATTGATGAGCTGTGATTTTAACCCGTTGTAAACCTTTTAACTCGCTTTTGTGAATTTGAAACTCATTGTTGGTTTCATTTAAGCGTAGTTGCATTTCTATAAAAAGAGTCAAACCACTGAAATAATTTTAGAAAGGGTCCTTGCATATGTTGCATTTCTTTTGCACATGTAGATTAAGTTTGGGGAACAATGGGGAACAATTTTGTTTTTTATTGTGGTACATCTCATGTCTGTGCTTTAATAAATGTCTAATGTCTACATGTTCTTATTATTTGCACTGATACTCCTGATATTTGCTTAAATTTTGAGATTTGAGAGTAAAGTAGAGCTTAGATATCATAGATATATTTTGAGTATTCCATCGCATGGTTGCTAATAACTTAATTTTGTTCCGAGCTGGCAAAATTATTTAAATTATTACGTAACATACAGCCGGTGGCGCCCTCTTGAGTGTCCACACACAATCCTAACCCACGGCCTATGCTCTCCAACAAAAATCGGCTGCCGTCCGCACCGGAATAACATGTTTTAATATTTAGGTATCAAAACATGTTACAACATAAGGCATACATTGAATATTTGGAGTTATCTTAAAAGTACTGGATATCATTCCGACCCAGCGTCTCCTCGAAGTCAGCGTTGTCAGGACCTGAATATTACGTCCTCCTTCCCGGGTACCCGTGGCCATCTTCAGGACTAGACCTCGTCGGGATTCCACGTCTCCGCTAAGCTAAGTAGCCCAAATTTATGTGCAAAATTCAACTTTTGGTTAGAAGAAAAATTGTAAACCAGTTGATCGTTTCCTAAATTGTAATTTTTTTTTGTTAATTTTCAAATTTATTTTTTTATCTGAATTTTTCAGTTAACTAATTACATCAAATTTTTCACATTAATATTTTTAATAATTTGTAGTGTTGTAAAATTTTCGCTCTTTTATACTTATGTTAATATATTATTTGTTTTATATTTGATTTTGATTGTTTTTTCCCCCGGATAAAGTTTGCAAGAGTGTTATTTACTGAATACGCTGGCGTCCAAACACGTTGTAGTTTATTAAAGTTTTGTTTGGTTAATTTGACAATCAAATAATTGTTCAAAAAAATATATAACTCTTCTCGCCAGCGAGTGACCCTCGACCAGCCCTGACCTAACCGGTTGCTACTCTTTCATAGCTTCCTCAGCACCCAGCTGAGAAGTTGTAGTTGCCCCACCCAATGATGATACCTTTCAGACCGAAACCGAAATACCACACGCTACACACGAGAACCGATTAATAACCGCCGAATCATGAATACTAAAGGAGAAAATACTCATGAAACACGAGGAAACCATTAAAAACACCTCTTATGTAGTTCAGGGAGGGAGGAAATTTTTAATTTGTTTCGTCATTTGCTCCCTTCCTCAAGTACGTAACAGGTGTTTTTAATGATTTCCTCGTGTTTTACGTAATACGTGGTTTTTCACCATTTTCTTGTTTTTGTTAAGTTTCTTTACTTTTCATATTCATGATTTGGCGACTATTCATCGGTTTTTATATGTAGGTGTTTTTTTGTTGGATTTCGGTTTCGGTCTGACCCGTGTCACCATTGGGTGGGCTCTTTAAATATTTTTACTGTTTTATTTAAAAATTTTGTTATAATTATCGATAAATTTATTCTTTTATAACTCGCTGCTTCAGCCAGAAAATATTCTTTGATTTGATCGCCCTTTTAACATAAGTTAAATAGAGAGTTGAACTTGAAAATGAGCTTAATACTGTTCCCCCTCCATAGAGGCAAAAGCGTTATCATATCTACCTCCCGTCCTGATCATCCTATTGGCATACTTCATTTTTCAAGTTAAATTGAAAACAAGCCCCTCCATGTGCAAAAAATATAATTTAAATATAATCCTATTTTTGTACAAAAAATGCGATTTGAAAAAAATGCAAAATCGTTTCTCGGGTGTAGCTTCGCAATTTTCTCAAAAATCAAAAACCATTTTCACCTATGGAAGTTGATGGGATTATACATCAATTTGTTTAGCTTTTGGGCGAAGTTATATAGTTCCGAAAATGTTTACCGTGGACCTCTCTCCCTAGCTCCTTAATTCCCTTACCCACTTCCCATACTGACCAGAATTAATCTTTAAACTTTCCATACATCCATCAAAAATTTCAGGTCTCTATCATCATTCTATCCTGGAGAAATCGTCGGTATAACACTTGAAACCACCGTGCCGGCAAAAAAACATTCCGCGAATTCTTCAATTGCCCATAAGTGGAGATCCAATTAATATTTTTGGACAAACCTTAGCTCAGATCACATATTTTTCAATTCTTTTCAACTTTGAATTGGACTTTTTTTCATACTGGCATTAATTTCCGAGTTATCGCCGAAAAAGTAGTTTTTGCAAACTTCGTCTGCAATTATCTCCGCCCCCCCTCGATTATGAGATTTTCAGAGAACAATTGCATGCCGCAAACTTAAAGAATGGCAAAAAAAGTCAAATTCCATTGTCGGCTTCCAAATCCAGATCCGCTCTACTTATTACGACTGCAAAGTTTTTTTTAATTCCAAAGAAAGTGTAGCTAGAGTACATTTTATAATAGGAATCATCACACAGTTTTCTTTTTATTATTACATAATTATTAGCAGGCCTAGATAGTTTGTTTATGGATTTTGTAATGGCAATGGTAAACAAGCCGCAGATGAATACAATATTCGTTGTCCTAACAGAAGAACACCAAATGATCAGACATTCTCAATTGTGTATCGCTTTGCAAGGGAGCACGACAGTTCTCCATCATCAAAAGTGCAACGAACTATTGTTCAAACCGTTGAAGATCAAAAAAATATCATTGATGTTGTTCAAGAACCCCCTGAGGTAAGTACTCGATGAATAAGCGCCCAATTAGGTGTTCCTCATGTGCGGATTTGGAGGACTCTAAATAAAGAAAGATTACATCAGTATCATATTCAGCAAGTGCCAAGGCTTCAACAGGGTGAAATAGGTTAGAATTTTGCCAGTGAATTATTGATCACAGACCGACTATATATCAAACTGGATTCACAGACGAGGCCCAATTTACACGGGATGGCGTATTTAATTCCAGAAATTCGTATAACTGGGCCGAAAACAATCCTCATTCTATAAGAGAAGTCCATTCAGCATAAGTTCTCGGTAAAGGTTTGGTATGGTATGATTAACAACAACCTAATTAACGTACACATTCTTTCGCCAAGACTAACTACAGAGGTTTAGATTTCTTACAAAATATTTTATCTTGTTTAATGCAAGGTATTCATGTAAGAGGACAATACTTCCAGTATGACGGAGCTACCCCTTATTGTGAGTATTGAGGTTAGAAATCATTTGGATAATGAGTATCCAAACAGATGGATTGGACGGGGGGGACCTCATCTTTGGCCTTAGAAACAATCCTGCCCAAATTAGAAAATCAATTGGCAATTTAAATAAACGCCAACGAAAATGTATGGAAGCTGGAGGTTCTCATTTTGAACATTTGCTCTAAGTATTTGTAATATTTTTAAATAATTTTTGTAAATAATGAAATTGACCATTTTTAATTATTTGGACAATTAACGTAATAAATAAAGCTGTTTTTCTTCAAATTCCCCTTTCTGACAAATTCAACCGCTTGTAAAAAAATCAACAAAAGTGTGACAAAAAATCTAATTACATGTTTAGGTTTACTGATGTATGGACTTTTGTAATTGGTACCTGAATGTTAGAAAAATATTACAGGGTGGTCCTTTTTACAGGAATCGGAAAAATCAAATTAAAAAAGTCCGGCACTGGAATTGGAAAAAAAATTGTAATAGCAATCTATCAACAGTGTCTAAAATTTAAACAAAATCCGGTCAATAGTAAGGACGCTCTGGCCAAAATAAATTTAGACCAAATTCAGTTTATCACCCTGTATCTCAAAAATTCAGAGCGACAGGAAAATTTCAATGGCTATTCCTGAATACCCAAGTGGTTTTCTACCACCCCTGGAAGTATGTACAGTTCCTCATGAAATATCCAGTATTTTTGTGATTGAAAATTATTGTTTCTATGCAACTATTGTATAAACCAGCTTGCGAGGTGAGTAGTTTTGGTTTTACCAAAGATGATTATTATTACTATTATTATTAATATTATTACGCTTCCTGATTCTCCTCAGTGCTCGTGGCACGCTCACAGAAAGAAACTCGCGTGGTATACGTGCTGCGAAGAGAACCTGGGAGTGGCGGCGCCATTGATTCAATTTAGTATTTACAAAGACATTATTAGGCTTTAACTGTCATAGCAGGAAGTTTTAATACGGCCGTAATTTTCGTATATCTGTTTGTACCTCGGGTAATATAAGGTTAAGCCCTCTGTAAGAATTTAACCGGATTATTATATCACTTGGGGCCACAGAAAGTTATTATATTAGCTAAGAAAACGCATATAAAAGCTAAAGTAATTAAGGAAACAAAGCCTTTACAAATTTTTACGATAATAGCCCTTATTTTATGTTTACGATTCCAGTACAACTCATTTTTAGGGAATCATTTTAATAATGGTGTAAACACAATACTTTAGTGCTTATCGTAAACTCAAGTCATTGCTGCCGTAGTGCAAATTAATATCTTTTGTAATTGACACTCCCTAGTATTCCTCGAACGAGTTCTGGTGGTAGTTTTATACCAGGAATGGGGCCATTCCGCATACTTTTGACTTTAATTTACGAAATTTCTTTAAAAAATATGACACCAGTATTTTTTATTTTATCGTATTTACATTGTTTGAAAAATTTTCGCTCTCATTTTATAGCAATGATTTGATGAACGCAATCCTCAGAAATGCAAAATCTATTAGACTACTCACAATAAGAATTTTAGATTTAAAAAATCTGCGTAAAATGAGGTGTAATAATAGAAGAACAAAGCACGCAACTAATTATAAATTGAAAATAACTGTAAAATATTTCTTAATAATACTGTAAAGTAAACACGAGTCCAGCGCATGGGCCTTTACGTCTTAAACGTTAACGAAAACCTGAGACCGACCCTTCAACGCCTCTCAAGTGAATTGTGTGAGCAACCTGTGTTTTTAAGGCAAGATAAACATATCAGCTGTGGATGAATAAAGTAGTTTTAGTTTAGATTAGATTAGATCAGATTAGGAAGGAGAAGCTGGCTGATTGGCCTTGACCACCGCGACCCCCATGGATCTATTGTGGTGCTTCTAATTGGTTTCCTTAGAGCTCCTTATCCAGTTTTGTCCTTTGTATCAGACTCCACAGCCTTGATAAGGGCCCCTTAGTGTAGCTGTCAGCTCTTGGTTTTTCCTCACCAAATAGTTGAAATCTCAGTCTAGCAAGGCCTTTGCAATGGCACAATACGTGGACTGAGGTTTCCTCTTGGCAGAATCTGCATGTTGCGTCCTCTGCCAGACCCATTAGACTCAAATGTCTATTGAGTCGGCAGTGGCCGGTTAGAAGACCCACTATTATTCTAATGGCCTTTCTATTTTGGCATAATAGGTCCTCCGTAAATTTGGCCGATCATTCTTTAATGAACTCTTTAGCCTGTCTCTGTCGTGAGAAATGTTTCCACCATTCCAGAGATTTGGTTTGCACCCATTTGTTAATGGATGCTCGTATGCATGGCTTGGCCACACCACAAAAGGGTTCGGGTCCCATGAGGGCGCTATCCGCGCCTTCTCTGGCCAGTTCATCAACCTTTTCAATTCCCTTGTGTCCCTTGTGTCCTAGTACCCACGCTACGGTCACTTTATTCTGACTTCCTAGGTCTATAAGGGTATTTATGCAGTCCCATACAAGTCTCGATTTGACTTGCATGGAACCGATTGCTTTTAGCGCAGCCTGGCTATCGGAAAAAATGGCAATCGTCTGATTTACAGTTCCTTGCCTTATAATTTCCTTTGCGCACCGCTGTATTGCGGCCACTTCAGCCTGAAAAATTGTGGCGTATTTTCCTAGACTTATTGGGATTTTCGTTTTTGACCTTATCCCATAAATCCCAGCTCCAACTCCCTGTTCTGTCTTAGAGCCGTCTGTATACCAGACTGTTTGTGCCGGTATTGAAGGACCGTTTGTCCAGTCTACCCTGTCTGGTATTATGATTTTGAAATTTTTATTAAAGTTATACTTTGGGACTGTAATGTCCGTGGGCATTCCTAGAATGGGATCCGCCTTCAGCTCTAAGTATAACTTTTGGTGCTCTGTTCCATGCTGCTGCCTTATTGGTGTAGGGCCTTGCATTAGCCTATGCAGCACTGAACGATCTTCTCCTTGAATAAATATGTGTAGTGAGGTCCAGAAGGAGCAATTTTTATGGTTCCCGTGCGCACAGGCAATCAAGCCTTTGTACGCCACTTAACAGCCTTACAGCTCCCAACTGCACTGTCTTAGTACACCATGCTACAGATCCGTAGGTTATCATGGGTCTTACTACCCTAGTATATAACCATAGACTCATTTTGGGATTTAATCCCCAATTTTTTCCACACATCTGCCTGCACCTTCCGAGGGCTATTGTTGCTTTCTGCGTGACTTTTTCGATGTGGGAATTCCACGTCAGTTTTTGGTCAAAAATGACTCCTATTGATTTTCACACCGTTGAGCACTAGGGCATTTAGGCCTTCCAAGACTCTTTTTCTTGTGAAAGTGACGACTGTGGTTTTGTGGGGGTTAATGGAGAGTCCTTCCTCATTACACCACCTGTCGACAATATTTAGGGATCTTTGTGAACGCTCTGATATCGTGTTCGCAAATCGTCCCCTGACAACTATTACTATGTCGTCAGCATATTCTAGGCAGTAAGAGCCTTCCGCAGAAATTTTTCGGAGGAGGTCGTCAACAAGGGTTGCCCACAGTAGTGGGGATAGTACTCCTCCTTGGGGGCAACCAGTACTCACCTTTGCCTCAGTGGTAGCCTCGCCTAAAGTGGATACTATTATCCTTTTCTCTAGGCTGGCCTTGATCCACTGGCAGAGCACTGTTGGGACTCCTCTGGTTAACAACGCATTCGTTAACGAGTGCGATGTTAAACGCTCCTTCTATATCTAGAAAAGTGGCTACTGCAATTTCTTTGTCATCTAATGACTTTGCCAGTAGCCTATTTAAATCATCCAGCGCGAGGTCTGTTGACTTTTCCTGCTGGTATGCATACTGACGTTCACTAAGAGGATTTTCTCTTAGAATGTCGTCTTTAATGTACCTGTCCAGTAGTCTTTCCAGTGTTTTAAGCAGGAAAGAGGACATGCTTATGGGTTTATATGACTTGGGTGCTTGGTCCGAAATTCTACCTATTTTTGGGAGGTAGCTGACCTTCACCTTCCGCCATATACGTGATATGTTTCTAGTTTTAGTTTATTAGTGTACTAATTTAATTCTTTGTTAAAACTGAAAAAAAAATCAAAGTAAAATTGAAAAAGTATTAAACATAGATAATGAAATATAAAAATACCCGAAATTGGAAAGCGGCAGTTGAAAGTAATTACAAAAGCAAACTAATATACAGGATGTGCAAAATATTCTCTCGGGCCCGCTGTAAAATGCTCTTCCTTGCACTTCCACCGTAAATGGATATTTATCTGTGGAACCGTTAATAAATAAAAGCTCTTGGCAGACAAATGAAGTGAACGCAAGCTAGATTCAGAAACAGAAGAAACAGAAAACTTAGAAGAAGAATAAATAAGGAGATGATGGTAAATGTAAACTTAAAAGTAGCATAGAAACTTAAAAAGAAGCATCTCACAAACACCTACAGTTGGTTATCAATCACTCAATCAACCAATCAACAAATCCACATCAACAGCAATTGAACTATGTATTAGTGATTACACAGCTACACAAGAAAAAAAATGTTATGTGCAGCAAACCAAAATATATGGATTTGGTGCATTTTTCGACTCTAAATCCGAGTCCGTAGTCCAAAAAAGGATCCATCGTGTCAATTTTTTTGTACTATAAAGCATCCTTGAAAATGATGTAATATCATAGAAATAATGTATTAACTCTTAATGAAGTGTGAAATATGGTACATGTTTTGTAGTCCAGAGTAGAGAATTTACTGTGGCGTGTTTAGGTCTCTAGGAAACACCCTGTAAAAATCCGTAGGTTCTAAATAATTTTAACATGGAGTAACCACTAACACTTTATTTAATAAATTACTGATTATGCAATACTTCTTAATTAACCTTTACAATGTTCATATTTACACTTCGGATTTAATCTCACTTATCGCTACCAACTTTACTTTAGTAAAAACTTCTCTCTCCGCTGTCAGTTTCGCCTTATATATTCTAAAATTGCCTCTAGATCCATCTAGAGATTTTCAATTCCAGAACAATATAACTCTAGAGCCATCTACAAGACTTCCGGAAGTGATTATGGCGTGTATTACTGGTTGCCTAACCATTGGTACTTAATTTCAGCTATTAGTAGTCATAGGCGTATCACTCGCCAGGCATTAGGGGGGTGGTAATGCGCAACAATACATTGCAGCCACAGTAAGCTATTTCTATAAATTAAACCATAATCTGTCATTATGGTGGATGAGAACTACTCCTAAAACTCAAAAGACGCAGGTGAGTGTGAATAACATGTACAAGGGCAAAATTTTTGTATCTCTTAGTGCAAAATATCTGACACCGGTGCGACAACCAGCCATTACTCTCAAAGGATTGAGACTCACTTCTATGGAGGGTTAAAACTACCACCACCGCCACCGAAGAAGGAATCGCATAAGGAGTTAGTTTTATCCAACCACCGAGACAGGACTAAAGATTACCCTTAAAGGTGGTCTATACTCGAATGACGCATATGGGTGCTATTGAAAGTCGGAAATATTTGTAACTCATTGTGGTAAATATATAAATCTGGTACGGCATCCAACCAATATTCTTAATAAGGTTGAAAATCACCCATATTAAGGGGGGTATAAAAACTACCACCACAGATTGAGCGATCTCTCTTTAGACAAGGTAGACAAATATGGAGTAAGTTCATTCATGAAGCAATAACCAGTTGTGTTTTATTTATCATACCATCCTGAAAGAGATATCCCTATATCCACGAATAAAAGCAGGAAAAAAAATCCAGAGTGAAGATCATTTGAAGACAAGAGATGGATTTAGATATCATAAGTATTTGGATCGATACTATAAAGAATGATACAAATAGCCTTATACAGATTTAGAGATAGAGAAGTTAATAAATGTTAAAACAAACAGTTCAGTAAACCGCTTTTTCGCATTTAGAATTAAATCATTTCGATTGTACCAATCGTTCAACAACAGTACTAATAACCTTAAGTAAATCATCACTATTTGCAGCAGCTATGGAAATAGTTGTGTTATCCGAGGACTTAACGGTGAGATCTTTTGTTATATGGCAAGAAAGATCACTTATAGGTATATATGTACATAAATAATAGGAGCACTAGAATTGACCTTTGTGGGACTCCTAGAACTACATCATGTAGATCAGATACCCCCTCAATACATTTCATTATAAATTTTCTGTTGTATCATCAACCAATTTAGTAAATTCCCTCGTATACCAAAATTTTCTAACTTTCTAAAAGCGCTAGAAAGATCAAATAATATCGATATACCTAATATTCTATTGTCTATGTCGCGGTAAACAAAATGAAGCAGTTTTGCGGTTGCATTTTCTATAGATCTTCCCGGCCTGAAACCATACTGACAACCAGTCAGAATAGTATATTTTTCTAAATACGCCATAATTCTGTTAGATACAATTTTTCAATTACTTTGGACAGGACACATACTAATGTTATTTGTCGATAATTTTCTATATGATTTTCATTTCCTTGTTTAAATACAGGAATTACGGAGGCAAGTTTAAATTCTGACGGAAAGTAACCTTCTAATATTGATTTATTAATGAGGTGTAATAATTGATTATTTATATTTGAGGATATGTTCTTTAATTGAAACATATTCTTTATAGGATTTTGCAAACAGCAGAAAAAATAACTATATCTGAAAGAAAAACCTGTGTAAAAATATTAATGAAATCTTTGCACACTTTCGATAGTCTGAACTCTGGTTATGCTAGCAAATTAAAATCCTAAAATGAATTTGTCTAATTTCTTATTCGACAATTCTCATTTTAACACTAGCATCCACACAGTCCCCTACGGCCATGCTGATTAAACTAGTATCTACATAACCCCCTACGATCATGAGAATTCAGTTAAAAATGAGAACAAAGGCCTAAAATGAATTTATTTATCTATCTTGTCTTTAAAAATTTTCATTCTAATGGATTACATTTTCACGAAATCTATCATTCTGTTTCTTGGAAATGCTTAGCCTTTGAAACGTTTTTCGCCCTTATTCTGCAGCTCAGCAGAAAGACATAAAGCCACCCATAAATATGTTTCATGCAAAACCAAGACAATTTCTGTGAATAAGTGTGAAATAATTATATTTGACATTGACTGAAAAAAAAAACAATCTCACCTATCTATTAGCTAACTAGTATTGGAGCCTATATACTCTATGCATGTTGAAAAATTAATTGTTATTTGTTTGCTTATAATTGTATTAAAACATATATAGGATTTTGCAAACAGCAGAAAAAATAACTATCTATAACTAAAATGTAACCAGAATTCAGGTTATCGAAAGAATGCAAAGATTTCATTAATATTTTTACACAAAGTTTTTCTTTTAGTTATAGATAGTTAATTTTTCTGCAGTTTGCAAAATCTTATAAAGAATATGTTTCAATGCAATTGTAAGCAAACAAATAACAATTAATTTTTAAAAATGTTCTTTAATATACCCACACTTAAGCCATTTTTGCCAGCCGATTTCCTATTTTTCAATTCTCTGATAACATCACAGAATTCAATTTTAGATGCCTCATAAAAATGGAAGGACTTATTTTTCTCTCGTTTTTTCAATGGGTTTCTTTAACTCGAAATGTTCTATGTGTGTATGTATGTTCAAATCTGGTGATCGAATTTTTGACCACTTCTCGATATCCAATCATGCTGAAATTTTAACACACAACTTTTGTTCTGAAAACAAGATAATGACAACCCCCTCGACATGGGTATCAAATGAAAATGTATATAAGCTGTGTGAAGCCATTCTAAATCCAATACACAAAATGCTGGATCACCTACTTTTTTACAACCTCTTCTGCATGGGTATCAAATGAAAAGTAAAATACAGTAAGCTGTGTGACGTTATCCAAAATCCAGTATGATGGCCGACACAAAATGGCGGAATACTTACCTATTTCTTTACAACTCCCTTGATAGGGTGTCAAATGAAAGAGTAAACGATATGATGGCATTTGAATAAAAAAAAATGGGGCAGGTGGGAAACTAAAAAGTAAAAAATAAATAATTTTTTTTAACAATGCTTTTCTTTTAAAACCGAATTGCACAAAAAAGTAGAAAATAATTTGTATTCAGTTTTCGACTATTAGACAATTTTCATAATCCATCGAACAAAAATATTGATTGAGAATTATGACATTGAAACAGGTTCCATGTTTTAACTGTGCTTCCTAGTATATCTAAGGTGTTGTGAAGTTGTAAAAACGAAATAAAACAGCGACATCATGGAGGAAGTCTTTGTTTGAATAGAAGCTAGAATTGTTTTTGATTTATGCGGGTTATAATACTCCCGGTTGACTGAAAATAAACCGTGAACTTAAGATTTATATTCTCCAGTTTATGGTAATACGAAAATGTGACACGGTCACTATTTATTTCAGAACTTTATCAGACCGACTCTTACTTCTGTCCTGGCGCCACAATCGAAATAGCAGCATTACGGCTAAATGAGTAGTTTCCATCAGACAACCACTCTGATTAGATTGTTGGGTTTGCGTTAGACATAAAAATGCAATTTTGTCCCGTCTTTTATGCGATTATTTCCAGCTTGCCAAGAATATCCCACCTAAGCCTAATTTAAACAGGCGGATTTTCCTCTGATCAGTAAATCTAAACAAAATTAAATATAAGTAAAAAAAACTGTAAAAACGAGCTTTTATTAAAGTGTACTAAAGCGAAAGAAAATAAATGTTACGTGATTCGATTGAGACAGACCTGTAGTAAAGTAAACTTCATATTTCTAAGTCAGATAAAATTTCAAAGCTTTGCCGCATATTACCACTAAGATAGAGCGGGGCATGGATTAAAATAAGAAATTAAGGGGAAACTCGCCAGTATCAGTTATAATTTCTAATAATTACGCCACTCACTCCTAAAATATTTTACGAACTAACGGTCACTACTGCTTACTTAATTTTTTACACACATACATAATGCTGTAAAAGGGCAAGCAAAACGGCACGGGTATTAAGCAGAGACGGACCACAGTCTTCCGCGATATTTCGAACGAGTTGTGTTATATTTAGAATATATAGGTTATGTGCCTCATACAATAATACAGTATGTGGTTCAGTGTTTACATTTTATTTTGATTGTGAGTGCCTAGAATGTATAATACTTTAACAGATAAGTGAAATTGCTCTTTGTTTAAGCGTATTTTATGTAGTTGTGTAAAAATATTCCGGCGGATGGTGAAATATTCGAGTGTTTTCCGTTTTTTAGTGGCTGTGGCAAAATAATATTGTGATAATGTTCAGGCCTTGGGAAGATAATCAACCTAGCACCAGCAGAGAATATAACGAAGATATGGGAAGTGGTAATGGCTCGCAATATACAGAGAAAAGTTCTAAACAATATTTATGCGAATATACTAAAAAAGTAGTTTTAAACGTTTATGAAAATACAAAATAAAGTGAAGGTGAAAAAGGAGCCGTGGGAAAAACGGCCTACTTAACAGAAATTTCAGAATGGTCTATCTATAGAATAATTAAGGATGTGGTACCTAATCGAAAAGGCAGATCGTATAAAGGAGCAGCACGAGCATTAGATTCGTCTATGGTGAAATTGTTAAGAGATTTAATTTATAGCAAGTATATGGAAAATGAGGTACCAACGGTGGAATCAATACATATGGAACTGAAAACAAATGGTGCAGTGTCAGTTAGTCAAGCAACACTTCGGCGCTGGATAATAAAGATAGGATTTAGGTTCAAGATTATTAATAAAAGGGCAGGTATTATGGAAAGCTTCAGAATTATGCAATGGCGTAATGAATATTTGGAAAATATAAAAAAATTTCGAAATGAACAACGACCTATTTATTATTTAGATGAAACTTGGTATGATACCCATGATACAGTGAAAAAAGGCTGGATAGATGGTTCAAAGAAATGTAAAGTTGATATGCCTGCAAATAAAGGAACTAGATTAGTAATTGTACATTGTGGATCAGAAAATGGATGGGTGCATAATGGTCTCAAATTAAGTGGAAAAAAAATAGAAGAATCAAACGTTGACTATCACCAAACCATGACTGCGGATATTTTTGAAGTATGGTTTCAGACTTCATTGCTACCAAATATAGAAGAAAACAGCGTAATTGTTTTAGACAATGCTTCGTATCATTCGCGACAAATTGAGAAAATATCAATTACGGGAACAAAGAAAAAAGATATTCAAGAATTTCTCCGAAAACATAATTTGGAATTTGAAGAAAATTTTAGGAAAAAAGATCTTTTGGAAATTGTTAAGAAGCAAAAATTCCCAAAACAATATGTGATTGATAGCATGGCTAAAGCTCAAGGACATACAGTTTTACGGTTACCCCCATATTTTTGCATTTTTAACCCGATAGAACTAATATGGAGTCAGCTGAAAAGAAGTATTCGCAAAAATAACACCTTCCCCAAATTTAATGCCAAAGTAGTCGACCTTATTAAAGCTAAAGTAGGAGAAATAACACCAACTAATTGGAAAAAGTGTATTCAGCATGACATTAAAATTGAAGATGAATTTATTAAGTTAGAAAAAAGCATCAGCCCTAATCAAGACCGTTTAATAATATCTGTAGATTCAGATACCGATGATGATACCGATTTAGAAAGTGGTTGTGAATTGTTGAGTGAGTGTAGTGATTAGAGTTTTAAATAAAATGTTATATATGATTTGATTTAGTGTACATGGTGAATTTATCGTTTCATTAGTGTTTTACATACGCGCGTCGCGCAAATGCAATATAACGTGATTTTTATTTATTATATTATATGTATACATATTTTATTTGATAATTACTTATTTGTTTCTTTTTCAGAACTGAAGTTATTTATTTTATAGTTATTTATTTGCTGTCCAGAATTGAATTTATTTGTTTCAGTTATTTGTTTGTTTTCTAGAATTTTGTTTATTTATTTATTCTGGGTTAATTAGATTACGGGTTATTGACATAAATTCAATATTTTCTTTATTTAATGAATTTAAAAATTTACTTTATTTCTTTGACCTATTTTAATAATATCGATAACCTTAACTCTGAACCCACATTTTTTCGTACCTCCTCGTGGTCCTTGCTGGGCAACAATAATAATTCGATAGGTATATTAAATTATTATTGTCGAAATTGAGCAACAAAAGAATATTTGGTATAATTTTAATTTGGACTAATAAAATTCATCAATGCTCCACCAATATATATAAAATATTATTCCTATCTAAACACACGCAAAACAGATTTTTTTTTTAAATTATCATTATCACTGTAACAAATAACTATTTATTTATCAACCATACATTAAATTAATTAGATTGTAACTCCATGGCACAATAATTTTAAGTACAGTCCTGAGCCGCAATAAATTACGTCGGCTTTGACACTTTTATGGCCGAGTTTTATGGCTTTTTTGGGTGTTTCGCGCCGTGTTCACTCCTTAGGCGGGAATTTTTTATTTGACTTAGAAATATGAAGTTCACTTTACAACAAGTGGATCCAGTGCGGATTAGTATACAGTATGGTGGAAATGTAGGGAATAAATTCATTATTTTATTTTTTCATTTTAACGCAGGTCTATTAACAAAAACTTTGCATTTTTCATATTTCCATAGAAAGAAATCGAGAAGAGTTAAATCTGGAGACCTAGGTGGCCATTCAACTGACCCTCTTCGATCTACCCATCGATCATGAGAACAAACATTTGGGTAATTCCGTGCAATAATAGCATAATGTGGTGTTGTCTCATCTTGCTGAAACCATAGATTGCTTCTAATTGTTTAAAGTTGGTAACCGAAATTCTTCTAGAAATTGTTGATTCCCGTTACGCTTTCCTCAAAAAACTATGGTCCTATAATTGTGTTACCGACAAGTCCAGCCCAAACATTGACTTTTTGGGGGTACTGGGTATAGTGTTGTTGCATCAAGTGGGGATTTTCACTTGCCAATAACGACAGGTCTGACGGTTTACATGACCATTTGTATTAAATGTGGCTTCATCTGAGAAAACAAGCTAACCATTATACTCTTCGTCGATTTACTACACTTGTTATATAATTGTTGCACATTCTAGACGATACTTTTTGTTTAATGACAAAACAAACAAAACAATTTTTCATTTAAAAAATTAATAACTTTTTCATTTGTCGATCGATTTTGTTCAAAAGCAATATAGTTCTTCCTCTAGCTAACACTAACGCACTGTCTAATTTCAATACAATCGGACTTTTCGTTCTTAAGTTATTGTGCTTACAAGAAACGTGACGGACGGACAGACAGACGGACGGGCGGACGGACGGCAAACGGACGGACATTTTGAAAGTTGTTCAGAATTCGATCACCAACACAGTGATATGAAAATTTTTTCTCGACGAGCAATATTACCGATTTTAGAAATGTGCCGATCGAATGCAATATAGTGAAACATTTTCTTTATAGGATTTTGCAAACAGTGGAAAGAAAAGCTATCTATGAGAACTAAAGGAAAAACTATATATAAAAATATTAATGAAATCTTTGCATTCTTTCGATAACCTGACTTCTGGTTATGCTAAGAAGTAAGAATTCTGATTTGCCATTCTCATTTTAACACTAGCATCCAACCTAGTCCCCTACGGCTAAGCAGGCTAAACTAGTATCTACATAATCCCCTACGATATGTAAATTCAGTTAAAAATGAGAACAAAGGCCTGAAATTAATTTATTTACGTACCTTGTCTTTAAAAATTTTTTCATTCTAAGGAATTACATTTTCATAAAATCTCATTTAGTTTCTTGGAAATGCTTAGCCTTTGAAACGTTTTTCGTCCTTATTGTGGACTCATCAGAAAAGCCTAAAGCCACTCATAACGATGTTCCATGCAAAACTAAGACATTATATATGAATGGTATAAAATAATTATAATTGACATTGACTGATAAAAAACAACAGATCTTCACCTATCTATTAGCTAACTAGTATTGGAGCCTATATACTCTATGCATGTTTAAAAGTGAATTATTTATTATTTGTTTGCTTATAGTAATGAAACATTTTCTTTATAGGATTTTGCAAACAGTGGAAAGAAAAGCTATCTATAAGAACTAAAGGAAAAACTATATGTAAAAATATTAATGAAATCTTTGCATTCTTTCGATAACCTGACTTCTGGTTATGCTAACAAGTAAAAATTCTGATTTGCCATTTTAAACATGCATAGAGTATATAGGCTCCAATACTAGTTAGCTAATAAATAGGTGAAGATCTGTTGTTTTTTATCAGTCAATGTCAATTATAATTATTTTATACCATTCATGGATAATGTCTTAGTTTTGCATGGAACATCATTATGAGTGGCTTTAGGCTTATCTGATGAGTCCACAATAAGGACGAAAAACGTTTCAAAGGCTAAGCATTTCCAAGAAACTGAATGAGATTTTATGAAAATGTAATTCATTAGAATGAAAAAATGTTTAAAGACAAGGTACGTAAATTAATTAATTTCAGGCCTTTGTTCTCATTTTTAACTGAATTTACATATCGTAGGGGATCATGTAGATACTAGTTTAGCCTGCTTAGCCATAGGGGACTAGGTTGGATGCTAGTGTTAAAATGAGAATGGCAAATCAGAATTTTTACTTGTTAGCATAACCAGAAGTCAGGTTATCGAAAGAATGCAAAGATTTCATTAATATTTTTATATATAGTTTTTCCTTTAGTTCTCATAGATAGCTTTTCTTTCCACTGTTTGCAAAATCCTATAAAGAAAATGTTTCATTACTATAAGCAAACAAATAATAAATAATTCACTTTTAAAGAATGCTATATACTCTTCGTTTTGTATTTGCGAAGAGTATAAGATTGAGATACAAATATTTGGTCGCTATTTAAATATATTTCTAGAATTAAACAGATTAGAGAATTATGAAAGTACACAGGTAGTTTCATTAACTATCCTAACCATCCAAGGGTGGGGTTTCTCAGAAATATTAATTACATTTTGGTAGCAGAAAAAAGATGCGAATACGACATGATATCTAATTGATCATTTAACGAAATTAAATCATCCTTATTATTGCATTTGTATATTTCTAATGCTTGTAACAAATTAAGTTTCAAACCTTTGCTAGCATAGTGTAGGATTTCCATATTATTAATATCTGGGAAGTTAAGTCCACTCTCTAATATGTGATTAGGAAAGGCGGAATCTGTTTTTTGTAGTCTGAAGGACCTATCGTGATCGAGACATCTGGTTCTAAAATTACGTCCGGTCTGTCCTATATACAGGGTGTAATTAGTTTCATGTCATTAAAAAAAACTGGTAATAGGGACCGACTGGACAAACAAAAAACCTATATGACTTTTTTCTCTAGGGGCACTTTGAAAAAACTTACCTAGGATTATATTTTTAATGCTAAGGTAGGAAACATTTGAGAACCACTGGTTTTCAGGGTCAATGGTTTCGAATATTAGAAATAATAAAAAACTGTAATACCCGACTTGTGTTCCCGCCGGAAGAAGTGCGGCACTTTGATGGGATTACTTGTACCGAACTTTTTATACCACTAATTATTAAAATGTAAATGATTCTTTCTCTTTCGGCACAACTCAAGCATAGCACGTGTTTTTTAATTCGGAACAAAGTTATTGTAGCTTTTATTGTCGTTTATAAGAATTTATAAAATTTAAACGTGGTTTATTAACATTTGTAACATTGTGTTAAAAGCTTAAAAAATTAGTAATCATTTTATGATATTGGAAAACGAACAGTTAGACGTCCGAGATACGATAACAGAAAATAGTTGTGTATTTTAAGTTAGGAAATAATCTGAATTTTTTTAATGAATTGAGCGCATAATTAATCCCGATCAGGTATCCAAAACTAAAAATCGAGTCTTTGTTCTCAATGAAAATCAATGTAAACAATAATAAACACATCAAACCAAGACAGCGAATAATAATATTACCTTTAATGCCCAATAGGTAATACCCAATAACTGAACAATTCTCTTGATTTTTTCACAAAAATTGTTCGAAATGACCTCCATCTCCACGTATACACATTTCGGCACGTCGAACTAAGAACATACGCACTCAGTTCAACACATTTGACAAATTAGGATCATTTTTTATGGTTTCTATGCACATTAAAATACGTTGTTGCAATTGTTCTAAAATCTCAATTGGATCACAGTAAACCAGAGATTTAAAATGCCCCCAAAATTAAAAGTCCATCGGATTTAAGTCGGGCGATCTATCAGGCTATGGTACTGGTTCGCCACGTCCAATCCATTGTCGAGGAAACATTCTGTTCAAAGAATTTCGAACAGCCAAACTAAAATGAACTCGCTCGCCATCGTGCAAGTACCACATTATTCTGCGCGTAGCTAAGGGTACATCTTCCAGCAAATTTGACAATGTTCGTTGCAAGAAATCATCATTTAATCTAGCGGGTAATTGTATACTTGTATAGGTCCAATTATTTCATCACCGTAAATTCCTGTCAACAAATTAACGCTGAACCGTCGTTGAAAATGCGCCCTTCTTATTACACGTGGATTTTGGTTTGCCCAATGGTGCATATTTTTAAAATTAAACGCTCCATTTCTGGCAAAACACGACTCATCGAAGAAACAGAACGTTTAAAAAATTCTCATTTGCAGCGTGTTTTCTTAAAACCCACCTACAAAATTGCACTCGCTCTGCAAAATCTTGAGGTGCTAGTACTTGGACACGTTGATAGTGATGGGGATGTAAGTTTATATCTCTTAATGTCCTCCATACCACAAAATGGGATCCTCTGGTTAAAGTTGGATCCTCTTCTACAAGTTCCAAAATTTGAACCTCTGCGTCAATTACCCTTTCTTCGTATAGTGGACCTCGTTCTCCTCCACGTTCATCGAGACGACCTATTTCTCGAAGACGCTGGTCAATACTAACAAATGTACGAGCACAAGGATGACGTCGATTGGGGGACCTTAAATGATAAGGCTCTTCCGCATTAGTTGCATTTCCACCACTTTCTCCATCCACCAATTGCAAAATTTTATGAAAAAATGTATATCATTCTTGATACAGTTGTCCCTAAAACGGTAATTAAAGGCAAGAGTTACCCACCGTGGTATAACTCCAATATAATTAAAAGTCTAAAATTAAAACATAGAGCGTGGTGTGATTACAAGAACCGTGAGGATCCTCTTGCACTCGATGAGTTTAAATTATTAAGAACATATATCAAAGAGCAGGTTGATATTGAATATAAAAAATATTGTCGCGACATCGAAAGTAATATTAAACACAATCCCAGTAAGTTCTGGCAGTTTATTGACAGTAAGAAGTCTAGTAATAATTTACCAACAGCTATGAACTATGAAGATAAACATTATGTAGGCAACAAGGAAGTAGTTAATGGCTTCGCTGAATACTTTTGTAGTTCATATATTACCTCTAATCCAACAATCGAGGACCTTCCTGTTGACTCAGAAACAGATTTTTTAACAATCGAACGGTTCACAGAACAAGAAGTTTTAAATTCCTTGAAAAAAATCAAGCCTAAATACACAATGGGCCCTGACAAAATTCCAGCCTTCATACTACATGATTGTGCTAGCGTGCTCACAACTCCTCTTACATTCTTATTTAATTTAGCCATTAAATCTAATATATTTCCTGATGCACTAAAATGTTCTAAAATAATTCCTGTATATAAAAAAGGCGAAAAAAATAATATTGAGAATTACAGACCTATAACGATTATCAACAATTTCTCAAAAGCGTTTGAAATTCTGTTACATGAACCAACATTTTCTTATGGAAAAAATCGCATTACTGAATACCAGCACGGTTTCTTCAAGGGACGATCTACATCAACTAATTTCCTTTGTATAACTCAATATATATCTAATGCTATCGACACTAACTCACAGGTTGACGTAATTTACACAGACTTTACTAAAGCATTTGACAGACTAGATCACAGTATTTTATGTTATAATTTCAAAAATTTGGCTTCTCAAGAAATTTGTTGTTATTTTTCAAATCATATCTTGAAAATAGACATCACCATGTTGAATACCGTGGACAACGATCTGCGGAATTCGTATCTACCTCCGGTGTACCTCAAGGCTCTGTTTTGGGCCCATTATTCTTCAACATTTTCATCAATGACATTGCAGAGGAATTGGGTGTCAATTGTCTTTTATACGCAGATGATATGAAGTTATACAATAAAATAAATGATGTGAGTGACTGTGTGGTATTACAAAGTGCCCTTGATAAAATTAATGAATGGTGTGATTTAAACAAATTACAGTTGAGTATAAGAAAGTGTAATGTCCTAAATTTTACTAATAAACACCAATATGTAGAATTTAATTACCGTATAGAAGATTCAGTGCTTACACGTCCATCAACATTCCGCGACCTAGGTGTAACATTTGACACCAAACTATCATTTAATTGTCATATAAATACCATCACTAATGAAAGTTTCAGAACGCTGGGATTCATAATACGATGTTCTCGCGATTTTGACGACATTAACACACTGAAACTACTATATCAATAGTTTGTTCGATCCAAATTGGAATATTCGTCAATTATTTGGTCGCCCCATTATAACACACATATACAGAGCATAGAGAGAATTCAGAGGCGTTTTTTAAAGACTTTGAGTCATAAGGAAGATGGTGTCTATCCTGCTATTGGCTTTCCTCAGACTGAACTGTTAAATAGATTCTCGCTCTCGAGTCTGGAGGCTCGTAGAACTCTCACAGCTAATTTTTCTTTTTAAAATAATACATAATATAACTGATTGCAGCGCTATCTTAAACTTACTAAATTTTCGAACTCCTAGACCTGGTTCTAGGCATAATTCATTGTTCTATTTACCAACTCCCCGAACCAACGTCCAGAAATTTTCGCCGCTATACAAAATGTGTGAAAATTATAATAAACTACAAGATCAGTTTGATATATTCCACTGCAATGTAGCTGCGATAAAAAGATTAGCTCCATAATTTAAAATTTTTTGTTTGTTTTATCTTTATTTTTATTTTGTCTACTTTGTAATCTACACTTATACGTTATATATTTGTAAATACTTACTATTTCCTACCCTGTAATTGGAATTTTCTGTTGGGTAGTGTATTGTTAAATAAATAAATAAATAAATAAATAAATATCAGCGAGCTCTGGATAAGTGTAATCTCCCATAATGTCCAAAATCTGCATTTTAAAACACCACACTGAACTATGAATTAACGTTATCAATAAAGGAAACAAAAAGAAAAATTTGGTCCAAAATCCAAAAAGTGACACAAGAAGCACGAACGAGAAGTAGTATCTTACGTAACCAAGTACTAACGAGTTGAACGATAAGTCAATAAAATAAATCTTAACATAAGTGGCACAAAATTCAAAAAGAACAAAAGCAACAGACAAAACCAAGGAACGGCTAGGTCGCGTCGTGTGTACGTTGTTTACCAAGTAAGGACACAGACTGAAATTATTACTTGGGAATATTACAAAAGAGAGTATATTACGAGTAATAAGATAATTTGGCCGCGAAGAAGCAAAAAACTTGGCGGTGTCCTCTGTCGGTCGCTTTTAACTGTTTTGTCGGCATGCTTTTCGATGATCTCTTAGGCGCACCATACTTATTTGCACGAATGTCAGAGTATCATGTGCAACAAGACGCGAGGTAATAAAGCCTATCTCAATATGCCAGCAATTCTCAAACTATATTTTTAATTATTTTGGAAATTATTGTTTATTTTTTTCTCCAAAACTATGACCTTTAGACCCCATGTTATATAAGGTTTTTTTGTTTGTCTTGTCTTGCCCCAGTTTTTTTTAATGCCATGAAACTAATTACACCCTGTATGTGCTATTGCACCTATACGCTCCAGATTTTTCGTATCTATTTGTTTTATCTTTAGCGTTGTAAATTAAATTTGATAATTTTTTTGGGATTTAAATTCTATCTTGATGTTATGTGTTTTGAGAATATATTTGTTATTTTCTCTGTTAGTGTATCACAGTATGTAGTGGTACCATAAGGTGTTTGTTTTTCTCCTCTAACTATGGGATAAATTGCTTTAAAAGTATACCGATTTTGTTTTTGTTTATTAATTTGGCCATAGTTTCTGCGAGGAAACCACTGTTCTTGGCTATTTTTTGAATTGTTTAGAATTCTGTTTTTATTTGCGTTTCTTATAAAGGCAACGAAAAAGATCTATGTAGCATTGAGTTATAAGCTGCTAGTTTGTGTGCGTATGGATGGCAAGAATCAAAGGGGATAGTTATATCCGTATATGTAGGCTTTCGAAAAATATCAAATTCGAATTAGTTATTTCTGTGTGTGATAGTTAAGTCTAGAGCATATATTGCATGGTTCATTTCTCGTTCTAATGTGAATTTAATTTTAGCGTGTATGTTATTAATAAAGTCTAAAAAAGTGTGTAATTGTCTAATAGTACCCTTAAAGCATGCCAAAACGTCGTCTACATATCTAAACCAAAAATTAATGCGATTCTTGCCTGGTTGGGAATTTAGTATACTTTCCTCTTAAATTAGACATAAAAATATCCGCTAATAAAGGACTTAAAGGTGATCCATAGGTGGACCACTGTTTTGAATATAAAATTGATTATTGAATTGAAAGTAATTTTGACTGATGCATGTGTCGAAAGCTAGTAAAATTTCTGTTGATATAATGTTATTTAATTAACTTTTGTCTAGTAAATTTTTAATAAGTTTTGAACATTCATCTGAGGGATATTTGAAGACATGTTTTTAACCTCGAATGATACCAGAAATGAACTATGTGGGGAATGTGTATTTTTGACTTCTCTGCTAATTCTAATGAGTTATTTTTCCATGTTTAGGTTTAAAGCCTGTATACTGTTTAAATCTAAATTCAATTTTTTACTTAGTTCTCTAGTTGGACTATTGATATATGATAATACAGGCCTAATGGGGTTATCCGGTTTATGTGTTTTAATTAATCCGTATAATTTCGGAGCAAGGGATTCATGTTAATTATTTTTCGTTTTTCGTATTCCGAAAGGATTATTTCTATTTTGCCACCGATTGTTTTAATTTGGTGCAAAATACTTGTATTAGATTTATATTTGACTTAAAAAAGTTAAAAACACTTGGATGGCTAAATATTAGTAAATATGGCTGCAAGACGCAAATCACATCTTGCAAATTTG
Source organism: Stenurella melanura (assembly GCA_963583905.1). Classification (NCBI taxonomy): domain Eukaryota; kingdom Metazoa; phylum Arthropoda; class Insecta; order Coleoptera; family Cerambycidae; genus Stenurella; species Stenurella melanura. Next base: position 89,779,844 of record OY757318.1, on the reverse strand, counting down.
ACTCATAAATTGGTAAATCAGCTAATCCCTCATACATAAAAGAACTTTTGATTCCCAAATTCTCCATTCTCCAGCGAAATCTAAGGTACAGAATTTAACAATTCCTCACTACACAACAGCCTTCTTTCAAACATTCTTTACGTACTCATCAACGTTATGTAACTCCATTCCTCTTAATATTTAGCAAGTTTCAGCAAACTCCTTTAAACGTTACAAAAGATTTCTTCAATATCAGTGAATAAAGAATAAGAAATAAAATCCTACCTAATGTAGGCACATTCTTGTCTATTTAAAATTGTGTTTAGTTTAATTTTATTCCCAATTATTATCCATTTTCTGTAAATATTTATTTTGTCAATTCTTATGGTTGAATATTTGAATTTGAATATTTTCAATAAAGGCACTTTATTATTATTATTAATTTTTTATCAATTGTATTCCGTCCGCTAGAATTTGTACCATCTTACCTTGGTATGACAATGGCTCTCATCAAATTAATTATATTTCAAATGTCCAATCAAAGCATATTATACTATATTGTAATAAATTGATACAATAGTACATTAACTGTTTGTCACCGTTAATAATTGTGGCTAGTTTGGCATGTAATTACGGGAGAGAAAATTACGATGTGATAACTACTATGCGTAGTGCATATATGTATCCACATCCACATGCGTCATATGTAGGACATGCAATTTTAACATCAATCAATGGCCGAATTCATGTCACGTGCATGGGACCTTGTTTCCAGTTTCAGCCGATACCGCATGTGGTCTCAGATATAATGGTACAGGATTAATGCGATAGATTAGGTGGTGGGTTTGAGAATTGCGAATTTCCGGTAATAGTGCCAGTTTTCCAATGGCCATCTTGTTGTGCAACATTTTTTTTTGATAGACGTAGCGTTTAAAAACGTTCTATTTTTTTACAGCAACTTGACAGACGTTTCATGGCCAATGCGTTATTTTAGTCGCCCTGTCTTTGCTGTATGGCGAGCCTGATAGCATCACACCATCTGCCGTGGTTACCTGTTAGGCGTACGATCTCACCAAGGTATTTCCCATCATATGTAAAAAACCGCTGCCTAAGGTATTACTAATTCCACATTCAGATTTTCCTTCCAAGTCTCTTCGTAGGTTAATTTCTTGATTATATTTGCACTCTAGTATGCTAAAATAATTGATCATAGAATTTTAATAATATTAGGAGCAGATGTCGTAAAAAAATGTACGCTTCGTTAAGAGGTTGAAAATGAACTTGGCTAACTGTCAAGCCTGACACGATATTTACAAAATCTGTAAAATATACAGAGAATAGAAATAAAGAAAAGTTTAATATTACATTAAAATTAATATACCATAAAAAATGGTTTTCGTAAAAATGCGAGAACGTTAATCCAGGTATCAAAATTTATCAAACACACAAGTTTACAAGTTTTTAGATATCAAAATTAATGAAAAACAAGTTTTACAGTAACGATGCAAAGCGTTGGTCGGCGTCGAGACGTGAAGATACAAAAAAATATGAATCTATATATCAAAATTTATCAAATTCAGAAGTTATGCAAAAACGACGCTAGGCGTCGCTCGGCGTCGAGACCAAAAATGGAAGAATATGAATCTAGGTATCAAAATTTATCAAATTCTGAAGTTCTGCAACAACGACGCTAGGCGTCGATCGGCGTCGAGACGTAAAAATGCAAGAACATATATTTAGATATCAAAGTTTATCAAATACATAAGTTATACAAAAACAACGCTAGGCGTCGGTCAGCGTCGAGATGTAAGAATGCAAGAATTTGATACTAGGTATCAAAATTTATCAAATTCAAAATCAAATTTGGATCTTTCAAAAAAGTATGCGATGTAGCAGCACCGAGCGTTTTCGCGTCCAAAAAAACAACCGAATTTCCAAGCCTTACACAAATCGCTACTGGACTTCCGTATTACCGTTACATCTACGATTTGTTAAACATTTTCAATGTTAAAAAGTCGCTGTCTAAGGAATCACTACTTCCACATCCAGATTTTTCATCCAAGTCACTTTAAAGGAAACATCTTGAGTAGTTTTACTTCCACATCCACGTAGTGGATTGGAAGTATAGTAATAGCAAACAAATTTTCAAAAATTTTTATTCGTGAAATAGGTTTAGAATGTCATGAAACGTCGAGATTTTAAATTTGAGCGGAGAAAAATTCTGTCTGTCGGTCTGTCTGTCTGTCTGTCTGTCTGTCTGTCTGTCTGTAACTTTTTTTTTGTCCGCACGTTTCCTCCGGAACGGTTTAAGATATTGACTTGATATTTTATACACGCATATATTATAACGAGATCTGGAACTGGATTGTTTTTTGAGGATATCCGGTGAAGGGTTGGGGGTTAAATAGGGGTATATAAGGGAAAATAAGTAAAGCAAGCTTGTAAGAGTACACAAACTTGAAATTCGGTGTATGTACTAGAAGTTAAGGCTTCAGATTTTTTTATAATATTTTTCAACCCCCCACCACCCCTACCCCATTAATGGGGTTGATAAAATAAAGTTGAGATATTCGTTTGAAATTTCGTACACGTATGTAATATAACGACGTCTGGAATTAGATTATATTTTGAGATGATTCCGTTGGAGGGTTGGGGGTTAATTTGGGGTAAATAGGGGAATATAAGTAAAACAAGTTGGTGAGACTACAGAAACTTGAAATTCGATGTATGTACTAGAAACCAAAGCATCAGATTTTTTTTATAAATTTTTCCAACCCCCACCACCCCTACTCCAATATGAAAAGGGTTGATAAAATTAAATTGAAATTTTGGTATAAGTATGTATTATAACGACATCTGGAACTAGATTATATTTTGAGAAGATTCCGGGGTTGGGGGTTAAATAGTGGTAAATAGGGGAAAATGAGTAAAGCAAGCTAGTAAGACTACAGAAACTTCAAATTCGGTGTATGTACAAGAAGCCAAGATATCAAATTATTTATAATACTTTTCAACCCCCTCACCCCTACTTCATTATTAAAAGGGTTGATAAAATAAAATTGAGATATTCATTTGAAAGTTGGTACACGTATGAATTATAACGACATCTGGAACTAGATTATACTTTGAGATGATTTCGTTGAAGGGTTGGGGGTTATTTAGGGGTAAATAGGGGGAAATAAGTAAAGAAAGCTGGTATAACTACAGAAACTTGAAATTCGGTGTATGTGCTAGAAGCAAAGGCCTCCGATTTTTTAATAATATATTTCAGCCCCCCACCACCCCTACTCCATTATTAAAAGGGGTGATAAAATAAAATTGAGATATTCATTTGAAATTTGGTACACGTATGAATTATAACGACATCTGGAACTAGATTATACTTTGAGATTATTCTGTTGAAGGATTGGGGGTTATTTAGGGATAAATAGGGGGAAATAAGTAAAGCAAGTTGGTATGAGTACAGAAACTTGAAATTCGGTGTATGTACTAGAAGCCACGGCCTCAGATTTTTTAATTTCAGCCCCCACCACCCCTACTCCATTATTTAAGGGGTTGATAAAATAAAATTGAGACATTCACATAAAATTTAGTACGCATATGTATTATAACGACATCTGGAACTAGATTATATTTTGGGATGATTCCGTAGAAGGGAATAAATAAATCAAGCTGGCAAGAGTACAGAAATTTGGGATTCGGTGTATATACTAGAAACCAAGGCCTTAGATTTCTTTCTAATATTTTTCAAACTCCACCACCTCCGCTTCATTATTAATGGGATTGATAACATCAAATTGAGATATTCACTTGTTGAAAGTTAGTAAACGTATGTATTGTAGTGACATCTGATTGAGATGACTCCATTGAAGTAGTCGGAGGTGGTAGGTTGTGAATAGTGGAAAATAAGTAGGGTAAACTAGAAACTTCATTTTTAGCGTATATGATAGAAACCAACTCCTCAAACTTTTCTATTACATCTGCCCCGAATATTATTAAAATTCTATGACCAATAATTTCCACATACTAGAGTGCAAATATAGTCAAGATGTTTCCTTTAAAGTGACTTGAATGAAGAATCTGGATGTGGAAGTAGTGATTCCTTAGGCAGCGGTTTTGCACTCTAGTATGTGGAAATTGTTGGTCATAGAATTTTAATAATATTTGGAGCAGATGTCATAGAAAAGTTTGAGGCGTTTGAGGTCTCTACCATATACGTTAAAAATTAAGTTTTTAGTTTACCCTACCTATTTTCCCCTGTTCACAACCTACCACATCCCACCCCTTCAATAGAATCATCTCAATCATTACAATACATACGTGTACTAACTTTAAAGTAAATGTCTTTTATGTTCTCAAACTCATTAATGATGAAGCGGAGATGGTGATGTTTGAGAAATATTGGAAAGAAATCTGAGGCCTTGGTTTCTAGTATATACACCAAATCCCACATTTCTGTACTCTACCAGCTTGATTTACTTATGTTCCCCTATTTGCTCCTATTTAATCTTCAACCCTTCAACGGAATCATCTCAAAATATTATCTAGTTCAAAATGCCGTTATAATACATATGTGTCCCAAATTTCAAGTAAATATCTCAATTTCATTTTATCAACCCCTTTAATAATGGATTAATGGTGGGGGGTTGAAAAATATTACTAAAAAATCTGAGTCCTTGGCTTCTAGGACATACACCGAATTTCAAATGTATGTACTCTTACCAGCTTGCTTTACTTATTTTTCCCTATTTACCACCAATTACCCACACTCCTTCAACGCGATCATGTCAAAATATAATCTAGTTTAAGATATCGTTATACGTGTAACAAATTTCAAGTGCAAATCTAAATTTAATTTTATGAACTCGTTTAATAAGGGAGTGGGGGTGGTGGGGGGATGGAAAATATTATAAAAAAACCTGAGGCAATCGCTTCTAATATATACACCAAATCCCAAATTTCCATACTCTTACCAGCCCGCTTTACTTATTTTCCCCTATCTACCACTATTTAACCCCCAACCCTTCAACGGAATCATCTCAAAATATAATCTAGTTCCAGATGTCGTTATAGTACATATGTGTACCAAATGTCAAGTGAATATTTCAATTTTATTTTATCAACCCCTTTATAATGGAGGTGGTGAGGGGTTTAAAAATATTATTAAAAAATCTGAGGCCTTAGCTTCTAGTACATACACCTGATTTCAAGTTTCTGTTATCTTACCAACTTGCTTTACTTATATTCCTCTATTTACCTCTATTTAACCCCCAACCCCTCAACGGAAGCATCTCAAAATATAATAATTCAGTTCCAGATGCCGTTATAATACATACGTGTACCAAATTTCAAATGAGTATCTCAATTTTATTTTATCAACCCCTTTAATGATGGACTAGCGGTGGTGGGGGGTTGAAATATATTGTAAAAAAGTCTGAGGCCTTGACTTGTAGTACATACATCAAATTTCAAGTTTCTGTACTCTTATCAGCTTGCTTTATATACTTCCCCATATTTACCCCTATTTACCCCCCAACCCTTCACCGGATATCTTCAAAAAACAATAAAGTTCCAGATCTCGTTATAATATATACATATACAAAATTTCAAGTCAATATCCTAAACTGTTCCGGAGAAAACATGCGGACAAAAAGACTTACAGACGGACAAACCGACAGAAATTTTTTTTTCCGCTCAAATTTAAAATATCGACGTTTCATGACATTCTAAACATATTTCAAGAGAAAGAAAAATTGACATTTTTTTTACGACTACTACCAATCCACTACGTGGATGTGGAAGTAAAATCAATGTCTAGATCTCAATATGGCTTTATGGAAAAACCCTCTACAATATCCGACTTAGTGTGTCCAACCCAATGTATTTCTAATATACTAAATAAACGAGGGCAGGTGGACGAGGTGTACAGGGTGCCCCAAATTGCTTGATTTTGGCTGGTTTTCCTATTTTCAGACCAGGTAGAGAAAAACTGACGTATGGGTCTAGAGCTCGATTTTTGTGAAACGCCGATTGGTGAAAACCGCATTTCGATATCTCTAATCGTTTCCGAGATATCGGCAAAAATTGACATTTGACAGATTCCGAAAAACTGTCATAACTTTTTTATTTGTGAATGTTTATTCCAGCGGTAAAAACTTTCTACATGCACTTTTTGACGTAGAATAAGATGCAATTGTCAAAAAAAATATGTCACTTTTCAATTGTTCGATATCAAAGCTAACTTTGTTATTTCAAATGGAAACCATAGTTGGCTTTGACTTTAGAAAATAGGAAAAAAATAAGCTTTCCAAAAATATATATGTCAAGATATGTCTAGTCATCCTTGCTGCCAATATAACACATTTCTCTTTAAAAACGACATTTTTTTAACATTTAACATTTTAACCCAGTTGGCCACGCAAAAACAGTTGCTTTGCATATCTAAAAGTTAGTTTGACAGTAGATAAAATAAGTGTTAAAGTTGACATCTGTTATAATCTCTCTGCATTATTCCAAAATGTATGAAAACTTTGAAAAATGCCAGATGTTTATATGCTATATTGAATCAGGCCGAAATTCTGAAGATGCATTAAATCTATATTTCGAACGTTACCCTGAACGCCAGCAGCCAAGCGAACAAATATTTCCTAGGTTGGAAAATGCTTTGATGAATTATGGATCATTTGTCAAGCCCAGACCTAAACAGTATGCTATTGAAGGTAGAGACGAGGTGGAGGCAGAAGTAATTGGAGCGGTTTTAGAAAATCCTGAAATTTCTACCAGAGAAAAAACTGTAACTAAGGGTGTGAGCAAAAGCCGTAGCCAAAGAATTCTCAAGAAATATAAATATTCCCTGGTGATCAAGAACGCAGGATTAATTTCTGCAACTGGTTCATCAGAAAATGCAATGAAAATGAAAATTTTCACCAAACTGTCATTTGGACCGACGAAGCAAGAGTAACCAGCAACGGAATATTTAATCGACATAATCGGCATCGTTGGTCGGACCATAATGAGCATGTTTTCCAACCTAGAAATATGCAAGGACGATTTGGTTTCAATATTTGGATTGGAATAGTGGGGCAACGAGTGATTGGACCTTTTATTTATGACGAAAACCTTAACGCCCAACGGTACGTTAATATTTTCGAAAAAATTGTTGAACCATATTTAGAAGACTTGCCCCTTGCCGATTTGGTACGAAAGTTTTATCAACAAGATGGTGCACCAGCCCATAATGCGGCGGTTACAAGGAACAAACTAAATCAAATGTTCGAAGATCGGTGGATGGGAACAAGAAGGCCCATACCATGGCCTGCAAGATCTCCGGATCTAAGTCCTTTGGACTTTTTTATTTGGGGTTTCGTCAAAGACTAGATATTTAAAACCATACCAGAAACGCGTCAAGATTTAGAGTAACGAGTGAGAAATACAATCGCTGGGATAACACCTTTACAATTCTTAAATGCCGAGAAATCAGTAAAGAAGAGATGTCAATTGTGCATCGACCAAAATGGTAGACAATTTGAACACTATTTGTGATACTTCAATCGTTAAAGATTTGTTACCTACTTAATGAAATATGTTTAATTAATAAAATTAATTTAAAAGAAAAACTATTGTTTTCATTTGAATAACTGAAACTCTTTTCCATGGCCAACTCTGCTAAAATGTCATTTTTAAAGAGAAATGTGTTATATTGGCAGCAAGGATGACTAGACATATCTTGACATATATATTTTTGGAAAGCTTATTTTTTTCCTATTTTCTAAAGTCAAAGCCAACTATGGTTTCCATTGGAAATAACAAAGTTAGCTTTGATATCGAACAATTGAAAAGCGATATATTTTTTCTTGACAAATGCGTCTTATTCTACGTCAAAAAGTCCCTGTAGAAAGTTTTTCCAGTTTGAAAAAATATTCACGAATAAGAAAGTTATGACAGTTTTTCGGAATCTGCCAAATGTCAATTTTTACCGATATCTCGGAAACGGTTAGAGATATCGAAATGCGGTTTTCACCAATCGGCGTTTCACAAAAATCGACCTCTAGACTCATGCGTCAGTTTTTCTCTACTTGTTCTGAAAATAGGAGAACCAGCCAAAATCAAGCAATTTGGGGCACCCTGTACACTGATTTCTGAAGACTTTTGACCACATCGACCACAGACTTTTAATTAATAAACTTGGCAACTTTGGTTTTATCGATACATTTGTTAAGTTTCTTGAGTCCTGTTTACAAAGCCGGTTACAGCATAGAACCATATCATTTATAGAATTTTGCAAACAGCAGAAAAAATAACTATCCATGAGAACTAAATGTAAAAATATTAATGAAATTTTTGTATTCTTTCGATACCCTGAATTCTGGTTATGCCAGCAAATTAAAATCCTAAAATGAAATTGTATAATTTCTTATTTGAAAATTCTCATTTAACAACTAACATCCACACAGTCCCCTACGGTCGTGAAGATTAAACTAGTATCTACATAGCCCCCTACGGTAATGAAAAATCAGTTAAAAATGAGAACAAAGCAAAATGAGTTATTTGCCTACCTTGTCTTAAAAATGTTTCATTCTAATGGATTACATTTTCATGAAATCTATCATTCTGTTTTTGGAAATGCTTAGCCTATTCTGGAGCTCATCACAAAGCCACTCATAAAGATGTTCCATGCAGAACCAAGACAACTTCTATAAATAAGTATGAAAAATTATATTTGACATTGACTGATAAAAACGACAGATCTTCACCTATCTATTAGCTAACTAGTATTGGAGCCTATATGCTATTAGTTCTTATAGATAGTTATTTTTTCTGCTGTTTACAAAATCCTATAAAGACTATGTTTCTATACAATTAAGCAAACAAATAATAATTCACTTTTAAAGGGTTACAGTATGTTTAACCCAATGGTTTTAAATCAAATACATATGTCGCAACCTCTGGAGTACCTCAGGGTTCAAACTTGGGTCCACTCTTATTTTAGGTATTTATTAATGACTTAGGTGATGGATGGAATTGCAACAAATTTCTCTTTGCGGATAATCTGAAATTATTTAGTGACGTTACTACCAGACGGGATTGTGCAAGATTACAAGAAAAATTAAATGTCATTGAGAATTGATGTCTAGTGAATGTATCAAAATATTAAATTAAGAAAGGATAATCCGGTTGAATATTCATACAGTTTTACCTACATCTTTTTAACTCATTGAGAGAGTATTAAAAATTTGGGTATACTGTTCGACTCCAGATTGGAATTCACAGGACACATCAGCTCAATTACTAACTCTGCGTTAAGTCAAGTCTGGGGACCTGGCTAGCCAGTTGAACAAACTTCCACGTTCTATCCACCTGTTAGGATATGTCTGGTCTAAGAAATCCCGAATCTTCAAAGAGAAATGCACCGGCCACCCATCATGTTGGAAAAACATATAATGACGAATTGGTAGAGGTATATCTTCTAAAGGAAGCAGCAATTCATTCAAAAACTTAGACAACGTTCTCCATTAAGAGTTTCATTGAAAATAAAAGGCCCAATTATTTGTTCACCTTGATTTCCACACCACACATTTATAGACCAACGATCCTGAGATTGGACGTCTCGCATCCACCGCGGATTTGTCTCAGCAATAATGACGATAATACGACGATATAATGTGTTGTAATATGTTCTTGCGTTTACCTTTTTGGACGTTTGATTTGTTACATTGTTTATTGTAATTAATGTTAGATTTGTTGTCATTTTTATTAATTACTAATTTTTATATTATGTAGTAGGTATATATTCTATGAATTTGTTTGATAGGTATAGATATATGTCGTTTCTTCATTGTGTCATTTTCACAGCATACTTGTTTTCAACAGCTACTTTTGCAAATTTCGTCAGCAAGATCGGACAATAATTCATAATTTCAACTTTGTTTGCTAATATCTATTGTCAGAAAAAAATTATCGAGTTGCAACTTTCACTGACATCTGAAGCTATTAATTCTCTATTTTGCCGTGTAAAAATAAACGTACCATTCCATTTAAATTTTTTTAGAAAAGTGAGATATTTGTTGACATGTCAAATAACGCCCTCTAGTGGCGTCGGTAATAATCAAATGAAAACAGCGGAAAGCGCCCTCGATAGACTAAGAAAACACTTTGCAATGAGATCAAGTTTGTTAAACTCTGTTAAGGCTAATCGAAGTAATCGACATTTAAAAAAATGTTTTCTTTTGCATTTCCCCACCACTTTATTCTTGAAGTTACAAAAAAAATGGGAAACTGAAATAATTCAAAATTGTCTGGGTTACGATGCATATATTTTCAATGCCACTTAATTGAGGAAAATACAGAGAAAAACCTAATTTTCTATTCGGTCATGTCTGTTACGCTCCTTAGCGATCGTTTTAGAAACTCGAAAATATTTTCCAGCGATTTTTCAGGATCACTTTACTCAAGGTAATTTTTTCCCTAAACTTGTACGATGATTGATTTCTGAGATATGGTCGGCCTCCATTTTTAGTTGCCCGCCCTGTACATACATATGGCTAGATCTATACTACGGTATACTACGGCAAAACTACTTGAATGAGATCACGGATGCTCCACCCCTTTCCCTTTATTAAATGTTGATGTAAAAGCCAAGTATTACCACAGCATTGGTAAAAATTGATTTTTCAAAGCAATGTTTCACAATTTCGACGGCGTAGTGTAATTAAAGGGAATAATAAAACCGCATTAGTAAAAAACATATAAAACTACCGTACACTGGAATCTAATGTTGACACTCGGTCAGGGCCGAATGCCTTCAACACTGCAAGTATTGTAATAGAATCAACTATGTTTTTAGGTCATTGTTAGTACATTTTACAAGTGTTGTAGATTTCCGATAAAAGTAGGTTACGCGTATTAACATTTTAAAATGAAATAGAATTAACTTTATCACGTTGTGTGCATTTGTGATGCACACGTTACATGGCGGTTCTATGCCATTAATCCTTACCTTTGTTATATATGATTTAATATTATATAAAAAGGGTTCCTTTATTGGGAAAATGGTTTGTGTTGCCAGCAGTTAATTGAGTTTTTACATTTAATTCTTATTGATTGATTGATTGATTTGTCAGCGTAAGGTGGGCATTGCTGCCAATTCCGGGCATCCATGGAGGTTCGCCCCAACACGCCCAACGGACGGCCAAACCGCGTGCCGGAATTAAATCTCGGATGTTTTATATACCGCCGGACCGGCTGCATACGCCGGGTTGGACATTGGACATGCTTGTTGTCAGTAGCGAGAGCCGCATGACGCATGGGGTGGGAATATAGGATGGGAAGTGTAGGTGTTTGTGAGATGCTTCTTTTAAGTTTTCATGCTTCTATTAAGTTTCCATCTGTCATCATCGGTTGAGGTGTGCAGGTGTTTGCGTGATGCTTCTTTTCAGTTTCCTTGCTTCTTTTAAGTTTCCATCTATCGTCAGCTCCTTATTTTTATTCTTCTAAGTTTTCTGTTTCTTCTGGCACCTTCCATTTTTTTAAATTTATTAACCGTTCCACAGGTAAATATCCATTTACAGTGGAGTTGCTGGGAAGGGCCATCTCGCGGTAACAATATTTTTTTCGCGCGTTATGAGAAAAAAGAGGTCCGAAGGGATAGTTTGCTCACCCTGTATGTCGTTTCTTTGAGACAATCGGTTTCAACTTCCGCCTTCCAAATCAATAATAAAGAAATAAAATGTTATGTTTTGAATCAATAAATCGAGCTGATAAAAATTAAGATGGTAAAGATCAGATAGAAATAGATAGCATAGAATATAAATTAAATCAGATAAAATAAAATAAATCAATCTATAGCTTATCTGTCCTTTTGCAGTGTCTTGTAATTGCTATTTTATTTTATTTCTTTTCCTTTTCTTTCTTGGGTTGAGTTGATTTTGTCCGTTTAAAAACTTTCCACTGTATACAATTACTTTAGGTCACAACACAGCTATATTGCTTTGTAAACATATGTGAATCACTTTGACACTGACTATGCTATTATTTATTGCCCATGAACCACTTAAAAATATGTTTTTGGGTCGTCTAGGGTGTATGTAGGGACACTGCACTTCACTTGAGCTTGTTTACTTTATTTACTTTAATGTTATTAGAAAATCTTATTAGTTAAATTATTAATTCCATATGAACTCTGTTTTTCTATTGAGGCGCTTCATTTCACGCATAATTTCTTAATCTACAGGTGGCTGAAATTTTTTCGTTTAACGGGGTTTTTACCACTTTTTTTACCGCTTTTAAGAGAGCATCTTAAAAACACGTCTATTCACGACGACACCTAACTCACTTCCCAAGTTTTTGTATTTAATTCTTATGAAAATAAACAAAAAAAACACGTCACACATATTAAACAGATCATGAAAGTATGTGTTTGATTCAAAATTGTTTTTATTTTCTAGCTACGTACTGCGTGTTTTTGTAAGAGCCATTACCGTTCTTGGGTTAAATTTATCAGAAATACATTGTAGCCGGTAATAATGAATATTTCACCACTTCATCGTTTTTCTGAATATTTCAGAAGGGCATAATGGTGCTTCCAATTTAATATTATATCTATATGAGAGCGGTCTGTGGCGCCGAGATAAAATTACCGAGCCTTGACCATTACAAACGATAAAACATAAACTAAGACAACAGTTTTCAATTCCATGGCCATCTTTGACTAAGTTGATTTTTAATATTACGGTAGTTATTATACTACTTTTATTGTTTGCATAATTTTCCAATTAATTAATTAGTGTATACTGTCAAGGGTAGCTCTCCTATTGTTTATGTTCACAAACACCCAGGCTATGGCGTTTCGAAATGTTGTGCCTAATTACTAGAATTAATTGACATTAATTATTAGTTCGCAGCACTCGCTGGATGACCAATTAATAAGACTTGTGGTTTACCTAAACCGTATCGACATGTATAACCTATTTGTATCATAAAACTAATACTAATTATCGACATATGTTAGTTAGCCATGACACGGACATTTCTGCTTCTAAACGTATATGCATGGCTTGACTAAATTAACAGAACCCGCACAAACTCCATTTATTAAATCAATATCTATAACTAACATATTATTATTGCAGAGGCATATACGTTTGCCATAATTATTAACTTGTCAATACCACACACGTTTGTGTTCAAAACAAGCTGCTCCTACAAACAAATAGCTGCGCGTATTCACGTTCAAGACTAGAGAATGAAGTAGCTAACGCACATTTTTGTCTCCTCTTTGTAACAAATAAATCTGAAAGTGTCTCGGAATTATCGTAAAAAATTGTGCTTCCTAAAGTAGAAAAGAAATAGTGCAAGCTTCAGTTGTATATTCCAGGAGATTGAGCCAATATGCATCAGCAAGTGTGACCTCTGTGCATTTTGTAATATTTCTCCCTACTAACACTTATTGTTTTATATTAGCTGTAAGAACATTTATATCATCATTGCATAACGACAAAACTTTATAATTAGATATGAAATAATAAATAATTCACTTTTAAACATGCATAGAGTATGTAGGCTCCAATACTAGTTAGTTAATAGATAGGTGAAGATCTGTCGTTTTTTATCAGTCAATGTCAAATATAAATATTACATACTTATTCATGGATATTGTCTTAGTTTTGCATGGAACATCGTTATGAGTGGCTTTAGGCTTTTCTGATGAGTCCACAATAAGGACGAAAAACGTTTCAAAGGCCAAGCATTTCCAAGAAACTGAATGAGATTTTATGAAAATGTAATTCATTAGAATGAAAAAATTTTTAAAAACAAGGTACGTAATAAATTAATTTCAGGCCTTTGTTCTCATTTTAACTGAATTTACATATCGTAGGGGATCATGTAGATACTAGTTTAGCCTGCCTATCCGTAGGGGACTATGTTCGATGCTAGTGTTAAAATGAGAATGGCAAATAAGAATTTTTACTTGTTAGCATAACCAGAAGTCAGGTTATCGAAAGAATGCAAATATTTTTATATAGTTTTTCCTTTAGTTCTCATAGATAGTTTTTCTTTCCGCTGTTTGCAAAATACTGTAAAGAATATATTTCATATCTACACAGGGTATCTCACCGGGATCGTTCTATATTGGGAAAAGCATGCAACAAAAAATTTTGAAAATTCAGGTAATTACTAAAGTCAGCGTGACCAATCCAACCAAAATATTTAGAAGCAAGTGGTACTTCAGGTTATACCAGAAGTCGATATCAACTTGCTTATTTTAAATGGAACACTATATCTATTTTCGACTTTTCGAAGTGATTATAAAATTCCAAGTCCAAGCATGTAGCACATCCTATATGTGAACATTGTGAACCCAGTAGGTTCGGATATATTTGACATTGTATAAAAGAATTTAATAGGTGCAACGGTTTGCAAGAACCGTTATAACTTTCTTCGTGGAGGAGATCCTCATTTGCTCTTTGACACGTAGAGAGAACACGTGGTGATCTACATACCACAATGAAAATTAATTCTATAATAGTATACCAAGTTCCATTTTTCACGTTACACTTGGTCAAATTCAAACCTCAAAAACTTTTTTTATTTCAAACGAAACACAATGAATTTTTTTGCATCATGTTATGTAAGATAAAATTATCTTCTCTCTAGTATAAGCATTGTAGGAGTTCAAGTTACAACTTTTTGAAATATTCGCTATTTTCTTAAATATTCTAGAACTATTAGAAATTATCGACTTAGCCTTGATTAGAAACATTCGTCAATGTCAGTCATTCTCTTACGTCACAAAATGCCAGCACATAAATTTGTTTATTATTTATGGAGAATGCGATAAAGTAATATCAAGAATATGTAACACATTTGCTACTCGATACCCACAAAAACAGAAACCATCACCAAACACTGTAAAGCGCATATTGGATAATTTTAGAATATTTGACTCTGTCAAGAAAGAAAGTCAAAGGAGGAAGCCTACTGTTGATGACGAAAACATAGAAATAGCAATTCTTGGATATTTTCGGGCATTTCCAATGATGGCACTAACGCAAGCTGCTCTGGAATCGGGATTATCGAAGGATTTAATTCACAGAACTTTGCCAAAGCATAAGTTTAATCCATTCTCGCTCCATATGGCTCAAAAATTAAAATAAACAGATTTCCTAACGAGAGAAAATTTTTGTGAATTTATTTTAATAAGGCGTGAAGGTGACAATTCTTTTTTGGGAAATGTTGTATTAACAGATAAGACAAAGTTTACCAAAAATGGACTTTCCAATTAACACAATTCCTATTACTGGAGTAACTCGAATTCTCATTTATCAGAGAGCGAAATTTTCAAGAACATTGGCGGTTTAATGTTTGTTGTGCCGTAAGAAACGATAGAATGGTAGCATTACAATTTTATGAGGAAAATTAAAATAGTAAGTTAAAATGATTTCTTAAGCTAATGTTTTGTGTTCGGAGGTGAAAGATATCTAAATACATTACAAAATTTGGAAAGTAACTATCTAGACAATTTATCTCTCGCCGAACATATTTTTTATCAGCACGATGATGTCCCTCCACATAGCTTGTATTTGATCAATAATTTTTTTCAAGAAGTTTTTTATGATCAATGGATCGCCAATAATGGACTTTTCTTATGGCCTCCTCGCTCGCCCGATTCATCATTTCTGGGATTCTTTTGTTTGGGGAACTATTAAAAATAAAGTTTACGAAAGTCCATTAACAACCATTAAAGATTGTATGCAGAGAGGGAGAAATGCATTTCAATACTTATCACCGGATTGCCTATGAAGAACTAGTCCGAAGATGCGAAAAATGTCTGGAGGTTAGAAGGCGAAATTTTGAACATTTATTGAATTAAAATGGAAACTTATTTTTACTTCATTTTATCTTTGCTATTTTAGTTTATGCAAATCGGATTTTGAATATATTTTATTTACATTAATAATCTGTTTCTCTATCAATGATATATTGTGTTCCTGCATTAACAGAGCCAAACGGTCTAAAATTATCCAATATGCATTTTACAGTGTTTAGAGATTGTTTCTGTTTCTGTGGATATCGAGTAGTAAATGTGTTACATGTTCTTAATAATACTTTATCACATTTCTACAAATAATAAACTATATACGTTTTCAATAAATAAATCTATTATCATTATAATTGAATCGTTGTTTCTGGATCCAATTAAACAGCTTTTCCAGATTTACTTGTTTTATAACAGCTATTATAAACTATTTGTTGTATAAAACATAAAAATAATAAGAACACCGTTAATCTGACTTACTATAACTACCGCAAAGCCAATCTGACTGACCTCTATCAAAACTTAGCAGATATTGATTGGCATTTTCTATTCAATATTTCTGATGTAAATTATGCCTTATTTTATGAAAAAATATATGCTGTTCTTGAGTCAACTGTTTCAAAAACTGTAATCAAAGGCAAGAGCTACTCTCCTTGGTACAATTCTAATATTATTAAAGGTATTAAACTGAAGCATAGAGCATGGAGTGATTACAAAAACCTTGATGATCCTCTTGAACTCGAGGAGTTTAAATTATTAAGATTTTATGTCAAAAATCAGGTTGATATTGAATATAGAAAATATTGTAGCGACATTGAAACAAATATCAAGACTAATCCCAACAAGTTTTGGCAGTTTATCAATAAGAAAACTAGTAATAATTTACCGGCAGATATGTACTATAAGGATAGACATTATGTTGGCAACAAAGAATTGGTAGATGGTTTTACTGAATACTTTTGTAGTTCTTATATCACTTCAGGTCTTCCAACTGAGGACAATCATGACGCAAATACTGATTCTTTAAAAATTGAACAGTTTACAGAGCAAGAAGTTTTAAATTCACTAAAAAAAATCAAGCCTAAATGTACGATGGGCCCTGACAAAATTCCCGCCTTTCTATTACATGATTGTGCTACATGATTGTGCTAGATTGTTTGCAATTCCTCTCACTTTTTTATTCAACCTGGCCATTAAATCTAACATATTCCCCGATTCACTCAAATGTTCTAAGATAATTCCTGTATATAAAAAAGGTTAAAAAATAATATTGAGAATTACAGACCCATAACGATTATTAACAATGTCTCCAAAGCTTTCGAAACACTGCTGTATAAGCCAACATTTTCTTATGCAAAGGATCGCATTACTGAATACCAGCACGGTTTCTTCAAGGGACCATCTACCTCAACCAATCTTTTTTGTATTACCCAATACCCAACTGATGCTATTGACGCAAACTCACAAGTTGACGTAATTTATACAGACTTCACTAAAGCATTCGACAGACTTGACCACAGTATTTTATATTCAAAATTTCAACAATTTGGTTTTTCAAAAAATCTGCTATAATTCTTCAAATCATATCTTGAAAACAAACACCACCATATTGAATATGGTGGTCAGCGGTCTCTAGAATTTATATCCACTTCAGGCGTACCCCAGGGTTCAGTATTAGGTCCTTTATTTTTCAATATTTTCATTAATGACATCACAGTAGAACTGGGTGTCAATTGTCTCTTATACGCAGACGATATGAAGTTGTACAATGAAGTAAGTGATGTTGCTGATTGTATCGCTCTACAAACGGCCCTTGATAAAGTAAATGGATGGTGTAATTTGAACAAACTACAGTTGAACGCAAGGAAGTGCAATATTGTAACTTTTACCAATAAACATCAGCTGGTCGAATTTAATTATTGTTTAGAAGATTCAGTGCTTACACGTCCGTCAATCTTCCGCGATCTCGGTGTAACATTTGATAGTAAACTAAACTTTAATTGTCATATAAACACCATAACCAATGCAAGTTTTAGGACACTGGGATTTATAACACGATGTTCTCATGATTTTAATGACAGTAACACGCTGAAACTACTATATCAGTCTTTTGTTCGATCAAAATTAAAATACGCGTCAATTATCTGGTCTCCTCATTACAACATACATATGCAAAATATAGAGAGAATTCAGAGACGTTTCTTAAAGACTTTAAGTTACAAGGAGGATGGTGTCTGTCCTGCTATTGGTTTTCCCCAGACTGCACTTTTAAACAGATTTTCGCTTTCGAGTTTGGAGACTCGCCGAACCATTTCACAACAAATATTTCTTTTTAAAGTAATACATAATATAACAGATTGTAGTGCTATCTTAAGTTTACTAAATTTTCGAACACCTAGACCAGGTTCCATACAAAACTCTTTATTCTATCTGCCGACCCCCAGAACCAACGTACAGAAATTTTCGCCGTTGTACAAAATGTGTAAGTAATTGAAATGCTCTGTTGGGCAGTGTATTGTTAAATAAATAAATAAGTAAATAAATAAATGAATAAATAAATACTCACATATTAACTATTTAACTAATATACGATACGACGAAGGATATAATATCATTGCAAGTTTGCAGTAATATTATCTATTGCGCTTGATAACTAAATTAATATTTAATATATACCAATTTTTTTTTCTGAAAATGCTTACTTACACTTTATGTAATTAACTATTTTATCAAACATTTTTTAAATGCATTGATAAATAACCGAATAAACATGACGTCACGTGTTTGAGAATAACTGCAAAATTTTAAAATAAAGATTTATGAAAAAATTTACTCGTATAAAAAATGCTATGCTTTATCGGAGTCTAAAATATTATTTACAAATTATGCATATTTTCCAAGATATAAGTAATGGATTTAAAACTGGTATGGTCAAAATTTCCTTAAAAAGTAAATATAACTTAGCAGAACGTCAAAAGCGTTCAGGGGACATTAATCAAATTTCAGTGATTGAATTATAACAGACCCATAATGAACACATAATTTTTTCAATTTTTTCTGCTCCTCTGTTTCTGAGATATTCGCGGTTAAAGTGAGGGGTCAATACGTTTGAATCGTATATTAATTATGTAATGATTATATGGCGACGAAGTCCTTATTACGTGTAAAAACTAATGCGGATTATATTATTATACAGCTACATATTGCACAATCCACCGCGCGCCGGGTAGTGGTAAATTATTGATTCATTATCTGTCAACGCTCCAGAACTTAGTTTCACTGAAGTAATTTTTAATTGGTTAAGTCTGTAATGAATTGATTTTTATTTAAGCCTTTTGAAACTCGTGATTTCTAACTATGCTATTATACAGCCACAAGCATTTTTGGTAGTACAATAAATCAAACGCCCTGTATGCCGCCAAAACTGTAACTACTAAACGCAAAATTTCAACAGCTCTAATTTCTCCCCCTGTTAGTATGCTTCTACTGCTATTTCCGAATTATGATCCAAGCATTATATACAGATATTCGTAAAGTAATTAATATTATAAATCCTCAGTACATTAATTTTGGTGTGAGGGCTAATAGTGTACAAGCAAAAGCGATTATTCTTGAACGATGTAGAAGCAGTCCCGCTACTTCGAAGGACTTCCGACTTCCGCTAGTCTTCACTTCCAACTTCCGGTAAATCCGCGTTCCTTTCTGAGCGGATCTTACGTATTTGGACGTATTCTTATTTATTTGTAAGGAGATTGCACATATCTTGTACTCGTTAAGAGTTATTGCAAGTCATTTACGGTGTCGTTACAGCTTGACTCGCTGTTTTTCGAATGTAGGGACCCAATTGTCCAGACCGTTGTTTTGTCCCGATATACTAGGTTTTTTTTTATCTCGGCGTATGAACTTTAGCCATTGGTGTGAGATTTTTTTTTAATGTGATCCTCCCACCCACTTGCTGTGCTCTAATATAAAAAGAAAAAAATCACACAAAATTTGTAGTGGTAAATTCAACCCTTTCCCGTGTCCCAAAAGGGATGAATTTTCTCATGTATTTCTTATATGTAAAAGATATTTTTTTCGTAAATTTGTGGTAGAATCGTCAAAATATTGACAAATAGAAATCACACAAAAGTCTACGCTTCAGAATTGTCCAGAGAATACCAATTAATCACTTTTAAAAAGTAAACCATTCATAAGACTCTTTTATAGGGCTCAAAAGTGACCCTATAAGAGCAAAAGCAGAGTAACGCGTAATTTCGACATTTATTATCGTTTATTTGAAATTTTTCTGCACAAATTATTGTTAATTTGTCACATTAGATATTGAATTAATATTTTAATGTTATTCAGTTGTTTGAAAAATAATAGTTAGTTTATTTAAACAATTAAATTTTGCTATAAATTGATAACATTTTTGCCTTTATTATCCAATAGCCCATAATACATAGTATAGAACAAGTCAAAATAAAAATAGTAGTAAATAGTGCAACAAAATTAAATACAGTTGTCTTCATTCGTTTAATGCACATAAAAAACCTCAAAGCTGTGACGCTTATACTTGAAGGGAGATCAGGGCATGTCGATTTTCGAGCTAACTACTCTATAACATATTAAATATATCATAGTACTTAATACATAGAACATCATTATTCACATATAAAGAATGTTCTGGAGTAATTAAAGTAACAAATTGACGAAAACACACCTGTTCCAATTATTTAATTTATTTGTTTTGTTCATATTTACCAATTTGCCCCTACGGAAAATATTTTACCACCTAGCGAGGACGACAGAGTCGAACGTTTACTTTTAATATTGTCAATGTCACGGAATTTCAAATTAACCGCATCAGTTAAGAATATATTTGTATGTGCTTTATAAAATAAACATAGTTGGTGATCTGTGTTTACATTATATTTAGATTGTGAGAGCTTAAAGGGGTATTATACTTTAAAAGGTACATGATATTTTCTTTTATCGTGTTTTAGCGTACTTTATGCAATTGTGTTTTTATAAATATTTTGGCGGGTAGTGAATTATTCGGGTGTTTTGTGTTTATAAGTGGCTGTGGTAAAACAATATCGTAAAAATGTTTAGGCCTTGGGAAGGTTCTTTACCTAGCACTGGCAGAGAATGACAGGAAAGTATGAAGATTATTAACAGGTCGCAAATTACAGAAAAGTTTCTAGACAACATTTATGTGAACATACCCAAAAAGTAGTTTTAAATTTTTATAAAAATATAAAAGAAAGTGAAGGAGAAACCGAAGCTGTGGAAAAAACCGCCTACTTAACGGAAATTCCAGAACAAACTATTTATAAATTGATTAAGGAAGGACCATATAAAAGCTAAATTGGACAAAGGAAAATCACGAACATTAGATTCGTCTGTGGTGAAGTTGTTAAGAGATTTAATTTACAGCAAGTACAAGGAAAATGAGACACCAACCGTACAATCAGTATATGGAACTGAGAACAGGTGCAGTGTCATTTAGTGAACAAACGCTTAGGCGATGGCGATTAAAGACAGGATTTAACTTTAAAGTGATTCATAAAAGAGCAGGTATTATGGAAAGCTACAGAATTGTACTGTGGCGTAATGAAAGAATATTTGCAACGTATTAAAAAATGTCGAAGTTGCTCGAAGTTCTCTAGAATCGAGATTATTTATTTAATACTTATTTAGTTGTTTTCTAGAATTGAATTTATTTATTTATTTAACATTTCTTTATTTGTTTTCTAGAATTGAATTTATTTATTTAATCTGGGTCAATTAGATCAAGTTAGGATTATTGATTAAATAGCAATAACCTTAACTCTGAACCCACATTTTTTGGCGAGGAATTACTCGTATCTCCTCGTGGTCCTTGCTTGGCAACAATAATAATTCAATAGATTGAATTATTATTGCCGAAACTGAGCACTAAGAGAATATTTGATAATTCTAATTTAGACTCAAAATTTATCATTACTCAACAGATTTTCTATCAGAGTGCACAAAAATTTTAAGTACGGCTCTGTGAGACATCAATGATCTTAACGAGCCAAATTTATGGTTCGTTTTTTTACAGCTTTTTTTACCTGCACTAAACGAATAAAAGCAAATATATCTAACGTGAGAAATTATTTATGATCCAAATACTCTGAAATAGTATAATAATGTTTTCCTAACAAAAATAGTTGTAACTTATCCTTAAATTTTCTTAAGTTCTGAATATTTTTAATCGTATGTGGAAGGCAACTTATTGTAATATTTAATATCTATACAACAAGGATTTTTTTTCAAATAAAGCTGTGGGAAGGTGTGGTTATTTATTTTACTATTTCTTGTATTGTATATCTAGAATATCTAGATTTCTAACAAAATTGTTTTCATTTTCGTAATATACTAGTTCAGTAAGGGCAAAAGTTGCAATTTAATAAAAACAGGATGACCTTTTATTAGTCGAAGATGTTTGGAGCGCATGTTGAAGTTACGTAGTATCTGGTAAAGTCGGTCTCTATTAATTGAATCGTATGCTTTTTTAAACTCAACGAAAATATTGTACACGTCTATGTTGTGTTCCCAGGACTTGTTCAGGATTTGTTTCACAGTAAAAAGCTGGTCAATTGTGGATTGTCCTTGCCTGAAGCCTGTTTGATATTGGCCGATAATCTCTTCGGTAATGAGTTATGTATACAGATTCAGCAAATTTAGTTTTAGGTACGTAAACTTGTTTCTGCGCAGATAAACCACACCTTGTTGTAGAACAATGCAGGGCATTGGTCCATCGCTTGTCCGCTACGGGTTGAGAACAGCGCAAGCGCACCCATTCTGCTTTTAATTAATCTCAATTTCGTTATTAAAATGCCGTGTGTTTATACAACTGCAGAAAAAGTGCAAATTGTGAAGTGATACTTCGGGGGCCATTCCACTGATGACACAATAAATGTATTTACTGTGGCATATCAAGACCCTTAGCTAGCATAATTTCATACATTATTAAAAAATTTGAGAATTTCGGGTGTGTCGTGAATTATTGTAAAAAATGCTGTCAACCCGAACCCCGTCATCAGCAAATAAGCGAAGAACGTGAAATTCGCGAAACTAATGTCTGTGCACTTGTTAAAACTAGTGAAGCTTGTTCTAGCAGACAAATTGCTGATGAAGTTGACATGAAGGAAAGAACTGTAAGAAATATTTTGAAATTAAATGGGTACAGTTGTTTTAAAGTTCAAACAACGCAAGGAATATTTCCCTAGGACAATTTCAAACGGATGGAATTTTGTGGAATCATGATAAATAAAGTGAATGAGAATGAAAACTTCTTAAAGAATATATTGTTTACAGATGAATCATCCTTTTCATTACATAGGAAACATAATCCATCTGTAGTACGATATTGGTCTCGAAAAAATAAACATTTGAGTGTTGCTGTGCGAACTCAGTATCCTCAAAAGTTGAACGTTTGGACGGGAATTTTAGACAATCATACTATAGGCCCACTGCTAATCGATGGCAATTTAAATGGCAATAAATATTTAGAGCTTTTACAAAACCAAATAATTCCTGCAGTTCAAAATCTTCTTGTCAACTGTGACATTTGGTTTCAACAAAACGGCTGCCCAAGTCACAATACCTTAACTGTTATTAATTTTCTGGAAAGAACATTTCCCAATCGTTTAATAGCTACGAGGGGAATGATAAAATGGCCCCCCAGGTTACCTGATCTAGCACACCATGATTTCTTTCTGTGGGGCTTTTGAAAGGAAACCGCGTACAAACATGCGTTTGAACGAGACAATAATTTTGTTGAATTACGGGAAAAACTTATCCAACTTTGTGCAAGCATTACTCCAAATCAACTCAATGATATGAGAGGTTCATTGTATAATCGGTTTGGTTATTGTTTGGCACAAGATGGTGGTTTTGTTTGAATCCTTACTTCATTAATTTATTGTTTGATAATTATTAGTTGATTTTAGTTTCTGAGGGTTATTTAATTTTATTTTAATGTTCTATTTTCATTTCGGTTTTAATAAGAATTATTATTTTATTCCCATAGCATTTACGGCTAAAAAAGAAACTGCAGAAATGCTTTCAATAGAAGAAATTATTTGTCAAAAATGTGACAAATAACTTTTTCGCTTTTGACGAAGAGACATTTTCTCGTTTCGTATAGAAATTATTACCTACGTCCGCATCCATCCTTAGTTCATGCCGTACTAAATTATATTCATTGTATGTTTCTGATTTCACGATTTATGGAACTAGCAGGGCGTGGTCAATTACATCGTTATTCCTATACCCTAAGCTGCATTTTCCGAATCTGTATATGTGAAAATTCTCTACGCCGAGCACAGTAGTGTTATACCACGGTAGTTTCCACACGTTAGTTTGTCCCCTTTTTTGTAAATTGGGCAGATAATTCCTGTTTTACATTCGCTAGGAATGCTTTCCTCGTTCTATATCTTGGTAATCTGTGTTGTTAAGTGTTCGTTACCTAGTTTGTAATTCTGACGTGAGTTTGTCGATTCCTGGTGCCTTGGTGTTCTTTTGCACTCTGATTGCTTGTTTCATCTAGTCGAGCGTTGGGGGTCTTATCTCTTCCTCTCCTCCCTCCCGGTGCTGCATGTTCCAGGGCTGATCGTCTTGTGTTCCTAACAAGGATTGGAAATAGGCTTTCCATATCGTTTTTATCTCTTGTAGGTCACTTGTTATCTGCCCTTCTGCTTTCCTGCACAGTGTTGTCCGGGGCCTACATCCTTCTCTCAGATTACGTAGATCTTTGTATGCTGCCCTTAGATCGTTATTTTGAAAGTTATTCTCCATTTCCTGTATTCTATCATTTTCTTATTTTCTTTTCCGATTGTGGCATATTTTGACGGCCTTTCGCCTCGCGTCCTTAAAAATTGCCTTTCTTTCTCTAGTTCCCCTTTCCATATATTTCTTGTGTGCTTCGTTTCTTTCTTCTATGGCCTTTTTACACTCTTCGTCGTACCATTCTGCCCTTTTCCTTTTCTTTTTGTTCCTTTGCCGTCTTTGCCGTCTTTAATATTTTCTCTTTTAGTTTGTTCACTGTTCTTCACAATTTAAATTGCCTATGTTTTTCAGCTTTTACGCTATTTCTCTTTCGTAGTTCTCTTTGGTTTCTTGTTGGTTCAACTTTCCGATATCTACATATTCTATTGTTTGTTGTTGTTTGTCGATGTTTCTTGAGATTCGGCGTCTGAATTTTATTTGTACTGATCGGTGATCAGATCCGCAGTATGTCCCTATTCGACTCTAAACGTCTAAAATGCCTGTTTTATCTACTAGTACTTGATCGATTTGGTTAGCGACCGCTCCGCCAGGCATGATCCATGTCGCTTTGTGTATGTTTTTGTGTGCGATGAAAGTTGAGCTGATAATCATGGTTTTTCTGTTGGCAAAATTGGTAAGAAATTCTCCATTTTCGTTAGTGTTTTCGTGAAGTGAGTGTCTGCCTATTGTTACCGAGAAGTGCTCTTCTTTGCGCATTCATATCGCCCAGTATAATTTTGATATCATT
This sequence comes from Stenurella melanura, assembly GCA_963583905.1. NCBI lineage: Eukaryota > Metazoa > Arthropoda > Insecta > Coleoptera > Cerambycidae > Stenurella > Stenurella melanura. The sequence continues at coordinate 89,754,522 of OY757318.1, read as the reverse complement.
TCTGGAGCAATTTTCTTATATTTCTTCAAGATGCTCATAGACTTTTTCTTTCTGTGGACTATGGGCATTGATAATTGGTAATTGAGATGTTGAAAAATTTTGATTTTAGTCTTAGCTTACATATTTTCTCGTTTGTGTCCAATTTCTCTCCCACTGTACAGAATTGTGTGTTCTTGTGTCTCCCATTCCCTTTCCTAGCAACTTTGTTTCTTGTATTACCATCACCACTATATTGTATTTTTTGAGTTCATTAAGTAGAGATGCCTGAGCTCCAGGTTTGTTTAGCGTCAAGACATTTCATGTTCCGAAAGCGTATTCCAAATTTCTTTGCCTAAGTAGTTCTCGTTGTATCCGTCTTATGTTCCGAGGCTGGTTGATTGGTTTCGTCACGAATGATTTTTACTTGGTGAGGTTATCAGCCTCACGCCTAATCTTCCTCCTTTACCCGGACTTAGGACCGGCAGTCGACCCTGGGCTACTGGATCCACCCAGAAGCTTCCAAGCGGACTCAACGATGGCAACAATACGCGTACAAAATGAAATGACGGAGATATTCCAAATATATAAAGCATTAAAACAGGGCGATGGACTCGCCCCGACACTGTTTAACCTGACCCTGGAATATGTCATACGACAAACAAACGCTGTGACGTCAAACTTATTAACAAACAAATCGGTACAACTAGCCGCCTACGCAGATGATATCAACATTACGTCCCTCAGAGCTGAAAAGAGAGGCCAGAAACATCGGACTCGAAAACACAAAAACACTAACTGAGTCAAGAATAAGAGGAAAGGAAAACCACCTCAGAGTAGAGGATAATGTGGAGGCTGTCCAGAGCTTCACCTATTAAGGTGTTGAACTGAACAGGAAAGGATCAGAGGAATCGGAGATACAAAATCGAATAATATCGGCAAATAAAGCCTACTTCGCTGTGTCTCATATATTCCGCTCCAAAACTATACACAGAAAAACAAAAATCAGGATATACAAAACCATCATCAAGCCGATATTATGCTATGGGTGTGAGACATCGGCCATGACAGAGAACTCAAAGAATAAACTGGACGTGTTTGAAAGAAAAATACTAAGACGGAACTTTGAGCCAAGAAAACGGAGATATGGAGAAGATATAATCATGAAATCTATCAACTTTTTAAGGAGACACCTATCTCAGAATTCGTCAGGCTACAGAGGCTACGATGGGCTGACCACGTAGCGAGAATGCCTGACAACAGAGTACCAAAAAGTGCTCACAACGGTAGGATGCAGGGCAGAAGACCAAAAGAGAGACCACGGAGAAGATGGTAAGATGGGGTGGCAGAAGTTGCGCAAAACTTTATAGGCGTCAGAACTTGGAGGAGAGCGCTACTAGATCGACAGTATTGAAGGCGGAAAATAAAGGAGGCGAAGGCTCAATGTGGGGTGTAGCGCCATTGGAGAGAGAGAGAACGACCTTACTGGTATTTTGAGGCACTCACAATATTTCTTATAATTTTTTTCTATAATATAATAACTCTGTACCTTGAAGAACCCCAAAAAATTATTCAATACCTAGCAAAACACAGCGAAAATAACTTTTTCGACAAGTTTTCAATACGATCTTACCAACTTAGTCTATTATCAACATAAACCCCTGAAAATTGTGTTACATTTACATGTTCAATTGATCTGTCCTCTACTTTTAAGAGATAACTTTCATCAGTTGTGCAGCTTCTGGCTATGAAGTTGACAAATACAGTTTTAGACGCATATAGATACATTTTGTTGCCATTAAACATGTCATAAAGTATTAATTAATTTCTTTCTTTGTCAAACCAGTACAGAGTAATGTGTTGTCATCCGCAAATATTATTAAATTATTAACAGGGAATAGTTCTGGTAAGTCGTAAAACTAATAGCGACCAAAATATAGACCCCTGTGATATACCTATTTTGATATTTATAATTTTTCAGATTTGGCCCCATTTACTTCCACTACTTGATTTCGATCAGAAAAATATGAGGATAACAGAAAATTATGTTTGATATATGTCTCTTGTTATGAAGAACGTTATTGTCAGTGTTTGTGTAATTATTGTACATTAATTATGACTTGTTCTATCCATTGTTTAAATGGAAAATGAATTAATAAATTGTTATTATTATTATTATTAGTATTCATTTATCTTGCTCCTAAAACCGTCACCATAAGCTTTACCCTAAGCAAATCATGGCCGGCATGCTCAGGTCAACAAATAAAATGATTGATTATATAGAATCAGAAAAAATAATTAGTAAATCTTGATCCAATCTATTAGCGATCCATATTTTCTTCTTTGTTAGTTTCTGTTTTAAGTTTTTAATTGTATAATCTCGTAGCCTTGTTCATTTTATACACTTTTTATAACGCGTATAATGTTTTTATACTTTACACATTATATCCACATTATGGCTTTATCGTTTAATGCTTTTTTTTTATACAAAATTGATATTGTTCATGTACCAAGATTTATGGTGAATAAATTTATTCTATTCGATTTTAATTAGGCAAGGTCATTAAGAATAAATATCAAAACCTTAATCATTGTAATAATATATTAATTGTGTAATGTATTACCATATTTATTGATATTAATATTTTCATTGACGTTAATTCGAGCAATAAAAACAATGATGTTCATGTAATACATATAGCAATATCAGGAATTAGTTATGGTCGTAATTAATCCCCCATTTGTTGTGATTTATTACAATATGTGTTTACTGGGTTTAATACAAGACTTACAATTTGCCCGCTCAATTGATATTATTAATAACAGTTATAATTTATGTAATAATGTTCTAATTTCCATGTTATTAATACCAACATTCATTACAACGTTAAAATCCTCATTACCCGTATTGAACCAAAAACTATATAAATAAGCTCATTAGTCTAATTGGAATCAAAATAAAATGAGAAATATGAGATGATTGCCAATTAAAATCAAGAAAAATCTAGTTGCTGTTATGTGATATTTAAATGGAGTTTCTCACAATACTGTAATGGACGAACTACTTACTAGCCATCAAATAATATATATGACCTCTTTTGAGACTTATGTACTGGGTGATTCATCATAAATGTCCCCCCTCTTACTTGAGAACTCGAGAATTTCAAAAATCAAATTAAATAATGGATTAGCAAGTATTTAGCGTCATGCTGAGAAAATAATGACGTACAAATCTAACAGTATACATTTTTTTAATGGAACACCCTGTATCTAACTCGAGAATCGTAATTTTAATTTTTTTCCTGAAATAGGTTTAGAAAGTCATGAAACGTCGAGGTTTTAAATTTGATTAAAAAAAAATTCTGTCTGTCTGTCTGTCTGTCTGTCGGTCGGTCGGTCGGTCGGTCGGTCGGTCGGTCGGTCGGTCGGTCGGTAGGTTTGTCTTTCTGTCTGTAACATTTTTTTTGTCCGCACGTTTTCTCTGGGAGGTTTTAAGATGTTGACTTTAAATTTTATACACGTATGTATTATAACCAGATCAGAATAATATAAATGAAAATATAAATCGCATGGAAGAAGCTACAACAGCACCAAAGACTTGGCCAGCATGCAAGGAGGCTATAAAGGCTGCAGCAAGAGATGCATTGGGGACGGAAAGACACAGACCATGAGCGGATCGGTTTGACATTGAATGCCACGACATAACGTTAAAAAAAACGAGCCACATAGAGCCATACAACAAAGACGAACACGCGCAGCCATAGAAGGATACAAGGCACTAAGAAGAGAAAAAAAATGAATACACAGAAGAAAATAGAAACAAACAGAGCACAATATTTTAGATTAGATCGAGGCACATAGAGACCCGACGTAAACAAGAAAATTCTACCTCAAGGTTAACAACACGAGAAAAGAGTTTAAGCCAAGTACTAACGCATTTAAAGATAAATAGTGGAACATAGTAAACAGCGAGAACGGGATACTAAAACGATGGGTCGAGCACTTCAGAGAACCACCAAATGAAGGAGTCCTGGAAGAACGCAATGAGGGCCTCCCGCCATATACTGATGCTGACATTGCCAACCAACTACGAACGAAGTACAAGAAGCCTTCAGAACAACAAATCTCCGGGTAGTGATGGCATTCTAGCGCAGCTCTATAAATACGGAGGACAAAATTTGGCTAATCATATTTGGATCATGATCAAGAAGGCCTGGGAAAATGAAGACACGCATGAGTGGAACATCGGTCTTATCTGCCCTAAAAAGGGCGATCAACTGAAGTGCTCAAACTACAGAGGGATAATAAAGCCAGAAACATCGGACAAAATGTGATCGTCGATGATTACAATTTTGAGGTAGTGCAAGCATTTACTTACCTGGGGTCTTCAGAAAATAGTAAAAATAACATGTCCGAGGAAATAAAACGTAGAATGGTACTTGCCAACAAGATCTATTTTGGACTTGGAAAACGCCTCAAAAGCCGGCAATTATCATCTAAGACAAAGCTAATGCTGTATTTAATGGCGATGACAATATTCTTGATCTAGTATTACACAAAAAAACTGTCATGTATCTCAATCTCCTGATCCGTTGACTTATGAAGATTTTCATCACCCTGCTCTGATCATATCAACTGAAATAAGTACTGTTAAGAACCTTAATAATAATTTTCCAACTAATCATGACGTCAGTTATAATTTCCGCAAATGTGATTTCTCTAAATTGTATGAAAACCTTCTCAACATACACTGGTCCTCCCTTTCTTCTTTTAATGACGTCAATGGTGCATGCACTCATTTTTACAACAAACTTGACTCTGTATTTAAATCTTTTGTACCTAAGAAATCGACTTCTCGTAGCGGCAGATATCCTCCGTGGTTTAGTAGTATCATAAAAAACATTAGCCTTAAAGAACGTCTTAGGAGACAGTATGCAAGAACCAGCGATCTACTTATACACAATAACCTCAAAAACATCAGAAGGGAAATAAAATATGATACCAATTTAGCCGACAGGAATTTCGTGCAGAGCTCTGAAGATAATATAAAAAATGATCCCATAAATTTTGGGCTCTCATCAAAAGTAGAAAAAGGTCGGCCAGTGTATCTGAAGAGGTGTTCTTTGAGGGATCTTCGCTAAACAATCCCTCTGATATACTAAATGCATTTGCCAATTATTTCCGTCAATCTTATAATGAGTCCTCATTAGATATCGAGGAACATCACATTGAGTCCGATATACCTAACAATAACCCTATTGTTAGCATAAACTCTTTCAGTGAAGATGAGGTTATTCGGGCTCTAAAACGAACTAAACCCAAAATGATGACCGGTCCTGATTCCATTCCACTCCACTCTAATTTTTAACTTAATTTTAAAAAACTGCGTATTTCCTGACCTATGGAAATATTCCAAAGTATGTCCCATCTTCAAAAAGGGAAACAAACTAGATATTGAGAACTTTAGACCAATCTATGTAATTTGTAACTTCTGGAAAGTCTTAGAAATATTACTTCATGATAGAACATATCATTCAATTAACACCAAAATCTCTATTAGTCAACATGGATTTATGAAAGGGCGTTCAACAACAACAAATTTATTCTGTGTAACTCAATACATTTCTGAATCCTTAGATGAACGTAGGTAGGTAGATGTCATATATACCGATTTCTCCAAAGCGTTTGATAGACTTGATCACCAGTTGTTACTTAATAAATTAGGAAAAATCGGCTTCTCATATTCTTTGCTCCTTTTGCTTAAACCTTATTTAATGAATAGGAGTCAGTACGTTGCATTAAATGGGTTCAGATCGATCGAATTTGCTGCCACATCTGGAGTTCCCAGTGATCTATTCTGGGACCCTTGTTTTTTAACATATTTATTAACGACATAGTGAACGAAGTTAATTTGCCTCACCTTTCATATGCCGACCATCTAAAAATTTTCACAGTAATTGATGAAATCGATGACTGTTTTCAACTTCAGACTTCTCTTGATAAAATAAACTCCTGGTGTATAGAAAATAAATAATTCATCCTAGTAAATGTAACGTAATGTCCTTTTCTTTAAAAACATCACCTTTTATTTTTGATTACAGGTTAGATAATGTCATACTTCAAAGACCTATAACATTTCGCGACCTCGGCGTAACTTTTGATAGTAAATTATTCTTCACTGATCATATCGATACCATTGTGTCTGAAGCCTCCAAAGCCCATGGATTCATCGTTTGTACTAGTCGAAAGTTCACTAATACTGATACTCTGAAAATTCTTTATCAACCCTTCGTCAGATCGAAACTTGAGTACGCATCCCTAATTTGGAGTTCCAGTTATGATGTTCACAAGAATAACTTGGAGGCAGTTCAACGTAGATTTCTTAAATTACTGTGGTTCACATCCGACGGTACCTGTCCACTGATTGGTTTTCCGCAAAGTAAATTGCTTGAAAGATATTATATGACTACTCTTGAGGATAGGCGTACGTACTTTTCTCAAGTATTTTTGTTTAAATTACTACACAATGATTTTGACGCACCCGAAATAATTAGTAAGCTTAATTTTCACGTTCCCACATTAACCTCTCGTATTCACCAAGTTTTCTATTTACCTACGCCGCGTACCAACGTAATAAATAATTCACCGTTATATACGATTTGCAGTACTTCTAACAAATTATGTAGCGAATTCGATATTTTTAATTGCAGCCTTAGTGACATAAAACAAAATGTTCTGAATTAAATCACCAGTGAGTGTCTTTGTTTTCTTAATTTGCTTTGAATCAGATATGTGTATATATGTATATAGTTTTTATATTTAAACATTTCCCATGTTATTTTTTTCTCTCTCTTCGTATCATTAGTTATTCATAGTTCGCACATTTAAGTAATTTTTTTCTTCATTTTACTTTCTTTCTATGTTGTTGTATATTATGTAATTAATGCTTTGTATGCCTTTATTCCTGTTCTGTAATTGGGTATCTTACCTGTTGAACAGTGTATGCAATAAATAAATAAATAAATAAAATTAAACGTTAATACTCCTGGTCTTGACGTTTGCATCTGAGACATAGACCCTGAGTAAACCTGACGAAACCCTACTCCACACTTTTGAAAAGAAAATCCTGAGGCGGATCTTTGGAGCTATATGTAACAATGATGTATGACACATTCCCGTCGTTACAACTTTGAGCTCTATGAGAAATACAAATAGGTGGAAACAAACATAAGGATAGGACGATTCAGGTGGGCAGGATATGTCAATAGAGCTGTTGACAATTATCCCTAAGAAAGATTGTGGTTTCGGAACCAGCGAGAGCTAGAAGCCGCGGCAGGCCAGTATTACGGTGGAAGGATGGTGTCGATAAGGATGCGCGAAAAATCGATGGATGGTGAAAAAACCAGAGAAAGTTTTCACATAGAGCTGTAGTACTAAGGATGATGGTGATGTTTTGTTATATCCTCATATTTGGTCCAAAGAAAGTAGCATTGAATTATGGCCTATTATTAATGGTCCACTCGGTATACAAGCCTGAGTCCGTTCCTGATAAATAGTGAAATGGAACACTGACACTTATTTCAGAATTCGTCAAGCTACAGAGGCTACGATGGGCTGGCCACGTAGCGTTAATGCCGGATAACAGATTACCAAAAAAACTCTCAATAGTAGGATGCAGGGCAGAAGACCAAAAGGGAGACCACGGAAAAGATGGAACGATGGAGTGACAGAAGATGCGCAGAACTTGATAGGCGTCAGAACTTGGAGAAGAGCGGCACTAGATCGACAGTGTCGGAGGCGGAAGATAAAGGAGGCCAAGCTCAATTTAGGCCGTGGCGCCATTGGAGAGAAAGAGAGGAGCACTGATGTCTGAATCCTAGTTATAAGGCAGCATTTTCACTTGTAAGACACAATTCCCAGTTACAGATCAGAATTCTGAATATAAGACAGAATTGTCGATGACGTCAGAATCAGAGTTGGCTCTGCCAGCGCGAAAATATTTTTATTCAAGCACGACCCAATATATCTTACCTTGTACTTTTTTTAGGGAATTCGGAATATCCAAAGTTAATATGATCAGTTTATTAAAAATGCGCACAAAGGGGAGGTATTGCGCAATGTAGCATTGAACTAACATTATGTAGTTTCGACCAAAGCATGTTACATCCCACTATCGCTTCCACTAAATTAAAATTAAAATAATGTGAATTGTCCCTATCAGTAGAGCCACTAGCACTCATATGCTTTTGTGAGGAAATATGTCTATTAACATTTGTTTTAGATGTCCAACAAATTGCTTTGTTGCAAGTATTACAATAAAGATCTGTTCCATCAAACTGCAGTTCTGGAAAATCGCGAATCCACAAGTATGCTGCAGCCTGAGAAACACTCGATATTCTTGTATACCGTCGACTCTATAATTTCAATCTAGGTTTGTAGATACATACGTATATACATATGGATAGATTTACACTACGATTTGTGAAACTGCGTAACTGCGATCTCGTATGGTCTACTCTTTATCTTTATTAAATATTGACGTAAATACCAAGAATTGCCGCAGTATACCTAGGTAAAAAGGGATTTGGTCAAAGCAGTGTTTTACAATTGAACTTGGAATAAAATTAATAAACTGCGTCTTAGATATATTTAAATGTTGCTTGGTAGATGTGAACCAGTTGGTGAAATAGTTAATCATAGTCTGCAATTTTATTAGAGCATCCTTAATAGTAGAGGCTGTGCATAAGTAATTATTATCAACAGCAAACATTATTAGATTTTTATCTTGAAAAATTTGTGGCAAGTCATTAATGAATATTAGAAATAACCGGGGTCCTAGAATGGACCCCTGTGGCACACCTATTTTAACAACTCGTTCGTATGACCTAGTTCCATTGATCTCTGCCACCTGTTTCCTACCTGATAAGTTAGAGTTGATCCAATTACTAATTTTACCCCTAAGACCATTTCTCCATAAGAAAAGCTTGGTTGACCAAGTCAAAAGCTTTACTCAGATCCATGAATAGACTGAAAGATTTTTTATTCAAATCAGGGTCATTGTACAATTTATTTAAGAAATCAAGTAATGCTGATTGTGTGTTCCTACCCTTCCTAAAACCATGTTGCTCATTGTTTAAAATATTATGCATTTTTAAGAAAATCATTATTTTACCAAACATAATTTATTTCAGTACCTTTGAAATAGAACTCAATAAAGGTACTGGTCTGTAATTCCCCATACGAGTATTGTCACCTTTTTTGTGTAATGATATAACTTTGGCTACTTTAAATATATCTGGAAATTCACCATCAGATATTGAACGATTTATTAAAAACGTTAAAGGATATGTTATGAACTTTATAACAGACTTTAGAAGAAATGCAATCCAGCACAGACAAGTTGGATTTATGCAAATCATTAATAATATTGAATACCTTATTTTCTGAAACAGATTCAGGAAACATGGTCAGGCAATTCTTTTTTGTTTTAAAACAAAAATTATTAGTTTGACTAGAAAATATAGCATTCAAGTTATTAGGCTTTTCTATAAGAAATTTATTCAAACCACTAGCTATTTCGTTGACATCATCTGATTTACTCTCATATACATCTACCCAATTTTCCTTACTTATATATCTATAAAATTATTATAATTGGCATTACTAAACATCCTGGTGTACACAAAATTATCAGAATTTTGCTCAAAATTTAACAACATACTAATAGTTTGTAAAGTGTGATCCGACAGATCATTATGTGAGACATTACAGAATATTTCATAGTCATTAATCTCGAAATTTGTACACATGTAATCAATTGCACTAAGAGATTTTGTAGCGAATCTAGTAGGTTCATTGACAAGGACATTAACATCATATGATTGAAGTAAATCTACCAGTTCATTGCGAATATCTGAATTAGAAAGATAATTTATATTTAAATCCTCACATAGAATAATCCTTTGGTTTTGCCCTTTACAATATTTTTTTAATAGTTTTTCTAATTCTTTCAAGAGTAATTTTTCACAAGCTGATGGTGATCTATATAAAGTAAATATTTTTAAGGAAAGTTTACTTTTTAAACAATTTCTATGCCACATATTTCCAAAGTTTCCTCGCTTGATAATCTGCCCAGATAGCACAAGATATTCTAACAATAATCTGAAAATCTTCCCAAAAAATATTATACGATTAATTATAAAAAAATATCTTTAAATTATACTCTGAATAACCAAATAATTTATTATTATTTTTAGAATATCTTCTAATAAATAACATTAGAATAATTGAAATACATAAGTATGGAATATATTTTGAATATATTTTATGAATAATTGCAAAACTTATCTTTGGATTAATATTTTAAAAATACTTCATAAAATAATATGATAAAAATATTTTAATAAGAGAAGTATAGAATATGTTTGAAATATATTTTATAAATAATTTAATAGGTTAACTTTTGACTATTAATTTTGAAAATAATGTAGGTATATAGAAAGTATGGTAAAATGTTTATGTGGTCTTATATCCATTATTTTACTTTCGATGACTTATGTAACAAGTAGGTATTATAAGTATACAGGGTGCGCCAAAGTTCTGATTTTGGTCGATTACGGCTGTATTTGAAATGGTGGAAATATATTGTCTATAGATTATTTTCTTGATTTTCAATTCTGAATAACCAGAAAATATGTACAATTATACAGGGTACTCCGTTTTCGTTGTCCGAGCAACAACTTCGTTATTTTAAATGGAACACCCTATATTTTTTTCCTTTATCGAGTTACCCATCTAATTATATTCATAATTCTATTAAGGTGGTAGGTACTTAAAATGAACCGTTTACGATATAAAAAAGATTTTTTGACAAAAAGTGAGGTTTGCGGATAAGTTTTTGAGTACCTCTGATTTCATAGACAAGAGAGTTTTCAAAATTCTGCTTATACTGTTATGTTGAGCATATTAAGGGCTAGTAGGGCAGAAACATTATTAATATTAATCTTATACAGAGTGCTGAAAAAATTGAGTTTAATGTTTCGCTAATAAAAAAGGCCGTAATTCAATTTTTTCAAATGGGACGTACTATTTTCAGTTCTGTCATCTAATGAAGTGTTAAATTATCTTTCCATTGATATATCATAGTAGGTATTTATCTTTAGGAGTTGCATAGATATTAAGGTTAATTGTCTGGATCAGTCATTTTTCTTGCTGGAACTTCATGAGGTTTGTACTGCACTTCACCAGTTTCGATAAATCTGTCTCTAAGATTACTAAATGCAGGTTCTAAAGGGTGTCTCCTTTCAGGATATCTGGTTTTATAGACTCGGGATGCTAAGAGGCTGTTCCTTGAGCACTCCCCCAGAATAAAAATCATGTCAACCATTTCTTCCCGCGAATAATTCATATTTAATATAATTATATGCAAATGCAACTTGGAAATGGAACTGTAAAAGCTACTAGTATTTTATTAAAGACAATCAAAACAAAAGCACTTACCGATATAGCAGTAACACAAAACTTTAGAACATCCACAGACACGTGTTTTGACATCTATGTCTCTTCGGTGCGGCTTTTTCTAAAGTTCACAATCAACTGAAATATGTAAGCAAATACTCGTGTTATAACTATCAAAGGATTACCAGAACAGGATATTAAAAATTAAAATTAGATTATAGGAAATTCCCCGTAAAGGGATAATTATCAATATAATTATATGCAAATGCAACTTCCTGGAACTGTAAAAGCTACTAGTATTTTATTAGCTAATAAAATACTAGTAGCTTTTACAGTTCCAGGAAGTTGAATTTGCATATAATTATATTGATAATAAAATATAAAAATAATTAATAAAATACTAGTAGCTTTTACAGTTCCAGGAAGTTGCATTTGCATATAATTATATTGATAATTATCCCTTTACGGGGAATTTCCTATAATCTAATTTTAATTTTTAATATCCTGTTCTGGTAATCCTTTGATAGTTATAACACGAGTATTTGCTTACATATTTCAGTTGATTGTGAACTTTAGAAAAAGCCGCACCGAAGAGACATAGATGTCAAAACACGTGTCTGTGGATGTTCTAAAGTTTTGTGTTACTGCTATATCGGTAAGTGCTTTTGTTTTGATTGTCTTTAATAAAATACTAGTAGCTTTTACAGTTCCATTTCCAAGTTGCATTTGCATATAATTATATTAAATATGAATTATTCGCGGGAAGAAATGGTTGACATGATTTTTATTCTGGGGGAGTGCTCAAGGAACAGCCTCTTAGCATCCCGAGTCTATAAAACCAGATATCCTGAAAGGAGACACCCTTTAGAACCTGCATTTAGTAATCTTAGAGACAGATTTATCGAAACTGGTGAAGTGCAGTACAAACCTCATGAAGTTCCAGCAAGAAAAATGACTGATCCAGACAATTAACCTTAATATCTATGCAACTCCTAAAGATAAATACCTACTATGATATATCAATGGAAAGATAATTTAACACTTCATTAGATGACAGAACTGAAAATAGTACGTCCCATTTGAAAAAATTGAATTACGGCCTTTTTTATTAGCGAAACATTAAACTCAATTTTTTCAGCACTCTGTATAAGATTAATATTAATAATGTTTCTGCCCTACTAGCCCTTAATATGCTCAACATAACAGTATAAGCAGAATTTTGAAAACTCTCTTGTCTATGAAATCAGAGGTACTCAAAAACTTATCCGCAAACCTCACTTTTTGTCAAAAAATCTTTTTTATATCGTAAACGGTTCATTTTAAGTACCTACCACCTTAATAGAATTATGAATATAATTAGATGGGTAACTCGATAAAGGAAAAAAATATAGGGTGTTCCATTTAAAATAACGAAGTTGTTGCTCGGACAACGAAAACGGAGTACCCTGTATAATTGTACATATTTTCTGGTTATTCAGAATTGAAAATCAAGAAAATAATCTATAGACAATATATTTCCACCATTTCAAATACAGCCGTAATCGACCAAAATCAGAACTTTGGCGCACCCTGTATATACCTATTATACGTTTTTATATGTACGTTTTTTAAATAAGGCATTAAATAAGGCTGTTTCATAAATATTCCGATGTACCCATACAGCAGGTTTAATTTATTATATTCACGCCGCGGCGTGACAAAAATGATTTGTCTATATCCAAGATACATATATATTTAAATAGACAAAAAATTGATCGATTTACTTACCTTCTTTAATTGTTTTTTTGATTGCACATAATCGCAAACATAACGAACAATGAAATAAAACAAGCAAACCTCAAATTGTCAAGCACGAAGCACGCCATATAAACCTACGATTTTCAGTTTACACGCTTGAGCGAGCAACATTTCGCGGTATTTTTGAATAAAAAGTTCCCTTGTGTTGATGTAACTACAAAAAGTGATATTTTATTTTTTTACTTTTATTTGAATAATACTTTCCTGTAATAATTCAGATAATAACAAAAAATTCGAATTTATGCGGAACACTCATGAATATAATAAATTAAACCTGCTGTATGGGTACATCGGAATATTTATGAAACAGCCTTATTTAATGCCTTATTTAAAAAACGTACATATAAAAACGTATAATAGGTATATATACTTATAATACCTACTTGTTACGTAAGTCATCGAAAGTAAAATAATGGATATAAGACCACATAAACATTTTACCATACTTTCTATATACCTACATTATTTTCAAAATTAATAGTCAAAAGTTAACCTATTAAATTATTTATAAAATATATTTCAAACATATTCTATACTTCTCTTCGCCGTCAACATCAATTAACCTAACCTAACTTTATAAAGCTATTTTAGCTGGTTTTAAAATGAATATTTGTTTCCGTTATTAGGAAGAAAATAGGTATTAAATGTCACTTCTTTACGGCAACAATCCTTTTTCTTAAATATGTGTCTGTTAAAGTAGTATTATATGGTAGGCAGTATTATATGCAACTGAAAATAAGCAGTACGCTTCCGATTGATCTTTGGGTAAACCTATTACTAGGTCAGTGTCACTTTTAATGTTTACATATTTTAGGTACGTAATTTATTCTTCGCTTACGCATTATTATTTAAAAAAACCAACAAATACAAAGAATGACCCACTAATCAGTTTGGACGTTATCTGTCCCGTGCTGGAATCTTAAATTCAGATGCGTAAATTGTTCTGTTTTTAAAACTTTGCTCGTGGTTTATAAAGTACCATTAGCACATGTCTATAAATGAAAGTTATAGTAAAGTAATAAACAATTCTGTTTTTTTATTAACAGGTGAACAATCTGGCGAGATTGGGTGGTGGAACGTATTGAGGGCGGAGAAGATTTTTGACAAAACTTATCTCAGGGGATGTTTTAATATTATTTACTTTACATGGGCATAGAGACTGGAGAAAACCTTTGGAGATTCTATTTTATGCAATGTGATAATTGGTAAGGCTACGGTTTTATATGCACATATTTTTTTCTGTTCTATTTAGTGTGAATGTGTGCGAGGCATTATGAAACAAAAGTTGACATATCCAATGTCTCCATACTACACTGCTTAATTGTCTAATGCTATAAAATGTATGGGTATATGGTATATGTTCAATTTCAGATGCAGTTTAAAAAAATAATATTGAGGTCACTTCAAAACAAATTGAAGTTTATGGATAACTAAAGAAAAGAAAGAAAAACCAGAACCGCTAGTAAATAGTAGCCTTTGCATTCTTCAAATAAGCTAGCAGAGACCTACATGGACTGGAGTGTATATTTATTATATCGTTCTTCTTCTAACGACTGAATTTACTATTTAAGTTTTGTTCCGTTATTGGAATTTTAGAAAATGTTACGAGAGTAAATATTTAACAAATAAATCTTTAACCCGATTATTAGGAGTGTCTTATTTTGCTTTTATGTAATCTATATATTCCTTATCTAAAATATTTATAAACTGCCTGAAATGTAATTATTGTATTTTTTAAAGAATAAGTTAAAAATGTCCGTATTTGAACATTCTGTATAACAAATTATTCCAAAATGAAACTATTTGTAGTTACTCTTGTAGGTCATTTCCTAGAAAGAAACATGCGATAGGGAAATCTTTATTATTTTTGGCCATAACCTTTTTTTCTTAGCACGTGTATTTTAAAAACTATTAGACTACCCAAGTTGAACCATAACAAGACTATTACTATGAATTTTCACTCAATAATTTCAGTTTGCAAAATAGTTAGATTTAAATTTAAAGATTAGGTATGCTAATCTAGCAATTTTGGAAACGAATGGAATTATTGAGTGGAAACTCTAGTAATAGTCTTGTTATGGTTTTACTTAGGTAGTCTTATAGTTTTTTTAAATGTACGTGCTAAGGAAAAAAGTAATGGTCAAAAATATTACATATTATTCTGCATTAATATAAAGATAACCTGAAAATATGATCCAAGATTAAACATAAAAATATCCTAAGACTAATTTAATATTATGCACATATAGTTTGGCGTTAGTATAAAGATAACTTGAAAATATAATCTATGATTAACCATAAAAATATATTCTCAAACTATTCTAGATTCTCCAGAGAATACTCTGCGAATTATTCCGAAATTATTCTAAAGAGACGTATAGTTGTAGTGTTTGTTACTTCTAGGAATATCCTTAAAAGATAATAATTATTTTCGTGTTATTCTAAGAATAATGAAATATTCTGTAGGAATATCTTAGGAATAACATAAGTTTATGTTTTTGTTATCTGGGTGTTAATATTTCTAATTTCCTTTATAGAAAGATTTAAATTATTAATGCCTAGCAATTAATGAACACCCTGTATATAAGAATGGTAGTGAGTAATTCTTGTTTATTATTTTAATTCAGCTCTCATCATTATTAAACAGAGAAATCCGGGCGTTGATAGGAACTTATTTAAATGCTTTCAGTTTAATTAGTTTAAAACCAATTTGTCAATAAACGTCGGATGCAAAAAAAGCAAGGTTTCTATTTTAATTGCATTTCAATTTGCAAATTGGACAATGAATTTCACTGTGGAACGTGTGCATGTGTTATACAGTGCATCGAGCCCCGGGAGACGCCTAGAGACATTATTCAGATTGAATACCTCCACAGTCCACATCCACCTAATAGAAAAGCTTTTTATCTATGTTGACGCTTGCAAACATTTATTATATAATTTATGGGCATACCCCTATTTTTATGTGACGATGCTTGCAACTAGATGGGAATATTAATTTATTTGTTTTGGTTGCAACTGCCCTATTTCCAGAGCAAGGATTTTGTAAAGAACAGGAATAAACAAATACAAAAAGTACTAAAATTAACTGTATAATAAAATCTGTGGAAGTAAACAGGGGGTTTGGGATATCGTCTCGATTATGCTCGTATTTCAACAAGATTAACGGCGTTTATACTAGCACATACGTAGAAGCCATGCAATTTTAGGCGGGTATTGTGTAGTACTATACATCAGAGGCGATGTTAGAGGGAATGCTAGGAAAGGAGAAAATTTCTTCTTACACGGTGACATTAAGAATATTCGAAATAGGATTCGCATTTAGTAATATTAAATAACTTACTTGTGATACATTAAATAAGTGGCACTGTTATAAATTTATAGCAAAATGTAACTGTTTCAATAAATTACAATTGTTTAAATAATGTTAATGAAGTTAAAATATTAACACAGACTAGAATGTGACTAATTAAAAATCATTTGTGTAAAAGAATTGCAAATTGATAATAATAAACGTCAAAAACTTACTCTTGCTCACTTTTGCCGTTATGGGATCATTTTGAGGTTCAATAGCTCTTGTGAGGATTAATTTGAAAAAGAATTACTAAAAATGTTACTTTATAGCAAAATACAGGGTGTAATTAATTTCATGTCATTAAAAAAACTGGTAATAGGGACCGGCTAGATAAACAAAAAACCTTGGTGTTTGTGGTTTGTAAAACTAGTTCTACCGAGCATCTTCTAGGATAATGTATCAGAATAGAAGAATCCCGGTCATAAATTACTTAAATAACAATGAATGACAATTTATCATAGCAGAAGTGACAGGATTTTAATGTTGTAATGTAAGTACTTTATTTTTGTTCTGTTTGTGTTCACCTTAACGGAGTACACTGGTTGTTATATTTTGAAGATGTGTATTTTCTGAGTATAATTTTGCAAAATAATGCGCATTTATAACACACAACAACGTTTGTTTGTCAACACTGGACATCCGATAGGGAAATATTTATTATTCTTGGCCTTAGCTTTTTTTCTTTGTGCGTATATTTTAAAAAACTATAAGAGTAGACTATTACTATGAATTTTCACTCAATAATTTCAGTGGTTTGCAAAATAGCTAGATTTAAATTTAAAAATTATTTTAATCTTCCTATATCTCAGTTTTAAATCTAGCTATTTTGCAAACCACTGAAATGATTGAGTGAAAATTCATCATAATAATAACAATAATAATAATAATAATAATACTGGGGGGGGGGTGCGGGGAGTGGTTGTAGATAATTCGCTGGCGCTTCCCCCGTGAGAATGTCGGAGACACGGGAAAACTGTCCAGCATCGCTCACGCGTAAAAAAAATAATAATAATAATACATTTATTTTACTCAGAGTAAAAAAGGTACAAATTGAACTGTAGAGCTCTTCTTCCATTTGCCCAAAACAAAAGAAATCTAATTCTAAGATTTGGATAAGAAAATATAAATCTAATACTACAATAAAAATTAAAAAATATATATATTAATTTGCTTTTTTTATGAATGTTATACTAGTAATTGACACATTTTATAATAATAACAGCAATAGCACCACACAGCAACACGAACAGACACAGGGAACAGGCTGACCTCACGAAATAAAAACAGAAATGCCAAAGATGAGTACGATTTATAGCTAGGAAATATATATACCCACACACGACATCAAATTGCCAACCTCTGGCCGGTTAGGATGTAGTTTTTGCCTACTTTGATGTTTTTTTTTAAGTTTATAATGTTTAAGTTCATTTGGAAGTTCATTCCACAGATGAGACGCAAAATAGGTAAATGATCTTTGAAAAATCACAGTTCTATGCTGAGGTACCAAGAAATTTTTGTATGCACGTGATCTCGAGAAGTTAATTTTCGCCTTAAGTATTGAGGTTCATGATTATAAATTATTCGCCATATAAGTGTAAGCATGTGAACACGTCTACGATTTTCCATATCCCATGTTCGTTCATATATGGTGATATATGTTGTCTATACGGAATGCAATAAATATAACGCACACATGAATTTTGAAGTTTTTGAATTTTCCTTTCACCAAAGTCAAGTGTAGATAATATGAGAGAATCACAAAATTTTGACTTACACTCGCTGGATATATCTTTCGCAAAACTGTATAATTTTTTTAATCGACTATATGCTAGTTTCAGTTTGGATAAAATATGTTTTTCAAAATTTAATGTTGAGTCTAGCCAAAGCCCTAAATTCTTTGCCTCATTCACAATAGGGAGGACGTTATTATTTATACGTACCAATCAGCATTACTTGCGACTTTTCAGGATTTAATTTTAAATTATGGCTAGATGAATACTCAAAAATTTTATATAAGTCCTGGTTTATTAAAGTTAAAGCATCCTGCCGCTCTTGGAAATCAAATGATTTGTATATCTGCGAGTCATCTGCATATTGATGTATTTGGCAACTAGTGACTACATCTGAAATATCTGAAACGTACAAAGTAAACAACAGTGGCCCCAAGATGGAACCTTGGAGCACGCCTATGTGCGATGTAATTCTAGTGCCATGATCATCTATGACCACAGCTTGCTTTCTTCCACAAAAATAATTACCCATAAGATCAGTCGCAAGTTTCGAAAAACCAAGATAATGGAGTTTTGCTAGCAGCATAGAATGGTCTAAGGTATCAAAAGCGTTTGAAAAATCCAATGGTACCAAACAGGTACATTTTCCACCATCAATGTTTCTTAGAAAATCATCTACTAAATGTGTCAATGCCGTTGACGTGGAATGATTTTTCCTAAATCCCGATTGTATATTTGACATTAATTTATTTTTGTTTAAGAACCCAGTAATTTGATAATGAATGTGCCTCTCTAATATTTTGGATAAAACAGATAGCAAGCTAATTGTTCTAAAATCAGAAAAATCAGTGGGATTATTGTTTTTGGCAACAGGTGTAACTAATGCACGTTTCCATAAAGCAGGAACTTTATTTTGAATTATTACTTGATTCATTATATGCAATATATGTGGTATACAGTAAGGCATGCACAGTTTTATATCAACTATTGACAAACCATCCACCCCACTAGCATTAGTTTTGATGGAATTTATTATTCTCAATAATGATACTTCATCTATTAAATTAAATGTTAGTTCACTTTCAATATTAGGATGGATATAATTTTTATAATAATTTAACGTATTGTCGCTTAACGTCGAAGGTAAGTTTGCTGAAGAAATAAAATGGTCATTACATAAATTAGGGTTTCTTAAATTTGCGGGCAATTTAAAATTTGGTGATTGGGTTATATTAAGTTTTTTGGCTGCAGCCCAAAATTTTTTTGAATCCTTTTTTAAGCAATTAAAATTAATAGTCTTGTTATGGTTCTACTTAGGTAGGTATTCTTATAGTTTTTTTTAAATACTAAGAAAAATAAGTTATGGCCAAAGATAATACATATTTCCCTATCGGATGTCTCTTTCTAGGGAATGGCCACCTTAAGTAACGAACTCCATTGTACGGTCGTCTCTATACCTATTAATCCCGAGCTGTGTGTACCTGTACAATGTTCATTTAAATAAACGCATCGGCATCGACTGTAATTTACAGATTTCCGACAAATTAGTAACATATGTAACAAATTAGCAATCTTGTATACAATAGATACAATTATGGCATAGTCGCTGTGAAATCAGATAAGAATTGGATATAACCAAGTAAGTAATAATTAGGCGTTTATCAGCGCACGCAATACCATTGTAGGTAATCAGCAAAACAGTAATAACAATTCGGGCAGTCAGCATGGACAAAATACATACACAATTTTACGGTAATTATTCTAAAACATGAACACAGGAGTTGGAAATGTCGATATCAAGTCGTTTTATTGCTCCAACTGATTTTATGGTGATGGGGAACGTTAAATTCTGCAATTTCAACTGGACTTCGCATTAAATGAATTAATGGCCAGTAGGTATTTGTTAGCCAGGAAACTCAACTTGACATGGAAGATTTTACTTCGTATCTTTGTGCGCTGGACGCTGCACGTTCGAGGTAATGTCGATAACTTTTTTATTTTATAATTTATTACGGAAATTTGTAATGGATTGACAACTGTGGTAGTTGTAGTTATAAACACGGAAGTGAGTTTAAACTTTCTACGTTGATAGACAAAAATTTGAATATTTTTTACTTAATTTGAATGACAAATGGTTGCAAAATATGTGGAAGTCATGATACGCCCGCCAGAGTAGTAAAAATTTGTTAACTATCACTTTCCAAGGATTTTTTAATTTAGCCAAAAAAAAGTTATTCTACTTTTCAAAACACCTGTTTGAAATTTTCTCAATTAGTGGTAAATAATAAACCATTTTTGAAAAAATTTGTCTATCTGACAATGTTTATTAATTAACTTCTGGCAGACCTTTTGTTATAAACAAGTTTTTGTATGAGACAGATACAAAATAAAGCGAGTCTGTCTGACAGCTGATATTGTTTTATTACATTCAATGGCTACTATGATTTTTCCAATGTTATTAGGTTACCAGATTTACACAGAAATGTGCCATTTTAGTTTCCAAAGCCCAATAATCTATTATCTATTAGCCGCATGTTTCTAAAAGCTTGGTTGCATTGTATTTTGGCTGAAATCTTAAATATTTCTGAGTGGATTTTCAAAATTTTGGTATCATTAGATTCGTATGAAAATGAGGTGTTTAAAAATGTTGGTGAACGATTAAATTCCCATTTAAAAAAACCGAGTTAGTGGGTAAAAATCACATTTAAAAATTTTAAACGCCTCTAGAGAATTAAATAATGCAATCATATTGCTCTTTTTATTTTTATAGTAACGTAGCACACAAACTAAAATATATTTTGGGCACCACAGCACTCTGGATTCAGAAATAGATTTTTTAATAAAATTTTTAATGTTTATCAAAAAGTGAAGAAAATGGATGTATTGCATTCAAAATTTCCTCTAGATTCCAAAAATGTAAAAATATATAGGGTGTTCCATTTAAAAATCGAAAGTTGTGGGCATTTCCGGTCAAACCGGATGTGCACCAAACTTGATTTTTTATTGAAATGATGGCATTTTAGTCGTGTAATAAGGCCTCCAAGTTTCAATTTTCTATTCCAAATATTTTAGGAAATATCGGGGCGAGCACAATTCGTGACTCACCCGGTATACGTACACCAAATTTCAAGTGAGTGAATTTTATTTCATCAACCCCTTTGACAATGGAGTGGGGGGTTGGCAGGGGGATGGAAAATATTATAAAAAAAAATTGAGGCCTTGGCTTCTAGTACATACACCAAATTTCAAGTTTTTATATTCTTACCAGCTTGCTTTACTTATTTCCCCCTATTTTCCCCCAACCCTTCACCGGATATGTTCAAAAAACAATCCAGTTCGAGATCTCTTTATAATATATACGTGTACAAAATTTCAAGTCAATATCTTAAACCGTTCCGGAGAAAACGTGCGGACAAAAAAGATACAGACCGACAGACAGAAATTTTTTTTGCTCAAATCTCGTCGTTTTATGACATTCTAAGCATATTTCAAGAAAAAAAAACAAATTTGTTTTACGATTACTATACTTCCAATCCACTACGTGAATGTGGAAGTAATGTGGTCGCGGCACTTATAAAATGCAGTAGTTAAATAAATTCTCTCGGTGACAGATCAATTTTTATGCATAAAAGAGATATCAAACTTAATTGCAGAAAACAATTAAGGTGATGTTTTGACGCGGTCATTGTAAAAGCTTATTTTTAAAAAAATGTTCTCACGGCGCTTAAAAATTAAGTCTGACAGTGAAAAACATATTTTCAATGACTGACAAATTTTTATGCATAGAGGAGATCTAAAACTTCAGTATTTTTTAAGGCTGTGTTATGAAATGCCAGTGATTGATCCTGATGCATTGATGCTGTGCGTTCAAAATTAATTAACAAAAATTGTCAAGGACAAGTCTTACAACGCATTTTTTCTAAAATCTGGTTGTGTACATCTAAGTTTAATTTTTGTGACATTGTCAGTTAGTTGTCAAAATTCATTGGAAGTATGCCAAAAGTAATATGCCCCATATAAGCGATTTAGTTAAAGCTGGCGTTATTGTTAAAGCAGAAGATGGATGGTCAATGAGACAAATTATACTTCGTTATAATATTAACAAAAATTCTGTGTTTAACATTTTAAGAAAGTGGAGAAACAACGGTACGATCAATAGAATCCTGGATCAGGGCGAAGATTTGCAATTGGTAAATAAATTGGCAGAAAATCCATTTCACTCAGTAATTCAGGCTGCTGAAGAAACGAATTTTCCTGGATCAAGTAGTACTGGTCGCCGGGGAGTAAGAGAATCAATCGGAGCTACGCTGCCATCCAGCAGCACAGAAATACCTACTTAAAGCTGAACATAAAGAAGCTCGACTGGGATTTGCGCTTGAATTTTTAGTGCATGATGCAAATTTTTGGTACTATGTAATCTTTACAGATGAAAATCTTTCCAGCCTACAAACAGCGGTCGTATTCATGTTCACTGAGCTCCAAAAACTCGATTCGATGAGAAGTATACGGGGTGTCCCAATAAAAATCCCCGGGCCGGATATATTCTAAACGAATAGAGATATTTTAATTCTGTAAAAGCCAATTTATAGAGCATAAAGAGAGCTTCATTTCTGAATATAATTGTTTTTTTAACATATCAGTGTATAGACGGCGCTGTCAGGGGCGCGTTTAATTAAAAAAATATAATGGAAGATTTGAAGGCAAGTATATTTTTACAAATACATATTATCATATTATTTTTTTCCGGCTTTATATGTTAGCAAACTTGTCAATTTGAACGATATCACAGTTTTGTGTTTCCTCTGATACAGCATACAGAAGAGACAAATTTTGAAGTCGCTGTTGCCTCGAGATACTTCGCAGCTATTAACTCTTTTTTGCGCCGAGAAAGTGCGTTTGCATAAGGGATTACTGACCGGAATGGTCAAGTAAATACACAAAAGGGTTTCAACATTAAAAAATGTCGCCTGCAACACATTGAGAATAAAGGATTCCGCAGTTTTTTATAGTAAGAATAGGTTTCAGTCGATTGTTCTGAAACTTGAGGAAAATATTCTCCTGGATCCCCTAATTAAAATTCTCTCTGACCACCAGTCCGACCGAATTCGATTTTTTGATCTAGAGGCAACTGAAACTGTGAACATCTTCGAAGGTCTGCGTAAATGTTCCATAAAAATTCTGAAAATATTCATGCTCATTTCCTGAAGAAAAATAAGCATCTTTTGTCTCTTGGCATTTTTTTTCAAAGTGCTTCCTTCTCCCGGAAAAAAATAACGAACAAACAAAAATATTTTTTGTAATTTTTTTACGGTAAAAGGAAGCACTTTGAAGTTAAATACCAAGAGAAAAAAAATGCTTATTTTTGTTCACAAAACACTCCTACCGGTTTTGAGAAATTCTTGGATAAAAATAATTTCGACCAAGAATTTCCCTAAAATTTTATTTTTTTCTACTTCAGAAAGAAAGCACTTTGAAAAAAAAACACCAAGAAACAAAAAATGTTTATCTTTCTCCAAAAAATGAGACTGAATATTTTCTTATAGAACATTTAAGCAGACCTTCGCAGCTGTTCACAGTTTCAATCGTCTTTAGATAAAAAAAATCGAATTCAGTCGAACTGGTGATCAAAATGAATTTTAATCAGGGGGCCCAGGACAACATTTTCCCCAAGTTTCAGAACTATCGACTGAAACACATTTTTACTATAAAAAACTGCGGGTCAGGCGACTTAAGCATATATCAAAAATGGATGCAATTTATCTGGAGATAGCTTGGAATCTATGTCGCCTCTATAGGTTAATACTAATGCATTGGTCATTGCAGTGTACTGATTATTAGCTTGCTTTGCATCGTCATACTCTTTTTCCAAATTTTCTTTATTTTCAGATTCTTTTTCTATTTGTTCATCATCGCCAGATTCACTAGAGTCGTTTCCTAATGGTTCTTCCTTTTCGCAGTCCTCATCACTGGTTTCAAAATAAAAATTTTCTCAGTTATCTTCTTGGGTTTTCTAGATTGTTCCGTCTCAGGTTCGTGAATTTTCGCATCATCATTATCAGTAGATTTATTTTCATTAATATGAAATATACCGAAAAGCTGATTCGTCATCTGGCACGTGCTGACTGTCGAAACTTAAATAGTAACGTCTGAGGAATTGCCAAATTGGTCTGTTAATTGATTGCATATTTTTTTGATACACTGAAAAAAATATGTTCGAGAAATCAGTGAATTAAAGTTCATTGAGAATTTATGAATCTGTTTATTGATACAATGTATACGTTCATTAATACAATGTACACATTTATTGTTACTATGTAAGCGTGCATTATATTAATAAACGGATTCATCACTTTTCAGTCGATGAACCGATTCATTAATATTACTAACATATTTTTTTCAGTGTGATACAGTGAATAAAGATTAAAAAAATGAATATTCAAGAATATTCAAACACGATAAACACAAACAATAAATTCCTATAGACTTCTACATTGAAATATGAAAAAAATTAAAATCGGATGGAAGAACTATAAAATGATTTCAAATTCAAATGATATAAAATAAACGACAAATGTTCGTGAACACACACTCGCATGAACCATTCTTATTTTGTTATTTTTGTTGCAATTGAGATGCATCCTGATGAGGATGATATGGAAAGGGGAAGAAATAAATGTATTTCATGACAGTTGTAATTATCATTAGATAATTTCGGTAAAGCGAAAATAAATAACGACATAACAAAGAAATAAAATTTTTACATCGCTTTTTTACCTCAATAAATCGGGAAATGGGGGCCCCTGGAAAAGTGGGGCCCTAGGCGCGCGCCTAGTGCGCCTAGGCCTAAACGCGCCTCTGGGCGCTGTGCTCTAAAGAAATATTTCGATGGGAGAAACTTTGAAATAGGATTTATGTGAAGGAAAATGCATTTCTAAGCAGATTATGTTCTTAAAAAAAATACCATAAAACTAACCGTTTTCGAGATATTTTAGTCCAAATGTTGGAATTTGCCAATATTGAATAATTGTAATCTCTTCAACATTTTAGTCCTTTAAGTGGGACAATCTGTATTTAATTTTCAAATTTTAGAAGAAAATATTTTAAAGAATTTTTCATATAATTGCTTTGTTGTTAGGTTAGATTATAATTAAAAATATTTGATGATATCTAGTGAGTATAATAACCCTTATACCTTATAAATTAAATACAATTAAAGTTACCTTTGGAATAATAATTTGGACATTTCTCAATTTCAATCACATTTTGTTTATTGGTGTGTCAATAGAACTGTATTATTGTACCTAATGATTGTTTTCTTTGTGAATATTTATTATTAAATATATTAAAAATAACAATTAACAAATTTTTACTATTCTGGCGGGCGTAACATGATTTTTACATGTTTGCAACCATTTTCACCTTTTCAATTTGAGGTGTACGATGGGGTACTTTTTTTGTCATGGGCGCTCGGTCTACACCTACAGGGTGTGCAATAATAGGAAAATAAAAATTCCGCTTGTTTTGTCTACCCAATACATATTTATATTTATAACTAAGTCTATCTACAACAAGTGTATTTCCATTTTGTATCGAGGACCTTTTTTATACCTATTCTCATAATAAGATCATTTAAAGGACTGTTATAATGCCTTAATACGGAAATGTGAGCACAAGCTTACCTTGACATTTTCATGCTTGGCTTGGAGAGTAGAGAATGTTCACACCAGAGACAAAAGAGGAATACGGCGCCCGTCGTCGCGACGACATAGGTTTGCACTGACCAAAGATATTATGACATGGTCCAATAACTTACATTCACTTACTAGAATAAACACTGAAATTCTTATCTTCAATTTAAAATTCAACTAAATCAGCAATGAATTGAAATGTCTCTTCAGACATGGTAGTTTAATATCAAAATAAGCAGGAAATCTAAAGTATTTACCTTGGAACAAGTAATATTTTCATTCGTACAAAAGCAGTTATTTTAAAAACAGTACAAAACTAGAGTAAATATTACACTCTTCACTGATTTATTTGCACATTCCCTGGGATAGTTTTCGGAATTTAATAGTACATAATGTTAGTTTTAGACATGTCTTGTTTTAATTAAAAACATTAAAAAAAATCAGATTTTAACAAAACCGCTGCTTAAGGAATCACTACTTCCACATCCAGATTTCCCATCCAAGTCTCTTTAAAGGAGAACATCATGACTATATTTGCATTCTAGCAAGTGGATATAATTGTTCATAGAATTTTAACAAGAGGGCGTTGCCTAATGCCAGCCAAGCCTCCAGAAATTCCGGCAGCTGCCGAATACCATTGCAATTTCCGGGCGTTTCCGAATCTATATTCGGGCGCTGCCGGAAATAAAGTATCTGGGTGCTGCCAAATCTAAATTAGGGCATTGCCCCTAATATTTGGGCGCTGCATAATCCATATTCGAGTGCTGCCGAACACCAAGGCGACTTGGGCGCTGCCAAGTAGAAAATCAATTTCCGAGAGTTACCGAATCCATATTAGGACACTGCCAAATCCATATTAGGACACTGTCGAATTCCTAGGTGACTTCCGGGCGCTGCCGAATCCAAATTACTGCATAATCCGTATTCGATCGCTGCCTAGCACTAAGGTGACTTCCGGACTCTACTGAATACCGAGGCAATTTCTCGGCGCTGCCGAATCCAAATGAGGACGCTGCCAAATATGTATTCGGGCGCTGCCGAATCTCTATTCAAGAACTGTCGAATCTCTGCAGGCGTCACCAAATTCACTATTGAACTCTACCCTCCAGCATCCATTTTAATTGTAAGACTTGACCCAGAGATACTAACTAACATACAAAGCAAGTTAAATAAAAGCTTTTAAAAATGAGATTTGCGGATTGTTATTGGATTGCTTTACTTATTTTTCCCTACTTATCAACCCCTCCACCCCTTCCACGGAATTATCTCAATCATATGTTATTACAACACGTACGTGTACTAAATTTCAAGTGATTATGTCAAATTTATTTTACCAAACCCAATCAACTTAATGGAGTGGAGGTGGTGGGGGGTGGGGACGTAGAGTTGAAGAATATTATAAAGAAATCTAAAGTCTTGGCTTTTAGTATATACATCAAATTCAAAGTTTCTGTACCCTTACGAGCTTGCTTTACTTATTTTTCCCTATTTGTCCCTGTTTAACTACGAACCGTTCAACGGAATCATCTCAAAATATAATCTAGTGCCAGATGTCGTTATAATACATACGTGTACCATTTCAAGTGAGTCTCTCAATTTTATTTAATTAAGCCTTTTAATAATGGAGTCGGGGTGGTAAGGGAATTGCAAAATAATACTAAAAATCTAAGGGCTTGTCTTTTAGTATACCGGGTGGCCACGAGTCAATGTACGCCCCCAATATTTTGGTTATTTTTGTATTTAAAAATTTGGTTTCTGGTACACATAAATTAGACAATAATAAGCTACTTTTGGACTAACAGGAATAAAAATATCACTTCCGGTTGAACCGGAAGTAACATCAACTTCTTTTTCTTGTTCATTTATATTAATATCATTGCTCACCGGTTTACTTATGTTTCTCATTGGTTTGGTAAAAGAACCATATTCTTTAAGATTATCAAGTAATAATTTTATGGTTTTATTGTCAGAACAGCGTCTGCCAAGAAACCGTTGAGAATAAACTGTGCAAGCTTTTCTAGCATGACGTTTATATTCTCCATAAATCAATAGAAACTCTGTTTTTTCCAAAGTTAAAAATTGAACCATGTCAAATTGTTAGTAGATTGACGAGCGAATTAATATTCAACAGAAAATAACTATGATTTATTTTAATTTGACATATTAAAACTCTCATGGCTAACTTAGAAAATGTGAAACATTAGTAATAACAAAACTATGGTAGATTTATTAAATCTGAACAACTTAAAAGTCGAAAGAATAAAATAAAATGAATAAAAGCAAGGAAGTTCATGAAACTGAATCATGATTATACATTTTTTTATTTAAATATCTGTAGAGCCACTAGAAGAGCAACCAAATTTTATTAGTAAGAAATGTGTATTACATGAAAACATACACTTATGAGCAATGGGTTCATCAAGTGATGTCATAAAAAAGAAAAAAATTAGTCTCCTTTTATTTGATGTTGTTGTTTTGTTACCTTAAATATTATATGCCTTTTACAAATAAAGCTTAAAAATATTATTTACATTCTTTTCAAATTTTAAGGTAATTCAGTTTGGAGTCAAAAAGAGAAATTTTAATTTTTTTTCTCCAAAACGAAAGAGAATATCGAATATGGCGTAATAATATAAATTGAAACTAATTAAAACCTTAATAAGAAAACATTAACATAGTTTATGTACAGTGTAAAGGAAAAAATATTTATGGAAATTAAGTTTCATTTCGTAATAGTTTTTTCAAAAAATATGTTTTTAAATCCCCCTGTATACATGTTTAAAGGCCTTAAAAATATCTATAATTTGACGTGCGGACATGGTCGTACAATAAAAAACCGCTGCCTAAGGAATCACTACTTCCACATCCAGATTCTTCATCCAAGTCACTTTAAAGGAAACATCTTGACTATATTTGCACTTTAGTATGTGGAAATTATTGGTCATAGAATTTTAATAATATTTGGGGCAGATGTCATACAAAAGTTTGAGAAGGTGGTTTCTACCATATACGTTAAAAATGAAGTTTGTAGTTTACCGTACTTATTTTCCACTATTCACAACCTACCACCTCCCACCCCTTCAATGGAGTCATCTCAATCAGATGTCACTAAAATACATACGTGTACTAACTTTCAAGTGAATATCTCAATTTTATGTTATCAATCCCATTAATAATGAAGCGGAGGTGGTAGAGTTTGAAAAATATTAGAAAGAAATCTGAGGCCTTGGTTTCTAGTATATACACCGAATCCCAAATTTCTGTACTCTTACCAGCTTAATTTACTTACTTTCCCCTAGTTACTCCTATTAACCCCAACCCTTCTACGGAATCATTCCAAAATATAATTTAGTTCCAGATGTCGTTATAATACATACGTCTACCAAATTACAAGTGAATATATCAATTTTATTTTATCAACCCCTTTAATAACGTAGTAAGGGTAGTGGAAGGGTTCAAAATTTTATTAAAAAATCTGAGGCCTTGGCTTCTAGGACATACACCGAATTTCAAATTGCAGTACTTTTACCAGCTTGCTTTACATATCTTTCCCTATTTACCTCTACTTACCTCCACTCCTTCAACGCAATCATGTCAAAATATAATCTAGTTTCAGATATAGTTATAACATATAAATGTACCAAATTTCGAGTGAAAATCTAAATTTAATTTTTTCAATTATTTTAATAAGGGAGTGGGGGTGGTGGGGGGATGGAAATTACCCGTAAAAAACCTGAGACCTTCGCTTCTAGTATATACAGCAAATCCCAAATTTCTGTACTTTTACCTTTTG
This sequence comes from Stenurella melanura, assembly GCA_963583905.1. Taxonomy (NCBI): domain Eukaryota; kingdom Metazoa; phylum Arthropoda; class Insecta; order Coleoptera; family Cerambycidae; genus Stenurella; species Stenurella melanura. The sequence goes on along the minus strand of OY757318.1, from coordinate 89,724,726 downwards.
CTTTACTTATTTCCCCCTATTTACCCCTAAATAACCTCCAACCCTTCAACGGAATCATCTCAAAGTATAATCAAGTTCCAGATGTCGTTATAATTCATACGTGTGCCAAGTTTCAAATGAATATCTCGATTTGATTTTATCAACCCTTTTAATAATGAAGTGGGGGTGGTGGGGGTTTAAAAATATTATAAATAATCTGAGACCTTGGCTTCTAGTACATACACCGAATTTCAAGTTTCTGTGGTCTTACCAGCTTGCTTTACTTATTTTTCCCTATTTACCCCTATTTAACCCCCAACCCTTCACCGGATATCCTGAAAAAACAATCCAGTTCCAGATCTCGTTATAATATATACGTGTACAAAATTTCAGGCCAATATCTTAAACCGTTCCGGAGAAAACGTGCGGACAAAAAAAAAGTTACAGACAGACAGACAGACAGACAGACCGACAGACAGACAGACAGAAAATTTTCTTTCGCTCAAATTTAAAATCTCGACGTTTCATGACATTCTAAACCTATTTCACGAATAAAAATTTTTGAAAATTTTTTTGCGATTACTATACTTCCAATCCACTACGTGGATGTGGAAGTAAAATAAGGAATTTACGAGTCTGGGGAGTATTAAGTGGCGGACTCTGTATAGATACGCAGATATACATCTATATTTAGTGGACAGTGTAAATATCTAAAGTTAAAAGTTTAATAATTTGAATATTGTCAATTGGCACGAGCAAATTGAAATTTTGGGACGGCATTGAATCAACTGATTATTCGCTCCAATGAGGGAAAACAACAAATATAAATGTATTACCAGTATCATAATAGATCTTAAACTGGCGAGAATTAAGGTGAAACTAGCCTAGTATTAGTATATACAGTGTGAACCTAAAGAAACGTCAAAAAAAATCCTTGAACAGGTAGATTTTAATTTTGTAAATGCTACATTTTGTCACTATACCAAAATTTATGACGTCATTGGTTTTTGAGTTATGACGTCATCACAATTTTCTTTAATGGAAACAGGCATTTTTGTTTACTGTTTTTGGTAGAATATTCCTTTGGCTCTCTGGTGATATGAAAAACATTGATATTGCCTAAGCCATTCTTTTGCAGAAAAAAATATTTTTATTGATTGATACCTTACATAAGTAATTGTGAGAAAAAAATCATCTCCGTTGCTCAAATTGCGACTCTCCGACCATTTGGCATTGACCAAGATCGGTGTAGACACTTTGCACGCTTTTCTGAATCATTTCATGGGCAATTCGTCTCATCTGCAAGCCAATTCTGTCTTTCAATTCTTCTATGGTATCCGGTCTGTTAAAATGCACCCTTGACTTTAAGCAACCCCAAAGAAAAAGGTCTAAGGAGGTTAAATCCGGTGAACGCAGGAGCCACTCAATCGGACCTCGGCGACCTATCCACCTTCCAGTAAAAGTGTCATCTAAAAACTGATTCACTGCTATCCCAAAATGAGGTGGGGCCCCGTCTTGCTGAAACCAGACGTTTTCAGCAGGAATATCTTCATCTTCATTGTTCGGAAACATAACTGCTAAATCTGGCACTAACTCAACTCGCAAAACCTGTAAATACCTTGCGCCCGTAAGATTTTCTTCAAAAAAAAGGTCCCAATAAACGATCACCAATCATACCTGCCCACACGTTTACTTTGCTCGTCGCTGTGTATGCCTACAGTTATGCCGATGTACAGTTCCCTTTAAAGAAAATGTAGCTTCATCAGAAAAAACAATGTTCTTTAAAAAATTTGGGTTTTCATCGCACAAGGTCATCAACTGTTCACAAAACTGTAAGCGTCGATCTGGATCGCCCTCATTCAATTCGTGGATTAATTGCACTTTGTATGGATGGTGTTTTTCTTTTTTCAATAGACGTACAACAGAAATTTGACTCACGTTATGATTTAAAGCCAGCTGCTTTGTCGAACGATGGTGGTTTTCCTCACTTTCTAGAAGAATGTTTAATTTGGTTTCGTTGCTTGTGCTAGGCAGACCAGATCGAGGGAGGTCAGCTACACTGCCAGATTAATCATATCTAGCCACCAATCTACTTACAGTGGATCTAGAAATTTTCTCTTCGGGATACTTGGCATTGAAAACATCACATGCTTCCTGATGAGTTCTCAGCCTATCACCATATCCAACAATCATAAAAAATTCTACGCGTTCTCTTTCACTTAAACGTGGCATTGCATTCACTAGTTTTACACTGTCTCAGAAGTATCACAAAACTGAGATTCCACACGTGCCAGGAATAAAAAAGTTATCGATACTTTACACAAATAGGTCTGTATCTCTCTGTTGTTAAGGTGATTGGTTTTTTATTATTTTTTTGTTTTGTTTTTATGTCAAATGTTTTCATGCTAGTTAAAACAAAAATGTAGGCAACAAAATTTATCAGTCCATAATAAAGTGGAACATTACTCGTGAATTTGCGAAAGGTAAGCTATTTTTACATAAAATATATTTTTTTCCAAAAGAATGGCTCAGGTAGTATCATTTTTCATATATCACCAGAAAGCTAAAGGAATATACCACCAAAAATAGCAAACAAAAATGTCTGTTTCCATTAAAAAAAATTATGATCTGAAAAACCAATGACGTCATAAATTTTGGTGTAGTGACAAAATGTAGCATTTACAAAACTAAAATTGACCTGTTCGAGGGACTTTTTTGAAAAATGACACATACCAAAGATATGAATTTTGTGGGTTTCTTTAGGTTCGGACTGTATATCATAGTAAATTGAATTTAGCTACTAACTGTCTAAAAAATACTGCCGCAGATTTAGTATCTATAAAAGAAGGGTCTATTAAAACGTATCGAGATTTTCTTGATTTCTACAAAACAGCTTCCTATTACTTGGGATGTTGAGTCTCTTACTCATATCAATTATTTATTTGAAATCGTTAAGGCACTTGATATATAGAAAACATCAATTGTTAAGCCAATCCCTAAAAAAACCTAATTCTGTAATTGAAAACTTATCTGATTTACTACCTATTAGCTTATTGCCTGTACCTCTCGCTAAAGTTTCTTTTCATTTGCAAGTATCTGATTACGTCAAAGACATGAAAATTTTACCACCTACAGTAAATATACAGAAAAGGATTTTTTTCACCAGTTAAATCTTTCTAAAGGATATTCTTCTGTGTCATTAAAACACATAGGGCTGCTTTTTAAAATTTAAATGGAGTAATTTTTGGGGAATAGGGAATTGTTAATTAGGTTGAAAGGACTCTAATAAAACAATATCAGCTGTCAGACAGATACAAAATAAAGCGTTGCGGAAATCTCTTTGAGTAAAAATTAAAGAAAATGAATAATTTTAGTAGAAATGAAAAGGTCGATATGTTACTGATATATGGAGAGCGTCTCAAAAATTCAACTGCAGCTGCAGAACTGTATCAGCAACGATATCCCAACAGACATCATCCAAGCAGACACTTGTTTGCCAGAGTGGAACAAGAATTAAGAAACGAACCCAATCAACAAGATGACCATCAAACATTTATTGTAAGTGAGGACAAAGAAATTGATGTATTAGGATTTGTGAGGGTACACCCAACAACATCAACAAGGGAATTGTCAATGGAATGCGACATTAGTCAGTCTTCGGTTTGCAGAATTTTAAAGAAACATAAGTTTCGGTCTTATAAATACCAAATACACCAACATCTTTATGGAGATGATAACGACAGGAGGCTAGTATATTGCAACTGGTTTTTAAATGCAGTACAACAAAACGTAGAAAGTAGATTTACGAAACAAGGTATGTTTAACAGAAATAATACTAGGTACTGGGCTCAAGAAAATCCGAGGTTGGTAGGGCGGGGGAATATTCAGGAAAGATTTGGATTTAACTGTTGGCTTGGAGTACTTGGAGATCGAATAATTGGTCCCATATTTTTTGATGGAACACTTACTGGCGAACAATATTTATTCTTTTTACAAAACCAGACAGCAGAATTTTTTGACTTACTTCCTCTTGCCTATTTACAAAATCTGTTTTTCCAACAAGATGGTGCTCCCCCACATAATTCCAGAAGAGTGATGGAATATTTAAACAACTTGCATGGTGAACGCCTTATCGCAAATCAAGGTCATATCAGGTGGCCTCCTAGGTCACCCGATTTAACACCCCTCGACTATTATGTATGGGGCACTCTCAAAAATAAAGTTTATAAAACTTCTCCAAATACCCGTGAAGAGCTGCAAAATAAAGTTGTACGGGCTCTTAATGAAATAACGCCGGCTGAATTGCGTAGAGCCATTCAAGCAACTGTACGCAGAGCCGAATTGTGTATAGAAAAAAATGGTGGACATTTTGAACAATATCTATAAATGTCAATTTATGGTTTAATCATATTAATTATTTTAAAGATACCTACTGTTACCTAGTTTAAGTTTAATTGTTCAAACGGAATTGATTTTTATTTATTTATAGGCCCGATATTTATGTCCATTTAAATAAAACTCTGAAAACCGAACTGATGTCGCATTCTATTGCAAATGTCCTTGTGGATGTAATTGTGTTTACCTCCACATACCTATGCTAAACTTAATTGTAACGTTCTTTGCGCTCACAATTATTAAATGTTTGATAGCTCAGGATTGCCTATAACTACACGAGTCTGTCTGACAGCTGATGTTGTTTTATTACATTCAATGGCTACCATGAATTTTCCAATGTTATTAGGTTACCAGATTTACACAGAAATGTGCCATTTTAGTTTCCAAAGCCCACTAATCTATTATCTATTAGCCTCATGTTTCTAAAAGCTTAGTTGCATTGTATTTTAGCTGAAATCTCAAATATTTCTGAGCGGATTTTCAAAATTTTGGTATCATCAGATTCGTATGAAAATGAGGTATTTAAAAATGTTGGTGGACGATTAAATTTCCATTTAAAAAAACCGAGTTAGTGGGTAAAAATCACATTTAAAAATTTTAAACGCCTCTAGAGAATTAAGTAATGCAATCATATTGCTCTTTTTATTTTTATAGTAACGTAGCACACAAACTAATATATAGTTTGGGCACCACAGCACTCTGGATTCAGATATAGATTTTTTAATAAAATTTTTAATGTTTATCAAAAAGTAACCAAAATGGATGTACTGTATTCAAAATTTCCTCTAGATTCCAAAAATGTAAAAATATATAGGGTGTTCCATTTAAAAATCGAAAGTTGTGGGCACTTCCGGTCAAAGCGGATGTGCACCAAACTTGATTTTTTATTGAAAAGATGGCATTTTATTCGTGTAATAAGGCCTCCAAATTTCAATTTTCTATTCCAAATATTTTAGGAAATATCGGGGCGAGCGCAATTATTTAGGTACAAAAGATTGGACAAATGAATGATAGTTATGGAATCAGCACGCATCGTTGATCATTGACACGAGTACCTGTGTAAAATAAAAGAATACCGAGATGCAAATAGGACATAATTTATCTTGATCAAACATGGTTTGACACCCATGATGTAGTTCAATACGGTTGGATAGATAACACCAAAAAGTGTAATTTAAGTGCTCCATGTTCTAGGGGAAAAAATTATAATTCTACATGCTGGAAGTAAAAACGGTTTTATTCCAAATGCGTTGTTGTTGTCTGCTAAAAATATCGACCAATCCTCTGCCGATTACCACGAGGATATGACAGCCAAATTACTTGAGAAGTGTGCAAAGGAACAGCTGTTACCAAGTATCCCACCAAATTCTGTAATTGTTATGGACAATGCGTCATACCGTTCGCGGCAACACACAAAAATTCCGAACACCACCAACACAAGAAAAGGCGATATCATTGAATTTATGAAAGATAAAGGCTTGGAAATACCAGAAAAAAACACAAAAAAGACTTTATTATAATTGATTGGAGAGCAAAATTTTAAAAAGGAATATTACGCTGAAAAGATTTTTGAAGAACATGATCATACTATTTTACGTCTGCCTCCATATTATTGCGATTTCAACCCCATTGAAATTGTGTGGGCTGATGTAAAAACAAGACTACGTCAATATAATCTATCCCCACAATTAAGTGAGTATGTCTTAAAGAATATAAAGATAATAGTAGACGAAATAGGCAAAGGCGATATATGGAGAAAGTGTGTATCTCATGTGATAAAAAAGGAAAATGAATATTCTATATTACCACCTATTAATCCAATTATTATTAATGTAAATACCGATTCAAGTTCTGAAAACTCGGATAGTGACGAATGAAAAGTTGTTTATATAAAGTTCATAGACAAAACTTTTTTAAATTTGATTATTTTAACGTCGATCTATTTCCGCTACTGAGGCCAATTACCGATGCCAAAAAACGAGTTCCCCTTTAAAATTTTGCCGAGTCTTTCCTTTGTAGAACAGTAGAAATTTTGTACCTGCCTTACTTCTACTTCAATATTTTTACGGAATTTCAATAAATAAATTTGTAGACGCATTCTTTGCTTAGAAATATATACTCTTTGTGAAGATATTTTTCCTCTACCCATACATCATGTTAAAAATTTTGAAAATATACCGAAAAAAAAAGCTTTTGATTTTTTTTAATGTTGCTGATTTGGTAATCATGCAAACTTTAGATGATCTTTAAATATACTTCAGAGAACTCATACAAAAATTAATCATCTGCCTCCGAACACGTCTGAGATTTATAGACAAAATTTGCTACACCGCCTGGGCTAATGTTCGGTTATACCGATTACACCAATCATGTACGAGTCTCAATAGACCGAACTCCCATGGTAAAATAAGTACCCCATCGAACACCTCAAATTTAAAAGGTAAAAATGGTTGCAAAACATGTAAATATCATGTTACGCCCACCAGACCATTAAAAATTTGTTAATGGTTATTTTTTATGAATTTTTTAATTTGGCTGAAAAAAAGATTCTACATTTCAAAACACCTGCTTGAAATTTCTTCAATTTGTGGTAAATAATGAATCATTCTAAAACAATGTCTGACAATTTCTGTTAACTAACGTGACAGACTTAATTTTTTATAGAGCATTTTTTTTATGAAAGTACACTTCAAAACACCTCCTTGACTTTTGTTTTAAAATGAAGTTTAAGATCTCTCATATCTATTACAATAGGTCTGTCTGACAATTTTTGTTAATTAATTTGACATACTTCATTTTTTTATAATTTCTTTTTCTGAAAATACGCTTCATAACACTTCCTTGATTTTTGTTTTAAAATTAAGTTTAAGATCTTCTCTATCTATTTCAACTGATCAGTCTGACAATTTTTGTTAATTAATGTGACAGATTTATTTTTTATAAAACATTTTTTTACGAAAGTACACTTCATTAACACTTCCTTGATTTTTGTTTTAAAACGAAGTTTAAGATCTCTCTTTTCGATTACAACTGGTCTGTGTGACAATTTTTGTTCATTAATTTGACAGATTTAATTTTTTTATATTTTTTTTTCTGAAAATACACTTCATAACACTTCTTTGGTTTTCATTTTAAACTGAAGCTTAAGATCTTTCCTATGTATTTCAACTGGTCTGTCTGACAATTTTTGTTAATTAACGTGACAGATTTAATTTGTTATAAAATATTTTTTTTTATGAAAGTACACTTCATTAACACTTCCTTGATTTTTGTTTTAAAATGAAGTTTAAGATCTCTCTTTTCTATTACAACTGGTCTGTGTGACAATTTTTGTTGATTAATTTGACAGATTCAATTTTTTATAAAACATTTTTTTTTCTGAAATTACACTTCATATAACACTTCCTTGATTTTCATTTTAAAATGAAGTTTAAGATCATCCCTATCTATCTATTTCAACTGGTCCGTCTGACAATTTTTGTTAATTAACGTGACAGATTTAATTTTTTATAAAACATTTTTTTTATAAAAGTACACTTCATTAACACTTCCTTGATTTTTGTTTTCTCCTCGCTTTCAACAGTTGCACTCGACTAATTGTTTTAAAAATATGTTTTTGTATATAATTTTATTTTTTACTTTCTAGCCTTTATTTATTTTACAGACAGACAGACAAAACATTTTCATTTCATACCCATCTCAAGGGGGTTGTGAAGAAAAAGATAATCCTCTATCCGGGTGTGTCCGCCAGACAACAAAGCAATTTAAATAAAAGCTGTTAATAATAAATATATTCCGAAAGTGTAAATTCCTTTACCGATTTAAAAAAGAATTGGAATAGATTAAGAAAGTTTAATTCATCTTAAAAAAATATGAATTGTCCAAGGAAATTACTACTCATATCGAGTAAAATAAAATGTGGGGCGGTCCTTGATATTTAATGGACGCTCTAAGAAACTGGCAACTATATATATTTTATTAGATATAGGTCGTAAAAACTACAAGTAATTATACCAGAGTGCATGGTAATAAAACGAATATCAAAACATCCTATGAGAGGAGAATGTAAATGAAGTATAGCTAAGAAAATACATAATCCGTGTTATCACCAGAACGTCAGTTTTGTGTTGTACATAACAACGAGCAAACGACAACGTTAATAAAGTTTCATAGTATTCCTCTTTCCCCTTGACTGATTTTGCTTTGCCAATGATGACCTAATGAAATTCTATGAGGCATAACGATGAAATATAACGCACCAGGAACGAACCGTTTGCATCTAGATGGCTCTTAAGCAGACATTTTCACCATATTCCGCTATTAATTCGTTCACTAAAACATACTTCAATATCAAATCAAAGATGTTACGCATGTAATAATCGTAAAAAACTCTTCAAGATGTCTTCCCCACTTATGTTTTACGTCACAGTTTATTGACGTAACCACTTAAACTATGAAGTTCTGGCAATTGTAAGGAACATAGACGGGGTAATTTTGATGACAAGGAGAGACGCTATTTTTTGTAAAAACAACTTGAAGTTACAATTTCTGTAGCCGAAAAATTAAGTGTAACTTTTTAAATTCATTTACTAAATTGTTATCCTAATGACAAAAACAGCAGAAATATACTGTATTATCCACCTATTATTAGCGTGATATCAAAAATTAACTTGATCAAAGATGCTCATTACTCGCGTCATTTTAGAATGAAAGAATCGAAAATCTACAAAATGTAAACTACAGGGTCAATTGATTTCATTTTTGTTGCAAAGAGTTCAGAAAGACATTTAGAAAAAACACTACCTTTCAGTCTAATTCTCAAATTCAAAAAGGTGTTAATTCTTTAAATAGCTCCTAAAGATATGAGCGATGGCTCATTGTATTCGGAATGACGTATAGAAAAATGTATTAAAATGTTTTATTAGCACATAAAAAATTGCAAAAGTTATAAACAAATTAAATGGAAAAAAAATGGCATTTAGTTTTTCGCTTATAAGTTAAAAACTATAAACGATAACGGAAATCGGAAAAAAGATTCTTAAAGAGGAGGCAATTTCAAATAAGAAAGTCCCAACTACTGGAACTCTATCTCCATTATTTATCATTTTAATTTCACGCTGAAAATAGGGTTCCGCGCGACCGCTGCAGGATGCGAGCGCCGCCTCAAAAGAGAGTACATCACATAAAATCATTTTTTTTATACTATTAAATATCAATTAAAAAATTTGAAAAAATTATGGTGTATTCGTAACACTTCAAAAAATGAGGTCCCGTTGGAAAAAAATGTTAAAGTTTATTTCTCAACAAGTGAGGCCATTGTTAACTAACGAAATTTTATGGGACCTCCGTTATCATTGGAGACAATTTTTTTTTTAATAATTGGTCTATAAAATTTTCGCTTCTTGGAGATCTTCTTATAGATATACTTAACAAGATCACATTATAAAAGTTTTTAAAAATTGTTTATTTTATTTATTATAATTTTTTGAAGTAAACAGAAAATTAAAAACCAAAGTAAAGTTGCACAATTTTTTTTTTTCAAATTTGTTATCATATTATTATTTTTACATTGAAGAAAGGCATTCATTAACGTAAAAAAAAAAATTTACGCCAATTGTTTATAAGTTGTTTATAAACAAATTGACTAGTTTTATATTTATTTTTTTTTTTACAGTTTTGTTATTTTGGGAATATTACGATTTTTAAATAAAAATGTTTTTCTTAAAAACATTATCTTATTGATTATAATCGTTTTTTTTTAATTATCCATAATTTGAATTATTACTTAAGAAATTATTTTTTTCTTAAAAATCATAATTGGAAATCCTCAATAAAGTAACAAAAAGAATTTTTTTTTATCAAAATTTCATTGTTTATTAATTTAACAATTTGTTATAAACAAATTCTGACAATTCTAATTTTTTTTTTCTAAATCTTAAAAAAATTACAAAAACAGCCATATGCAACAACATATTGTTATGAATTACACCCCCTTGGAACTGAAGATGATACGCCTATGCCTACTAATAGTGAGTGGAAAAACTCTAGAAAGAGCCATGAACTTTTCTAGAGTATGGTTGGAGAAGATTCTTGATGATTTCTGGATGAATCTAGAGGCAATTTAAGAGTATATAAGGCGCGATTACCGGCGCAGAGGAAGAAGTTTATTAAGAAGGCAGTTTATAAAAGTGAACAAGTTGAAAAGCGAAAAAAGTGAGGTTAAATAGAAAGTAAACAAAGTGTATTTTGAAGTATTGTATAGTCAGTAAATTATTAAAAATAGTGTTAGTATTGATTATCTCTTGTTGAAATTATTTAGAACCCACGGATTCATACAGGATGTTTCCTAAAAGGTGGAAAATACCTAACAATATTTTTAAAAATTTGTTTGTATTTTTTATAGCGTTTTTCAATATTACACGACACAGCTGAAACGGGCACTTAATTTGTCAACTAAAACACTGTTATAACTTTTAAATTATTAGAGATATCACAATAGACATTCAGTTCGTTTTTATAGAGGATTAAATAATCTCTAAATGAGTTGACTTCCAAGTTTGTAACTATTATTAATCAGGTATTATACGCATTTGTTTATAAAAATTAAATGTGTTTTCGACGTGTTTGAATCTTTTATGACTTCTAGCTTATCAAATAATGCAGATACGGTAATGGACCTTCAAGGCAATTTGATATAATATCTGAAAGTTGCAATTGTTTATTTAAAAATAAATAGAAAACATATTTAATTTTTATAAACAAATGTGCATAACAACTGATAATAGTTACACACTTGGAAGTCAACTCATTTAGAGATTAATTAATCCTCTATAAAAACGACCTGAATGTCTATTGGGATATCTCTAATAGTTTAAAAGTTATATCAGTGTTTTAGTTGACAAATCAAGTGCCCGTTTCAGCTGTATCGTGTAATATTGAAAAACGCTATAAAAAATACAAACATTTTTTTTAAATATGTTGTTGCATATGGCTGTTTTTGTAATTTTTTAAGATTTAGAAAATAAATATTAGAATTGTCAGAATTTGTTTATAACAAATTGTTAAATTAATAAACAATGAAATTGTTGATAAAAAAAATTCCTTTTGTTGCTTTATTGAGGATTGCCAATTATGATTTTAAAGAAAAAAATAATTTCTTAACTAATTTTTCAAATGCTGGATAATAAAAGAAAGCGATTATAAACAATAAGATAATGTTTTTAAGAAAAACATTTTTATTTAAAAATAATAATATCCTCAAGACAACAAAATTGTGAAAAAAAAAAGTTTTAAATATAAAACTAGTCAATTTGTTTATGAATAACTTATAAACAATTGGCGTAAAAAAACATTTTTTAACGTTAATGAAGGCCGTTCTTCATTGTAAAAATAGCAATATGATAAGGAATTTCAAAAAAAATGTTTAGAACTTTACTTTGGTTTTTAATTTTCTGTTTATTTTAAAAAATTATAATAAACAAAATAAACAATTTTTAAAAACTTTTATAATGTGATCTTGTGAAGCATATCAATAAGAAGGGCTCCAAGAAGTGAAAAATTTATATGCCAATTATTTTAAAAAAAAATGTGTCTCCAATGATAACGGAGGTCCCATAAAATTTCGTTAGTTAACAATGGCCACACTTATTGAAAAATAAACTTTAACATTTTTTTCCAACGGGACCTTATTTTTTTAAGTGTTACGAATACTCCATAATTTTTTTAATTTTTTTAATTAATATTTAATAATTAGTATAAAAAAATGATTTTATGTGATGTACTCTCTTTTGAGGCGGTGCTCGCAGCGGTCGCGTGGAACCCTATTTTCAGTGTGAAATTAAAATTATAAATAATGGAGATACAGCTCCGGGAGTTGGGACTTTTTTATTGAAAATTTCCTCCTCTTTAAGAATCTTTTTTCCGTTTTTCGTTATCGCTTATAGTTTTTGAGTTATAAGCGAAAAACTAAATGCCATTTTTTCCATCTTAATTTCTTTATAACTTTTGGAATTTTTTATGTGCTAATAACACATTTTTCTAGACGTCATTCCGAATCCAATGAGCTATCGCTCATATTTTTGGGAGCTATCTCAAGAATTAACACCTTTTTGAACTTGTGAATTAGACTATTTTACTTTTTGCCGGAAATGTTTGGTTTCATTTTTTTCCAATAATTATTGACCAATTTGCCATAACATTAGACGAAAATGGTTACTCGGGGTTTCTTGGGGTCGCTGATCGCGTTTCTGTGGTTCAAATTAACCTAGGGCTCAACTTAGGCCCAATAATGTACGCTTCCTAACCAGACTTAAACTACAAATATCAAATAAAAACGGGCGAAACTTGTTACTCGGGGGGGTTTTAAGGTTGCTAATAACGATTTTGTGGTTCAAAATGACATTCTGCTCTAAATTGGGTCTAATAATGCCCGTATGCCCCTTATAAAGGCCTATCTTATAAGTATCATACAAAATCAGACGTATTTGGGGTCACGGATCATAAATTTGATGGCAACAATGAAAAACTTGTTTGTCCCTTTTTCCCAGACGTCGCACAGTGGGAAATTTAGCAATTTCTTTGGACAAAAGTCCATTTGACCCATAGTTGTTGACCGATTTGAATAATTTTTTGTTAAATACTTGTGAACGATTCTAGTTTACCGATTGCTACAATTTAAATATCTATACTTCTGATGAACGTATCTGACCCAATATCGGAACATCAGCGCGCTAATGTTATCATATATATATAATGTAATTAAAAATAGCTATTATTTGAATTAAAAACGCATGAAAGGTAAGAAAGTAACCAAATTTCTATTTTAGAGCTAAAAAAGCATAAAAAGTTGGAAGTATAACAAGCCCATGGATATGCATCCTCAAAGTTGCTTATCTGCTCCTTAATTGTAAACACAAATACATCTATTATATTTTATATAGCTTGAATTTAACGTCATCCTTGAGTAAATCTTCTTATTTTTTATATTTATTTGTTAGGCCTTTTAAAATTAATTTTATTCATACATACAATTAATTAAACAACCTAGAGTAATAAATGATATATCGAAAAGATCCTGAAAACCTGTATGTTACGATATTGGGTCAGATACGTTCATCAGAAGAATAGTTATTGAAATTGTAGCAATTGGCGGGTAAACTAGAATCATTCACGAGTATTTTAAAAAAAGAATTATTCAAATCGCTTAAGAACTGTGCGTCAAATGGACTTTTGTCCAAAAAAACTGCTAAATTTCCCACTGTGCGTCCTTTAGATCTGATTAGGAAGAGTATATGGGCATTATTGGGCCAAATTTAGGTCATAGGTGAACTTGACCTACTGAATCGTCATCACCCCCAGTCCCTTATTAGAAGAGTTAATAAAATTAAATTGATATTTTCACTTGAAATTTGGTACACGTATGTATTATAACTACATCTGAAACTAGAATATATTTTGACATGATTCCGTTGAAGGAGTGGGGGGTAAGAAGTACACGAATGTATTATAACGACACCCGGAACTAGATTATATTTTGAGATGATTCCGTTGAATAATTAGAAACGCATCTATCCTCGTTTAATAAAATAATTCAATAGATTTTTGTACTAGTTGGTTGCCCATCCTTAGAGACGAAGTAAATAAAAAAACCGCTGCCTAAGGAATCACTACTTCCACATCCAGATTATTCGTCCAAGTCACTTTAAAGGAAACATCTTGACTATATTTGCACTCTAGTATGTGGAAATTATTGGTCATAGAATTTTAATAATATTTGGGGTAGATGTCATAGAAAAGTTTGAGGAGTTGGTTTCTACCATATACGTTAAAAATGAAGTTTCTAGTTTACCGTACTTATTTTCCACTATTTACAACCTACCACCTCAATGGAGTCATCTCAATCAGATGTCACTACAATACATACGTGTACTAACTGTCAAGTGAATATCTCAATTTGATGTTATCAATCCCATTAATAATGAAGCGGAGGTGGTAGAGTTTGAAAAATATTAGAAAGAAATCTGAGGCCTTGGTTTCTAGTATATACACCGAATCCCAAATTTCTGTAGTCTTACCAACTTGCTTTACTTATTTTCCCCTATTTGCCCCTATTTAACCCCCAACCCTTCAACGGCATCATCTCAAATTATGATCTAGTTTAAGACGTCGTTATAATACATACGTGTACCAAATTTCAAATGAATATCTCAATTTTATTTTATCAACCCTTTTCATATTGGAGTAGGGGTGGTTGGGTTGAAAAATATTAGAAGAAAATCTGACGCTGTGGCTTCTAGTACATACACCGAATTTCAAGTTTCTGTAGTCTTACCAACGTTTTACTTATATTCCTCTATTTACCCCAAATTAACCCCCAACCCTTCAACGGAATCATCTCAAAATATAAACTAATTCCAGACGTCGTTATCATACATACGTGTACGAAATTTCAAATGAATATCTCAACCTTATTTTGTCAACCCCATTAATGGGGTAGGGGTGGTGGGGAGGTTGAAAAATATTATAAAAAATCTGAGGCCTTAACTTCTTGTACATACACCGAATTTCAAGTTTCTGTACTCATACCAGCTTGCTTTACTTATTTCCCCCTATTGACCCCTAAATAACCCCCAACCCTTCAACGGAATCATCTCAAAGTATAATCTAGTTCCAGATGTCATTATAATTCATACATGTACCAAATTTCAAATGAATATCTCGATTTTATTTTATCAACCCTTTTAATAATGAAGTAAGGGTGGTGGGGGTTGAAAAATATTATAAATAATCTGAGACCTTGGCTTCTAGTACATACACCGAATTTCAAGTTTCTGTAGTCTTACCAGTTTGCTTTATTTATTTTCCCCTATTTACCCCTATTTAACCCCCAACCCTTCAACGGAATTATCTCAAAATATAGTCTAGTTCCAGATGTCGTTATAATACATACGTGTAGAAAATTTCAAATAAATATCTCAATTTTATCAACCCTTTTCAAATTGGAGTAGGGGTGGTGGGGGTTGAAAAATATTATTAAAAAATCTGACGCTTTGGCTTCTAGTACATACACCGAATTTCAAGTTTTTGTACTCTTACCAACTTGTTTTACTTATATTCCTCTATTTACCCCAAATTAACCCTCAACCCTTCAACGGAATCATCCCAAAATATAATCTAATTCTAGACATCGTTATAATACATACGTGTACCAAATTTCAAATGAATATCTCAACTTTATTTTATCAACCCCTTTAATGGGGTAGGGGTGGTGGGGGGTTAAAAAATATTATAAGAAAATCTGAGGCCTTAACTTCTAGTACATACACTGAATTTCAAGTTTCTGTACTCTTACAAGCTTGCTTTACTTATTTCCCCCTATTTACCCCTATTTAACCCCCAACCCTTCACCGGATTTCCTCAAAAAACAATCCAGTTCCAGATCTCGTTATAATATATACGTGTACAAAATTTCAGGTCAATATCTTAAACCGTTCCGGAGAAAGCGTGCGGACAAAAAAAGTTACAGACAGACAGACAGACAGACCGACAGACAGATCGACAGACAGACCGACAGACAGACAGAAATATTTTTTTCGCTCAAATTTAAAATCTCGACGTTTCATGACATTCCTAAACCTATTTCACGAATAAAAATTTTTGAAAATTTTTTTGCGATTACTATACTTCCAATCCACTACGTGGATGTGGAAGTAATAAGATAAATATAATTTAATGTCTCACGTGACTATGGAAATACATAAACAAAGAACTGTCATGGTTGACGGCCAAAAAAGTTTTGAGAACGGAAGTAGATTCTCTTCCGAAACGTTAACTTCCTATAGCTTTGATTTTGAGTTTTTAGTTTATAACATTGTTCTAGTTTATATATTTTTAGGTGTGAGACTTTTTGAAACAGTCAAGTATCAAGAACCAACCTCTGTCTGATCCGTTTGGCGCAGAGGTTTTTTCATTAAAAAGTAAGAAAATCTGAATATGCCACAAATAAACAATTACAGACAATAACTTAGGTACTATGTTGATAAGCCTCTTTCACTCTTATTCTGAACCACCCTGTAAGCTAGATTTTTAATTTTTAAAAGTGTAAAATAAATGTTGTGGGTTAGTGCTAATATGTCGATATAAGCAACTTCGTGTTTACAAGAAAAGATTAGCTGTGTATAATTGATTATATTGTCATTGCTGCACGGGAAACAGAGAGAGAGAAAACAGACAATAAAGTCCATTTATGGATCTTATCTGAATAATTTTATTACGCATTTGAATTTAATTACGACCCATTGACACTGCTTTTAGGCATGCAATCTTTTTCCGATAATTCGAGAAAAAATGCGATAAAAGTGTGATAAGAACTGTGTGGGGTTGAAATGACAATTGGCTTAAGCTATAAAACAGTGTAAGTGCATCCAAGCCAGGTTATATAATTTAGAACAGGTGCGCTTATAATATTAATACCTGTGATTCATAGACCATCGCATTCAGTTCACAAATTAGCATAAGCGGGCGGGGGTGCTTTTGTGCATGCAAGGGCTAGGGAAATATCATATATGAAGCCCTTACCCCATCTGTTTCTCGATATATGACAGTTGTATAACCTACAACCCCACAATATTAGACCGCGGAATAATCTCTATTTATTTTTACAAGTGTAACAGAATGCCAAAATACCTTCCTGATGGGGCAGCCAGCGTTGAATTGACCAATTTCAAATTTAAAATTATTAAGTTTGTTTAGCGGAGTGGCAATTTTCAACCGATGCATTACGTTTTATTGCTTCACATTTTTTATCCCGATCTGTCCATTAGTTGCATGGGTGTCACATAAGTAATGGAACACAGCAACAGCAAATTCCTAACTTAAAAAAACCGCTGCATAAGGAATCACTTCCACATCCATATTTCCCATCCAAGTCTCTCTTAAAGGAAAACATCTTGACTACATTTGCAATCTAGTATGTGGAAATAATTAGTAATAAAATTAATCTAAAAATTTTTTATCAATGAACATGGGTCCAGTTACAATGAACCAAGTGGTATTATTAAATTTGATAAAAGTTTTTATTTTTTTTATTTTACCACTAATCTCTAATGGTACCTAATGCAATACCTATCATCCTAGCCATCCATCCTTGGACTCTAAGAGCAGTATAGTTGCATCTGGTATTTTCAATACGTTTAAGGTACTTGCGAAAGATGCAAGATCTGTGAATTTTTGTTTTCACTTCCAATTGTTACACATATCTATGCCTGTGGTTTCCGACGACGATGTCAATTCATTTAGTTTCGTTCATTTTTTTTTTTTTTCTTGAAATAGGTTTAGAATGTCATGAAACGTCAAGATTTTAAGTTTGAGCGAAAAGAGAATTTCTGCCTGTCGGTCGGTCTGTCTGAAACTTTTTTTGTCCGCACGTTTTCTCCGGAACGGTTTAAGATATTGACGTGAAATTTTGTACACGTATATATAGTGAGATCTGGAACTGGATTGGTTTTTGAACATATCCGGTAAAGGGTTGGGGGGTCAATAGGGGTAAATAGGGCGAAATAAGTAAAGCTGGTAAGAGTACAGAAACTTGAAATTCGGTGTATGTACTAGAAGCCAAGGCCTTAGATTTAAAAAAAAATACTTTTCAGCCCCCCACCACCCCTTTGAGGAAATAAGTAAAACAAGCTGGTAAGAGTACAGAAATTTGGGATTTGGTGTATATACTAGAGGCGAGGGTCTCAGGTTTCTTTATAATCTTCTTGCAAGTTTAAGTTTCGACGCCGACCGACACCTAGCGTAGTTTTCGTAAAACTTGTGTATTTGATAAATTTTCATTCCTAGAATCATGTTCTTTCAAGTTTACGTCTCCACGCCGACCGACGCCTGGCGTCGTTTTTGTAAAACTTGTGTATTTGATAAATTTTGATACCTAGATTCATATTCTTTCATTTTTTCGTCTCGACGCCGACCGACGCCTAGCGTCGTTTTCGTAAAACTTGTGTATTTGATAAATTTTCAGTCCTAGATTCATGTTCTTCCATTTTTTCGTTTCGACGCAGATCGACGCCTAGCGTCGTTTTTGTAAAACTTGTGTATTTGATAGATTTTCATTTCTAGATTCATATTCTTGCATTTTTAAGTCTCGGAGCCGACCGACGCCCAGCGTCGTTTTTGAATAACTTGTGTATTTGATAAACTTTGATATCTAAATTTATGTTCTGGTATTTTTATATCCCGACGCCGACCTACGCCTAGCGTCGTTTTTGTAAAACTTGTGTATTTGATAAATTTTGGTACCTAGATTCATATTCTTGCATTTTCATGTCTCGACGCCGACTGATGCCTAGCATCGTTTTTGCAAAACTTCTGAATTTGATAAATTTTGACACCTACATTCATATTCTTCCATATTTTCGCTTTGACGTCGAGCGACGCCTAGCGTCGTTTTTGTAAAACTTGTGTATTTGTTAAATTTTCATTACTAGATTCATATTCTTCCATCTTTTCGCCTCGACGCCGACCGAGGCCTAGCGTCGTTTTTGTAAAACTTGTGTATTTGATCAATTTTCATTTCTAGATTCATATTCTTGCATTTTTAGGTCTCGTAGGCGACCGACGCCCAGCGTCGTTTTTGGATAACTTGTGTATTTGATAAACTTTGATATCTAAATTTATGTTCTTGCATTTTTACGTCTCGACGCCGACCGACACCTAGCGTCGTTTTTGTAAAACTTCTGAATGTGATAAATGTTGATACCTAGACCCGTATTGTTCCATTTCTTCGTCTCGACGCTGACCGACGCCTAGCGTCGTTTTTGTAAACCTTGTGTATTTGATAAATTTTGATACCTAGATTCATATTCTTCCATTTTTCGTCTCGACGCCGGACTATACTTCCAATTCACTACGTAGATGTGGAAGTAAAAATTAATGTTTGGGTCTGAGCTATCACGGTATCGTTGGAATCTATGTAACTTAAAATAAAAATATGGAGTACTCAAAACAGTTAATCTGTTGGAAGAGTTTTTCGAAACCCCACACTTCTATTTTTAGTCGCATAGATTCCATCAATACCGTGATAGACCCAAACACTTTTTTTACACTTTTTTGTACATTTCTGTTTATTTTTTAATTTTTATTGATTTTTTTAAACAAATGTGTGTTTTTTAATAAGTAAAATTGGAAATTTTGTAAAACCCTGGTCAATAAATTTTATTATAGTACTTCTATATGGCTGATTCAAGATGGCAGAATCAAAATGGAACCGAAATCATATTCGGTAGTTCTCTGCACATTTTCAATTTTATTTAAATCGGACAATTAGTAGAGAAGTTAAATATGGCGGATTCAAAATGAAAACCAAACATAAAATCAGGCCATAAAATATAAAACTTATGGACCATTTTGACGCCCCCATTTTGAATTATTAAATTTGGACCAGATAATTGTAATCTGCAGCCTCAATAACCCCCAGATACCGATTTTTCAGTCGAATTAGCTGTTAAATGATAAAAACTTATCCGCCATATTGATCTGCCATTTTGAATTTTTGAGTTTTAATCATATATTTTTAATCTGCGGTCTCAAAAATCTCGATATACTAATTTATAGTAGAATCTGATATTAAATGAAAATCCCATATACACATGCCAAATTTCAAGTCAATGCAACATATGGAAGCGGATGAAAAGTGAGTTGGATGATTTGCTTACAATGTTACACATCAAGCTAATAGAAGCATGTTAAAAAAACATTATAGATCAGAACTAAACTTGTTTTACAAAATAGATGATATTGGATTTAGTATGACGTCACTCACCTTATCGTTTTCTGCTTGTCAAGCCCTTTCATTTGATACTCATATCAAAGAAACTGTAAAGAAAATGATTATACGCCATCTTGGAGCGGCGGCCATTTTGAATATTTTATAATACTGAGTACACTATATTGTATTGTGATCAGAGAAACAGAAACAGTATTTTCAGTTTATTTAAAAAAAAAAGGAATTTCATTTTCATTTCCGCTGGGGTCCTATGGAATTTTTTTTAAGGGAACTGTGCTATTTCCTTTATTAATCAGAAATAATGATTCATAAACTATACATTTTTCGCCATTAATCATTTCTTAACGATATCCTTCGTAATAATAGAAGTATTTTTAAAAAGTAAGCGCCAACAAATCATTTTAATAAGGTACCTATCTACATTTAAATCCAAAATTGCAAATAGCCATGAAAATGACAGACATTCGCAACAATTGAATTAGTCTTGACTTACTCACTAATTTTCTGAAGCAAGTGTATTAAAGTTGTTATAAACAAGAAAATTTATATAAAATGGCTGAAAATTATTCAAGAGATGAAAAAGTTAACATGATCATTATTTATGGAGACTCGACGTAGTGCAACTAGAGTACAAAGTCTGTATGGACGGAGATATCCAGAAAGAAGACAACCTCCGAGAAACTATTTCGCCTGGTTGGGGCAACAATTTAGAACTGAACCTAATGTAGAAATTGAAGAAATATTTATTGTGGATGAAGAAATGGGAATTAATGTATTAGCTTTAGTGCATGTTGACCCAACCATTTCGATAAGACAAATTGAACATGAATTACCAGTTTCCAAAGAATCAGCTAGAAAAATTTTAAAGAAACGCGGCTATCGTTCTTATAAATGTCAATTGCATCAATTTTTGTATGAGAATGATTATCAACGAAGAATAACCTTTTGTAATTGGTTACAGTTACGTCAATTAAGAAATGAGATTTATCAAAAACATTTTGTTCACTGATGAATCGAGATTTACAAACCTTGGGTTATTTAATCGAAACAACACTCGATATTGGGCAATTGATAATCTATTATGAGACAGGGGCGGTTTCAGGAGCGGTTTGGCTTCAATGTTTGGTTAGGCGTACTGGGCGACTTTATCATAGGTCCAATAATTTTTAACGAAACTCTAACTGGACCAAGATATCTAGAATTTCTCCAAAATATAATAGTTCCACAGATTAATCAAATTCCCAATACCAATATTGACGTGGTTTACTTCCAACAAGGCGGGGCTGGACCACACGTTAGGGATTACTTAAATCAATTATTTCCAGATCGTTGGATTGGGACCCATGGTCCAGTCAGATGGCCTGCAAGGTCGCCTGACAACCCCACGAGATTTTTTTATTTGAGCGCATTTGAAAAATAGAGTCTACATGACTGCTTCAACCACAAGGCAAGATCTGGAAGAAAGAGTTCGACACGAAATTGCACAAATAACACCTCAACAATTACAGAATGTTAGACGTGCAACAACAAGCCGCGCTACTCTGTGTATTAATCATAACGGTGAACAGTTTGAACAATGTTTATAATGGTTTATTATAATTTAGGTTTTAAATAGTTTTGTTATTCTTGGTAATTTATTCATGGTTGTAACGTTATACCTATTAAAATTATTTCTTGTTTAATTTGTGTTTAAAAGTAGCCTATTATTGTCTAATTTATTTGTACTAAAAACCAAATTTTTAAATACAAAACCAACCAAAATATTGGGGGCGTACATTGACTCGTGGCCACCCGGTATACACCAAATCAAAAGTTTCTGTACTCTTACCAGCTTGCTTTACTTATTTTCTCCTATTTTTGTTATATAAAAATTTTAAGGGTATATAGGTAGTCATAGGAACCGTGTACGCATGCTAAATTTCAAGTTGATCGGATGTCATTGTAGATTAGAAGTGGGTGAACATCGAATTGCAAGCTTTTTTTTTATACATATTTATAAATAAATCAAGCAAATACAAATGAATTAAAAAAAAATAATCCAATATATTTATTTATCCATGTTTGGATGTCATTTATTTGTTACAATAATAAGTATTCAGTGCACAATATTTCATTTTATTACAATAATAAAAACCTGTTGATGATACACCTATTCTCGAGGCTATAAACACAGTGCAGACAATCATAAACAAGGTTGACTTAAACAGTAGCGAATGTGGGCAAGAAGGATCAAATATTGACGTGAAGATATCTAGAAAATATTTCGGTAATGCTCTGACGTGTGGTATAATTTAAAATAATATTGTAGAAATCGGATGACTCATGCGACTACGGAACGTTCATAAGATTACATTCAATTAGGTATTCTGTGCCAGTTGTGCTTCAAGGCACTACATTTCATTTTGACAAAACTACGGTCCAAAACAACAACTTTGGAACAAAATAATAATAATTACGGCCCTTCGGCCCTATTTACAGCATCTAATACATGGTTTAATAAGCCATATGATGGGTATTTCACTGCTTGATGGAGTCTCCCATAACATATGTACCATGTAACACTAGCATCATGAGTACAGACACGTAATTAGTTTTACTTGGTATGTGCCAAATGTTTTAGAAATTACTTATTCTAAAGGTAAAACATGAGACACACTATCCATATTGTCCATATTAATTCTAAGGATCACCACCACGATGTACGTTGAAGTTTTCCATTCAATTCTTGGTTGCAATGGATTTTCAGAATTACGTCCTATACCTAACAATCTTTCAGTAAATTCTTCGTTGAAATCCTGAATTTGAATTAAGCCTCTAAATGCTACTTCACAAACGGAAATCGACGTGCCCGGGCGTTTTTGCAGTAAAGAAATAGCTAAGGTTTTCTTGAATTTATTCTTTTTTCGTTAACTCACTATACAGGGTGTCTCACCGGGAACTGAATCGATCGATATAGAGAAAAGTACATATCAGAAATTTGTGAAAATTTAGATAGTTACTAATGTCGGTGTGGCCAATCCAACTAAAAAATTAGAAGCATGGGGTACTTCCGGTTATACGGGAAGTCGATACCAACTTGCTTATTTTAAATGGAACATCCTATATATTTTCGACTTTTCGAGATGACAATAAAGTTCTGAGTTCAGGCATGTAGAACACACTATATATAAACCTAACAGTTTCGAGGATATTTGACATTTTATAGTATCATACCAAGTGTTCCGTTTTTCGCGTTACATTTTGTCAACTTCAAACCGCGAGAACTTGTTTAAGTCCAAATGGAACACCCTGTATTTTTTTACGTCAAATTGTGTAAAATTGAATTCCCTGTTTTCTCATATTAGCATTGAGGGGTTAAAGTTTTCAACTTTTTGAAATATTTGCGATTTTATTAGAAATTCATGAATTGTTGTAATCATTTCATCAAAATGGCCATGATTAGAAACAATCAGTCATTGTCTTATGTCAAAAATTGCCAGCACGTTTAAATTACACCCACAAAGACTTTTTAAATTTGTTTATTATTTATGGAGAATGTGCAGCACATTTGCTACTCGATATCCACGAAAACAGAAAATAACACTAACACTGTAACGTGCGTATTAATCGAATTGAAGATATGGCATGAACTAAAATAGCAGAGAAAAGATCAATTTAAAACATGATTCCATTTAATAATTGCTCAAAATTCCTCCCTCGAACCTAGACACATTTTTCGCACCACCTTCGGATTAGTTCCACATGGGTAGCTCTTCAAATCCTGTGATGTTTTGAAATGCATTT
Source organism: Stenurella melanura (assembly GCA_963583905.1). NCBI lineage: Eukaryota > Metazoa > Arthropoda > Insecta > Coleoptera > Cerambycidae > Stenurella > Stenurella melanura. Next base: position 89,700,788 of record OY757318.1, on the reverse strand, counting down.
CTGACTCTCTGCATACAATCTTCAATGGTTCTTAATGGGCTCTCATAAACTTTATTTTTAATAGTTTCCCAAATAAAATAATCCAGAACTGATAAGTCGGGCGAGCGAGGAGGCCATAAGAAAGGTCCATTATTGGCAATCCATTAATAAAAAGTTTCCTGTAAATAATTATTAATTAAATATGCGTTATGTGGGGGAGCACCGTCGTCGTGCTAATAAACATGTTTCTATGTTCGGCGAGAGGCAAATTTTCTAAATAGTTATTATTCTAATTTTGTAAGATATTCAGATATCTTTCTCATAAAAAAAACAAAAATTTACCTATGCATATTAGCAGAAGAGAAAATTTAATTTACCGTTTAAATTTTCCTAATAAAATTGTAATGCCACCACTCTATCGTTTCTTATGGCACAGTAAACATTGAACCGCCAACTTTCCTGAAAGTTTCGCTCTCTGAACATATGAGGATTTGAGTCACTCCAATAATGCGAATTGTGTCTATTAAAAAGTCCATTTTTAGTAAATTTTGCTTCACCTGTCCATATAATATTTCCCAAATAAGAATCGTCACCCTGAGACCTTATTAGAATAAACTCACAAAAATTCTGTCTTCTTAGAAAATCTGTTTATTTCAATCCTTGAACCATATGGAATAAACACGGGTGAAACTTATGTTTTAATAATAAGATTCTGTGAATTGAATCCTTACATAGTCCCGATTCCAGAGCAGCTTGTCTTAATGACATCCTTGGAAAGGCATGAAAATATCCCAGAATGACTATTTAAATGTTTTCTTCATCAACAATAGGCTTTCTTCTTTGCATTTTTGCCGTGACAGAGCCATAATTTTTAAAATTTTCCAGTATGCGTTTTACAGTGTTTGGTGATGGTTTCCGTTTTTCTGGACATCGAGTAGCAAATGTGCTGCAAGTTCTTGATATTACCTTATCACATTCTCCATAAATAATAAACAAATTTAAAAAGTCTTTGTGGGTGTAATTTAAACGTGCTGGCATTTTTTGACATAAGGTAATGACTGATTATTTCTAATCATGGCTATTTTGATGAAATGATTACAACAATTCATGAATTTCTAATAAAATCGCAAATATTTCAAAAAGTTGACAATTTTAACCCCTCAATATCAGAAAAAAGGGAATTCAATTTTACACAACTTGACGTAGAAAAATACAGGATGTTCCATTTGACCTAAACATGTTTTCGCGGTTTGAAGTTGACAAAATGTAACGCGAAAAACGGAAACTTGGTATGGCATTATTGAATTTATTTCCGTTGTAGAACGTAGTTCTCCTTGTGTTCTTTCTCCGTGCCAAAGGATAAATTAGGATGTCCTACGCAGAAAAAGTTATAACGGTTCTTACAAAACCGTTGCACCTGTCAATTTTTTTATAAAATGTCAAATATCTTCGAAACTACTGGGTTTAGATATAGGGTGTGCTACATGCCTGAACTCAGAATTTAATTGTTATCTCGAAAAGTCGAAAATATATAGGGTATTTCATTTAAAATAAGCAAGTTGGTATCGACTTCCGGTATAACCGGAAGTATTCCATGCTTCTAATTATTTTAGTAGGATTGGCCACATCGACATTAGTAACTATCTAAATTTTCAAAAATTTCTTTTCTCTATATCGATCGATTCAGTTCCCGATGAGACACCCTGTACAAACTACATCAAAAATGCACTGTGGTGACTCATACACTATCAACGTTTATCCAAGCCAACGTGTATTTATCAGCAACATCGAAAACATTCATAATATTTCCCAAATGCATTACAATTTATCCCCAATTTAACACGGTTATTTAAATAATGAAATTTTAATTAAATTAATTTTATTATATTCCCTAATTAATTACTTCAAGTCATTTTAAACTAATTGCAATTTTCCGAACTATACGCAGGCTGCTCTACAAGTAATATCAATAATTTTAAAAGGAAACTATGCGTTGTGTTTCACGGTAATGACAAAAAATCCGTGGCTGAATAATGCCCGTTAAAATAACAAAAACCGTTCCTATAAATATGGCACCGAAGGAAGCTACAGTATTTTAAATGCCAGGGAGCTTGCATGCTTTAAGAAATTCGGTTACATGCATTTTCTACAGGTCGCTAAAGATGTGCCTCATTGTTATGTATTGAATAAATTAGTGTCTTTAACTGTCCCCACAAAAAAAAAAGTCCAATGGATATAGATCTGGAGACTGAGCTGGCCAAGGTACCGGACCCTTAAGGCATACCCATTGTTGCCCAATAGTGGCATTCAATTGAAGTGCGGCAGAGCACCATTGTATATAAATTATTTGTCTCTGTTGAATCAGAATATCTTTCAAAATGAGCGTTTCTCAAAACACTGGAAAACTGTTTGGCGAGAAAAATTGTAAAATCAACTGGTTATCTAGAATTCCTCCCGATGCATGTATAGATATGCGCATTTGGTGTTTGCTTTCTAGAAACAATAGTGTATGGATCTGCATCAGACCAGACATGGCTGTTGTGAAGATATATTATTCATTTTGCTGTTAAATCAGCTTAATTGGTAAATGAGAAATTGTATAAAGAGTTTTCTTAGCATTCATCTTCAAACACTTGCTTGGCAAAGGAGGGCATATAAGAACTTAAACTTAACTACAATATGTAATCTTAAAGTACTGTGTTATTAATAGAAAATAAAATACAATCTTATATAATACCACGAGTGCTTTGAATTTTATCGATAAATTGGTCTGTCAGCGAAAACATGCTTTTAGCTACGACAGACTTGATTTTTAAAATGCCGCGACCACAGTTTTTTAATTAAAAAATGTGCTATGACTGTTGCTAACTAAGAAAAATTTATTTTTTTCAATTCTAAATTAATATTGTAGATTACTTTTATATATTCAAATACCTTTTTATCGAAAAAATACTTTTTCTATGTCACACTTCATTTTTAAGCGCCGAGACAACGTTCTTTTTTTTAAGTAAGCTTTTACAATGGCCGCGTCAAACACCACCTTAATATATTTCTCTAGTTAAGTTTGAGATATTTTTTATGCATAAGAATTGATCTGTAAGCGAAAAAATGTTTTTCACTACGACAGACTTAATTTTTAAAGTGCCGCGACCACAGTTTTTTAATTAAAAATTGTGCTATGTGCTATTTCAATTCTAAATTAATATTGTAGATTCCTTTTGGATATTCCGGTACCTATTTGATCGAAAAAGTGCTTCTTTCTATGTCACACCTATTTTTTAAGCGCCTACAAGTTGTTTTTTTTTTTAATAAACATTTACAATAGCCGCGTCAAAACGCCACCTTAATTTTATTCTCTAATTAACTTCGAAGTCTCTTTTATGCATAAGAATTGTTCTGTCAGCGAAAAAATGTTTTTCACTACGACAGACCTAGTTTTTAATGTGCCACGACCACATATTTTAATTAAAAAATGTGCTATGACCGTTGCTAATTAAGAAAAACTGTTTTTTTTTTCAATTCTAAAATAATATTGTAGTGTATAATAGTGTCTTATATATTCAAATACATTGTTTATCGACAAAAAGTTTTTCACTATGGCAGACTTAATCTTTAAGCGCCGCGACAACGCTTTTTTTTAAATAAGCTGTTTCAATAGCCGCGTCAAGACACCATCTGCATATTTTTCTCTAATTAAGTTTGAGGTCCCATGTATGCATATAAATTGGTCTGTCAGCGAAAAGATGCTTCTAAATACGATAGACTTGATTTTTAGAGTGTCGCGACAACAGTTTTTTAATTAAAAAATATGCCATGACCGTTGCTAAGAAAAATTGATTTGTTTCAATTCTAAATTAATATTGTAGATTACTTTTATATATTCAAATACCTTTTATCGACAAAATACTTTTTTCTATGTCACACTTAATTTTTAAGCACCGAGACAACGTTTTTTTTTCAAATAAGCTTTTACAATAGCCGCGGCACACACCACCTTAATATATTTCTCTAATTAAGTTTGACGTCTTTTTTATGCATAAGAATTTGTCTGTAAGCGAAAAAATGTTTTTCACTACGACAGACCTAGTTTTTAATGTGCCACGACCACATATTTTAATTAAAAAATGTACTGTGACCGTTGCTAATTAAGAAAAACTGTTTTTTTTTTTTTCAATTCTAAAATAATATTGTAGATTCTTCTTATATATTCAAATACATTGTTTATCGACAAAAAGTTTTTTACTATGGCAGACTTAATCTTTAAGCGCCGCGACAACGCTTTTTTTTAAATAAGCTCTTTAGAGGAGCGAATTCGAGACTCTATCGTGCCGTTTTTTTTTTTCTGGCGTAGAACCAAGTCAAACATGGTAGGTTTTGTTAATCATATCACTGGGCATATGAAATCGTATTTCACGACATTTTTTCGTGGTCTGGACCTTTTTAAATTAAAAAAAAGGGAAAATATTGTATTTTAAATAAAATGTGTTTTTTTTTGTTTCCACCGTCATATCTTCAAAACTAATGTTGCTACTGACGCTAAATTAGTCATATGTATTACATTTGATACATTTTATTCGTATATTAGTAGTTTGCGGGATTTAGAGTATACGTATAAATACTTTTAAATAAATGCGATGCTGTAGAATATTCGCAATTTAGTTTTCTAAAATAATGGAGTGCATTATTTGTAAGAAAATTGCGCGGGATGATAACAAATCTGTGGTACCAAGACCTACGATACAAGGTTTGTTGTCACTAATATCTAGTGCTGAAAAAAGACGACATCGAGGAAATATTGTGTCAGAAAAGATAATATTTTAAATGACGAAATTTAATAAAAATATCACATAGACTGTCGAATAGGTAAAGTTTTAAAAACATGAACGTTTTTTGCAATCATACAGTGCCGCCGCGCCGATTTGCAACAGATGCTGCACAGTACCGAAATATTAATAATAGATGGAGGATTTAAATTAACAGAAAAAGTAGTTTCACTACATAAACGTTATTCAGAAATGATCAGAAATCTATTTAGCAAGCAGGAAGATACCAGGATGATTTTGCATGCAATGTACGAACCTAAATTTAGCAAACAAATATTGGTGAAGTCAGTTGATATAGATGTATTAATTTTACTTACTCTTCTTTTTTCGGACTCTGACTTAAATGGAACTAATTTATTTATGCAACTTGGACACGGCACTAGCAGACAATTTTTGTCAATATAGAAGGTAGTGCAAAGTTTATGAACTACAGTTTGTTCTTGTCTTCATTGTTTTACTGTTTGCGACACCACTAATGGTTTTTTAAAAATATTTTAAAAAATCTGCGTTTGATGTTCTTAAAGAATATTGTTGTTTTTCAAAAATTATCGGAACTGCCATTGCTGTCTAAAGACGAAGCTTTAAAAATCTTTACAAAATTGATTCTAATACCGTACAAAAACAAAAATAGAGAAATTCAGATTTTAAACGACCTAAGGATCAAATTAGCAACAACAACAAACGGAGCTTCCTTCAACTGAAGGCACCTTTTACCACCCCTTCTTAAGGTAAACATATATATTGAAATAATAGATTTCCTATCTAATACGTTTAGTTAACTATTGCAGGTTTATGTATCAACCTATAATATCGTACAGAAGCAATATGCCAACTACACTTATAAATGCACATGGTTCAGGACGGAATTTAAGGGACGATGTTTGGACAATATTTTCATTAAGTATTTACTGTTCAGATAAAAATTGTGAAAATCGAAAATATGATTGTGTTAAAGGCCTAAAATGTTGTAACGAGTGTAAACGTCGTACTTGAAATACTGTTATTTAAAGGTTTCGATGAATGTACAGACGAACTAGAATGCTTTTAACGCAGGGCCTACTAACTAAATACTTATTTGTCAATAGAAAAATAGTTGCAAAAAATAAAGTTGTTTTATTCCTGCGTCTTGGTTTAATTCAATCAAAAATGTGTAATAACCTACTTATTAGGTAAGTACTTACTTTATAACAATGATTTATATTTACCTGCTCTTAAACATTTTTTACCTTAAAACAACAAAAGGTAGGTGTATACCTTAGGTTCGTACCTATTTTGGAGCTGTTAATAAAAGCCCGATTAGTACACATGAACCCAACAACCGTAGTCCGCAGGCGATAAGCAGTATAATGAGAGCCGGGCGCGCAAGAATATGTTTTAGCCCGTTTTAAAAAAATCGCTGACTACATACTATAACCTGCACATCAAAAATTATGATTCTAAAAACTTTTTTCATATATTGGCTTCAATTGGTTCACAGCATGTATATACATATTTTCATAAATAAAAATTGTTATCGATTGCTGAAAAATACGTTCACGAAATTAACAACTTTAAGTTTGCTATTATTTTAACAATTAAAAAATATATATTTTCTAATCACATTGTACATAGTTAGAAGCGTTATTGTGTCTACTTCAATTTAAAAAAAAAATCAGTTCCATAGCACAATTATTTTTAAAGATATAACGGTGGGGACGTTAAAAAACATGTTTCATGGAAAAATCATTTTTTTACAGTTTTGTCGAAATAAAAAAGTTCCTGACCACCAGAAAATGTCGTGAAAAGTGGTTTCATGTACACGATCACCTAATTAAAGAATCGCACCAAGTCTGGTTTGGTTCTACGCCAGTTTTTTTTCTCGGAAACAGCGAGTTTGCTTCCCAATACTCGTCTACTTTCAATAGCCGCGTCAAGACACCATCTGCATATTTTTCTCTAATTAAGTTTGAGGTCCCATGTATGCATATAAATTGGTCTGTCAGCGAAAAGATGCTTCTAAATACGATAGACTTGATTTTTAAAGTGCGGCGACAACAGTTTTTTAATTAAAAAATATGCCATGACCGTTGCTAAGAAAAATTGATTTGTTTCAATTCTAAATTAATACTGTAGATTCCTTTTATATATTCAAATGGCTTTTTTATGGAAAAAATACTTTTCTCTATATCAGACTTAATTCTTAAGCACCGAGACAATGTTTTTTTTTTAATAAGCTTTCACAATGGCCGCGTCAAACACCACCTTAATATATTTCTTGTCCACGGATGTTAGCCCTTTCCGGTGCGTACGGCTGTGATGCGTTCCGTGCAGTGATGGGTGGCCGGCTATTTTCTTGTTGCCGGGTAATGGAGGCTAAATTTGAAGTCGTCAGAGCCAGGAGTTGTGTTAATTGTTCGTAAGAGGGTAGTCCCAAGCTCGGTTGGGGATAAGCCGTCACAGCGGCAGAGGGGACTGGGATCGTTCCAGTCGTTTGGGTTTGGAGCACTATTTGTCTTTGTGGCGTAGCACTAGGTCTTGCCGTCTGGTACGGTGGGGGGACGTGGTAGGCGCCGGCCGACGAGGTAGGCGTGACGAAGTACTGTGCGTTGGGCGGCGTGCTTGGACTTGGGCTGGTTGCTGTTGGTGGTACCATGCAGCGAGGGGTGGCCAGCTGGCGGCGAGGTGTCAGCGAGGCGTCGCTGAAGAGTTGGGGCCAGTCGGGTGTGGCAGCAATGGTGTACTGACCGCTGGGCAGCCCTGAGTCAGAGATGGAGGCTTCCCCATGTGTGGAAGCGAATCCAGCGAAGCGGCGATCTTCCAGCGCCAAGGAATCGTCGTTGGCCCGGGAGGCTGTCGGGTCCACCATACAGCGAGGGGGCATCACCATATCATCATCACCACCCAATCTCTGTTCCATCGCCGAGTTTCCATGCCACGATGCTGCGTTGCGCTCCATGCAGTAGGGGGGCATCGCCTGAGAATCGTTGCTACTCCATTCCATATTTGTTGCCTGGGCTTCGTGCCAGGTGGCTGCGCTGCGTGCCATGCAGCGAGGGGGCATCGTCGTGATGACGTCATGCGTGACCCCAGTGTCGTGTCCTATGTTGGTGGCGAGTCCTGCCTCGCTATGCCTGGGTGCTGAGCCCGGCGACGCACAGTATTGGGGCGCCGTCGTCGCGACGCCATGCGGAGCACTTGTGCCTGTGGAGAAATCAGAGGACATGCTTACCTCGCCGAGCCGGGTTGCTGTGTTGCTTGTCGTGCAGTGTGTGGGGGCCACCGTCGTGGAGACGTCGGGCGTGACCCCCGTACCCCTTGTCAGGGCGTCGTGTTGGCGGAGCACTTCGTGGTCAGATGCTGTGAGGGGCGTCGTGCAGTGAGGGGGGGCCGACGTGGAGACGTCGCTCGCGACCCCGGTGCCTACTGCCTTGCCACTCCGGGTATGCATTGCCACTTGACACTCAACACAATAAAACTCAAGTAAAACGCACTGTCTGGTTACAACACAAGAGGAAGGGATAACCTCATCAGCGTCGGCGTTGGCGTCGGTGCTCAAATGACTTCAGTTTCGGCAGAAGACTATTAGTTGCTGAAGGCTGGAACATTACTACTTGAAGGATTGATCACTACTTGCTCGCTGAGAAAAAGTGTCCTCTTATATAGACTTTCTTGTGCTCAAATGACTTCTGCTTCGGCAGAAGACTATTTTCTTGCGCTCAAACGACTTCTGTTTCGGCAGAAGACTAAAACATGAGTCATAATTTGTTCTCGATGCCGACGCCGATGACACCACCCCCCTTTTTTGTGACTTTATTGAACATTAATAAAGGCATACAGGTTATGTTTCAGTTCAATAATTTCAATTATATAATGTAAGAGTGAGTGGATACAATATTTTCAAAACGATAAACTAAGAGTAAGTGTTAAGATATTTCAACAACTAAGATATTTTAACATATATAGACTAAGATTAAGTGTGGTAAGATATTTTAAATAATTAACTAATAATAGGTCCACTAAGATATTTTAGGTAAAACAGGATATTTAAAATTAAAGTATTTTATGTAACAAATCATAAATGCATTCTAGTTTGAACAAAGTTTTCGCCCTGTGGCGTTGAATTATTTACATTGGTATATTATCGCAAGTTTCGTTTTTCTGGACGTCGTCTCCGCGACGCTCGGGGCTGCCTGATCCTGTTGTGAATTGGGGGCTGCTAAGTCCTGCTGTGTTGCTCGCTAAGGCAACGGGATTCTGGAGCGAACCTGTGAGGCTGCAACGTCCTGCTGTGTTGCTTGCTAAGGCAACGGGAGACTGGAGCGATTTATTGAGGCTGCAACGTCCTGCTGTACTGCGGGCTAAGGCAGTGAGATACTGGAGCGCCTCGTGGGGGCTGCTAGGTCCTGCTGTGCTACGTGCTAAGGTAGCGGGATCCTGGAGCGGTGCGCCGGAGCCGGCTGAGCTCGGCTGGCGTTCGAGTTGACGAATACTCGTGTCCGGACTGGGACAGGCATCTGGCTGGCGGATGGCTGCTGTCGGTCGTGGCCAGGCGTGGTCACGGCCTTCGCCCAGAACGGCATCGGGAACAGTATGGGCGTCGTGTCGAGCGGCTGCTCTTGTCTTGACGTAGAAGGCCCAGGGTCTGCTGGCGGCGGCTGTGCGGCTGACAGCGCCGGGGACTTCTCATTCTTGTTTGTTTGTCTCCTCTTGGCTGAAGTGGATGGACCAGGCACGACTGGGGGCAGTCGGCGGGCTGGAAATTTTGGTTTAGCGGCGGCTGTGGTGCTATGTCCACGTAGATAGTCGCCATGTCCACGGAAGTAGGTACCAGATCCACGGATGTAGACTTGTGCGTTGGCATCTGGCCTTGGGGCAGCGGGCACTACTAATCCTGTGATAGTAGGCGTGACTGGCTCCTGGGCAACGGGCGCTACTGGTCCTGTGACAGTAGGCGTGGTTGGCTGTTGGGCAGCGGGCACTACTGATCCTGTGATAGTAGGCGTGACTGGCTTCTGGGCAACGGCCGCTACTGGTCCTGTGACAGTAGGCGTGGTTGGCTGTTGGGCAGCGGGTGCTGCTGGCTCTGGGGCAGCGGGCGCTACTGGTCCTGTGACAGTAGGAGCTGCGAGCCTTGGTGGGGCTGGATGACCTGGATCCTCGGGATCGTCATCCTCGTCGTTGCTGTTATCTTCGGTATCGTCATCTTCGGTATCGTCATCTTCGGTATCGTCATCTTCGGTATCGTCATCTTCGGTATCGTCATCTTCGGGATCGTCATCTTCGGTATCGTCATCATCGGTATCGTCATCTTCGGTATCGTCATCTTCGGTATCGTCATCTTCGGGATCGTCATCTTCGGTATCGTCATCATCGGTATCGTCATCATCGATGTCGGTGGTCTGTTGCAGAGATTGTCTGAGTAGGTCAGTCTGGCTGGACTGAATCCTGGGAGGCGGCTCGGGGCCTGGCAGGCCGAGTGGAGGTGACCTCGGGGGAGATGGCTTCGTGCTGACATCTCGGGTATGAGTTGGCGGGAATACCTTGTCGAGGAATACAGAGGCTATTAGTGGGGCAGTGGTTGGCAATACTGACCTGTTATCCTTCCAGGAAGGTCCAGCGTCCTGCTGCTCCGGGAAGGCGTCCATACTCGCCACTTCCTTGGGTTCCTGTGCACCTGGCTGAGGCTGAGGAATGAGCGTGGTTGACTGGTCTGAGCTGAGGGAGGTAGCATCTTGCGTCACGGTGTTGACTGGTGACCGCCTGTCCAGGCGGCCCGGGCAAAGGAAAGCAAAGGCGGCGGCTCTGTTGCTTTGTTGCCGTGGTGTCAACGGGCGTGGTTGATACGTGTCCTGCTCCTGCTTGACTGTAGCTTCGTCAATCTCATTCTTCTCGGTCGGTGGTGGAGACACCAAGGTTGTGGCTTGTTGCTGGGCTTGTAGTTGCAGCACTGCGTCCTCTGTCTCGATTGGTAAGTCTAGGCTGTTAATTTCCAGCGGTGGGGCCGGGCGCCCTAGTTCTGCCCGACCCATTGGGAGTTTCCCGATGGCGGTGCATTGCGGGGTTCTTGTCGTGTGGTTGACTGACTTCTTGGTGGTTGTGCCGTGGATGTCTGTCCTGGGCCTGGGTTATTGGTTGGACCTGCCTGTTGGCTAGGGTTGTTCGAGTTGGTGCCATGCCCTCGGAAGTTGTTACCCCCTGTCTGGCCATTTTGTTGGCGGAAGTTAGGGTTTCCCTGCTGATTGGAGTCGTGTCCACGGAAATTGGGGTTGGCTCGCTGGTTGGAGTCGTGTCCGCGGAAATTGGAGTTGCCTTGCTGGGGCTCTGACTGAGTTTGGTTGGTGGGGCAGTCTCGGTGATAGTGAAATCCCGGGCACTTGCGGCACTTTGGTAGACTATTAGTAGTATTACTCGCAGGCGGGATGGTGGCTGGCCTCGGCAGCGGTCGGAGTTGCCTCTGAAATTCCCTGTAGTCACCCTCGGCGTTTTCAGCCACTCGGCTCAAGCTTTCCATCGTGGCCACTGGGACATTTCTAGTTGCGAATCTTAGTTCCGGTCGCAGGAGCTCGCGCACCTCCATAACCATCTCTTCTTCCGGCGTATACCTATCTACCCTCAGCCAGAGTCCAATTTTACGTTGTATAAAAACGGCGGCGGGTTCGTCGTCTTTTTGTCCCTCCCCGTGTAACCTGGAGCGTAGCTTCCCCAGGGTGGCAGTGTCGTTGAACTGCCGCAGGAGCTTTTCCTTTAAAAATTCGTATGTTATGTTGTGGGACTTCCACATCTCCAGGGTGCGTCTGGCTTGACCCTCGAGCTGTTCAATGGCCACTCTCACTTTATCCCTGCCGTGGATGTCTTCATGGAGCATCGCCTCCTCGAGCTCATCCAGGAAGTTGACTGGATCCTCCCATTCCAGGCCTGAGTAAGTGGGCAGCGCTCTCGTTCTTCTTGCGGGCATCCTGTGATGACCTTGTATTGCGTGTATTGCGGCTTGGACGCTTCCCTCCATTAGTCTTGTCATGCTCTCTGCTAGGTTTTGTGTTGGGCGCCACTGGGGGTCCATTTCCCCAGGATTTGTGTGTTCGGGTTGTCGTGGATCCTCTTCCCTCCGGAAAGATCTGGCCTCACGCTGTTGGTCGCCATGTCCACGGATGTTAGCCCTTTCCGGTGCGTACGGCTGTGATGCGTTCCGTGCAGTGATGGGTGGCCGGCTATTTTCTTGTTGCCGGGTAATGGAGGCTAAATTTGAAGTCGTCAGAGCCAGGAGTTGTGTTAATTGTTCGTAAGAGGGTAGTCCCAAGCTCGGTTGGGGATAAGCCGTCACAGCGGCAGAGGGGACTGGGATCGTTCCAGTCGTTTGGGTTTGGAGCACTATTTGTCTTTGTGGCGTAGCACTAGGTCTTGCCGTCTGGTACGGTGGGGGGACGTGGTAGGCGCCGGCCGACGAGGTAGGCGTGACGAAGTACTGTGCGTTGGGCGGCGTGCTTGGACTTGGGCTGGTTGCTGTTGGTGGTACCATGCAGCGAGGGGTGGCCAGCTGGCGGCGAGGTGTCAGCGAGGCGTCGCTGAAGAGTTGGGGCCAGTCGGGTGTGGCAGCAATGGTGTACTGACCGCTGGGCAGCCCTGAGTCAGAGATGGAGGCTTCCCCATGTGTGGAAGCGAATCCAGCGAAGCGGCGATCTTCCAGCGCCAAGGAATCGTCGTTGGCCCGGGAGGCTGTCGGGTCCACCATACAGCGAGGGGGCATCACCATATCATCATCACCACCCAATCTCTGTTCCATCGCCGAGTTTCCATGCCACGATGCTGCGTTGCGCTCCATGCAGTAGGGGGGCATCGCCTGAGAATCGTTGCTACTCCATTCCATATTTGTTGCCTGGGCTTCGTGCCAGGTGGCTGCGCTGCGTGCCATGCAGCGAGGGGGCATCGTCGTGATGACGTCATGCGTGACCCCAGTGTCGTGTCCTATGTTGGTGGCGAGTCCTGCCTCGCTATGCCTGGGTGCTGAGCCCGGCGACGCACAGTATTGGGGCGCCGTCGTCGCGACGCCATGCGGAGCACTTGTGCCTGTGGAGAAATCAGAGGACATGCTTACCTCGCCGAGCCGGGTTGCTGTGTTGCTTGTCGTGCAGTGTGTGGGGGCCACCGTCGTGGAGACGTCGGGCGTGACCCCCGTACCCCTTGTCAGGGCGTCGTGTTGGCGGAGCACTTCGTGGTCAGATGCTGTGAGGGGCGTCGTGCAGTGAGGGGGGGCCGACGTGGAGACGTCGCTCGCGACCCCGGTGCCTACTGCCTTGCCACTCCGGGTATGCATTGCCACTTGACACTCAACACAATAAAACTCAAGTAAAACGCACTGTCTGGTTACAACACAAGAGGAAGGGATAACCTCATCAGCGTCGGCGTTGGCGTCGGTGCTCAAATGACTTCAGTTTCGGCAGAAGACTATTAGTTGCTGAAGGCTGGAACATTACTACTTGAAGGATTGATCACTACTTGCTCGCTGAGAAAAAGTGTCCTCTTATATAGACTTTCTTGTGCTCAAATGACTTCTGCTTCGGCAGAAGACTATTTTCTTGCGCTCAAACGACTTCTGTTTCGGCAGAAGACTAAAACATGAGTCATAATTTGTTCTCGATGCCGACGCCGATGACATTCTCTAATAAAATTTGAGATTTTTTTTATGCATAAGAATTTGTGAGCAAGCGAAAAAATGTTTTTCACTACGAATTTTTAAAGTGCCGCGACCACATTTTTTAAATAAAAAATGTGCTATGACTGCTAACTAAGAAAAATTGAATTTCTCAATTCTAAATTAATATTGTAGATTCCTTTTATATATTCAAATACCTTTTTTATCGAAAAAATACTTTTTTCTATGTCACACTTAATTTTTAAGCGCCGAGACACGTTTTTTTTTAATAAACTTTTGGCTGCGTCAAAACACCACCTTAATATATTTCTCTAATTAAATGTGAGATCTTTTTTATGCACAGGACTTGGTCTGTCAGCGAAAAAATGTTTTTCCCTACGACAAGCTTAATCTTTAAAATGCCGCGACCACATTCTTTAATTAAGAAATGTTCTATGACCGTTGCTAATTAAGAAAAACTGTTTTTTTTTCAATTCTAAACTAATATTGTAGATTCCTCTTATATATCAAATACGTTGTCTATCGACAAAAAGTTTTTTTTTGACAGACTTAATTTTTAAGCGCCGCGACAACGTATTTCTTTTAAATAAGCTGTTACAATGGCCGCGTCAAAACATGACCTTCATATTTTTCTCTAATTAAGTTTGAGGTAGCATTTATGCATACGAATGGACTCAATTAGTTGTGACGTCACAAGTTAGGCAACCTCTATATACTAGTATCATGACACACGGGTTGCCTGCCAAGCACACTGGAACTTGAGCCTTAATGCATATGTTTATAAGGCGACATTTTCGAGGATAGAAACATGGCATAGAACTTTATTTTATTTCTCCTCTGGAAGAAATATTTAAGGACTTCGAATACCTATTTCACATTCAAAAAATATGTTAAAATGTATATATCTATGTATGAGTTATAAAAACTTTATTTTAATTTTTGTTTACAGTTTTTGTAATACTTTATACTTGTGTATGTTTACCGATACCTTGTCCATGTAATATGATAACTGAAATCTCTTAAATATTTCTTACACGGGAGAAATAAAATAAAATTGTATGCTATGTTCCTATCCCCGAAAATGTCGCCTTATAAACATATGCATTAAGGGTCAAATTTCAGTATGCTTGGCAGGCAACCCGTGTGTCATGACACTAGTATATAGGGGTTGCATAATCATGTGACGTCACACTAATTGAGTCCATTGGTCTGTCAGCAAAAACGTGCTTTTAACTACAACAGACTTGATTTTTAAAGTGCCGCCACCACAGTTTTTTAAATAAAAAATGTGCCATGACCGTTGCTAACTAAGAAAAATTGATTTGTTTCAATTCTAAATTAAAATTGTAGATTACTTTTATATATTCAAATACCTTTTTATCGAAAAGATACTTCTTTCTGTCACACTTAATTTTTAAGCGCCGAGACAACGTTTTTTTTTTTTAAATAAACTTTTACAATGGCCGCGTCAAAACACCACCTTAATTTTGTTCTCAAATTAACTTTGAGGTCTTTTTATGCGTAAGTATTGGTCTGTCGGCAAAAAAATGTTTTTCACTACGACAGACCTAATTTTTAATGTGCCGCGACCTCATTTTTTAACTCAAAAATGTGCTATGACCGTTGCTAATTAAGAAAAACTGTTTTTTTTTCAATTCTAAATTAATATTGTAGATTCCTTTTATATATTCAAATACATTTTTATTCAAAAAATACTTTTCTCTATGTCACACTTAATTTTTAAGCGCCAAGACGTTATTTTTTAATAAACTTTTACAATGGCCGTTTCTCTAATTACCTTTGAGGTCTCTTTTATGCATAAGAATTGGTCACTCAGCGAAAAAGTGTTTTCTCTGCGGCAGATTTAATTTTTAAAGGACACCACCACATGTTTTAATTAAAAAATGTGCTATGACCGTTGCTAATTAAGAAAAATTGTTTTTTTTTCAATTCTAAATTAGTAGTGTAGATTCCTTTTATATATTCAAATCGTTGTTTATCGAAAAATAAGTTTTTTACTATGAGACTTAATTTTGAAGCGCCGCGACGTTTCCTTTTTTTATAATAAGCTGTTACAATGCCCGCGTCAAAACATTACCTTCATATTTTTCTCTAATTAAGTTTGAGGTTCCATTTATGCATATGAATTAGTCTGAAAACATGCCGCGACTACAGTTTTTTAATTAAGAAATGTGCTATGACCCTTGCTAACTAAGAAAAATTGATTTTTTTCAATTCTAAATTAATATTGTAGATTCTTTTTATTAATTCAAATACCTTTTTATCGAAAAAATGTTTCTTACTCTGACAGACTTTATTTTTAAGCGCCGCAACAAAGTTTCTTTTGTTTTAAGGAGCTTTTACAATGGCCGCGTCAAAACACTACCTTTATATTTTCTCTAATTTACTTTGAGGTCCCTTGTATGCATATGAATTAGTCTGTCAGAAAAAATGGTTTTAACTACGACAGACTAAATTTTTAAAGTTCCGGGACCACATTTTATAATTAAAAAATGTGCTATGACCGTTGCTAACTAAGAAAAATTTATTTTTTCTGTTCTAAATTAATATTGTAGATTCCTGTTTATTTCAAATTAGATTTTACAATGAGCGCGTCGAAATACCACCTGAGTTTTTTTCCTCAAATTTAGTTTGAGACCTCATTTATGCATCAAAATTTGTCTGTACGCAAGTGTTTGGCGCTACGACAGACTAGATTTATTAAGCTCCGCGGCCATATTTTTCAAGTAAAAATGTGATACGACTATTATTCAATGAAATAACTTTTTGTTAATTTTTAGTTCATATAATAGATCCCTTTTATGTATTACAATACACTTTTTATTGACAAATTGGTTTTTACTATGTAATACTTATTTTCAAAGAGCCGCGGTCATGTTTTTCATTTTAAAAAATAGGTATGACCGTTGATAACTGCTTTTTTTAGCCTTTGGAATTTCTGTAGATATTAGAATAAGTCTATCATGAAAAAAGAAATTACAATACATCATACTCACTTTTTTTACAAACTTGTTCTTTTCATTGATAATTATAGTTATTTTAAATAAAACAAATTCAAGCCATATTTTTATTTTTATTTATTTAAACAAAAACCAAAATATAAGAATTAATTAGCAAACATTTCCTGACAGACAAGTTGTAAAATAGGTAGGAGAGGTCTTAAACTTTGTGTACTTTCATAAAAAAAAAAAATTATGAAATATTGAGTCTGACAAATTAATTAACAAAAATTGTCAGACAGGCCTGTTGTAATAGATAGGAGAGATGTTAAGCTTCATTTTAAAACAAAAATCAAGGTGTTATGAAACTTTCATAAAAAAAAAATACTTTATAAAAAATTTAATTTGTCACATTAATTAATAACAATTGTCAGACAGACCAGTTGTAATAGATAGGAGAGATCTTAAACTTCATTTTAAAACAAGAATCAGGGAGGTGTTATGTTGTGTACTTTCCTTAAAAAAAAATGCTTTATGAAAAATGAAGTCTGTCACATTAATTAACAAAAATTGTCAGACAGACAATTTTTTTTAATGATTCATTATATACCATAAATTGAGAAAATTTCAAGGAGATGTTTTGAAATGTAAAATCATTTTCTTGGGCAAATTCAAAAATTCATAAAAAATAACAATTAACAATTTTTGTATGGTCTGGTGGGCACAATATTTATGGATTGCAACCATTTTCATCTTTTAAATTTGTGGTGTACGATGGGGTACCTTTTTTGTCATGGGTGCTCAGTCTAAAGGATTTAATCTTTGATAAAATAAACTGTGAATTTACACGAATTATGTTAGACAAATAATGTCAATTTTCTGACGTTTCACATATACAGGGTGTTTCACTTAAAAGTCCCCAGGCCATTATCTCTAAAACTAATAAAGATATTTTATTTTTGTAAATGGCAGATGATTGATACCAAAGAAAGGTTTAAATAACGGTGATTAGAATTTTTCCTCAACAGCACACAGAGATGGCGCTGCGATGCAAAACAATTTTTTGATGGCTGGAACCTTGAAACATAAGTCATGTGATTAAACAATAATTTGTGAATAATTTTGATGGTATAGAGAATTTACAAAAAACAAGCCGTTTTGGAATTACATGAGTTTCTTTCATTAATGCCAGTACACGTGAATTTTGATAAATCTCTATAATTTATTTATTATTTATTATAGAATATTGGTTACCAAACACTTGTTTTCAAGATAAGGAAATTGATATAATACACTGTCATAAAATTATGTTTACCACTTCCGGCCAAACAGGAATTAACATGATGAATCAATATCCATATGTTCCTACATATTACATTTTTTTTTCTAATAACGCTTCTAATAAAACGGCTCCCAAAACTTAAAGTAAGTAAGACAACAAAGAAAATACACTCTAATTTAGAATGGTAATGAAAAATCTACTTAAGAGATATTAGTAGGCTTTGATTTAATTTTAAGTTTGACAGTTATTAAACAAAGTTTGTAGTTGGTGCATTTCAATCATAGTTTCAAACAGAAATAGTGTACTTAGAAACAATTCAAAGCAAATTAATCCAAATAAGGCAATAAAAAAAAAATTTTTTTTAATGGTTAGATACACCAATGAAGATAAGTTAAATATGATTTTAATATACGGTGAATGCAAAAGAAATTCCCGACAAGCAAAACGATTGTTTTGTTTACGATTTCCAAATAGACCTACACCCGATAAAAAAACATTTATCATGCTGTTTAAAAATTTAAGAAACTGGAGTAGTTTTAAGAAAACTATTCGTAACAGAAATAGGCCAGTTAGAAACGATGAAAATACAGCCTTGGTGTTAAATAGTGTTGTCAACAATCCTCAATGTTCTCTCCGGAAATTGGCATCGGAAACTAATCTGTCGATATCTTCGTGCCATAGAATATTAAAATCAAATAAATACCATCCATACAAATTAAAATTGATCCATCATTTAAGGCCTGGTGATTATGAACGAAGATTGCATTTTCTAGCTGAATTTTCAGTTCTTTCTGAAGAATGCCCAAATTTTTTTAAAAATGTGCTCTGGAGCGATGAGAGCCGTTTTCACAACAACGGAGTTGTGAGTAAACATAACTGCCGATACTGGTCACAAAATAATCCTAGATGGATGAGAATGACCCGAAATCAGGTAACTTTTGGAGTTAACGTGTGGTGTGGAATATTAAATTCATATATTATTGGACCATATCTCGGACCATATCTATTCCATTGGACTTTAAATGGAAGAAAATATGAGATAGTTTTGAGAAATGTATTGCCAGGATTATTAGAGACTATCCCTCATAACCAGGAGAATATTTGGTTTCACCAAGATGGTGCACCACCCCATAACTCAGTACTAGTCAAAGATTGTCTTAATGAAATGTACCCTCAGAGATGGATTGGTACTAATGGAGTAGTCAGATGGCCAGCACGATCACCTGACTTGACTCCATTAGATTTTTACCTTTGGGGGGTATTTAAAAAGTGTAGTGTACATTGAACCCATTGAGGATATGGCCGATTTGTATAATAAAATATATGCAAGTGTTGCTGCTATAAATAGACATACGTTACAAAAAGTTTGCAATGAAGAGTTACTGAAACGGTACAATATGTGTATTCATGAAGAATGGAGAAATTTTGAACATTAAATATAATAAGTACCTACTAATAAGAAAGAAATTAATTTAATTTCCATTTTAATAATATTTCGATAGTTTTTAAATGTTTGTTTATAAAACTTTTGTTTACGTTCTTTACTGAATTGTTAATATAAATTTAGCCCATTCTAAATTAGTGTGTATTTTCTTTGTTGTCTTACTTACTTTAAGTTTTGGGAGCCGTTTTATTAGAAGCGTTATTAGAAAAAAAAATGTAATATGTAGGAACATATGGATATTGGTTCATCATGTTAGTTCCGGTTTGGCCGGAAGTGGTAAACATAATTTTATGACAGTGTATTATATCACTTTCCTTATCTTGAAAAAAAGTGTTTGGTAACCAATATTTTATAATAAATAATAAATAAATTATAGGGATTTATCAAAATTCACGTGTACTGGCATTAATGAAAGAAACTCATGTAACTCCAAAACGGCTTGTTTTTTGTAAATTCTCTATACCATCAAAATTATTCACAAATTATTGTTTAATCACATGACTTATGTTTCAAGGTTCCAGCCATCAAAAAATAGTTTTGCATCGCAGCGCCATCTCTGTGTGCTGTTGAGGAAAAATTCTAATCACCGTTATTTAAACCTTTCTTTGGTATCAATCATCTGCCATTTACAAAAATAAAATATCTTTATTAGTTTTAGAGATAATGGCCTGGGGACTTTTAAGTGAAACACCCTGTATACTCCCAAATATTTTTGATCGCTGAACACGATCCCAATGTCAGTTTTACAAAATTAGGTCATGATTTTTTGTTAACCACGCAAAACAGATTAAAACAAGCCAGAATAGGGTTTAAAATATAAATTAAATATTTTTATCTGTGTAATGGTTTTATTTTTCGTTTTATTCCTTTCGATTTCACATCCCTTTTCAATGTCTTAGTGAAAACATTCACCATGCTACTTTATAATAATCACCTACATTTCCTGGAAACTGATCTATATGAGAATGCAGGAAATGTAGTTTCAAATTCATTAGACAACTTAATTTTCCGAATTTTCTACCATCTTGGATAGTATTTCTTTGTAGTCTTCGCTTCTATTTCCGAAAAATGTATCAACAACTTATTTAAAGCTTTGCCAAGCTCCACTTTCCCTATCTGATATTGCAATGATAAATTAATTTCTTATCTCTTAACATTTTCCATATTTGTGGATCATTAAAAATGCCAAATTGAAATATCTCTCCTAATCCCCAGCGAATTTTAAATATTTTCAAGAAAAATAGTTACCGTGAATAAAGCCATTTTATTCATCTGTGTCAAGCGGACACCAAGTATATGCAACTGTTTATACAATTTTCACCTAGCTTGTACAGTAGTCAGACTACTGCATAACAGAGGTCTATAGCCTCTACACCGCTCAGTTTTAAATCGATACGTAGGTATTCTAGTATTCAAATTATTGTTATAATTCAGTTGTAGCCATGTTTACGATGATGTGATTGATAAAACCATACTTCATACGTAATTTATTTTAAATAAATACAGTAATTCGGAAACTGTGGGCCTGGTTTATTAAAAAGGGCTGAGTTGAGCCAAATGTGCCGAATTTAAATGGGATATCACCAATTTTAAAAATAATACAATTGTTGAATAACACGTAATACAAAGGCAACACTTTTCTGATCTATTATATATACCTAACAAAAGACTCAAATTGTACACTAAATCAATACTACATTATTAGAAGTTCCAGTCAATACTTACAATATATGTCGCCCTCTGATGGTCGTTCTGCAAAACTTGTTTTTGTTGATTATTTAGATGTAAACATAACCTTAACAAACTTTTGTTATTCACGGCTTGTAAATTAAAAGCACAATTTCTCACTGAATTCTCGCACAAATATATTATTTTAAAGCATATTCAGTATTTTTAATAAGTATTTTTAACAAGCAATAGTGTCTGTTTGTAAACAAACTTTAATTTCTGGGTTGACTACAGCGCCATCTACAATGAGCAACAGCTAAAATTTGCGACAAAAATAATAGATCTCTTGATACAAATAAACATAGATACCTACGTAAATATTACAGAGCATCTATGTGAGAATATGTATATCAAATTCTCTGTACGTTTAAAGGGTAGATTTAAGCAGCAAACTTACAAGAACGAAGATAACTTTAATTGAAACAGATACAGCAACTTCCACACAGGGTTGACAGCGTTTGAAGCATTAAAGATTTATTTAACTTTAAATGCAGATTTGATGTAAACCAAACGCAGACATGGTTGACAAACTAGATGTAAACTCTATACACTTTCCAGTTTATTTTTTGTAAGTGTTTATATTATTGTTGAGCATTCGTAAAATACCTACTCCTTCGTTGACGTATGCGGAAAAAAAGTCGCTGAAAAAAAAGCCGCGGAAAAATAATCCTGGAAAAAAAAAGCCGACGGAAAAAAGCCACGGAAGAACAAGATGCTTTACAGAAAACAGAGAATATGAGTCTTAAACAAAAAAAAAACGGAAAAAAAGCCACAGAAAGAAAATCCGCGAATTGTAAATACGATAACATCTGTTGGACTTCAAATTTGTGTCTCAAATTTGAGGCGTGCATAAAATAGCACAGCAGAATACTCCCTATTGAAATTGAGTAATATCGGCCATACAGGGCGATCTTCAGAGGTGTGCAAATTGTCATTATTTATACCGGGTGAGTCACGAATTGCGCTCGCCCCGATATTTCCTAAAATATTTGGAATAGAAAATTGAAATTTGGAGGCCTTATTACACGACTAAAATGCCATCTTTTCAATAAAAAATCAAGTTTGGTACACATCCGGTTTGACCGGAAATGCCCACAACTTTCGATTTTTAAATGGAACACCCTATATATTTTTACATTTTTGGAATCTAGAGGAAATTTTGAATGCAATACATCCATTTTGGCCACTTTTTAATAAACATTAAAAATTTTATTAAAAAATCTATTTCTGAATCCAGAGTGCTGTGGTGCCCAAAATATATTTTAGTTTGTGTGCTACGTTACTATAAAAATAAAGGGAACAATATGATTGCATTACTTAATTCTCTAGAGGCGTTTAAAATTTTTAAATGTGATTTTTACCCACTAACTCGGTTTTTTTTAAATGGGAATTTAATCGTTCACCAACATTTTTAAATACCTCATTTTCATACGAATCTAATGATACCAAAATTTTGAAAATCCGCTCAGAAATATTTGAGATTTCAGCCAAAATACAATGCAACCAAGCTTTTAGAAACATGCGGCTAATAGATAATAGATTAGTGGGCTTTGAAAACTAAAATGGCACATTTCTGTGTAAATCTGGTAACCTAATAACATTGGAAAAATCATAGTAGCCATTGAATGTAATAAAACAATATCAGGTGTCAGACAGATGTCGCATTCCATTGACAATTCCCTTGTTGATGTTGTTGGGTGTACCATCACAAATCCTAATACATCAATTTCTGTGTCCTCACTTACAATAAATGTTTGATGGTCATCTTGTTGATTGAGTTCGTTTCTTAATTCTTGTTCCACTCTGGCAAACAAGTGTCTGCTTGGATGACGTCTGTTGGGATATAGTTGCTGATACAGTTCTGCAGCTGCAGTTGAATTTTTGAGACGCTCTCCATATATCAGTAACATATCGACCTTTTCATTTCTACTAAAATTATTCATTTTCTTTAATTTTTACTCAAAGAGATTTCCGCAACGCTTTATTTTGTATCTGTCTGACACCTGATATTGTTTTATTACATTCAATGGCTACTATGATTTTTCCAATGTTATTAGGTTACCAGATTTACACAGAAATGTGCCATTTTAGTTTCCCAAGCCCACTAATCTATTATCTATTAGCCGCATGTTTCTAAAAGCTTGGTTGCATTGTATTTTGGCTGAAATCTCAAATATTTCTGAGCGGATTTGCAAAATTTTGGTATCATTAGATTCGTATGAAAATGAGGTATTTAAAAATGTTGGTGAACGATTAAATTCCCATTTAAAAAAACCGAGTTAGTGGGTAAAAATCACACTTAAAAATTTTAAACGCCTCTAGAGAATTAAGTAATGCAATCATATTGCTCTTTTTATTTTTATAGTAACGTAGCACACAAACTAAAATATATTTTGGGCACCACAGCACTCTGGATTCAGAAATAGACTTTTTAATAAAATTTTTAATGTTTATCAAAAAGTGACCAAAATGGATGTATTGTATTCAAAATTTCCTCTAGGTTCCAAAAATGTAAAAATATATAGAGTGTTCCATTTAAAAATCGAAAGTTGTGGGCATTTCCTGCCAAACCGGATGTGCACCAAACTTGATTTTTCATTAAAAAGATGACATTTTAGTCGTGTAATAAGGCTCCAAATTTCAATTTTATATTCCAAATATTTTAGGAAATATCGGGGCGAGCGCAATTCGTGACTCACCCGGTATAACTGTGTTTTATTATAACTTTATAGGCAAATGTTACCAAGGTTTTTTATTAAGCACACAAAAATACGCAGATGTACAAGATATCAAAACATATTATACAGGATGTTTCTAAGATTTCAAAGAGTTTTGCGCTGTCTTAGGAATGCTTCCACATCCAGATTTCCCATCCAAGTCTATTTAAAGGAAAACATCTTGAGACTATATTTGCATTACAGTACATAAAAATAATTGGTCATAGAATTTTAATAATTCATTGTTGCATATACAGATTCGAAAAATGCAGTTTAGGGTATAGGAATAACGATGTAATTGACCACGCTCCCATAAATCGTGAAAGCAGAGGCACACAATGAATTGAATTTAGTACGGCATGAACTAAGGATGGGTGCGGACGTAGGTAATCATTTCTAATACGAAACGAGACAACATCTCTTCGTCAAAAGCGAAGAAGTTATTTGTCACATTGTTGACAAATAATTTCTTCTATTGAAAGCATTTCTGCAGTTTCTTTTTTCAACTAATAATTATCAAGAAATAAATTATTCTTATTAAATTACAAAAATAGAACATTAAAATAAAATTAAATAACCCTCAGAAACTAAAATCAACTAATAATTATCAAACAATAAATTAATGAAGTAAAGATTCAAACAAACCAACTTCTTGTGCCAAACAATAGCCAAACCGATTATACAATGAACCTCTCATATCATTGAGTTGATTTGGAGTAATTCTTGCACAAAGTTGGATACGTTTTTCCCGTAATTCAACTAAATTATTGGCTCATTCAAACGCATGTTTGTATGCGGTTTCCTTTAAAAAGCCCCACAGAAATAAATCATGGGGTGCTAGATCAGGTGACCTGGGGGGCCACTTTATCATTCCCTCGTAGCTATTAAACGATTGGGAAATGTCTTTCCAGAAAAGGTATTGTGACTTGGGCAGCCGTCTTGTTGAAACCAAATGTCGTCAAAGTTGACAGAAAGATTTTGAACTGCAGGAATTATTTGGTTGAAACGTAATAATTTCTTTATGGAAAATAAAACGAATCATTGAATTTAACTTACTTTAATGATTTACACAAAATACAGAAACAAAGCAGAGCACTTTGACATCAGGGCGGTGAGTAAACTTTGCAAAAACACAGAACATATAATTGATTCTATTCGCAGTTATTAATCACTATGTACAGATGTTTACGAATATATGGCGGCTTTTAATTCTTACGGCCATACACGGCCACCAACCTCTACGCCATCTTTCCGGCGTCTCTCTCTCCTGTTCCCGACTTGGCGTAGGAATATGCCCGCTTGCTACTGGCTAAACTTGGTCAGCAAGCTATTACGCTATTGGTCAAGCATTTGTCATGACTAGCGGATAAAATTTAAACGCGTATAATTTAAATTTAAATACCAAATAGAATAGTCCGCGCGCTTTATCTAATTTAACGTACTGAGTGTTCTTACAAAACGTGACCGTTACATGGTTTTGTAAAAGGTCTAAATATGTATTGCCATTTAAATTGCCATCGATTAGCAGTGGGCCTATAATATGATTGTCTAAAATTCCCGTCCAAACGTTCAACTTTTCAGGATACTGAGTTCGCGCAGCAACACTTAACTGTTTATTTTTTCGAGACCAATATCGTACTACGACAATACATTCTTTAAGACGTTTTCATTCTCATTCACTTTATTTATCATGATTTCACAAAATTCCATCCGTTTGAAATTGTCCTCGGGAAATATTTCTTGCTTTGTTTTAACTTTAAAACAACTGTACCCATTTCTTTTCAAAATATTCCTTACAGTTCTTTCCTTCATGTCAACTTCATCGGCAATTTGTCTGCTAGAACAAGGTTCACTAGTTTCAACAAGTGCACAGACATTAGTTTCACGAATTTCACGTTCTTCGCTCATTTGTTGATGACGAGGTTCGGGTTGACAGCATTTTTTACAATAATGCACGACACACGCGAAATTCTCAAATGGTTTAATATATTAAATTATGCTAGCTGAGGGGATTGGTCGGTCTTGATATGTCACGGTAAATAAATTTATTGTGTCTTCAGTGGAATGGCCCCGAAGGACCACTTCACAATTTGCACTTTTTCTGCAGTTGGATAAAAACACGGCATTTTAATAACGAAATTGAGATTAATTTATTTTATTCCCACACGCCTAAACAGCTACGCTATTAAAAGCAAAATGGGTGCGCTATTCTCAACTCGTCGCGGTCAAGCGATGGCGCTATTGTTTTATACCAATGCCTTGCATTGTTCTACGACAAGGCGTGGTTTATCTGCTCAGAAACAAGTTTACGTACCTAAAACTAAATTAGCTTAATCTCTATAAGTGTACCAAATTTCAAGTCAATTTCTTAAACCATTCCAGAGAAAACGTGCCAAAAATGTTACAGACGACTGACCGACGTTTCATGACTAAATCTGTTTCAACAGAAAACATTTTTGATATTTTTTATGATTACTATATAATTTCACTCCACTACGTGCTTGTGGAAATAAAAACTATAAAATTATTACCGATTTAAAGCTCTATAAGATATCTAACTGTAACTTTTATATCACACCTTCCCTTATATTTTGGGATTTGACAATTTTGTAGCTAGATCAAAATAACATTGCACCAGAAAAAAGCGTTATCAACAAAAAATGTAGAGAAATCCAGAAAACTGTTGATTATATGACAAAACTTAACTAAACCGTATTTTAACACCTGAGAAAGATGAGAGTTTAAAAAAAATCTTTCCGTTCGATCTAACTTTTCAAGATACGAGCAAATAATTATTTACAGTCAGTGCGGGTGCTCGACCCTAAATAATTTGTCCCCATCTACCAGCGTATATAATCCGAAAATTTTTATTCAGAACTGATGTACACAAAATTCCTCCTTGTATCGTAAGCATATTATTAATGTCTTCTACAAGATTGATACTTTATCAATCTTGTAGAAGACATTAAAGAAACTTTTAAAAACAACTAAAAGCGTTGAACGCGAAAATATGCTGTAAAAGTTGTTTCAATAGCCCTTGGGCAATATGAATATTCGTCATCGTCAAACTCTTTCATTTGATAAGTACTCATGTCAAGGGGATTGTGAAGAAAAGGTAATCCGCCATATTCGGATTGGAATGACGTCACATAGTTTATCGTAGATTATTCGTCAGACCCCTTCATTTGATACGCATATGTCAAGGGGATTGTGAAGAAAAGGTAATCCGCCATCTTGGGGCGCCTGCCATATGGGATTTAGAGTGACGTCACATAGCTTATCGTATTTTATTCGTCATGTCAAAGGGGTTGTGAAGAAAAGATAATCCGCCATGTTGAGGCGTCCGCCATATTGGGTTTAGAATGATGTCACACAATTTACCATATGGTATAAGGAATATAAAAATTCCTTAATATTAATTTACTAGATGTATGTAAATAGGAATATTTTTATTTCGATCACATTTGTGCTATAATGAGTGTACTTTTAGGCCTCAATTTGCTGATATTACCTTAGTAAATGCTTAAGATGTAAGTTGATCGCATTTACAAAGTAATTTTATTTTCAGTCAATTCATTACGTCGAAAAGACGTCTTACCTTAGGCGATATTTTACGTCGATTAACCGTTATATTAGACACGTAGAAATGACGTTGCTTTTTGGTGGAGTTTCTACGTGAAATCGACGTTACATCACGTCACTCTACTGGCTGGAACGTCTAACGTTTCCCGTTAAAGAGACTTAAAGAAAATTAAAACTGCGCATGCTCAGCTGTCATATGATACGTTTACGTATGTTTTAGAATCGCTGCCTTAAGTGTCTAATATCTTAACCGTTAAAGAGAAAACGTGCGCAAAAAAAAGTCACAGATAGACTCAAATTTAAAATTTCAACGTTTCATGACATTCTAAACCAATTTCAACAAAAATATGCTTTACGATCACTATACTTCCACTCTACTATGTGGATGTGGAAGTATTAGAAATAGTAGTAATAGAAATGACTATAAACACTCACCTTCTTGTCTTGTCAAACAAAATGTTCCTTAGAATTTCTCTTCAACTGCTAAGAATTTGCGCAAGTTCTTTAACTCTTTTGAAGTCATCATAGCAGTATAGACCTTACGAAACTTATAGCACTTTTAATCGTAAAACCACATAACATGTAAAACATAGAAGCGCTCGATCTAATAAAGACATGACGTATGTCTGTTAAGAACTTAAAATATTAGAATTTTGCGTTTCCACCAACGTTGCAAATAATTGCGGACACAAGTAAATTCTCTTGCTGATTAAATTGGATTGGCTAAAGTCTTATTGAATACTTCTTGTTAGTTAAATCTTATTGAACAACAGACATGTACACTTGCTTGCAAAAAAACAATACATCATTAATATTATTATCTAAATTGCCGGCTATTGTGCAGAAAAAAACACGAGTAAAATTGGATGCCGGAACTTTTGACTCGAAACGCTGCCAATACCGTTAGAGTTATGAAAAAAATGGACACACAATTTTATGGAGAATTAAATTTTCTATAAAAAAAGTCAGTGATGGCATATGTCTATCTTCAATACTTTAGGTGTGAGAGTGATTGAAAGTTGAATAAAACATTTACAGTTGTCCAGTGCGCTACTATCAACCATCTTCTCGCCAAAAGTATTTAAGATAGACATATGCTACCACTGACATTTTTATAGAAAATTTAATTTTCTATAACATTGTTTACGTCCATTTTCTTCGTAACTCTAACGGATTTTATAGCGTTTCAAGTTAAACGTGCAGGTGTTCAGTCACTGAAGAAACCGTGGTGGAAAGATACTTCCAAAGGCGCAAGCCAAACATTCGACAGTTGTATATCACTGTCTATCTTCGTCGTACAGCTGCATTAATAGTCTAATTCACAAGTTCAAAAAGGTCTTAATTCTTGAAATAGCTCCTAAAAATATGAGCGATAGCTCATTGAATTCGGAATGACGTCTAGAAAAATGCATTAAAATGTTTTATTAGCACATAAAAAATTGCAAAAGTTATAAAGAAATGAAAAAATATGGTATTTAGTTTTTCCCTTAAAACTCAAAAACTATAAGCGATAACGCAAATCGGAAACAAGATTCTTAAAGTGGAGGAAATTTTCAATAATAAAGTCCAGTGGAGGCTCGTCACGGGAGGCAGGGGAGGCTGAGCCTCCCCTTGGAAGAACCACCATATCTTCAAAAGTAATATCTTAAGAAATTTCAATTAGGTATATCTCAATTTTCAATATTTTTTATTGTTTATAATTCATTAATTAATGTTCAGTGTATATATAAAAGTTTTGCATTTCCTTTCCACAAACATACCTGTAACGTTACAGTCCGGATAGTCTTTGTATGCATATTTCCCGGTCGGCCGGTCTTTTACTGAACGAACACTGCGGTTCGCTGGAGGCTAATACGAAATAGCTTCCAACTTTAACGCATTTACTTATAACATGAATGACCTTGAATTTCTTTGCGCTGTGTAAAATAGCAGAGCACTTCGAATAGCTAAAGGAAGCCAGCCTCCGATCTCAGTTCTTTATAGCGCATGTGCACATTGTGCACAGGTCGTTCAGGTGATTCACAAAGAAAACGAACTGTTAGTTGCGTATAGCCGGTTAAGTTGACGTAAAAATACATAAAACATTTGATAGGCGGGCTAAAAATGAGTGCTCTAGGTGAAAATATGTCTTGTTGTCCAGACGTGGTGGATAATTTGTTATTAAATGGATTTACTACCCTTACTTACGACGAAAAGGTAAGAATTAAAAGAAATGCCAGGCCTACACCAGCAATGACTTCGTTAGTTTTTAAAGGTGGTAAACAAAACAGAGGGTTTTGTGATAACAATTATAAAAAAGTCGAGTGGTTAACGGCATCAACAGTTAGAAACAAATTATATTGTTGGAGATGTTTATTATTTACTAATGATCAATCCTCAATTTCGGGCAGGGCCGGGTTTAATAATTTGCAAAATTTATCGCGAGGTTTAGAAAGGCACGAAAAATTCCAGGAGCACATTTCATCTTGCATTAAATTCGAAATGTTTGGTAAACAAAATATTGTAAATTTCTTGGATTCTGCACATAAGAGAGAAATAGAAAATTTTAACGAAAAGGTTCGTGAAAATAGGGAAATATTAAGGAGGTTAATAGATGCCGTTATATATTTATCTTCACAAGAAAATTCTTTCCGAGGACATGACGAAAAACGAGAATCGTGTAATAAAGGAAATTTCAAAGAGCTGATAGATTTTTTAAAAACGTATGACCCAAAATTAGAGAACTTTTTGAATAACGCCACTGTTTTTTCCGGAACGTCTAAATTAATTCAAAATGATCTAATTGAGAGTGTTAGCTCGATTATTAAAGGCAAAATTTATGAAGAACTATATAATTGCGAATTTTTCTCGTGGCAAATTGACAAAACGACGGACGTTACTTGTAAATCTCAACTTTCCGTAATTTTTAGATATGTAATGCACGGAGAAGTTATTAAAAGGTTTGTTGGTTTTTTTGATGTGAGTAGTGGAAGAAACGCGGAGAGTTTATTTAAATTATTAATCGATGAATTTGGTAAATTTGATTTGAAAAATAAATTAATAGCACAAACATATGACGGCGCTGCAGTTATGTCAGGGCATCTTAATGGACTCCAAACAAAAATAAAAGATATTGCTCCTCAAGCTTACTTTATTCACTGTTACGCACACCAATTAAATTTAGTTCTGAGTAAAGCATGTAACGGAATTAAAGAAGTTAGAATATTTTTTTCAAATATTACTGCTTTTTCGTCATTTTTTTCAAAATCTGCCAAAAGAACTGATGTTTTAAATAGAATTAATATGAAACATAGAATTTCGACAAACGCTCCCACTCGTTGGAATTTTTCATCTAGAGTTGTTTTCACTGTTGACAAATACAGGAAAGAACTTATTGACGTTTTTAATTTTATTTCGGAAAGTGAAGATTTTTTAAATGACGATCAGACTTTACGAGCAGCTTACGGATTAAAATCGTTATTGTTGGATAAAAATTTCATATTTTTTCTAAAGGCTTTTAAAATGATTTTTGAGCAAACTGATGTTGTTTTCCAAATTTTACAGAATAAACTAACTGATATAACATATTCTAAAATTAGACTTAATTCACTTATATCTAAATTAAAAGAATTTTGCAATACCGAAATACATTTCAATACTTTATACAACATTTTTTTAGAAAATGTTGAAAAAGTAGACGATGACGATGAGCCTGAGCCACAATGTAAAAAGAGAAAGACAACATATAACTTTGACAGGGCAGATACACATTACAAACAAATGTTTATAGAAATTTTGGACACCATTATAGTCCAAATTGAAATGAGATTTCCTGATTTAAATTCTTTGCAATGTTTCGATTTAGTAAATCCCAATAATTTTACAACGTATTCTAAATCATTTCCTACTAGTCTAA
The DNA here is from genome assembly GCA_963583905.1 of Stenurella melanura. Classification (NCBI taxonomy): domain Eukaryota; kingdom Metazoa; phylum Arthropoda; class Insecta; order Coleoptera; family Cerambycidae; genus Stenurella; species Stenurella melanura. The sequence continues at coordinate 89,669,749 of OY757318.1, read as the reverse complement.
TGGAGAAATTAATGGACCATTATCCTTTTTTTGACCGTATTTCGTTAAGAAATGAACTATGCGTGTTGTATTCTGACCAGCAACTTTTAGCAAATTCAAAATCATCTCAAGAAATGCTTACTTTTATATATAATAACAATTTAAAAAGCTGTCTCCCCGAACTGTACAAGCTTTTGTCATTAGTGTCAACAATTCCGGTAACCTCAGCTTCTGTAGAACGATCATTTTCAGCACTTAAACGCATAAAAACATTTACTAGAAACAAAATGAGTCAAGACCGCCTCTCAAATGTATCGCTTATTTCAATAGAAAAACGTTTTTTGTCAGAATTGAAGAAACACGATTCATTTTATGATGAAGTAATCAACCATTTTGCCAGTTTCGAAAATCGCAGGTTACCACTCATTTATAAAAATATTTAGGCTTTAAAGCAGAGATTAATATAGGTAGTTGTTATTTTAGAAAAAATATTTATTTATGTTATTTATTTTTTAGGAAATATTTTTTAATTCTCCATAATATAGAGTTCCGCGGTTATATTTTTTTATATAACTTCTGTCTCAAAACAATTTTAATTTTTATTAAAAGTTATAATTTTACACTCCTGGCAGTGATAATGAATACAATTTTTTGTTTGTAGAAAAACACTTTAATTTTTTTACCAAACCTGTTTTTATTTTTATTAAAAGTTATATAATTTAATTACAAGTGGGATAGTAGGGCTCCTTTGGATACCGATACTCGAGTCGTAGGAACGAGAATTTCATGAGAATGATTTTTTCATCTCATCATATTTTCTATTTCCTTTTCTTTCTATTCTTTTATTAGTTCTATTCTCTCAAGTCGTGATTCGGTATCCTGGCGAACAACCCACAGCAAAAAAATGTAACGCCGTTGTACTACCTCAGGGGTGGTGGGGAAATGTGCAAATTGTAGTCATATTGCACGTCAGTTGTCTTTCAGAATATCAAGCCTCCTCTGCAGACAATATCACGAGCCGCCACTGATAAAGTCCGAACTCCCGGAACACTATCTCCATTATGTATCATTTAAATTTAAGGTGGCCATTCCCTAGAAAGAGACATCTGATTTTTTTTTTCTTAGTACGTATATTTAAAAAAAACTATAAGAGTACCTAAGTAGAACCATAACAAGGCTATTACTATGAATTTTCACTCAATAATTTCACTGGTTTGCAAAATAGCTAGATTTAAAACTACGAAATAGGAAGATTAGCATGATTTTTAAATTTAAATCGAGCTATTTTGCAAACCACAGAAATTATTGGGTGAACTTTCATATAATAGTCTTGTTATGGTTCTACTTAGGTACTCTTATAGTTTTCATAAATACATGTACTAAGAAAAAAATTTATGGCCAAGAATAATAAATATTTCCCTATCGGATGTCTCTTTCTAGGGAATGGCAACCTTAACGCTGAAAATAGGATTCCGCGCGACCATTGCAGGATGGGAGCGCCGCCTCGAAAGAGAGTACGTCACATAAAATCATTTTTTTATACCATTAAATATCGATTAAAACAAGTGAAATAATTATGGTGTATTCGTAAAACTTCAAAAAATGAGGTTCCATAGGAAAAAAATGTTAAAGTTTATTTTTCAACAAGTGAGACCATTGTTAACTAAAGAAATTTTATGGGACCACCGTTATCATTGGAGACATTTTTTTTTAAATAGTTGGCTTATAAAATTTTCGCTTCTTTGAGCCCTTCTTATAGATATACTTAACAAGATCATATTATAAAAGTTTTTAAAAATTGTTTATTTTGTTGATTATAATTTTTTGAAGTAAACAGAAAATTAAAAACCAAAGTAAAGTTGTAAATTTTTTTTTTTAAATTCGTTGTCATATTGCTATTTTTACATTGAAGAAAGGCATTGATTAACGTTAAAGAAAAAAAAATTTACGCCATTTGTTTATAAGTTGTTTATAAACAAATTGACTAGTTTTATATTTAAAACATTTTTTTACAGTTTTGTTGTCTTGAAAATATTATGATTTAAAGTTTTTTTTTAAACATTATCTTATTGTTTATAATCGTTTTTTTTAATTATCCATCATTTGAATAATTGGTTAAGAAATTATTTTTTTCTTAAAAATCATAATTGGCGATCCTCAATGAAGTAACAAAAAGAAAGAAAATTTTTATCAACAATTTCGTTGTTTATTAATTTAACAATTTGTTGTAAACAAATTCTGACAATTCTAATATTTTTTTCTAAATCTTAAAAAAATTACAAAAACAGCCATATGCAAAAACATATTAAAAAAATTGTTTGTATTTTTTATAGCGTTTTTCAATATTACACGATACAGAAGTTGAGACGGGCACTTGATTTGTCAACTAAAACACTGATATAACTTTTAAACTATTAGAGATATCACAATAGACATTCAGGTAGTTATTATAGAGGATTAATTAATCTTTAAATGAGTTAACTTCCTAGTTTGTAACTATTATTAATCAGTTATTATGCGCATTTGTTTATAAAAATTAAACATGTTTTCTATTTATTTTTAAATCTTTTAATCTAAAAGTTGCAATTGTTTATTTAAAAATAAATAGAAAACATGTTTAATTTTTATAAACAAATGCGCGTTATACTTGATTAATAATAGTTACAAAGTTGGAAGTCAACTCATTTAAAGATTAATTAATCCTCTATAAAAACGACCTAAATGTCTATTGTGATATATCTAATAGTTTAAAAGTTATATCAGCGTTTTAGTTGACAAGTCAAGTACCCGTTTCAACTTCTGTATCGTGTAATATTGAAAAACGCTATAAAAAATACAAACAATTTTTTTTCAATATGTTGTTGCATATGGCTGTTTTTGTAATTTTTTTAGGATTTGGAAAAAAATATTAGAATTGTCAGAATTTATTAATATAAATTGTTAAATTAATAAACAATGAAATTGTTGATAAAAAAATCTTTTTGTTACTTTATTGAGGATTGCCAATTATGATTTATAAGAAAAAAATAATTTCTTAACTAATTATTCAAATGATGGATACTTTAAAAAAAGCGGTTATAAACAATAAGATAATGTTTTTAAGAAAAAAAAAATATTTACAAATCATAATATTCTCAAGACAACAAAATTGTAAAAAAATATGTTTTAAATATAAAACTGGTCAATTTGTTTATAAACAATTTATAAACAAATGGCGTAATTTTTTTTTTAAGTTAATAAATGCCTTTCTTCGATGTGAAAATAGTAATATCATAACGAATTTGAAAAAAAAAATGTTTTACAACTTTACTTTAGTTTTTAATTTTCTGTTTACTTTAAAAAATTATAATAAACAAAATAAACAATTTTTAAAAACTTTTATAATGTGATCTTATTAAGTGTATATATAAGAAGGGCTCCAAGAAGCGAACATTTTATAGGCCAATTATTTTTAAAAAAATTATCTCCAATGATAACGAAGGTCCCATAAAATTTCGATAGTTAACAATGGTCTCACTTGTTGAAAAATAAGCTTTAACTTTTTTTTCCAACGGGACCTTATTTTACTTCCACATCCACGTAGTGGATTGGAAGTATAGTAATCGCAAAAAAAATTTCAAAAATTTTTATTCGTGAAATAGGTTTAGAATGTCATGAAACGTCGAGATTTTAAATTTGAGCGAAAAAAAATTTTCTGTCTGTCTGTCGATCTGTCGGTCTGTCTGTCGGTCTGTCTGTCTGTAACTTTTTTTGTCCGCACGCTTTCTCCGGAACGGTTTAAGATATTGACCTGAAATTTTGTACACGTATATATTATAACGAGATCTGGAACTGGATTGTTTTTTGAGGAAATCCGGTGAAGGGTTGGGGGTTAAATAGGGGTAAATAGGGGGAAATAAGTAAAGCAAGCTTGTAAGAGTACAGAAACTTGAAATTCGGTGTATGTACTAGAAGTTAAGGCCTCAGATTTTTTTATAATATTTTTCAGTGATTCCTTAGGCAGCGGTTTTTTGAAGTGTTACGAATACACCATAATTTTTTCAAATTTTTTAATTGATATTTAATAATATAAAAAAATGATTTTATGTGATGTACTCTCTTTTGAGGCAGCGCTCGCATCCTGCGACGCTCGCATCCTGCGGCGGTCGCGCAGAATCCTATTTTCAGAGTTAAATTAAAATTATAAATAATGGAGATAGAGTTCCGGGAGCTGGGACTTTTTTATTGGAAATTTCCTCCTCTTTAAGAATTTTTTTTCCGATTTCCGTTATCGCTTATAGTTTTTGAGTTATAAGCGAGAAACTAAATGCCATTTTTTTTTCATCTTAATTTGTTTATAACTTTTGCAATTTTTTATGTGCTAATGAAACATTTTAATACATTTTTCTAGACGTCATTCCTAATCCAATGAGCTAGCGCTCATATTTTTAGGAGCTATTTCAAGAATTAACACCTTTTTGAACTTGTGAATTAGACTATAAAATGAAACGAAAGGAATTGCCAGATTAATGACAGAAGTCGCAATAAATGCCCGCATGCTGACAGTGTAAAAGAAAGAGTTTCACTTGTTGACGGCATTTCGTAGCTTGGCTGGACACTTTTACAACTCAGAATGCTATAAGTTTGGAATAGTACCTACATTTATTTGTTTTATTGCTAAAACGACAAAAACTATGCGATCGGTTTAAAGCACTTTATTTATGGCAAATAATATTCATTACAAACATTAATATATCATCTATATCCAATTTAGCGTGACCCAACCAAAAACGAAATCTCGAACTTTGTCTTGGGTATATGAGTCTTAGTTTCTATTTTGGGTCCACATAGAGTCTTGAAAATTTCATTAAAGGAAAATAAGATTTAGAGATCGCTAGGAGTTTTTTTAAACTCTTCCAGTCATTTTAATTCTCATGGTTTGAGTTTGTCATTCGGGTATGAAATTTTCGAATAAAATACACGCTCCAGTTATAAGTCCTTATGTTTTTGTGGCCGCTGAGCACGATGGTCATGGTTAATTCATCTCTTCGTATTAGCTAAAATGTGTTGGAAAATAACAGAAAACGGAAATAGTTTAAACTTAAGTGAGGTAAACTTTGAGATACCATTTTTTTTTTCAAGCTTAAACTAAACGACATTGTAGTGGGAAAACATACCCTGATATTCCGGACTGGCACGATGATTCAGGATTTTTTTTCAGAAGAAATTAGCGAGAGAAAGATGAGAAACACATGAAAACTGGCAAATATCTAGGCTTAAGTGAGTAGAACTTCGAGCATACATTTTTATTCTCAAACTCTAACTAATATACGTTATATAGTGGACACATTTGGGATATAATTCTCAGGATTCAATATCATTCATGTAGTATTTGGAATCGGGCAAATAAATAATCTTATCAAAAATGATCTTGGATGACGGAATATACCGTGTAATTTTTTGAAAACGAGTCATCCTAATAACTCGAGAACCGTTAAAGATTTTTTTTGCAGTAAGCGGCATTTTCTTGAATGTCAAGGGGGACACATTTTAACGAGAAACGGTGTGATCCAAAACTCACCCCCTCCCCCATAGCCGTCCCAAGTTTATAATTTCAAATGACACCCCTAATTTTTTTCATTAATTTCTAATAGCAGATTTTTTTTGGAATTCAATCATAACAAATAGTGTGACCTTGATGAGGAAAATTTTTTAGAAAAATGCAAAAACTGCATTTTTATAAAAAAGCGATAAGAGCCTTAAAAATCTAGGTAATGTGATATTAGATTTGGAAGGCGCACACTGGCAATTGCCAGCTTGTTGAAAAAAATCCCCATTACCCTAATAGTAGGAGAGCCTGTGACATTTTTCAGTGATGATTTAATTAAGGCCTATTTTTTGAGAGGAGGTTGAGGGGGGGTATAACTAAGTGTCATCCGTGAGGATTAGTCCGGATTCCAGTCGTAAGGGGGTGGCAGAACGCCCCCCATGTGTAAATAAAAACTGCATCTTTTTATTATTTAGTTAAGGCTGAAATGTTTTCCAGTACTCCTCTGATAGCCCACAAACATCGATCTAATATTGGCAGAACGATTGGCCAGTCTTAAGAGGGCGGCAGAACACCCCCAACATGTCGTGGGAGCAATAAACATTTTGTTATTTAGTTAAGCTTCATTTTTTAGTATGTTGTAGCAACTATTCAAAGTATACATGCAAACTGGCAGAACAAAATGGCGGTCGTAACTACCTGGCAGAACGATTTAAATGTGCCGTATGCGCGCCGTGACTTCGTGAGTTCGGTCGCATATTAATTTGTATTGTGAGTGCTTTAAATATAAACGATAATTTTGCTCATTTATTTAGAACCTTTCTAGTAATCACAGACCTTCATTTACCTTTGAAGCTGGTATTTTAATATTCATTCGATGGAAATGCGACTTGAAAGTTACAAAAATTTGTTCTTCATTCGAGAATGACTTTGCAACTATGAGGGACACGAAAAGTTGTACTGTTGTTTTTTATTGAAAATTCAATTCTCTACAAAAAAGAAGGTATCTTGACATTTTTTCGTATATTGCTTAGTTTCTGCGATATAGTGAAAATAAAAAAAAAAATCAAATATTTTTTACATTCAAATCCAAATATCTTTTGAATTATGGTAGATACGAGAACATGACTTGAAGACTTTTTGTAGAAAAGCTTTCTTAATCATTTTTCGTATCTCACTTCTTTTCGGAGATAAAGTGAAAATAAAGAATGTTCTTTTCGGATTTCGGAAAAATATTATCAGTATCGACTGAGAACCACAAATTATGATGTATATTATTGTAATTGTATTGTCATAATAATTGAAAAATGCGATTGCCAAGAAAAAAATTACTAAAAGTTTTTTAAAAATTGTGATTATTAAAGTTCCATGTTCCAGATAGATAAATAACATTGTGAATATATGTAGAATTATTTATACTATTTTGGATTATATCAAAAATGTTCCGATACAGGAAATACATAAAATAAATAAGACATATTTCAAGAAACATCGAAATTAATTATTGCGATGGTAAAAGAAATTGAATAAATCGTGATACGTGTTTTAAAAGAATATTTCTAATATATTTTTTTATAGAGAATAAATTAATAAAAATTTTTATTTCATAAACATTATGAAGTAATCATGATGTATACCAAATTTTTTTTTTTAAATTAGTTCTCTATAAAAACATGTATTAGAAATATTCTTTTAATTCACGTATCACGATTTATTTAATTTTTTTTTAGGATTGCAATCATTAATTTCGATGTTTCTTGAAATATATTTTATTTATTTTATGTATTTCCTGTCTCGGAACATTTTTGCTATAATTCAAAATAATATACATGATTCTACATATATTCACAATGTTATTTATCTATCTGGAACATGGAACTTTAATAATCACAATTTTTTTAAAAAAATTTAGTAAATTTTTTCTTGGCAATCGCATTTTTCAATTATTATGACAATACAATTACAATTATATGCATCATAATTTGTGGTTCTCAGTCGATACTGATCATATTTTTCCGAAATTCGAAAATAAAATTCTTTATTTTCATTTTATCTCCGAAATAAAGTGAGATACGAAAAATTATTAAGAAAGCTTTTTTTTAGAAAATCAAATTTTCTATAAAAAGTCTTGTACTCATATTCTCGTAACTAGCGTAGTTCAAAAGATATTTGCGTTTGAATGTAAAAAATATTTGAATTTTTTTATATTTTCACTATATCGCAGAAGCCAAGCAATATACGAAAAAATGTCAAGAGACCTTTTTTGTAGAGAATTGAATTTCCAACAACAGTGCAACTTTTTCGTGTCCCTCATAGTTGCAAGGTTATTCTCGAATGAAAAACAAATTTTTGTAACTTTTAAGTCGCATTTCCATCGAATGAGTATTAAAATACCAGCTCCAAAGGTAAATGATGGTCTGTGATTACAAAAAGGGTCTAAATAAATGAGCAAAATCATTGTCTATATTTAAAGCCTTAATAATACACATTAATCTGCGACCGAAGGCACGAAGTCACGGCGCACACGGCACATTTAAATCGTTCTGCCAGTTAGTTACGACCACCATTTTGTTCTGCCAATTTGCATATATACTTGGAATAGTTGCTACAACAACATACTAAAAAATGAAGCTTAACTAAATTATAAAAAGTTCATTGCTGGGATGGGATCTCCCTGACTTGACCAGCCCAGACTTCTTTCTATGGGGTCATCTTAAGTCAGTTGCATACAAAACCCCACCCGAAAACATTTCCGGCTGTAAAATAGGTTATAAGTTTGAAAATTATGTTGCGTTTCATGTTTACAATAATAATTACCTAAAATTCAATTATGAGTTGGTATCACATTAAAGATTTTGAAGTTGGGGTAGTTTGTGGTAATGGGGATTTCTTTAACATGCTGGCCATTGCCAGTGTGCGGCTTCCAAATGTAATATCACATTACCTAGATTTGTATGGCTTTTATCACTTTTTTATAACAATTCAGTTTTTTGCATTCCTCTGGAAAGTTTTTCTGTGCAAAGTCACACTATTTTTGACGATTGCATTCCAAAAGAATTCTACTATTAGAAATCGATGAAAAAAATTAGGGGTGCCATTTGAAATTATAAACTTGGGGCGGCTGATGGTGAGGGGCTGAGTGTTGGATCACACCTTTTCTCTTTAAAATATGTCCCCTTTGATATTCAGGAAAATGCCGTTTACTGCAAAAAAAATCTTTAACGGTTCTCGACTTACTAAGGGTGGCTCCTTTTAAAAAATCACCCGGTATATTATATATGATAAGATTATTTATTTGATCGATTCCAAACACTACATGAATGAGATGCAGCATCTGTATAAAGAATTAACCATGACCGTGGTGTTCAGCGCCCTAAAAAACATAAGGACTCATGTATGGGGCGTGTAATTTATTCGAAAATTTCATATCCGAATGAATTCAAACCGTGAGAATTAACATGACTGGACGAGTTTAAAAAACGCACGCTAGCGACCTCTAAATCTAAATATTTTTTATTTTATAAAAGGACTTCATGTGAACCTAAAATAGAAACTATTTGTCATATGTACAAGATAAAATTCGAGATTTCGTTTTTGCTTTGGTCACAATATCCATGGGTAGCTTAAGATAATCGGTCGTAACTTACATAAGAACAAAAACTCATTTAACTAAAAATATTACAAGTGTAACTAAAGTGAGTACATACTTGTGAAACAAACGCTGGGTCATAAGATAATTCAATAAAAGATAATAAAACAAACAGCTTTGAACTCATTAATTAAAGAAGATATTACTCCTTTTGACCGCTTTAACTAAAAATACTACAAGTGAAACTTAAGTGAGTACATACTTGTGAAACAAACGCTGAGTCATAAATCATTCAATAAAAAGATAATAAAACAAACAGCTTTGAACTCGTTAATTAAAGATATTACTCCCTCTTAACCTCTGATGAAGTTGACTGCTGCCTCAAATTCTCTATGCACATGGCATGCACCTGGTTCTTCCATTGCAACATTAGCTTCTGTTCCTGTAAGCTTTCTACTTCCGCAGCCAGAATTTTTATTTTCCTTTGCATTTCAAGCCTTTTCAACATAAGACGAGCTTTTTCTTCCTGCAAATCTGAACTGGTATGGGGTTCTGAACTGTTTTCTAGCGCACTGGAGCTTCCATTGATAAAGGTGGACCGTACAGAGTCCATGCTTCTACCTTGTATCATACTAGAAGAATTGCCTTCTGAGAGAGAGTTGGGCTCTGTCTCATCATTTATGATCACTAAAAATGTTAATATTCACCATCACAGCTATTTTATTAAAAGAAAAGCTTACCTTGTGGGTCATCGTTAGCTTGAGGAATATTATTTATATCTTCTTGGAACTTTGCACCTTCCATTGTGATTTATCACGCTGTTCCTATTGAAACAAATTTAAATTTAATAAACTTAAATTATAGTGACAGTCGCGGCACACACATGCCATCACACTGTCAATTGTTATTGGAAGATTCAACACGAATCAACTTATTACTTAGTATTGCTGTTTTAACGTTATGATATAAGAATGAAGTAATCTGTTGGATAACAGTCAAAAATATATCTATAATGTACCTACAGAATATTTTTAGAAGCAGCTAAAATCTGAAACACGAGCCCCCTACTGCGCATGCGCAGTCTAAAGTTTCTTGTCAAAACGTTTAAGAATATGAGCTGTCGACTTTATATTATGCTGTCATTTCAAAATAAAGTATCAAATAAATCAAGTAAATAATTTTCCATTTTTCTTTTTCTTTATTCACGTCAATCCAACTTGTACCTACATGAAAAATTCAATTTCCAGGATCCTTGGGATTTTGTTACTTTACTTATAGTCTAAAAGCTGGCGGCCACTTCGACCAACGTGCGAGGTACAAAGCTACAATTTTCTGTATACTTGTTAAATAAGAACATCAATATCTAGCAGGGTTGGCACGGTTGCAAAAGTACCCCCTAAATTTTTGAAAATCAAAAATAATCATAAAAATTAATGTACCCCTAAAGGCTAGCGTGAGCACATCAGGGCGGAATGTGTCACCCCGTGGGAGTTTGGAAACTAAAAACTACGACCGGTGTTATTTAATAGCTTATAATTAATTGTAGTTATGTGTAAAGTTGGCCAAAAATTGCCCTGGGAGAAAGGGCGTTATTCAAAATTTTCGAGATATTGACACTGAACGATTGGTTAAGTAAATATTTTGGCACGAAAATTATTGAAAAGTCTGTAGCCGTTGCGCCAAAAGAAAAATATTTAATGAGAGAAAGAGCATTGAAGCTAATGGAGTTTCAAAACTTTGAACGGTCGTATCTCGCTTCGAGAACCTTAAAAAATCGTATTTTTTTTGTTTTTTAGTATTTAACAACCGATACTTCAAAAGCGAGACCTTAAATCAAAAAATATCTCTCTTCCAATATTCTAAAATACACTGCTGGCCACTCGAACTTACACATAGAGACTTTTAGGCAAAATTTAAAGTTCAATATTTTCAACAGGAATGCAAATTTTTGAACGCGGCTTGCAAATTTTAAGAGCTAGTTTTTTTCGGATTACGCTGCATGACGTATATTTATCGTAGAACCATAAGTTTATTATATACGGGGTGATCAATGAAGTCATGCAAAAAATCAAAAAGTTTGTATGAGTGAAATTTCCGCAAAAAAATTTTTTGGTCGTTGCAATATGGTTCCTTACTAAGGTAACATCAACATCTCTAGACGGTTTTGTCAGTTTTTGGATTAAGGCCCTTAGGCCTTGTACACACTACTCAACATAAAATTTGGATACCGAAATCTTTAAAATGCTATAACTTGACATTGGATTGACGGTTCTTGATGATTTATTTCACGTAGATTTTCTATGGTCTAAGCATTTTATTTGAGGGTTGAAATTTACACATTATACCGGGTCGATAATAAACAAAAACGTAGCGACAAGAACAAGTTTATTACATTAAATTCTACAATATACAATATTGCTTAACAACGACCAAAAGTCAATTCTTAAAAAATTTATAATTCTAATTCTGGTAATTTTTAATAACTGAAAAAAAATTTAACTAAAAAATTAAAAATCAATTTAATTTAAACTTAAATTAAAATTAAATTAAAATTACCTAATTAAAATTAGGTACATTAATTAAAAAAAAGAGAAGCTAATATTTTGTTGGTCCTCCTGCTCGGAATATTACTTCCCGACATCGATTTGGTAGAGTATCCACAAGATTATTTATAAAATCTTGTGGAATATTCTCCCATTCTTCACGAATGGCCTCACTGAGCGTTTCTAAGGTTTCAGGGGGTACATCAAGAGATCTTACTTTAAGTTTTAAATAAGACCAAACGTGTTCGATGACATTAAGATCCGGAGACTTTGCAGGCCAGTCCATCCTATTGATGTTTTGTACCTGCAAAAACTGTGTGATCCTACGCGCTCTGTGAGGTCGAGCGTTGTCATCCACCAATAGAATTTCTGGGCCGTAATGTCGAGCAAAAGGAACAACAATAGGCTCCAAAATTTCCTCCTGATAAACAGTAGCATTAATGGTTTGGTTGGTAATGAATAGCTCGGTTTTACCATTTCTTTTGATACCTCCCCACACTGTAACACCTCCGCCACCAAATGCTTCTTGAGGGGCCATATTTTCCTCCAAATATCGCTGATTTGGCCTTCTCCAAACTAACATTCGGTCATCGGAGTGAAACAAATTAAATCTTGTTTCGTCAGTAAATAAACAATGGCTCCACTCTGCATTACTCCAATTCGCATGCCGATTTGCCCATGCCCGCCTATTCGCTCTATGGCGTTGTAATAACCGCACACATTTTGCTCTGCGACGGGCTCTATAATTTAAAATGTTTGGCATTATGTTATGTTTAAAAAAAAAAGTCTCACCTCAAGTTGTTTTTATTTAATGTTCTTCTCACTGTTCTGTCCGAAACTCTCACCTCAGTTTGTTGTCTTAAAGAGTCATTTAGTTTTCTAGAGTTCTTTGTTCTGTTCCGCATAGTTTCTCTCATTAAAATTCTTTCGGTTCTTTGGTTTATTTTTTTTGTATATCCACCCACATGCCCATAATTATGATCACCAGTAGTTTCGACGCGGCGGTTCAAATTATAAATTGTCTTTCGGCTGACATTGTAAATGTGCGCAACTTGCTGTTTTGACATTCCTTCGTTGAGAAGTCGAATGCAATTTTCCCTTTCTGCCGTGGTTAAACGCCTCATATTAATTAAACTTTACAAAATTATAACATTGAAATATGTCAGATTATTTCTAAAATAATGTAAACAGTTTTTAATTCCATAGCAACAAATTTGTTTTTCCAATGCCTACTTTGAAATTGACGCGTCGCGTAGAAATTACACCCGATCACAATTATGGGCATGGGGGTGGACAAAGAACTCTGTAAAACTGAATGATTCTTTGAGACAACAAACTGGGATGTGAGTTTCGGACAGAACAGTGAGAAGAACATTAAATAAAAACAACTTGAGGTGAGAATTTCTTTTTACAAAAACTTAAATAATGCCAAACTTTAGAGCGCGTCGTACCCTACGTTTTTGTTTATTATCGACCCGGTATAATGTGTAAATTTCAACCATCAAATAAAATGCTTAGATCATACAAAATCTACGTGAAATAAGGATTCCAAATCCGCAAAAATCATCAAGAACCGTCAATCCAATGTCAAGTTATAGCATTTTAAAGATTTCGGTATCCAAATTTTATGTTGAGTAGTGTGTACAAGGCCTAAGGGCCTTAATCCAAAAACTGACAAAACAGTCTAGAGATATTGATGTTACCTTAGTAAGGAACCATATTGCAACGACCAAAAAAATTTTTTGCGGAAATTTCACTCATACAAACTTTTTGATTTTTTGCATGACTTCATTGATCACCCCGTATATAATAAACTTATGGTCCTACGATAAATATACGTCATGCAGCTAATCCGAAAAAACTAGCTCTTAAAATTTGCAAGCCGCGTTCAAAAATTTGCATTCCTGTTGAAAATATTGAACTTTAAATTTTGCCTAAAAGTCTCTATGTGTAAGTTCGAGTGGCCAGCAGTTTATATAATGGTATAACTTCTAAAATTTTTGGATGTAAGATAACGTTGATAAATCAATAAATGTAAAACAATACGCAGATCTATTTACATTGCGGTAGTCGATCATCGATGTCCCTCCCTTACCTTCCACATCCCGCGTGCTGATATAGCCTATGTTATATGAAGACGATTATAATAAATTATCTACAATCACCGTAACTTGCATTTTATTGTTTTTCTATTATTGGTTTTTTAACAAAGATATCACTGCCAATCAAATACCAAATACCAATAATAACGTAACGTATATATACGTTATAGTGTGAACCTAAAGAAACGCACAAGATTCGTGTCTTTGGTATGTCATTTTTCAAAAAAATCTTCGAACAGGTCGATTTTAGTTTTGTAAATGCTACATTTTATCACTATACCAAAATGTATGACGTTACTGGCTTTTGAGTTATGACGCCATCATAATTTTTTTAAATGGAAGCAGACATTTTTTTTACTGTTTTTGGTGGTATATTCCTTTAGCTTTCTGGTGATATAAAAAAAAATGATATTACCTGAACCATTCTTTTGGAAAAATTACATTTTATGTAAAAATAGCTTACCTTTCGCAAATTCACGAGTAATGTTCCACTTTCTTATGGACTGATAAATCTTGTTGCCTACATTTTTGTTTTAACTAGCATGAAAACATTTGACATAAAAACAAAACAAAGAAAATAGTGAAAAAACAATCACCTTAACAACAGAGAGATACAGGCCTATTTGTGTGAAGTATCGATAACTTTTTTATTCCTGGCACGTGTGGAACCTCAGTTTTGTGACACTTCTGAGACAGTGTAAAACTAGTGAATGCAATGCCACGTTTATCGCGAAAATTAAATTTCTAGATCCACTGTAAGTAGATTGGTGGCTAGATATGATGAATCTGGCAGTGTAGTTGACCTCCCTCGATTTGGTCGCCCTAGTAGGCAACGAAACCAAATTAAATATTCTTCTAGAAAGTGAGGAAACCACCATCTTTCGACAAGGCAGCTGGCTTTAAATCATAACGCGAGTCTGTTGTACGTCTATTGAAAAAGGAAAAATACCATGTATACAAAGTGTAATTAATCCACAAATTGAATGAGGAAGATCCAGATTGGCGCTTACAGTTTTGTGAGCAGTTGATAACCTTGTGCGATGAAAACCCAAATTTTTTAAAGAACGTTGTTTTTTCTGATGAAGCTACATTTTCTTTAAAGGGGACTGTACAACGGCATAACTGTAGGTACTGGTCACGCGAAAATCCTCATTGGACTCAAGAAGCCCATACACAGCGACGAGGCAAAGTAAACGTGTGGGCAGGTATGATTGATTGGTGATCGTTTATTGGGACCTATATTTTTTGAAGAAAATGTTACGGCCGCAAGATATTTACAGTTTTTGCGAGTTGAGTTAGTGCCAGCCTTAGCAGTTATGTTTCCGAATAATGAAGATGAAGATATTCCTGCTGAAAACGTCTGGTTTCAGCAAGACGGGGCCCCACCTCATTTTGGAATAGCAGTGTGTCAGTTTTTAGATGACGCTTTTACTGGAAGGTGGATAGGTCATCGAGGTCCGATTGAGTCGCCTCCGCGTTCGCCGGATTTAACCCCCTTAGACTTTTTTCTTTGGGGTTACTTAAAGTCAAGGGTGTATTTTAACAGACCGGATACCATAGAAGAATTGAAGGTATTCAGAGGCTGCTGGTGGTATTTTAAAACAGGTCTATACAACTTTAAACAGGCGTGTACAAGTTTAAACAGGTCTTGAACGGCTTTAAAACATGTCTATAAACAGATCTGTACAAGTTTAAACATGTCTTAAACAGCTTTAAAACAGGTATACAGGTCCATACGACATGATATGCGATAGGTTAGGCAGAATGGTCGCGGTCGTGACCATCGTACCTAACCTAACGGGCATCATGTCGTACCTGTATACCTGTTTCAAAACTGTTTAAGTCCTGTCATAACCAGTGAAAAATGGTCATTTAGAATTGGCTTGGAGATGAGACGAATTGCTCATGAGATGATTCAGAACAGCATACAAAGTGTCTACGCCCGTCTTGTTCAATGCCAAATGGTTGGAGGGTCGCAATTTGAGCAATGGAGATGATTTTTTTCTCACAATTACTTATGTAAGGTATCAATCAATAAAAATATTTTTTTCCAAAAGAATGGTTCAGGTAATATCAATTTTTTTCATATCACCAGAAAGCTAAAGGAATATACCACCAAAAACAGTAAACAAAAATGTCTGTTTCGATTTAAAAAAATTTATGATGGCGTCATAACTCAAAAACCAGTGACGTCATAAATTTTGGTATAGTGAGAAAATGTAGCATTTACAAAACTAAAATTGACCTGTTCGAGGATTTTCTTGACAAATGACACACACCAAAGATATGAATTTTGTGCGTTTCTTTAGGATCGCACTGTATATTACACTTGCTTAGTTACCGTGAGGCTATAAAATACAACAATCTTAAAAAATATGAGAATAATACGGAACAAATTTGAACAATATTATGATTTATGAGGTAAAGCAAACAACATACTTAAATATACAGTGCGTCCACGGATAGACTGAACAATACGTGTTAGCTTTTTTATTTATGAATTCACAACCAATGTCAATCATTTTTATAATAAAATTTGATAAGAAAAATAGTTATTGTCTATATGGATGAAAATTTATATTAGCACTGCACCTGGCATTATTAACAACTTTCTCTGTAAGATTTTATTATATTCACCTTGCCGTTGTCGTCGTATTCCTAAAGAAACATATAAAAATATACAGGGTGTAATCAGTTTCATGTCATTAAAAAAAACTGTTAATGGGGACCGACTAGACAAACAAAAAACCTTTATGACTTTTCCCTCTAGGGGCACTTAGAAAAACACTGATCTAGGTTAACATATTTAATATTATGGTAGATCACTATTGAGAACAACTGCTTTTCTTGGTCGATGGACTTGTACTTCCCAATTACACAAGTTTTAAATTGTCATAAAAAAGTGCTGGCCGGCATACGCGGTGTCAAAGGATCATCGACCGCCTTTGATGTACCGCCTCAACTGAACTGAGGCAAGTATAAAGAGGTAAATAATTCGTTCTCTCTTCGTGCACAACTGCAAGCAAATAATGACCATAGAGGTTTAAACAGAGCATTTCTTTACATGTGTGTTTTTTAATTTGGAACAAAATATTGGATTATTTATAATTTAGAAAATTTAAATGTGGTTTATTAACATTTGTAACATAAATGAGTGTCCTGGGTTAAAAGTCTACTACCTACCTAAATGATTCAAAATCTCTGCATCTGTATCAATACACAGTTCGGTACGTCGAATTAAGTACATACGCACTTCGTTCAACACTAAACACTAAACTATCAACTAACGTTGTCAATGAAGAAAAATAAAATAAAAACCTGGTACAAAACCAAAAAGGAATACAAAAAGAACGAACAAGTAAGTTGTGTCTGTAAGTCAATAAAATAAATCTTAACTATAAATACACAATGACGCGAAATTCAAAAATAACAAAAACAACGAACGGTGAAGTTGGACGTGTGTACATAATGAAGCACCGACAGTAACTAAAATATTGCACAAGGGAGAGTTAGAGTATAGTTTTCTTCAGATCAGATCTAGATCTAAACCTACCTCAATATTCCAGCAGTTCTCAAAAAATTTTATTGAAAATTTGCGAAATTTTGGTTTATTTTTTTTTCTCCAAAACTATGAGCTTTAGACCCCATGTTATATAAGGTTTTTTTGTTTGTCTTGTCGTTCCCTACCACCAGTTTTTTTTAATGACATGAAACTAATTACACCCTGTACACTAGCCAGCTACTTAAAATAATAATAGTCTATCTAATAATTAATAAACTTATTAAAATTCACTGTCAGATACAGCATATCTGCCTGCAATTAGAGAGGTAGTAGACATAATTTGGTATTATAAGGTTTGATCGAGAATGCCGTTGATACACCCACAAGATGTCAAAATTGTTAGATCTGCTGGTATTGGAGGAAGAGTTTGTAATACGGGAAATACATCTGAATTTATAATATAATGTTATGAATTACACCCCCTTGGAACTGGAGATGATACGCCTATGCCTACTAATTGTGACTGAAAGCTAGCAGAAAGAAATGGACTTTTCTGGAATGTGGTAAGAGAAGATTCTTGATTGCTTCTAGATGGATCTAGAGAGTCAAATTCGGAGTATATAAGGCGCGATTACCAGCGCAGAAGAAGAAGTTTATTTGAGAAGTGACACGTTCTGTAAAAAGTGAGGTTAAATAAGAGTGTAAAGGTTATTTTGAATGTTTGAAGTATTGTATAGTCAGTAAATTATTGAATAAAGTGTTAGTGGTGTTTATCTCTTGTTGAAATTATTTAGAACCCACGGATTCATACAGGGTATTTTCCCAAAAGGTGAATAAACGTAACAGTAAGTTATACATATGTACCAACCACATTCGTAGTAAGCCAAAAGAACGTGTTAACATGTTAAGCCAAATGTTGGTTTGATAGTGTGCTCGTAAACAATGTTGTCGGATCTTCTGAAAGTGGCAATTTATTGATTGTTTTGGAACTTGTGAGAGGACCACGAAGGTAATTGATGGAAGAAATGTTTTTGTTACTTATATAAAGTTACATGGTAAAACGGTGAATATCTGCAAAGGTTGTGTGATTAAATATTATACCCAGATCGTCCAGCAGAATATGAACCGTCAAGTAGTTCTTCCTGCAACTTTTCTCTAAAACTGGCAAATTTACTCGTAGTATCGCATCCCTTAAAAGCATGAAATGCATTTTTAAAAACTAGAATAAAACGAATGTTGTATTTTTTACCTGTTTACATTCAAATTTCAGGGGTTAATTGGAGTTGGAAATGGCATAACAGTATACTTAAACGTTAGTATCCCTACAGTCAATAACACATATCTTGTAGTCTGAGCGTTTCGCAGATAATACCCTAGTATCCGCGTGTTCATGATTTCAAGTACCCACCGACAAGGCAAAAGTTGCTTCGACACTCTAAAACACCTGACAATCCGCTGCTGGTAACAAATTCAACTGTTTTGTTTTGAGAATATTCGCTTATTTGTTGGAACAAAAAATTTGTTAACAACTGATTTTTGTTATAAATCGAAATGTCATAATAATGGTCAAAAACCAAATCTATTCGTTTTGCACCAAAAGAATTGTTAAACATGACAGTAGAAAATATTTTAGCATACCTAGTCTCCAAATGTCTGAGCGTCGGTTGGTTTAGTAAATCGTCATAAATATAAGGCACGGCAGAGTCATCTGCATGGAAACAATTAGGTATTGCAGTTGGACCATAACTTTCCAAAATTTCCCCAAGAACACTTTTATTTGTTTGTGTTAGCAGAACATCGTCAGTTAAAGCAAGTGCCATCAGAAAAGACATCAATTCGTGTTTGAATATATTCCGATAATTAATTTTTCATCTAATTTCTCTTGCAGTAAACAGTTTTGAAGAATTTCTTGACCTGGCATGTGACTTTTCACCTTGTGATCTTTTCGAACTGGTAGGTTTTTAATAGCAATTTTGCCAATCTTGTTCTTTTAATAGGTTTATAGAATTAGTTGCTATCCATTTAACCACAAATTTTATAAAAGCTTTATAGTTTGTAAACGTTTAATACAGCGTCTTGAATGCTTTGTTCAATACCTATGGTATTATTAATAAAAATACATAATAGATAATCCTGACTATGGGTAAATACTTCATATTTGTTAAATAAACAATTCAGACAAAGTTTGTAATACGAAAGAATTTATTTGTAACTGATAAAATCTCAAACACTTTCGGTTTCGGTTTCTACTTATATTATATTCCCTATGGGCATTAATATGTATACCTAACAATAATAAATTTCCTATTTATTCCAAGCAGGATATAGATAGATGGAGCACGCGGGATGTGGAAAGTAAGGGAGGGGTATCGACGATCGACTACCGCGATGTAAATAGATCTGCATACTGTTTTATATTTATTAATTTATCAACGTTATCTTACGTCCAAAAATTCTAGAAATTATACCATTATAAGCGGGAAGTTCTACAATATTGTAAAAGAGGTATTTTTTTATTTACGGTCTCATTCTCGAAATATCGGTTGTTATATCCTAAAATACAACGAAAAATTACCATTTGTTAAGGTTCTCGAAGCGAGATACGGCCGTTCAAAGATTTAAAACTCCATAAGCGCCAATGCTTTTTCTCTCATTATTTTTTTTTTGCGCAACGGCTGAAGACTTTTTAATAATTGTTATACCAAAATATCTATATCGTTCAGTGTCAATATCTCGAAAATTTTGAATAACGCCCTCTCTCCCGGGGCAATTTTTGGCCAACTTTACCCATAAACAATTAATTATAAACTATTAAATAAGACTGGTCGCAGCTTTTACTTTTGAAACCCCCACAGACCTCATTTTTAAGAGGAATTTTGTAGCATTTTTTCGGAAAAGTTTCGTTCTCTTTTTGTTGTTTTTAGTTTATATTTTTTACTCAGACAGAATGTCGTTGGAACGGACACTTTATTGATCACATAGTGCTTTATGGGACAATACAGATAATTATTTGGGACTTCCTGCCACATGTATGTTTTCTTTTTAAGCGGTGCTAGGGGAATCTACAAAATATATCACAACTAACCAGTATGATACTGGTAAATAACCTGTACGCCTGTGACGTTTACGTCAAAGGATCAGTTAGAGGTTGTTTTTTTTTTTTAATAAACAACACAAATAAGTACAAAAACTTGAAATTAAATATTTTGCCGACGTTTCGGAAATCTAATCTGTTTCCTTTTTCAAGGCTTTTTTGAAAAATCTTTTTTGCTGTGTATGACAAATCCACAGTTCTAAGAATGTTTGTTATATTCAATATCCATAGATACTTACTATTTACATAGAACTGTTGATATAGTTATGTAACAGTATTTTAGTTTTTATACAATGTTAAGTTTGTGAAGTTCTTCTTTTAACATTGGCAGCCAAGTTGTACAGAAATCTACGGAACAAATCGACACGCACCTATCCTCATTCAATAATATTACCGCGGATTCTTTAATTTTTCTTTTTTGCTATCTGCCTCTTTTGTTAAAATTTTTGCCGAGTCCCAGTTTATTCTATATCCGTTCTCCCACGCGTGTTCGCAGATCTTGGACCCCTGAATTTTATTTTTTCTGATATAATTTTGATGTTCGCCCAATCTTACACTAAAAGGTCTGGATGACTCACCCACGTATTGTTTGTCGCACTCACACGGAATACTATAAATGCAATTTTTTGAATTTTGCTCGTGGCTCTTCGGTTTCGTCTTTGTCAAAGAATTGAAGAAGGAAAAAGAAAATTGAGATAATGCCACAAATAGCATTTATATAAATTGTTTTTCGTTCCTTAATATTACATCATTTGAAGAAATAATTTTGGCCCTGTCATACAAACACTTAACAACACCTTTCCTAACACTAATATGTTGATTCGAATTGAAATTTAAGTATCTGTTTGTGTGTGTTTGTTTTCTATACACACTGGTTTGGTATGTGTTATCTAATTTTTTAATTAAAATATCTAAGAATATTAGAATATTATTCTCTGTTTCTATTGTAAATTTAATTGAAGGTTCTTTTTCGTTAATCTGATTCAAAAAATTACTTAAACATTCTTTACTATAAGGCCATATAGCAAAAATGTCATCTACATATCTCCACCATACAATGGGTTTATAAGCTAGGTTATTAATATTACTTTCCTCGAAATTTTCCATGAAAATGTTACTTAATATTGGAGATAATGAAGAACCCATGGCCACCCCAAGGTCTTGTTGATAGAAGTCATTATTTAATTGAAAGTATGTTGTTTTAATGCAAAGTGTAAGTAATTCCATTATAGTTTCAATGCTTAACTTAGTTCTATTCGCCAAATTCCCATCTTGTTGCAATTTATTTTTAATTATTATTAATGTTTTATCTACAGGAACATTTGGCTTACTACATCAAAACTGACCATTAGATGATTATTGTTAAAATGATTTTCTGACAGCTTTTCCAAAATATGTTTGCTATTTTTAATACAAGTTAAGTTAACTAAGTTAAGCATTGAAACTATAATGGAATTACTTACACTTTGCATTAAAGCAACATACTTTCAATTAAATAATGACTTCTATCAACAAGACTTTGGGATGGCCATGGGTTCTTCATTATCTCCAGTATTAAGTAACATTTTCATGGAAAATTTCGAGGAAAGCAATATTAATAACCTAGCTTATAAACCCATTGTATGGTGGAGATATGTAGATGACATTTTTGCTATATGGCCTTATAGTAAAGAATGTTTAAGTAATTTTTTGAATCAGATTAACGAAAAAGAACCTTCAATTAAATTTACAATAGAAATAGAGAATAATGATGAATTACCTTTCTTAGATATTTTAATTAAAAAATTAGATAACATATACCAAACCAGTGTGTATAGAAAACAAACACACATATAAACAGATACTTAAATTTCAATTCAGATCAACATATTAGTGTTAAGAAAGGTGTTGTTAAATGTTTGTATGACAGGGCCAAAATTATTTCTTCAAATGATGTAGTATTAAGGGACGAAAAACAATTTATAAAAACTGTCTTATTAAATAATCAATATCCTGAGAGTTTTGTTGATAGTCAGTTATTGAACATTGGTAGTAGAGAGAATATACTATCACAACCTGAGGTATTTGGGTTAATGGCAGTAATTCCATATATACATGGTTTATCGGATAAATTACGAAAAATTGGGAATGGGTTTTCCGTACGAACGGTTTTTCAAACGGGCTCCACGCTAAGATCGGTTTTATCAAGAACCAAACCTCCAAATATTGTTCAAAATTCAAAAAATTGTACTTATAGTGTTCCGTGTGAGTGCGGAAAACATTACGTAGGTGAATCATCTAGACCTTTCAACGTAAGGCTTGGTGAACATAGAAATTACGCTAGAAGGGAAGAATTTGAAAAATCCAAAATTTGTGAACACGCGTGGGATAATAATCATAGAATTAAATGGGACTCGGCGAAGATTTTGGAAAAAGAGAGCAACGGAACTAAAAGAAAACTTAAAGAATCCGCGATTATTTTATTAAACGAGGATAGATGCGTTTCTAATTATTCAATAGATTTTTGTACTAGTTGGTTGCCCATCCTTAGAGACGAAGTAAGTAAAAATAAGATAAATATAATTTAATGTCTCACGTGACTATGGAAATACATAAACAAAGAACTGTCATGGTTGACGGCCAAAAAAGTTTTGAGAATGGAAGTAGATTCTCTTTCGAAACGTTAACTACCTATAGCTTTGATTTTCAGTTTTTAGTTTATAACATTGTTCTAGTTTATATATTTTTAGGTGTGAGACTTTTTGAAACAGTCAAGTACTCAAGAACCAACCTCTGTCTGATCCGTTTGGAGCAGAGGTTTTTTCATTAAAATTTTTAAATATTTTTCAGTGGCAAAATACCCAATAAAAAGTAAGAAAATCTTAATATGCCACAAATAAACAATTACAGACAGTATCTGTAAGTAACAATGTTGAAAACGGAAAAGTTGAATACGAAAGTGCTCAAGTGTGGACTTAGCTGTATGTCAGTTGTCAGGTGTATGATCAACTGTCGCATGCGCAGTAGAAGGCACAGTAACTTTGCTCTAACACATAATGGCGTCCTGTCATTTATATATATTTTACACATTAAATAGATGATTTACATATTTTAAACGTGATATCAAATGATGATTAAAATAATAATAAGGTAAACTATTAATGTCCACGGATAAAGCTAAAAAAGCGAGAAAATTAATTACTTCTAGAAACATTCTTCAAAACAGCGGCTCCTATTCTTGTCAAACTCACTTTTATCAATCTTATTATTATTAACGACCTGTTAGCGATACATTTAGTAACCAAAGAACGGAACAAAATATAGAACATTTTAGAAATATATTTACTCACCTCAAATCACAAATATAACAAAATTTTGACGATTTCCGAAGACGCACTCAATGCCACTGCGTTCAACAAGTAAGCAAACGGAAACGGCAAGATGGAGGAAAGTAAAATTATTGCCAACCTAAAAAAAAAAGTCTACCAGATGTGCAATTTTGCATTTGCGCTGATGTGGGATACCTTTCAACTATTTATTAAAACCAATAGATTTATTTTTATATTTACCGTTTATTATTATCATATAGGTATATAACTTTTCTTAATACATACTTATACCTACCTAGTAGACCGTCACTCACACTTTATGACAAAATGACGTCCTATAATTTGCACGTATTTTATGCATACGGCTAATGATTTACATATTTTAAGTAATATCAAATGATAATTCAAAACAATAATAAAACGAACATTTAATTTGCATGGATTTATTTACAAAAGCGAACAAAATTATTATTATTCCGAAATATACTTCAAGATGGCGTTAACTTGTAAAATTTACTTTTGTAAAACTTTTAATTTTTAAGCATCTGCTGGGGATGAAATTGACATCCAAAGAACGTGAAAATATGTAGAAGATTTGTGATAAAATCTACAAAATTCTCACTTACAGTCGCTTAATCAACATATTACGAAAAAATCGATAAAAGCAGATTGCCAACCTAAAGAAAATGTACACCGGATTTGCAATTTAACATTTAAACTAACATTCGTTGCTTATTAATAGGACTATAGTACCTATTTGTCGACATAATTTTATTTTCATAACATACATTATTAAGTTACATATTAATTTTTTTTAACAAAAATTTAGTAATCTCTAACACTGTGACAAAATTAGGTGCTGCTAGGTATTTAGGGTACCTACTTAGGTAGGTACGTATACTTTTTTACACCTGAATACCTAATAGCTGCTTTCGTTCGGCAGTGATTCGCAATCATGTTTCATGTGTTGTCTCTGTCCCTACCATGAAATTTTGCATCTTATGATTATTGTTCATTGAAATCCTGTTTATTATGTTCACTGCAAACGAAAGCAGCTATACCGGGTGACTCACAATTGCGCTCGCCCCGATATTTCCTAAAATATTTGGAATAGAAAATGGAAATTTGGAGGCCTTATTACACGACTAAAATGTCATCTTTTCAATAAAAAATCAAGTTTGGCGCACATCCGGTTTGACCGGAAATGCCTACAACTTTCGATTTTTAAATGGAATACCCTATATATTTTTACATTTTTGGAATCTAGAGGAAATTTTGAATACAATACATCCATTTTGGTCACTTTTTGATAAACATTAAAAAATCTATTTCTGAATCCAGAGTGCTGTGGTGCCCAAAATATATTTTAGTTTGTGTGCTACGTTACTATAAAAATAAAAAGAGCAATATGATTGCATTACTTAATTCTCTAGAGGCGTTTAAAATTTTTAAATGTGATTTTTACCCATTAACTCGGTTTTTTTAAATCGGAATTTAATCGTTCACCAACATTTTTAAATACCTCATTTTCATGCGAATCTAATGATACCAAAATTTTGAAAATCCGCTCAGAAATATTTGAGATTTCAGCCAAAATATAATGCAACCAAGCTTTTAGAAACATGCGGCTAATAGATAATAGATTAGTGGGCTTTGGAAACTAAAATGGCACATTTCTGTGTAAATCTGGTAACCTAATAACATTGGAAAAATCATAGTAGCCATTGAATGTAATAAAACAATATCAGTTGTCAGACAGATACAAAATAAAGCGTTGCGGAAATCTCTTTGAGTAAAAATTAAAGAAAATGAATAATTTTAGTAGAAATGAAAAGGTCGATATGTTACTGATATATGGAGAGCGTCTCAAAAATTCAACTGCAGCTGCAGAACTGTATCAGCAACGATATTATCAACAGGCGTCATCATCCAAGCAGACACTTGTTTGCCAGAGTGCAACAAGAATTAAGAAACGAACCCAATCAACAAGATGACCATCAAACATTTATTGTAAGTGAGGACAAAGAAATTGATGTATTAGGATTTGTGATGGTACACCTAACAACATCAACAAGGGAATTGTCAATGGAATGCGACATTAGTCAGTCTTCGGTTTGCAGAATTTTAAAGAAACATTAGTTTCGGTCTTATAAATACCAAATACACCAACATCTTTATGGAGATGATAACGACAGGAGTCTAGTATATTGCAACTGGTTCTTAAATGCAGTACAACAAAACCCAGGTTTTCCTTTTCATATTTTATATTCAGATGAAAGTAGATTTACGAACCAAGGTATGTTTAACAGAAATAATACTAGGTACTGGGCTCAAGAAAATCCGAGGTTGGTAGGGCGGGGGAATATTCAGGAAAGATTTGGGGTTAACTGTTGGCTTGGAGTACTTGGAGATCGAATAATTGGACCCATATTTTTTTATGGAACACTTACTAGCGAACGATATTTATTCTTTTTACAAAACCAGACAGCAGAATTTCTTGACTTACTTCCTCTTGCCTATTTACAAAATCTGTTTTTCCAACAAGATGGTGCTCCCCCACATAATTCCAGAAGAGTGATGGAATATTTAAACAGCTTGCATGGTGAACGCCTTATCGCAAATCAAGGTCATATCAGGTGGCCTCCTAGGTCACCTGACTTAATACCCCTCGTCTATTATGTATGGGGCACTCTGAAAAATAAGGTTTATAAAACTTCTTCAAATACCCGTGAAGAGCTGCAAAATAAAGTTGTACGGGCTCTTAATGAAATAACGCCGGCTGAATTGCGCAGAGCCATTCAAGCAACTGTACGCAGAGCCGAATTGTGTATAGAAAAAAATGGTGGACATTTTGAACAATATCTATAAATGTCAATTTATGGTTTAATTATATTAACTATTTTAAAGATACCTACTGTTACCTAGTTTAAGTTTAATTGTTCAAACGGAATTGATTTTTATTTATTTATAGGTCCGATATTTATGTTCATTTAAATAAAACTCTGAAAACCGAACTGATGTCGCATTCTATTGCAAATGTCCTTGTGGATGTAATTGTGTTTACCTCCACATACCTATGCTAAACTTAATTGTAACGTTCTTTGCGCTCACAATTATTAAATGTTTGATAGCTCAAGATTGCCTATAACTACACGAGTCTGTCTGACAGCTGATATTGTTTTATTACATCCAATGGCTACTATGATTTTTCCAATGTTATTAGGTTACCAGATTTACACAGAAATGTGCCATTTTAGTTTCCAAAGCCCACTAATCTATTATCTATTAGCCGAATGTTTCTAAAAGCTTGGTTGCATTGTATTTTGGCTGAAATCTCAAATATTTCTGAGCGGATTTTCAAAATTTTGGTATCATTAGATTCGTATGAAAATGAGGTATTTAAAAATGTTGGTGAACGATTAAATTCCCATTTAAAAAAACCGAGTTAGTGGGTAAAAATCACATTTAAAAATTTTAAACGCCTCTGGAGAATTAAGTGTGTGGTGTGCTTTAAAGTTTCGAACGCTAAGAAAACAACTCCTGAAATATTTACTAATTATACATACTATTATAAAACTATTTTTAATATAAAAAGTGCCACAAGAAGCATAACTGGCAAGTACAACCTTATATAGTATAGTTCTTGCATTAACTACCAAAATTGCATGTTTATTTGGGGTTTTTATTAAAAGAGCACACCTTATCATAAGTAAAATCTAATAAGAAACAGTACAGATAGTTAAAGAAATCCATACACGAAGAGATTCGAATTAAACTATTTAATTATTTATTTAAGTGCCTGATATATCTATCAAATACTAACTGGATGTAATATTTCTCTGGTATGGAGAATGACAACGTGTCCAACAAAGATTTATATAATTTATTGCTCGAAGTCATAAACAAAAATGACGATCTACAAAAGCAAAGCAACAATATTAAGGATGAAATAAAGCAAGAAATTCGTTTAATAAATACTACCATCTCCAAGGAGTTAGATCAAATAAAACAAGAAAATGCGAATCTAAGAATAGAAAATCAATATTTAAAAAATAGAATACTTGGTTGCGAGAGAAAATTAAAAAAATTTAATCTCATATTTTACGGAATTCAAGAAGAAGAAGAATTTGTAGAAATTCAAAACTTTCTGGAACTCATAAATAACAAATTACATATTGAGTGTGCTTTCACTGATGTCAGGGATATACATCGTATAGGACAGAAAACACCAGGAAAAACACGCCCACTTGTTGTAGAGTTTATAAATTATAAATTAAAAAAGGAAATATTAACTAATGCAAAAAAGTTGAAAGGGTCGGGTATATATATAACAATAGACTATACAGCTGAGGATTACGAGAAACATAAAGTACTAACTTTCCACTTGAAAGAAGCCAGAAATAATAATTATAATGCAGTAATTAAAAATAATACCTTAATAATAAATGGCGAAAAGTTCACATATGAAGATCTTGAAAATAAGACCGAAAATATAAATAAAGTTAATAATGAAGACTGTACAGAAATTAATGAAACATCACATTTCGAAGTCGTAAAGAAAGCAAGTCCCTTTAATAAGGAGAAAATAACCGGTGAACGTGAAAATACTTCTGGTTCTGCAGAATCTGAAACCCAAACCGATAGCACCAAAAAGAGGAAGCAAACAACTGAAAGTGAAAACCCGATAAAAAGATCAAATAGACTAAAAAGTGTTAAACTAGTGAATATATAAGTAAACAATTATGCACATTTCCAACCTGTGACTTCTTGAATGCTATATTTGTTTGTTTTTAAAATTTATACACATACATTTATTTTAATTTAATATGTACTTATAAAAATACATTTTACTTCGAAATGGATCAATCTTTTAAAATTTGTCATATTAATACAAGGTCTTTAGTAAAAAACTTCTCAAAGTTCAAGTCAGTTGCATACAACAAATATGATATAATAACTATATCAGAATCCTGGCTACATGCAGGTATATTAGATGAAACGGTGGCGCTTCCTGGATACAGACTCTTTAGACAAGATAGATTAGGTCGTGGGGGTGGTGTTGCTGCTTATATCAGGCACACAATGAAAGCCAATCTAATACCTTATATGAAAGGAAACTTAACTGAGCAACTATGGCTTTCAATTGAATTAAAAAATAAAAAATATGCAATAGGCACTCTTTACTCTCCACACGTCTCTCTCTATGAAGTATTCCTGAATGAATTCGAAAATTTGCTAACTATGGCTGCGCCTTTATTTGATTTTATATTATGTGCGGGAGACTTAAATATAGATGCTTTAGATTTGCATGGTAAAGAATACACAATGTTTAATAGCTCTTTTGGTTTAAAACAAGTTATTGACCAACCAACACGCATTAGTCTAAACACAATGAAATTACTCGATGTGATTATATGCACAGAAGACCTAAACATTGTACAAACTACCGTCTCGCAACCTTTTTCTGACCATTGCTTAGTTCATTGCACCATTGGCGTAGCCATGTGCAAATCTCAACCATTCGAATACACATACAGAAACTTTAAACATTTTAATGCAAATGATTTTATTAATGACCTCACTGATAAGAATCTTCAAAATATTTTTTATATCAATAATATTGATGACAAAATTGAAACTTTCAACAGGCTTCTCCTAGAAACTTGTAACACTCATGCTCCCATAAAAACTGTTGTAATCAGAAAAAGAAAGGCACCATGGCTTACTGACACACTTAGGCTTATGATGTCTCTTAGAGATAAAGCTCTTTCCAAATTTAAAAAAACAAAGGCACCTCACCATTGGACTTATTATAAAGACTTACGCAATTTAACAAATAGCACTATCAAGCGCGAAAAAAAAGCATACTTGGAATTCAACTTACGCCGTAGAACGAAACATGTATGGAAAGAATTAAAAAATTTAGACATATATAGTAACCAAAAAAACACACCAATACCTCATCACCTTAATGACGTGAACAAAATAAACGACTATTTTATTAGAACATCTAAAGGTGATTATGACGTTGACCTTGAAACCATTAATCATTATTCACAAAACATTCGGCAAGGTACAGGTACATTCAAATTTAGCCCAACTAATGATAATGTGATATACAGTATATTACTGTCAATAAAGTCTAAGGCAGTTGGTGCTGATAATATCGGAATAAATATCTTACTATATAGTTGTCCTTACATCCTGCCCTATATAACTCATATCTTTAATTTTTGTATAGAGAATAATGTATATCCCTCAGTATGGAAATGCGCAAAAGTTATTCCCCTTCGTAAAACTAACCCTCCGGAATCATACAAAGATCTTAGACCAATTAGCATATTGTGCACCTTATCAAAAGCCTTTGAAAAAATAGTTAATTCTCAAGTTCAAGGATATTTGGAAACTTTTGACATTTTACCTCATAATCAATCTGGATTTCGCACTGCTCATAGTTGCACAACAGCCCTCCTCAAGGTCACTGATGACATACATACTGCATTAGATGCGAATAAACTGTGTATTCTTGTGTTGATCGATTATTCCAAAGCCTTCGACAGAATTAACCATGAACTACTACTTTCCATACTACATTACATTGGATTTGAAGATAGCTCAGTGACTTTAATAAAAAATTATCTCGCAGATCGCTTTCAGGCCGTGATGTATGGTAACTGCTTATCTGAGTACATCAGTATTGAAAGTGGGGTGCCTCAAGGTTCCATACTTGGACCATTACTTTTCATTTTGTACACCCACGCATTTAGTGGGTGTCTGCAGTTTTGCACCTCACATTTCTACGCGGATGATACACAGCTATACTACTCCTTTGAAGAAAATATGATCGAACAATCTTGTCTAAATATTTCTGATGATCTAAATTCCTTGCTATTAATGTCAAAAAAATTTTGCCTAACTATCAACCCTTCCAAATCAAATGTAATTCTGTTCGGTAGGACTGTAGCACGCAGAAGAAATCTTGAAAACGTCAAAATTTCCCTTAACGATGAAATCATACCTGTAAAAGACTGCTCAAAAAATCTTGGACTTTATTTAGATAACTCTCTTAGGTACTCTACTCATGTAGTCATGGTTGTTCGTCGTGCTTTCAGTAACTTAAAATTAATATATGCCAACAGATCCTTACTTAATAAAAAATTGAAAATACAATTATGCAACGCTCTAGTCCTCTCACATTTAAATTATGCAGATGTAGTTTACGGACCCAGCATATTAAACTCAGATTCCTCACGACTTCAGCGTGTACAAAATTCTTGTGTACGCCTCGTATGTGGACTCAGAAGAAGAGATCGCATCTCTCAACATTTAAAAGAAATTGGTTGGCTAAATATCGAACAGAGACAATTGGTTCACGCCTGCACGCTATACCACAAAATAATTACATCCAAAAAACCGGCATACCTTTATAATAAAATAAGTTTTCGGACTGATGTGCATAATATAAACATACGCCACAGATCGCGATTAACACCACCCCTGCATAAAACCTCATTATTCGAGAGTTCGTTTTCATACCAAATATCTAAGCAATACAATCGGCTACCCGATAGTTACAAAATATTACCATTAAATAAATTTCAACGCAAGCTTAAAAAAGAGTTACTACAAGGCACCCTTTCATTTAATTTTTAAATCTTGTCACTGTTAACTGTTCTCAACAACTGTTGTTAGGCATATCGTTTATTAAGGTTATATCTTGTAATTACAATAGATGATTAGATAATTAAGTATTAAGCATTATTTCTTTTTCCATTACTAGTAAGTATTAACGATCAATAATTTTTTTTCCCGCACTCGTATAAGGCTGAAGTACATTAAAATATTATATATTGTTTGTCACTACGTTTATTTCAGTCTTATTCGGGTGCCTTTATGGTTGAGTGGAAGAGCAAACCCCTATCCTTCGGACAGCTTGTTTGAACTCTGCCATTTGTTAGGAATATTTCATTGTTACAATTCATATATTATAGTGTAAATTTTTATATGTAACTAATCCTAACAATAAAATCATTATTATTATTATTATTATTATTAAGTAATGCAATCATATTGCTCTTTTTATTTTTATAGTAACGTAGCACACAAACTAAAATATATTTTGGGCACCACAGCACTCTGGATTCAGAAATAGATTTTTTAATAACATTTTTAATGTTTATCAAAAAGTGACCAAAATGGATGTATTGTATTCAAAATTTCCTCTAGATTCCAAAAATGTAAAAATATATAAGGTGTTCCATTTAAAAATCGAAAGTTGTAGGCATTTCCGGTCAAACCGGATGTGCACCAAACCTGATTTTTTATTGAAAAGATGGCATTTTAGTCGTGTAATAAGGCCTCCAAATTTCAATTTTCTACTCCAAATATTTTAGGAAATATGGGGGCGAGCGCAATTCGTGACTCACCCGGTAGATTGTCATTCATTGAATATTATATCAAGTGAAAACTTGAGAATACCAGTTATTAAATACTTCTTTTTCGTTTGCACCATATTTCTACAACAAAAAATGTATTTACCTATTCCCAACCTTGCCAACGTATAGGTAGGTACACCACACTCCAAATTAACAACAATGACGATGCCGAAATTGAAAACTACTTAAACTCTCCATGCCAATTATCACCTCCAATAAAACCTTTGTCACCAACAGAAATTCGCAAAGAAATAGAACTACTTAATTCTCATAAAGCACCAGGATATGACATCATTGTTGCAGAAATATTAAAGAATCTTCCAAAAAAAAGCAGTTGAATTAATAACAAACATATACAGGGTGGGGCGATAGTTAGAAATTTTTTAAAAAATTGCAAGTAAACTAGATAAGAAAGTCTATAACTGGAAATTATTTTCGAACATACAGAGCGAGCCAAGACGAAATTACAGGACCAAGTGCCTATTTTTTAAATGGGATGCTATGTACATCAGTACATTTTTTGTAGCCTCTTTCTAGGCTCTATTCATTTCTATATAAGCATTGAATATCTCCCAACCACTTGGATGTAATAATTTTTTTTTTTTTTTTTAAATAATGCAATCTGCAGATGGATATTAAGAAAAATCACCACAGTCATAATTATGGGTTTTAAGAAAAACTTCTGTGAGTACCCGTTACGAAACATCTAATTAATGTTTCTAAATCATTTTCATTTCCTAAAACTGTACAGGGGGGGCAAAAATTTTTCAATTGAAAACTTTTTAAATTGAATTTTCTCAATTTTTTTCAAATGGAACACCCTGTATATTTTTCAACGATGTGATGTAGAAATGGAAAACGAACATTTTTTGTAAGTACTTCCCTATGGCTAATTGCAACCAATTTCGATTTATTGGGCAATAATTACAAAATTCAAAAATAAAGTTAGAAAAAGAGGTTTCTTGAAATAGAAGAAATAGAAAAAATTATAATAAATGTTCCACATGTTGCCCGTTTTGATTGACACACATCTCCATGCGCTTTTGAAATGAGGTTCCCACTGTACCTAAAACTGCAGGTGTGATAGATCTAAAGGCAGTTATTATTCTTTCCTTAATATTTTGTACTGTTGTTGGTGTGTATCTATAAACAGTTTCCTTCACGTATCCCCATAAAAGGAAATCCATTTTTGTAAGATCTGGGAATCTAGCAGACCATTTAGTGGGTCCATTTCTTCCATTCCATTGACGAGGTTAGGTATTATTTAAGTAGTCTCTAACTGCATTTAAATAATGTGGTGGAGCATCATCTTGCTGAAACTACATCCTATTTCGAATTCTTTCAGGGAGATTTACCAATAATTGTGGCAGATAGTTTTCCAAAAAATGAAGATAAATAGCTCCAGTCAAAGAAATGTGGCCCTATTACATGTTCTCCAATAATTCCTCCCCAACGTTTATAGACCATCTGTGTTGTTTATCAACTTACATAAAAAAGTGAGGATTTTCCGAAGCATAATAATGGAAATTGTGCCTATTAACAAATCCATTTTTATGAAAAGTTGCCTCATCAGTTAATAAAACATTATTGAAGAAGTTGACATCATCTTGCATTTTACCTCTGGCCCAATTACAAAATTGTAGACGCTTTTGAAAATCGTCATCAGATAATTCCTGGTGCATTTAAATATGATATGCATGCAACTTATTTGTTTTTAAGATTCGATCCACATACCGTCTACTTATTCCTACTAATGAGTTCACTTCTCTTTGGCTAACATGAGGATTCTCAACCGTTACCAGCACCACAGAAAACTCATTTTCTTCGTTCACAACACGTTTCATTCTTTCACTTTTTTTATATTCGACATTTCCAGTTTCCAGAAATCTATCGAGAAGGTTTTGGGAGCTGCTAACATCAGGAATCCTTCTTTCCGGATAACGTTGGTGATAAATTCTATTGGCAAGTAAAATATTTCTGTCTGACTCGCCCACAACAAAATTCATGTCTACAAATTCCGCTTTATTAAAATTCATATTGTAAAATTCCAAATATTTTAAATTCAATACAAATTGTAACTAACGACCGATGGGTGTGATAAATGCTCCGGTGTACACGACAATTTATACCAAACTGAGGTTTTATTGGTTGTCGGATAACGAAAACGGCAAAAAAATGTACAAAAAAACATTACAGTAAGGGACCTGTTAATTATTATTTACTCATTTCAATGGATTGGAAGAAATGGTCCCACCAGATGGCCTCATTTCAAAATTGCATAAAGACGTGTGTCAATCAGAATGGTCAACATGTAGAACACCCATTATAAATTTTTCTAATGAATTATTTGAGGGAACGTCTTTTTTTAAGTTTATTCTTGAATTTGACACTTATTTATTTATAAAGCCATAAAGAAGTACTTACAAAAAATGTTCGTTTTTTATTTCTACATTACATCATTGAAAAATATACCGGGTGTTCCATTTGAAGAAAAAAGTTCTAAATTAAAAAATAATGTTTGGCCACCCTGTACCGTTTTAGGAAATGAAAATGATTCAAACACATTAATTAATTCGATGTCTCGTAACTGGTATTAACATAAGTTTTTCTTAAAATCCATAATTGTGACCGTGGTGATTTTTTTAATATCCATCTGCAGATTGCATTATTTCAACAAAGAAGATATATTCAATGCTAATACAGGAATGAATAGAGCCTAGAAAGAGGCTTAAAAAAATGTGCTGATATACATAGCATTCCATTTAAAAAAAGAGCAAGCACTAGGTCCTATAATTTCGTCTTGGCTCGCCCTGTATGTTCGAAAATAATTCCAGTTACAGATTTTTTTATCTAGCTTACTTGCATTTTATTTTAAAATTTGTAGCTATCGTAGAACTCGAAATATCGAGGTCCGACGCACTATTGCCCCACCCTGTATATACAGTGTGTAACATAATGGAAGGAGCGTATTCCTCGTACCAATTTAAGAATATTTTGTCATATAAGTAATTGTCATTAGAGCCTTCGTTTACAAGATACAGGGCGTTGTAATTTTCAAAAATACAATTATTTCTCAATATATCTTTTGAACAAATGTAGATATTTACCTGAAATTTTGTGTGTAGAATACATGATTAGTATTGTATTTAAATTTAAAAAATGAACCCCCAGATTTAACCAGTGACGTAGATTTGGAGTATGTAGGGTATCTTTTTTCATAAAGTTATGGCACGCCACTGGACCAAATTTTTTTTGTGCTTTTTTTATTTCAAATTTAATTTTGAAAAACAATGTTCTCTTGACATTTTTGCGCATATTTTACAGTTTTAAAGTTATTAAAGTTTAAGCGTAGTGATGTATTGTTAGATAAAATAATGCGCCAATTGTATCTTACAAAAACAAGTGGGCCTCTGTCAAACAGTGTTTAGATGATTGGCGCCCAGTCAAATTTATTGATCTGAATTGCCGATTTAAATGTAAAAAATGGTATACTCTTTTGTAGAATTGACAGATATGCATTTCTGTTATGGGCTTTCTAATTTATTTATTTATTTATTTATTTGAATGGTAATAATGGTAATAATGTAGATGCAGCTGCACGTTATGCGGACCGCTTTCCCAACCGACGTCATCCAGATCGAAGAATGTTTATGAATATTCATATGCGCCTACGGCAATCGGGAAATTTGAAAGCTAATCATGGTGGTGGAAGAAGGAATGCGGTAACAACGATTTAACGGGTGGAGAGAATACTAGAAACAGTTGAGGATAATCCTAGTATTAGGACAAGAAGAATTGCGGCAATGGAACGTGTGAGTCACATGACAGTTCATCGCATTTTAAGAACCAATGTATCCATATCATTTACAAAGGGTTCAGGCGCTGAATCCCAATGATGCAGTACCGTGTATGAGATTCTGCGAGTGGTTTACACGGAAATGTATTCGAAATCCTTTATTTCATTCTTCTGTATTATTTACGGATGAAGCTGGATTTAACAGGGATGGAATTATAAATTTTCATAATAACCACTTATGGGCCGATGAAAATTCTCACGGAATAATTGAGTCGAGGCACAAACAACGTTTTACAATTAATGTCTGTGCTGGAAATGTCGACAAGTTTTTAATTGGTCCATTTGTTTTACCTCGAAAACTTAATGGACAATCTCACCTAAATTTTTTTCGAGATAATTTGCCATTCCTAATGGAGTTTATTCCATTAGCCATAAGGCAACGTATTTTTTTATGCATGATGGTGCTCCACCTCATTTCTCCTTGCCGTACGAGCATATCTCAATGAAACTTATCACAACAAATGAATAGATCGTGGAGGAAATATGGCATGCCAGCCCGCTCCCCAGATCTGAATCCATTAGATTATTATTTATGGGGTCATTTAAAACAATGTGTTTATTCTATTCCTATTCCCGATGAACAAACTCTTCCTCATAGGATAGAAGAAGGATGCCAGCAAATTCGCCAGAATCCTGGAATATTTGGTAGAGTAAGAACATCTATGAGACAACGTACCCAAAAGTGTATTGAGACAAATGGACGTCACTTCGAACATCTCTTGTAAAGTTATTGCATTAATTTCTCGTTTCGTTTATCTTTGTTAATTTTTGTTTAAATTAAAAATAAAAATTTCTGATGAGCTTGTTTTTCTTACATTTGGCACTGGTTAAAACTGGGCCTTCATTTTTTAAATACAATGCTAATCATGTATTTTACACAAAATTTCAGGTAAATATCTACATTTGTTCAAAAGATATATAGGGAAATAATTGTATTTTTGAAAACTACAACGCCCTGTAAAGTGAACTTCATATTTCTAAGTCAAATAAAAAATTCCCGACAAAGGAGACACCCAACGGCGCGAGACACCCAAAAAAAGCCACAAAACTCGGCCATAAAATTGCTTGCCCTTTTACAGCATTATATATGTGCGTAAAAAATTCAGTAAACAGTAGTGACCGTTAGATCGTAAAATATTTTAGGAGTGAGTGGCGTAATTATTAGAAATTATAACTGATACTGGCGAGTTTCCCTTAATTTCTTATTTTAATCCATGCCCCGCTCTATCCTAGTGGTAATAGGCAGCAAAGCTTTGAATTTTTTTATCTGACTTAGAAATATGAAGTTTACTTTATCTTGTAAACGAAGGCTCTAATGACAATTATTTATATGACAACATGTTCTTAAATTTGTACGAGGAATACGCTCCTTCATTTATGACATTCCATTATGTTACACCCAGTATTTAATGAAATTTTAACGGGTGGTAAGCGAAAGAAAAGTAGCTAAGCGAGAGCTATAAGTGAGGGATAATTAATTTGTTTAAATCATGTTCCGTATTAATACATGGATTGAAAGTTGATCTGAAGCTATGTATCGACATAATTAAAACAATAATAAATTTGCAACACTTTCTGGATAGCGGAAGCAGATAAAATACATTCCGGATGTTTCGCGAGGTTGCACATTCACAGGAATATTTGAATAGGTACATTATTTTAATGTTATATAAAATTTGCACCTATTTTCTAATTTTTTTTAGTCAAGCATATCTCCATTATTAAAATAATGAGTAATTTAATTAAATTCCGGGACATTTACGAGGCTGCAAATTCAGATTATGTCATTTATTGATGTCACGAGCATTTGCAACCCAATTTTAAGACATTCGCAATTATTTAGACCCCCACTTATTGTTTAAACCGTCAAAATCATCTCCGTGCCAGATAAAAAATTGTGAAAAGAATCTTCCGGGTAAAGAAAATTATGCAAAATTAAAAAGGATTTGTGACCCTACTCTGTTGCTTACAATTATTTGCATAACTTTCGCAATTTTTTTCCACAAAGAGTGTAATTAGTTTCATGTCATTAAAAAAAAAAACTGATGGTAGGGAACGACAAGACAAACAAAAAAACCCTATATGACACGGGGTCTAAAGCTCATAGTTTTGGAGAAAGAAAATAAACAAATATTTCCGAAATACTTTAGCAGTTAAAAGCAACGGACAGAGGACACCGCCATGTTTTTTGCTTCTTCGCGGCCAAATTATCTTATTACGCGTGCTATACTCCCCTTGTAATATTCTCAAGTAATAATTTTAGTTTGTGACCTTACCTGGTAAACAACGTACACACGATGCGACCTACCCATTCCTTGGTTTTGTCTGTTGCTTTTATTCTTTTTGAATTTTGTGCCACTTATGTTAAGATTTATTTTATTGACTTATCGTTCAAGTCGTTAGTACTTGATTACGTAAGACACTACTTCTCGTTCGTGCTCTGCTTTTTGGATATTGGACTAATTTTTTCTTTTTGCTTTCTTTATTGATAACGTTAATTCACAGTTTTGTGGTGTTTTAAAACGCAGATTTTGGACATTATGGTAGACTAAACTTATCCAGAGCTCGCAGATATGCACTTGGTGTATGGAGAAAATGGTGGAAATGCAGTTGGTGCGGAAGGGCTTTATCGTTTAAGGTTCCCTAATCGACGTCATCCTTGTGCTCGTACATTTGTTACTATTGACCAGCGTTTTCGAGAAACAGGTCGTCTCGATGGACATGGAGGAAAACGGGATCCACAACGCGAAGAAAGGGTAATTGACGCAAAAGTTCAAATTTTGGAACTTGTAAAAGAGGATCCAACTTTAAGCACACGCGATTTCGCGAAGCGTGTGGGAGTATCCCATTTTGTGGTATGGAATACATTGCGAGATATGAACTTACATACCTATCACTATCAACGTGTCCAAGCACTAGAACCTCAAGATTTGGCAGAGGGAATGCAATTATGTAGGTAGATTTTAAGAAAACATACGGCAAATGAGGATTATTTAAACGTTCTGTGTTTCTCCGATGAGTCGTGTTTTACCAGAAATGGAGTGTTTAATTTTAAAAATATGCACTATTGGGCAGACGAAAATCCACGTGTAATAAGAAGGGCGCATTTTCAACGACAGTTCAGCTTTAATTTGTGGGCAGGAATTTGCGGTAATGAAATAATTGGACCTATACAATTACACGCTAGATTAAATGGTGATGTATACTTAAATTTTTTGCAACAAACATTGCCAAATTTGCTGGAAGATGTACCCTTGGCTACGCGCAGAAGAATGTGGTATTTGCACGATGGCACTCCAGTCCATTTTAGTCTCGCTGTTCGAAATTTTTTCAACAGAAAGTTTCCTCGACGATGGATTGGACATGGCGGACCAGTACCATTGCCTGCTGGATCGCCCGACTTAAATCCGATGGACTTATATTTTTGTGGGCATTTTAAATCTCTGGTTTACCGTAATCCAATTGACACTTTAGAACCTTTAGGCCAGTTTTCAAGTGCCCATAGAGAAAGAAGTCATATTTTGTTTGTCTAATAGGTCCGTATCACCAGTTTTTTTTATGACATGAAACTAATTACACCCTGTATATCATAATAAAGTAAATAATCATCTATTTGCAATGTTCCGGTTGTCGTAACAGGGTGCAAACTTGATAGAAGATGTCTAATATAAATATTAAAATGTTGTCCAAGATTTGCATACATTTCGTTTTTTTTTTTTCAAAAAGTTATAAGATGCAAAAACCGAATTTATTATTTTTTTACCTCCTCTAATATTATCTCAAAAATTAAAACTTTCGCAATTTTGTCTAATTTTCCACTCTAGACGTCCATGGTGACTGGCCTACTTCAAACCAGCATAAGCCGGCGATTGGTAGAGATATTTCAATATTCAAGAACATGGTAACTTCATTATTTTAATTTAGGGATCTATAGATAGTTCCTCACAGTAAAGTTGGACTCTCTTGGGGGTGGTCAAACGCTCCATGGGGAGTTACAGGCCTGTACGTATATTTTTTGTATATTTGTGTATGTCATTTTTTGGGTTTCATGCACTATAATATAAAACTTATAAAAAGTCAATGCCTAATACTGTCCGAAACCTAGGGAAATACACAAAAAGGATGAAATTATAAAGCCGCTTCTCATGGCTGAAAACAGACACAATACACCGAGATATAATAAGTAAATAAGGTATAGGGAGAACACTATTTTAACAATTAATCAATGGGTAAGTAGGCAACATTTTATTGTTTTGTAAATATAAACTATGTGTGCAAGAATAAACGATTAAAACACGATAAAATATTATTTTTCCAGGTTAAGAATTTCAAATATCACATTCACATTACTTAAATTTATATATCCTAATTTTCTTACATCCTTTTTAACTAGTTATTTAGCTGTAGTAGAACAACCAAGTAAGTTGTGATAGCAGCAGCAAACTACAACATAACTCATTTGTAATCAATACTGTGATTGGAAATTTGGTCGTCATTCAGGTCCGTGCTATGCCGATAGTGTAAAAAATACGTAATTGAATAATATTTATTGATCCGGCAAAAATTATGTGTACTTTATTTTTATGCTTTTTCTGAATTACGAACTAAAGTACCCTTATTTTTCAAAATATGAAAAATTCTACTAAGAAAAGTTATTTAGAATGCAATTTTATACCTCTACACCAAATTTCAGGAATATAAAATGATTTTTTTGAAATTTCCCATTTTTTTCAATAAATTAGCATTTTATTTTGAACCATTCAATTAAAACTGCATAGAAATTATTTTTTGTGAATTGATATTTAAAGTTATGTAGAAGCTAAAAGTAGGCTATGAGAAAAGCAGTGGACACACATTTATCATTTATTATTAACATATCTGTCAAACGTAGTCAATATTATCCTTAATTTCTGTTTCAAATTAACGAACCAAGCATAAAAAATTAAGTGAAAATGGTACTCACAGTGCGTGAAAAATTTTATATTGTGCAATGCTACGGAATTGGCGGTGAAAACTCGCTAAGCCAATTTAATTTGAAATTTCCAAACACTGCTTTGTCACGTACTCAGGCTATGAGAATAATTAAAAAGTTTCTGGCTACTGATAGTGTTCTTAACATGAAAAGAAAAATAAAA
Organism: Stenurella melanura; assembly: GCA_963583905.1. NCBI lineage: Eukaryota > Metazoa > Arthropoda > Insecta > Coleoptera > Cerambycidae > Stenurella > Stenurella melanura. The sequence continues at coordinate 89,628,679 of OY757318.1, read as the reverse complement.
GCATATGATGAAGACAATGTTGGGGCTATTATAGCTCAAGCCTATGTTATAGAAAATCTTAGGATGCCACTAAGAGAGAGGTCAGCTCTTATTAATATTAGCAAGTCTGAACTCCAAAGAATTTACAAGGCAAAGAAAATTAGGGCATATAAAGCAAATTATAAACATACGCTTGAAGAGGGAGATGACGGCCGTAGGTTGGATTTTTGTTTGACCATTGGAGAAAAAATCATGGAAGAGAAATTTTTTCATCATTTCATAATTTTCTCAGATGAATCCACATTCACAACCAGCGGTGTTGTTTCATCTCAGAATTGTCGGTTTTGGGCTTCTGAAAATCCAAATTTTACGATTCATTGACAATATTATAAAAAAGTGAATGTGTGGTGTGCCGTTTCTTATCACGTTGGAGTTATTGGATTTAATTTCATTGAGGGAAGGTTAAACCAGCACACTTATTTATAGCTTCTTGAAAGATTTTCTGAAGAATATTAGAATATTTTAAGAGATATGCCTTTAGCAGAGGCGCGTTTAGGCCTAGGCGCACTAGGCGCCCGCCTAGGGCCCCACTTTTCCAGGGGCCCCCATTTCCCGATTTATTGAGGTAAAAAAGCGATGTAAAAATTGTATTTCTTTGTTGTGTCGTTATTTATTTTCGCTTTTGCGATAGCAATAATGATAATTACAACTATCATGAAATACATTTCTTCCCTTTTCCATATCATCCTCATCAGATCTCAATTGCAACAAAAGTAACAAAATAAGAATAGTTCATGAGAGTATGTATTCACGAACATTTGTCGTTTATTTACATTTTATATCATTTGAATTTTAAATCATTTTATAGTTCTTCCTTTCCATTTCAATTTTTTTCATATTTCAATGTAGAAGTCTATAGGAATTTATTGTTTGTGTTTATCGTGTTTGAATATTCTTGAATATTAATCTTTTTAATCTTTATTCACTGTATCACACTGAAAAAAATATGTTCGTAATATTAATGAATCGGTTCATCGACTGAAAAGTGATGAATCTGTTTATTCATATAATGTACGTTTACATAGTAACAATAAATGTGTACATTGTCTTAATGAACATATACATTATATCAATAAACAGATTCATAAATTCTCAATGAACTTTCATTTATTGATTTCTCGAACATATTTTTTTCAGTGTATTAAAAAAAGATGCAATCAATTAACAGACCAATTTGGCAATTCCTCAGACGTTACTATTTAAGTTTCAGCAGTCGGCACGTGCGAGATGACGAATCAGCTTTTCGGTATATTTCACATTAATGAAAATAAATCTACTGATAATGATGATGCGAAAATTCAAGAACCTGAGACAGAACAATCTAGAAAACCCGAGAAAATAACTGAGAAAATTTTGATTTTGAAGCCAGTGATAAGGACTGCGAAAACCAGGAACCATTAGGAAACGATTCTAGTGAATCTGGCTATAATGAACAAATAGAAAAAGAATCTGAAAATAAAGAAAATTTGGAAAAAGAGTACGACGATGCAAAAAAGCTAATAATCAGTGCACTACAATAATCAATGCATTAGTATCAACCTATAGAGGCGACATAGATTCCGAGCTATCTCCAGATAAATTGCATCAATTTTTGATATAGCCGGCTTAAGTCGCCTGCTGAAATGTATAAAGGACCCCGCAGTTTTTTATAGTAAAGATGTGTTTCAGTCGATAGTTCTGAAACTTGGGGAAAATGTTTTCCTGGGCCCCCTGATTAAAATTTTTTTTGACCACCAGTTCGACCGAATTCGATTTTTTTATTTAGAGACGATTGAAACTGTGAACATCTGCGAAGGTCTGCTTAAATGTTCCATAAAAATTCTGAAAATATTCATACTCATTTTTTGGAGAAAGACAAACATTTTTTGTTTCTTGGTGTTTTTTTTTTTTCAAAATGCTTCTTTCTGTCGGAAAAAAATAACAAAGAGAAAAAAATTAATTTTTTGCAGTTTTTTACGGGAAAAGGAAGCACTTTGGAGAGAAGGTTGAAGAGGCATAAGCTGATTATTTTTACCTAAAGAACGTGCCTGAATATTTTGGGATCTTTCTGAAGTAGAAAAAAAATAAAATTTTAGGGAAATTCTTGGTCGAAATTATTTTTGTCTAAGAAATTCTGAAAACCGGTAGGCGTGTTCTTTGAACAAAAATAAGCATCTTTTGTCTCTTGGTGTTTATCTTCAAAGTGCTTGCTTTTCCCGTAAAAAAATTACAAAAAATATTTCTGTTTGTTTGTTATTTTTTTCTGGAAGAAGGAAGCACTTTGAAAAAAAATGCCAAGAGACAAGAGATTCTTATTTTTATTCAAGAAATGAGCATGAATTTTTTCAGAATTTTTATGGAACATTTACGCAGACCTTCGAAGATGTTCACAGTTTCAGTCGCCTCTAGATAAAAAAATCGAATTCGGTCGGACTGGTGGTAGGAGAGAATGTTAATCAGGGGGTCCAGGAGAATATTTTCCCCAAGTTTCAGAACAATCGACTGAAACCTATTCTTACTATAAAAAACTGCGGAGTCCTTCATTCTCAATGTGTTGCAGGCGACATTTTTTAATGTTCATACCCTTTCGTGTATTTACTTGACCATTCATGTAAACGCACTTTAATATTAATAACTACCTACGAAGTACTTCGGGACAACAGCGACTTCAAAATTTGTCTCTTCTGTATACTGTATCAGAGGAAACACAAAACTGCGATATCAAACGTTCAAATTGACAAGTTTGCTAACATATAAAGCCGGAAAAAAATAATATGATAATATGTATTTGTAAAAATATACTTGCCTTCAAATCTTTAGATCTAATATTTTTTTAATCGAGGGGCCCTCAAATCTCACAGCGCCTAGAGGCCCAACTTATCTAAACGCGCCCCTGGCCTTTAGTTCATGTTCAACATGATGGTTGCACTGGCCACTCCACAGAAATGGTTAATAGGTGGTTGAATTTAAATTTTGGAGAAAATTGGATTGCCGGGAATGGACCGATCAAGTGGCTACGTCGAATAATAAAAAAATTGTAAACATTGTTTTGTATTGGTCAATAATTAATTTGTTTGCGAATTTGTTATGTTTTTGACATAATTGTTATTATTTTTAAACATCATTAATCTTCTGTTAATAATTGTTTCTTGTTTTACAATTAGTTCGATTAACATTATACCTTCTTACATCCAGTATATTCAATTTTTTATTTACCAATAGTTTTTGAGATGATTAACATTTGCTCCTACACAACTTTAAATATGAATTCAACTCTTTATTCCCAAAAATGGGAAGTTTCAAAAAAATAATTTTATATACGTGAAACTTGGTATAGAGGTATAAAATTGCATTCTAAATAACTTTTCTTAGTGGATTTTTTTCATATTTTGAAAAATAGAGGTACTTTATTAGTGGTGATTTTTACAACTTTGCTTATAAAACCAAATCAAGTCATTTTTGTTGTACTTTAGTTTTACAACAAGCATGGCTCAATCCCCAAATACCATTCCAAAATTTTTGGTCCATTACACCTCTTGTTACATCTATCCTGGGACACACTGTATATTAAAAGTACGAGTCTAGTATCATAGGGTCCACTCGAGTAGATGACCTGCTAAGTTTGAAAACACTTTATTTTATTATTACTTAGGTCTACTGGATGGCATGTTGGCACTTCTGAAAATAGATGTTTCACTTGCCCTTAAATGACGACCGAATTCCAACATTTGGCAATCATAAATTACATACCGAAGTAAATATTGATCTATCGATGTTAAACAGTCCACATATACTAAATCTGATTTTGCATTTTGAAAGCTGCATCGCAAAAGCAACCAACTAAAACATACCAAAATAGCAACATATTATGATTAAAGGCTTAAAGCTAGTCAAAACTTACCGCGTCGTCAACTGCACCAAGATCATTAGTTAACAACTTGTGCACAATGAACATAGTTTTTTCACTCTAAAACATATGCAGAACAAAATCTATTATGCTTCAAACTACAAATCAATATGTATATTTTAGGTAAGAGTTTTATTATAACGAGAGTTCGTATCTCACAGAGACGTAGTAGACCGAGCTCCCATGGCAAGAAAGGTACCCCATCGAACACCTCAAATTTGAAAGGTGAAAATGGTTGCAAAACGTATAAAAGTCACATTACGCCCGCCAGACTAGTAAAAATTTATTAATTGTTCTCCTATGAGCCCAACAAGAAAAGATGCGTGTAACAAATACGAAAAACTAAAGAAAATGAAGGCTACAGAAAAACAGTATACACCAAACATAGACAAAAGGATAAAAGAAGCAGCGAAAGAAAGCAGAGAGAAGACACAAACAGAAAAAATGCAGGGAATTCTTCGAAAACATCGAATCCCTCCCAGCAGGACAGAGATTAAACCAACCTTTCAGACACCTAAAAACATACAGGAAAAACAACAATACGCGGCCAAGAAAATACATCCCACTGCAGCATTGGATAAGGAAACTCGAAGAAGAAGGAAACGCAAAGAAAAATCAAACAGAACTAATACACGAAACGGATCACCGGCCTTTGGACAAACCGTCATCAAAAGAAGAAATACTAGAAATAGTGGCAAGAGCTAAGAGAAACACAACTTAACTTGACGTTTCGCTGATCATGCTGTCAGCTTCTTAAGAAGGGTTCCAAAGACTGAAGTTGTTGAGTTCGGCTCCTCGTTATATACCTGGGCGCTGCTACGCTTGGTTGCACATTCGTCGTGCTCCGTTGATTGTGACCGATTACATTACTGGTACTTGGCAAAGCTAGTCTCCATGTATTGCTTAGTCAATACCCATCTTCTCTGTTGAAATTGTTCTTATTTTTCATAATTTCCAGTGATTCCCTAATAATTCTTGGGTAACAACGTGCACTTCTGTCCAATATTCTAACGTTCTCGTATTTGATATTATGGTTCTCATTATGATGAACATGTTCTGCTACAGCCGACTTATCTGTGTATCCGAGTCTAGTATATCTCTGATGTTCCTTGATTCTGCACTGGATACTTCGCCCTGTTTGTCCGATGTAACTTTTTCCGCATATACAGTCCAACTGGTAAACACCTTTCGTCAACAGTTTAGGGATGGGGTCCTTGTTTGAGGGAAGCAACTGTTGTATTTTCTTCACTGTTCGAAAACGTACTCCTATTTTCTTTTTTGATAGAATTCTTCTTAGCTTATCCGTGACTGCGGCGACGAATGGTAAGCACGCATATGTTGTAGGTTGTTCCTTTTCTTCAGTTATTGTTCTTATCTGTCTATTAATAATTCGTTGCATATCTCTTTGCTTGTAACCATTCTTTTCTAGTGCTTGTTGGACGTTTTTAAGTTCCTCGGATTTGCTCTTTTCGTCACATATTGTTGCAGCTCTGTGGAACAAAGTTCTTATCAGCGACCTCTTTTTGTTGTGGATGGTGGTGTGATGTAGCGTGCAGGTAACGATCAGTATGCGTTTTCTTCCTATAAACTCCATGGGCCAGTTTACCATTGTTTGAACGGTTCACCAATACATCTAAGAAAGGCAAACCTCCCTCTTGTTCGGTCTCCATCGTAAACTTGATGTTTGGATGACGATTGTTTAAATGATCGAAGAAGATAGCTAACGACGATTCTCCATGGGGCCATATAATGAAAGTGTCGTCTACGTAGCGTAACCAACATTTCGGTTTCTTCTCACTGCAGCGTATAGCTTCTTCTTCAAATTCTTCCATGAATATGTTGGCGATGACTGGTGAAAGTGGTGATCCCATAGCTGCTCCATACTTCTGCTCGTAGAAATCGCCATCCCATAGAAAATATTTCGCCGATAGGCACACGCGGACCAGATCCGGGATGTCTTCTCTTAGTCCTTTGGGTATAAGTTTACGCCGTATAAGGCCAACTGTTTCATCAATAGGTACGTTCGTGAACAAAGATTCTGCGTCGAAGCTAACCATGATGTCTTCATTCGTTACTTCTAAACCCTCTACAATTCCCACGAAGTGTCCTGAGTTCTTCACGTAGCTACTTGTCTTGCCTACATAGGGTTGCAGTATATTAGGAAACAAACAAACCCGGAAGAAACTACTTCATTGGACAACGGCCGTGAAAACCTGCATTGCACTAATAAACGCATGCCTACACGAAAACACCGCCATACGATGGTTTGGACAGACAACGGAATTTAAAATGAAGAACATAGGAGTCAAGCAAGAATGTGCGCTATTGCCCCGATTATTCACAGTCCTGTATCAAGTGATAGAAAGCACAATAAAGGATGATTAAAATTTCTACAAAAAGGCTGAAGTGATGAGACCCCCCATCGTGCTTGCATACGCCGATTATACACTCATCATCAGTGAAAATGAACAAGAAAGACATCCTTAAATTTCTAAAAACCATGATACCACATCTGGACTCTTCTGGAATGAGCATAAACTTTAAGAAGAGCCTAGTAATTAGAGATGTGTAACACTGTGTTGAATGGCGCTTTTGTGCTGACACCTATTGGTGTGTCACATGTGTTGAAACAGCTTATATGACACAGTGACACTTTTATAACACTCAAGATGGCGGGAGCTGGAGGGTTCATGTGCGGTATCACAGATCACGCAGACGCACGCGCAAGCTTCTACGCAGTTTAGTAGGTAAATGAAACAAAGCAATCACAAACATAAAAAATGTATTCAAAATAAAACTATTTCTTTCATCCATTTTGGATATAACAAAACCAGGAATTTGCATCAAGCTACACCAAAAATGAAAAGGGACTAATCCTTATTGTTTAAATTGAGATTTATAAAAACCTCTTGAAATGCTTTATTCGTTTTTTGTCTCTTGTTTTTCATTAACTGTCATTAACCATAATTTTTATTTCGCAAGCACACTTGTAGACAGTAATCTCTAGACGGCAAACCGTTATGAAGCATTTTTTGTGTGGCTGTTAGTAGCTATCTGGGAATCCGCGAATCCTGCATCGTATTATTAAACAGCGCTGCTGTGTTGCATTTTCAATACTGATCAGTATCAATGTTGAAAATGTTAAAGCATCTATCAGTATAGATACTTTAGCGCCAATGACGTACGGTACTTGAAACCATTTTGCTGTATTATGACACAATTTGAGCTAATGGAGTGAGTACATTCCCTAGCCACAATCACCCCAAATTAAAAAAAAAAAAAAAAAAAAATATGACACAATTGTGTTGATACTTCAAGCAGTTATTGTTTCAACACAAGAGAATTTAGAGTATTACCCATGACTACCAGTAATGGTGCGAGACCCACCGACTAAAACAAGCCCAACCGGTGGGGAAGAATACAAAATAGGAGACTACACCCTAAGAACTACGAACAGAATGAAATACATAGGAACATATCTAACGAATCAACTAAAATGGAGAGAAACAGTAAGGGAAAGAATCAAAACGGTATACAGAGTCACAAGAGCTAAACTACTTTTCACTGAGGAAAATAAACCACCATGGAGTCTAACTAAAAAGATATACACGACCATTATAATGCCTACGATGACATACGGAGTCAAAACTCAGTAACCACAAAGGGAAATAGAAGAAGTCTGAGAATAGCCGAAAAAGACATTGTACAACTACTGGCAAAAACAGGAAAACCACAAAAAACGACAGAAAACGTCAGCATTACTAGAGGGGAAGGGGAAAACAATAATTAAAAAAATGTAATCATACGCAATGAAATGCTAGGGACACGTCCAAAAACGAGACACAACACACCTACTACCTAAGACTAGACAGCAACGAACTGAAAATAAGGAGGCCATGTCACATATAAATCCCATATGCGACACTGAAAAGGACAGCGATATTTTGTTTAACACTAGCAGATATATGTTGCCAGGTTAAATAGCCGAGACTCATACACAGTTAAACGTCAACTAAACAGTTTAGCTGCAATAAAATATTGAATTTTCGTAAGACGTACAGATTTCACTATTATTTTAAAATAAGCCTTACAAATGATACAAATAAGTAATGTAAGGAATTATGCGATGTAGGTAAATGTACTTTGATGCAAATATTATAATAATACGATTAAAATCCTCTATTACCTACTTCAGTCAGGTATTAAAATTCCGATTCGGATTATCCGAATCATCCCGAGGGTATTTAATCTTGACGTGTCAAATCCACAGTAAAAGTCCGAGGTCATCGGCGGCATTTCTGCTAGATCAAAGGAGTGTCGCATATGGGATTTATATGTGGCCATGTTACACAAAGATAACAACAATAGAGAGGATCATGAATAGACTAGGAAATGATTATACTCACTGGGAAAGAACGGCAGAGAAAAATACGGAATACAATAAAGAAATTTCAAGGATATACACACTGTCAGATTCAGGAACAGAAAACTCAGAAGAAGAATAGATGAGAAGATGATCACAGACAGAAACTAAAAAGAAGCATATCAAATATCTGAAATTTAAAATAAGATCTCTCCTATCTATTACAACTTGTCTGGCTGAAAATTTTTGTTAATTAATTTGTCAGACTTAATTTTGAAGGCATTAATGCATCAGGATCAATCACTGGCAACTCATAACACATCCTTAAAAAAAACAACTGAGCTCGTCTATGCATAATTTGTCTGTCATTGAAAAAATGTTTTTCACCATGGCTTGTGGCGGCCAAGCGTTCATAGCAATGTCGCTTTTTGATCCTTCGATGTCGGCTCTTCCTATCATGGCACATTACAAAATGTGGTCGCGGCGCTTAAAAAATGAGGTCTGTCATAGTGAAAAATAATTTTTCGCTGACAGATCAATTTTTATGCACAAAAGAGATCTCAAACTTAATTACAGAAAAAATTAAGGTGGTGATTTGGCGCGGCCATTATAAAAGCTTATTTTAAAAAAAACGTTATTACGGCGCTTAAGAATTAAGTCTGACATGGTGAAAAGCATTTTCTCAGTGACAGACAAATGTTTATGAGTAGAGATCTTAAATTTTAGTTGATTTTTTTTATCCTGATGTATTGATGCTGCATATTCAAAATTAAGTCTGACAAATTAATTAGCAAAAATTGTCAGCCAGATAAGTTGTAATAGATGGGAGAGATGTTAAACTTCATTTTAATACAAAAAACCGCTGCCCAAGGAATCACTACTTCCACATCCAGATTCTTCATCCAAGTCACTTTAAAGGAAACATCTTGACTATATTTGCACTCTAGTATGTGGAAATTATTGGTCATAGAATTTTAATATTTGGGGCAGATGTCATAGAAAAGTTAGAGGAGTTGGTTTCTATCATATACGTTAAAAATGAAGTTTCTAGTTTACTCTACTTATTTTTCACTATACACAACCTACCACCTCCCACCCCTTCAATGCAGTCATCTCAATCAGATGTCACTACAATACATACGTGTAGTAACTTTCACGTGAATATCTCAATTTGATGTTATCAATCTCATTAATAATGAAGCGGAGGTGGTGGGGTTTGAAAAATATTAGAAAGAAATCTTGGTTTTTAGTATATACCTACGCCAAATCCCAAATTTCTGTACTCTTACCAGCTTGATTCACTTATATTCCCCTAGTCCTCCTGTTCACTCCAACCCTTCTACGGAATCATCCCAAAATATAATCTAGTTCCAGATGTCGTTATAATACATACGTCTACCAAATTACAAGTGAATATCTCAATTTTATTTTATCAACCCCTCTAATAATGTAGTAAGGGTAGTGGAAGGGTTGAAAAATATTATTAAAAAATCTGAGGCCTTAGCTTCTAGGACATACACCGAATTTCAAGTTGCAGTACTCTTACCAGCTTGCTTTACTTATTTTTCCCTATTTACCTCTACTTACCCCCACTCCTTCAACGCAATCATGTCAAAATATAATCTAGTTTTAGATATAGTTATAATACATAAATGTACCAAATTTCAAGTAAAAATTTAAATTTAATTTTATCATCTCTCTTAATAAGGGAGTGGGGGTGGTGGGGAGATGGAAAATACTAACAAAAAAACCTGAGACCTTCGCTTCTAGTATATACACCAAATCCCAAATTTCTGTACTTTTACCAGCTTGCTTTACTTATTTTCCCCTATTTACTCCTATTTAACCCCTAACCCTTCAACGGAATCATCTCAAAATATAATCTAGTTCCAGATGTCGTTATAATACATATGCGTACTAAATTTCATGTGAATATCTCAATTTCATTTTATCAACCCCTTGAATAATGGAGTAGGGGTGGTGGGGGGCTGAAATATACTATTAAAAAATCTGAGGCCTTAGCTTCTAGTACATACACCGAATTTCAAGTTTCTGTACTCATACCAGCTTGCTTTACTTAATTCCCCCGATCTACCCCTAAATAACCCCCAACCCTTCAACGGAATCATCTCAAAGTATAATCTAGTTCCAGATGTCGTTATAATTCATACGTGTACCAAATTTCAAATGAATATCTCAATTTTATTTTATCAACCCTTTTAATAATGAAGTAGGGGTGGGGTGGTGGGGTTGAAAAATATTATAAATAATCTGAGCCCTTGGCTTCTAGTACATACACCGAATTTCAAGTTTCTGTAGTCTTACCAGCTTGCTTTACTTATTTTCCACTATTTACCCCTATTTAACCCCCAGCCCTTCAACGGAATCATCTCAAAATATAATCTAGTTCCAGATGTCGTTATAATACATACGTGTACCAAATTTCAAATGAATATCTCAATTTTATTTTATTTTCTTTTCCTTTCCCCCTTTTCATATTGGAGTAGGGGTGGTGGGGGTTGAAAAATATTACAAAAAAATCTGACGCTTTGGCTTCTAGTACATACACCGAATTTCAAGTTTCTATACTCTTACAAGCTTGCTTTACTTATTTTCCCCTATTTACCCCTATTTAACCCCCAACCCTTCACCGGATATCCTCAAAAAACAATCCAGTTCCAGATCTCGTTATAATATATACGTGTACAAAATTTCAAGTCAATATCTTAAACCGTTCCGGAGAGAACGTGCGGACAAAAAAAGTTACAGACTGGCAGACAGACCGACAGACAGACAGACAGAAATTTTTTTTCGCTCAAATTTAAAATCTCGACGTTTCATGACATTCTAAACCTATTTCACGAATAAAAATTTTTGAAATTTTTTTTGTAATTACTATACTTCCAATCCACTACGTGGATGTGGAAGTAATTAAGGTGTTATGTAGTGCACATTCATAAAGAAATAATTTATAAAAAATTAAACCTGATAACTTAATTAACAAAAATTGTCAGGCACACAAACTTTTTCAAAAATAGGTCATTATTTACCACACATTGTGGGAATTTCAAGCAGGTGTTTTGGAAAGTAAAACCATATTACTTCCACATCCACGTAGTGGATTGGAAGTATAGTAATCGCAAAAAAAATTTCAATTTTTTTTTTCATGAAATGGGTTTAGAATGTCATGAAACGTCGAGATTTTAAATTTGAGCGAAAAAAAATTTTCTGTCTGTCGGTCTGTCTGTCTGTCTGTAACTTCTTTTTTGTCCGCACGTTTTCTCTGGAACGGTTTAAGATATTGACGTCAAATTTTGTACACGTATATATCATAACGAGATCTGGAACTGGTTTGTTTTTTGAGGATATCCGGTGAAGGGTTGGGGGGTAAAGAGGGGTAAATAGGGGGAAATATGTAAAGCAAGCTGGTAAGAGTACAGAAACTTCAAATTTGCCGTATCTACTACAAGCTAAGGCCTCAAAAAAATTTTTATAATATTTTTCAACCCCCCACACCCTCCAATCCATTATTAAAGGGGTTGATAAAACAAAATTGAATTATTCATTTGAAATTTGGTACACGTATATGTAACAATGACATCAGGAACTAGATTATATTTTGGGATTATTCTGATGAAGGGTTGGGGGTTAAATAGGGGTAAATAGGGAAAAATAAGTAAAGCAAGCTGGTAAGAGTACAGAAACTTGAAATTCGGTGTATGTACTAGAAGCCAAGGCTTCAGGTATTTTAATATTATTTTTCAACCTCCCACCACCCCTACTCCAGTATTGAAGGGGTTGATAAATATAAAATTGAGATATTCACTTGAAATTTGGTACACGTATGTATTGTAACGGCATCTGGAACTAGATTATATTTTGAGATGTTTCCGTTGAAGGGTTGGAGGTTAAATAGGGGTAAATAGGGGAAAATAAGTAAAGCAAGTTGGTAGGAGTACAGTAACTTGAAATTAGGTACATGTACTAGAAACCAAAGCCTCAGACTTTTTAATCATATTTTTCAACCCCCGATCACCCCTACTCCATTATTAAAGGGGTTGATTAAATAAAATTGAGATATTCATTTGAAATTTGATACACGTATGTATTATAACGACATCTGGAACTAAATTATGTTTTGAGATGATTCAGTTGAAGGGTTGGGGGTTAAATAGGGGTAAATGGGGCAAATTAAGTGAAGCAAGCTGGTAAGAGTACAGAGACATGAAACTCGGAGTATGTACTAGAAGCCAAGATATCAAATATAGATATTTTTCAACCCCCCGACCACCCCTACTCCATTATTAAAGGGGTTGATTAAATAAAATTGAGATTTTCACTTAAAATTTGGTACACGTGTGTACCATAACGACATCTGGAACTAGATTATATTTTGAGATGATTCCGTTGAAGGGTTGGAGGTTAAATAGGGGTAGATAGGGGAAAATAAGTAAAGCAAGCTGGTAAGACTACAGAAATTTGGGACTTGGTGTATATACTAGAAGCAAAGGTCTCAAGTTTTTTATAATCGTTTCCATCCCCCACCATCACCACTCCCTTATTAAAATAGTTGATAAAATTAAATTTAGATTTTCACTTGAAATTTGGTACACGTATGTGTTATAACGATATCTGAAACTAAATTATATTTTGACATGATTGCGTTGAAGAAGTGGGGGGTAAGTAAAGGCAAATAGGGAAAAAATTAAAGCGAGCTGGTAAGAGTACAGAAACTTGATATTCGGTGTATGTCCTAGAAGCCAAGGTCTCAGATTTTTTAATAATATTTTTCAGACCCAGCCATGTCCGCTCCATTATTAATGGGATTAATAACATAGAATTGAGATATTCACTTGAAAGTTAGAACAATTATTATGTATTGTAATGACATCAGATTGAGATGATTCCGTTGAAGGGGTGGAGGTGGCAGGTTGTGAATAGGGGAAAATAAGTAGGGTAAACTAGAAACGTCATTTTTATCGTATATAGTGGAAACCAACGCCTCAAACTTTTCTATAATATCTGCCCCAAATGTTATTAAAATTCTATGACAAATAATTTCCACGTACTAGAGTGCAAATCTAGTCAAAATGTTTCCTTTAAAGTGACTTGAATGAAAAATCTGGATGTGGAAGTAGTGATTCCTTAGGCAGCGGTTTTTTTAAATTAAATTCAAAAATTCTTAAAAACAGCAATTAACAAATATTTACTAGTCTGGCGAGCATAACAAGATTTTTATCTGTTTTGCAACTATTTTCATATTTTAAATTTCAGGTAAATTGAAAAAAATCCAACAAAAAAATTGAGAGTGAAACAGAGCTAAAACGGAATATAAATCATTACAAAAATTACGTAATTAGCAGTATAAAAAACGTGACAACCGCTTCCCTGCCTCTGGCATAAATAAATAGTGAAGAAGAAGAAATATACAGTGTGAACCTAAAGAAACGCACAGAATTCATATCTTTGTTATCTGTCATATGTCAAAAAAAACCCTCGAACAGGTCGATTTTAGTTTTGTAAATGCTACATTTTGTCACTATACCAAAATTTATGACGTCATTGGTTTTTTAGTTATGACGTCATCATATTTTTTTTTAATGGAAACATACATTTTTGTTTACTGTTTTTGGTGGTATAATCCTTTAGCTTTCTGGTGATAAGAAAAAAATTGATATTACCTAAGCCATTCTTTTGGAAAAAATATTTTTATTGATTGATACCTTACATAAGTAATTGTGAGAAGAAAAATCATCTCCATTGCTCAAATTGCGACCCTCCAACCATTTGGCATTGACCAAGACGGGTGTAAACACTGCACGCTGTTCTGAATCATCTCATGGGCAATTCGTCTCATCTCCAAGCCAATTCTGTCTTTCAATTCTTCTATGGTATCCGGTCTGTTAAAATACACCCTTGACTTTAAGTAACCCCAAAGAAAAAAGCCTAAGGGGGTTAAATCCGGTGAACGCGGGGACCACTCAATCGGACATCGACGACCAATCCACCTTCCAGTAAAAGTGTCCTCTAAAAACTGACGCACTGCTATCCCAAAATGAGGTGGGGCCCCGTCTTGCTGAAATCAGACGTTTTTACCAGGAATATCTTCATCTTCATTGTTCGGAAACATAACTGCTAAGGTTTTTCACTAACTCAAGTCGCAAAAATTGTAAATATCTTGTGGCCGTAAGATCTTCTTCAAAAAAAGATGGTCCTAATATACGATCACCAATCATACCTGCCCACACGTTTACTTTGAGTCGTCGCTGTCTATGGGCTTCTTGAGTCCAATGTGGATTTTCGCGTGACCAATACCTACAGTTATGCCGATGTACAGTCCCCTTTAAAGAAAATGTAGCTTCATCAGAAAAAACAACGTTCTTTAAAAAATTTGGGTTTTCATCGCACAAGGTCATCAACTATTCACAAAACTGTAAGCGCCGATCTGGATCGTCCTCATTCAATTCCTGGATTAGCTGCACTTTGTATGGGTGGTATTTTTCTTTTTTCAATAGACGTACACAGAAATTTGACTCGCGTTATGATGTACAGCCAGCTGCCTTGTCGAAAGATAGTGGTTTTCCTCACTTTCTAGAAGAATATTTAATTTGGTTTCATTGCTTTTGCTAGGGCGACCAGATCGAGGGAGGTCAGCTACACTGCCAGATTCGTCATATCTAGCCACCAATCTACTTACAGTGGATCTAGAAATTTGCTTTTCGGCATTGAAAACATCACATGCTTCCTATGAGTTCTCAGCCTATCACCAAATCCAACCATCATCAAAAGTTCTACGCGTTCTCTTTCATTTAAACGTGGCATTGCATTCACTAGTTTTACACTGTCTCAGAAGTGTCACAAAACTGAGGTTCCACACGTGCCAGGAATAATAAAGTTATCGATACTTTACACAAAAAGTCCTGTATCTCTCTGTTGTTAAGGTGATTGTTTTTTTATTATTTTCTTTGTTTTGTTTTTATGTCAAATGTTTTCATGCTAGTTAAAACAAAAATGTAGGCAACAAGATTTATCAGTTCATAAGAAGGTGGAACATTACTCGTGAATTTGCGAAAGATAAGCTATTTTTACGTAAAATGTCATTTTTCTAAAAGAAGGTAATATCATTTTTTTATATCACCAGAAAGCTAAAGGAATATACCACCAAATACAGTAAACAAAAATGTCTGTTTCCATAAAAAAAATGTATGGCGTCATAACTCAAAAACCAATGACGTCATGAATTTTGGTATAGTGACAAATTGTAGCATTTACAAAACTAAAATCGACCCGTTCGAGGATTTTTTTGAAAAATGACACATACCAAAGATATGAATTTTGTGTGTTTCTTTAGGTTCACATTGTACATATATTAGTATCCAAAATTGTCACCGAAAATGTCCGTATGTGTACGTACAATCCATAGTGTACGTACAATTCATAGAATATCAACAAGGAAGTCATGTATAACATGGAACAGCAAGAAACTAAATTTTGTATATTTTAAATAGCCCAGGCAAAAGAGCCAAAAAAGGCACGTTTCAATAAAAAAATGCCAGCCGGGGTGGGGTTATTTAGCATACTTCTCGGTATGTATAACTTAATTATTGTATAGTACACGTAAAAGATATAATGAGACCATCGAAAACCATGCCGATAAAGCAGTTGAATCCGACAAAGCGATCGACAAAAGATACCGCCGCTCTTTTTGCACTGCGTTTCACTATTTTATTTACTATATGTACCTAAATTTCAACAGTTGAATATTAGTGCGTCTATGTTTAATTAACAAGTAAAGTTACGAGAAACGAGTTTTTGGCTTGTATAAATTAATCTTTAGGAGTTACGAAAATATGTCCTTAAAAGAAATTGCAGGTATTAATAATAATAATAATATCTACAAAATGCGGCCAACGACAACTGCATAAAAGTCGATTATTTAATTTTCTAACAAAATGCAAAATACTGCTAAAAGAAGCTGATTAAATTAATTTGTAACTAAAACTAAAATAATGAACATAGACGGAACAAACTTTGATAGATGATAGGCTTTTCTATGTGGAACGTATTTTTTATTTTTTTTTTGAATTGTGTACTTTTACAATTTTTGCAAGAAAGCATTTGTTTATTAAAAAGGAACTTTTTTTGAACATTAATTTCTACACTTTAACGCTATCGTAGCGTAACATGGTTGAACTTATTTTCTTCCTAAAGAGTTGTACCCTCGGACGTTCAAAATCGTGGTCGCAAATCATCATTATCTAGGCTTCCTTTTGAACATTCGAGTTCGGTTTTCCTTGCGCCCGCTGCAGCTCGTACAAAAAGTTATAGCAAATCGCTTTGGGGTAGCTCGACGAGATAGAATCAAATATCACATTAGTTTTACAAAAGAAGCATCCCACTCCATAAAACGGACCTCTTTTTACTTCCCTTTCTTCTGCACGTGTCTTTGCCCAATTATTGATATTTGTATTGCTATTGTTGATGTCAGTATTGATGTTGCTCTTGTCAAAAATACAACTCTTTGGGAAGAAAGTAAGCCCAACCATGGATACACTACGACACAGCGTGGCAGAATGGACAAAATGCGCTCTGAGGCTCAATATTGAGGTATCGACTTGAATCGACTGATTTTTTTAAATACTCAGAAAGGAATCTTCAATAGGAAGTCACTGCTTTTTTGAAATTTTTTGTTTGCATGGAAGGGTTAAAGTCATTCAAGGTCAGATTCGTATTTTTAAAAAGGCAACTCCCTAGTTTTCATTGCAAATTCAAATTGTCTGACTAAAAATAGACTACTTTTGTTCGAAACAGTTTTTCTGAAATTGCGATTTTTTTCAGTAATCCGGCGAGGAAAAATCAAAATTTTAGAGCTTTGCGACTTTTTTACTCGAAAAATAAAAGTTTGGACAAAAATTGCAGAAGACAAGAAGAGCTTGGAATCCTGAGAATATTTTCAATTTTTTCGGAATTTTCTAATGCCCTTTTTGATGCACTTTGATAAAAATCAACAAAAATCGATGATTTCTTTAAATAAATCACGATTTTCTTTATATTTTTGGTAAGTCTAATTTTATTAATATGTATCTATTTTCTAACAATTTCAACTGCTTACATCTTGTGAAAACGCCCGGCGCGGCCCGGCTATACCGGGTGAGTCACGAATTGCGCTCGCCCCGATATTTCCTAAAATGTTTAGAATAGAAAATTGAAATTTGGAGGCCTTATTACACGACTAAAATGCCATCTTTTCAATAAAAATTCAAGTTTGGTGCACATTCGGTTTGACCGAAAATGCCCACAACTTTCGATTTTTAAATGGAACACCCTATATATTTTTACATTTTTGGAATCTAGAGGAAATTTTGAATACAATACATCCATTTTGGTCACTTTTTGATAAACATTAAAAATTTTATTAAAAAATCTATTTCTGAATCCAAAGTGCTGTGGTGCCCAAAATATATTTTAGTTTGTGTGCTACGTTACTAGAGCAATATAATTGCATTACTTAATTCTCTAGAGGCGTTTAAAATTTTTAAATGTGATTTTTACCCACTAACTCGTTTTTTTTTAAATGGGAATTTAATCGTTCACCAACATTTTTAAATACCTCATTTTCATACGAATCTAATGATACCAAAATTTTGAAAATCCGCTCAGAGATATTTGAGATTTCAGCCAAAATACAATGCAACCAAGCTTTTAGAAACATGCGGCTAATAGATAATAGATTAGTGGGCTTTGGAAACTAAAATGGCACATTTCTGTGTAAATCTGGTAACCTAATAACATTGGAAAAATCATAGTAGCCATTGAATGTAATAAAACAATATCAGCTGTCAGACAGATACAAAATAAAGCGTTGCGGAAATCTCTTTGAGTAAAAATTAAAGAAAATGAATAATTTTAGTAGAAATGAAAAGGTCGATATGTTACTGATATATGGAGAGCGTCTCAAAAATTCAACTGCAGCCGCAGAACTGTATCAGCAACGATATCCCAACAGACGTCATCCAAGCAGACACTTGTTTGCCAGAGTGGAACAAGAATTAAGAAACGAACCCAATCAACAAGATGACCATCAAACATTTATTGTAAGTGAGGACAAAGAAATTGATGTATTAGGATTTGTGATGGTACAACCAACAACATCAACAAGGGAATTGTCAATGGAATTCGACATTAGTCAGTCTTCGGTTTGCAGAATTTTAAAGAAACATAAGTTTCGGTCTTATAAATACCAAATACACCAACATCTTTATGGAGATGATGACGACAGAGGAGGCTAGTATATTGCAACTGGTTCTTAAATGCAGTACAACAAAACCCAGGTTTTCCTTTTCATATTTTATATTCAGATGAAAGTATATTTACGAACCAAGGTATGTCTAACAGAAATAATACTAGGTACTGGGCTCAAGAAAATCCGAGGTTGGTAGGGCGGGGGAATATTCAGGAAAGATTTGGGTTTAACTGTTGGCTTGAAGTACTTGGAGATCGAATAATTAGACCCATATTTTTTTATGGAACACTTACTGGCGAACGATATTTATTCTTTTTATAAAACCAGACAGCAGAGTTTCTTGACTTACTTCCTCTTGCCTATTTACAAAATCTGTTTTTCCAACAAGATGGTGCTCCCCCACATAATTCCAGAAGAGTGATGGAATATTTAAACAACTTGCATGGTGAACGCCTTATCGCAAATCAAGGTCATATCAGGTGGCCTCCTAGGTCACCTGACTTAACACCCCTCCACTATTATGTATGGGGCACTCTCAAAAATAAAGTTTATAAAACTTCTTCAAATACCCGTGAAGAGCTGCAAAATAAAGTTGTACGGGCTCTTAATGAAATAACGCCGGCTGAATTGCGTAGAGCCATTCAAGCAACTGTACGCAGAGCCGAATTGTGTATAGAAAAAAATGGTGGACATTTTAAACAATATCTATAAATGTCAATTTATGGTTTAATTATATTAATTATTTTAAAGATACCTACTGTTACCTAGTTTAAGTAATTGTTCAAACGGAATTGATTTTTATTTATTTATAGCCCCGATATTTTTGTTCATTTAAATAAAACTCTGAAAACCGAACTGATGTCGCATTCTATTGCAAATGTCCTTGTGGATGTAGTTGTGTTTACCTCCACATACCTATGCTAAACTTAATTGTAACGTTCTTTGCGCTCACAATTATTAAATGTTTGATAGCTCAAGATTGCCTATAACTACACGAGTCTGTCTGACAGCTGATATTGTTTTATTACATTCAATGGCTATGATTTTTCCAATGTTATTAGGTTACCAGATTTACATAGAAATGTGCCATTTTAGTTTCCAAAGCCCACTAATCTATTATCTATTAGCCGCATGTTTCTAAAAGCTTGGTTGCATTGTATTTTGGCTGAAATCTCAAATATTTCTGAGCGGATTTTCAAAATTTTGGTATCATTAGATTCGTATGAAAATGAGGTATTTAAAAATATTGGTGAACGATTAAATTCCCATTTAAAAAAACCGAGTTAGTGGGTAAAAATCACATTTAAAAATTTTAAACGCCTCTAGAGAATTAAGTAATGCAATCATATTGCTCGTTTTATTTTTATAGTAACGTAGCACACAAACTAAAACATATTTTGGGCACCACAGCACTCTGGATTCAGAAATAGATTTTTTAATAAAATTTTTAATGTTTATCAAAAAGTGACCAAAATGGATGCATTGTATTCAAAATTTCCTTTAGATTCCAAAAATGTAAAAATATATAGGGTATTCCATTTAAAAATCGAAAGTTGTGGGCATTTCCGGTCAAACCGGATGTGCACCAAACTTGATTTTTTATTGAAAAGATGGCATTTTAGTCGTGTAATAAGGCCTCCAAATTTCAATTTTCTATTCCAAATATTTTAGGAAATATCGGGGCGAGCGCAATTCGTGACTCACCCTGTATAAATGACACGTACGTATTCTAGTAATCAGCAACATTTTTGTTTCTGAGGGTAATCTAACAAGAAATTTGGTATCATGACAAGCCGGAGCAGAAACGAATATAGTATTTGGCAACATTTTATAAAAAAGAAAGTGATTGGCTAGCTAGGTTGCAGAGAAGTGTGTAAAAAGTGTGCTAAGGAATTGCAAGGTCTAGTGGATAGACTGGAAAGTCACCGGGAAACCTGCAAAAGTAAAACCAGTGATGACATCATTGATATCAGTGGTCAGCCCCAGCCTGGAACTAGCCAGAATGAAGTTATCCAGTTAGCAAAGACACAGAGAAGCGAGAACTAGAACTGTGACGAGGGAAATGTAGAATGTGGAAGTGAAAGTAGTGGAAATAGCAGTCATTTGGGATATTTGGGTTCTTTTGTTATGCGAACTGGACAAGACAAGAAGAAAGAATTGGACAAAAAAATAGCCAAAGCCGTTTACGCAATAAATTGCAGTTTTGGAGCAATAGAAAATAAAGAAATTCGAAAGGCCATAGAAATGCTAAGACCCGGTTACGTTCCTCCATCTATATTTCAGTTGTCGTCAACGCTCCTGAATGAGATATTTGAAGAAGAAAAATCTACATATTTTAACAAGTTTCCTGGACAGTCTGTTTGCATGTCCTTGGACGGATGGTCTAATGTTCGTAATGAGCCGATAATCTGAGTCGCTTTAACAGCAGAAAATGGAAACGGCGTTCTTTTAGAAAGCATAGATACATCCGGTCATCCCAATACAGCTGATTATATTGCCGAATTGGCTATTAGCTCAATAAATGAGTGTAAAAGTATATATGCTTGTTCGGCGCACTTACTTAATTTGCTCTCCAAAGATTTAGAAGCATCGCGGGTAAAGAGCATATAGTACACATTGTGAAATACTTTAGAAACACCCATTTGCCAAGTGCTTGGTATAAAGAAAAAGGCGGCAAGAAATGGATATTACCTTAATATATTCGATGGAGTACACTTTCAGATTGTCTTTAAATCTATGTAAATGAGTGGCCAAAATTGTTATTAATATGTAAAGAGCATAAAGAAGAAATTAATCCAGTGATTTTTAAAAAAGTTTCAGATATCTATATTAAAAGGATGGCTGAAGATTTTTTAGTTACTAAAGCCCATTTCTGTAGCACTTGGCGCAATGCAACATAAAGGTGCATTTTGCCTCAAGCAGTTCAAGAATGGAAAAAGCTAAAGGCTATTTTTGACAGCTTTGAAAATGAAAGAAGCTTGCGTCAATATCAACTGTTTCAGAAAAGATATGTTAAAGCTTCTAATTCCCTTTCACTTTTAGGCATATACAGTGTGTCACAGGATAGATGTAACAAGGGGTGTAATGGACCAAAAATTTTGGAATTTTGGAATGGTATTTGGGGATTGAGTCCTGCTTGTTGTAAAACTAAAGTATACCAAAAATGACTTGATTTGGTGTTTTACAGGGTGTTTTATAAGCAAAGTTGTAAAAATCACCAATAATAAAATACCTTTATTTTTCAAATATATGAAAAAATTCCGCTAAGAAAAGTTATTTAGAATGCAACTTTAAACCTCTGTACCGAATTTCAGGAATATAAAATAATTTTTTGAAACTTCCCATATTTTCAGTAAATTAGTATTTTACTTTGAACCTTTGAATTAAAACTGGATAGAAATTATTTATTGTGAATTAATATTTAAAGTTATGTAGGAGCTAAGAGTAGGCTATGAGAAAAGCAGTGGATACACATTTATCATTTATTATTGACATATCTGTCAAACGTAGCCAATATTATCCTTAATTTCTGTTTCAAATTAACGAACCAAGCATAAAAAATTAAGTGAAAATGGTACTCACAGTGCGTGAAAAAATTTATATTGAGCAATACTACGGAGTTGGCGGTGAAAACTCGCTAAGAGAAGTGGTAAGCCAATTTAATTTGAAATTTACAAACACTGCTTTGTCACTTACTCAGGCTATGAGAATGATTAAGAAGTTTCTGGCTACTGGTAGTGTTCTTAACATGAAAAGAATAAAAGCATATGATGAAGACAATGTTGGGGCTATTATAGCTCATGCCTCTGTTATAAAAAATCCTAGGAAGCCACTAACAGAGAGGTCAGCTCTTATTAATATTAGCAAGTCTGAACTCCAGAGAATTTACAAGGCAAAGAAAATTAGGGCATATAAAGCAAATTATATACATACGGTTGAAGAAGGTGACGACGGCTGTAGGTTGCATTTTTGTTTGACCATTGGAGAAAAAGTCATGGAAGAGATATTTTTTCATCATTTCGTAATTTTCTCAGATAAATACACATTCACAACCAATGGTGTTGCTTCATATCAGAATTGTCGGTTTTGGGCTTCTGAAAATCCAAATTTTAGAATTCATTGTAGAAGACAATATTATAAAAAAGTGAATGTGTGGTGTGCCGTTTCTTGTCACGTTGGAGTTATTGGACCTTATTTCATTGAGGGAAGGTTAAACCAGCACACTTATGTACAGCTTTAAATTTTCTAAGAGATATGCCTTTGGTTAATTTTCAACATGGTGGTTGCCCTGGCCACTCCACAGAAATGATTAATCGGTGGTTGAATTTAAATTTTGGAGAAAATTGGATTGCCAGGAATGGACCGATCAAGTGGCAGGCGAGATCCCCAGACCTATCAATATTGGATTTCTTTTTATGGGGTCGCCTCAAGCAGTTGGCTTACGCTGAACTACTTCCTAACGATGTAGCAGTATTGAAGCAGAGAATTACAAATGCTGTAAACTCCATACCGTTAGATCATATTCGAAACAGTTTTAAGGACTTCAGGCGAAGGATCGAAATGTGCTTGGATATGGGTGGTAGCTACGTCGAATAATAAAGAAATTGTAAACATTGTTTTGTATTTGTCAATAATTAATTTGTTTGTGAATCTGTTATGTTTTTGACATTTATTGCTTGTTATAATTTTTAAACCTCATTAATCTTCTGTTAGTAATTGTTTCTTGTTTTACAATTAGTTTGATTAACATTATGCCTTCTTACATCTCGTATATTCAATTTTTTATTTACCAGTAGCCTACTTTTTGAGATGATTAACATTTGCTCCTACACAACTTTAAATATAAATTCAACTCTTAATTCGCAAAAAATGGGAAGTTTCAAAAAAATAATTTTATTTTCCTGAAATTTGGTGTAGATGTATAAAATTGCGTTCTAAATAACTTTTCTTAGTGGAATTATTTCATATGTTGAAAAATAAAGGTACTTTATTAGTGGTGATTTTTACAACTTTGCTTATAACACACCCTGTAGAACACCAAATCAAGTCATTTTTGGTATACTTTAGTTTTACAACAAGCAAGACTCAATCCTCAAATACCATTCCAAAATTCCAAAATTTTTGGTCCATTACACCTCTTGTTACATCTATCCTGGGACATGCTGTATATTGGATCCTACAATGAACAAAGAAGAATATCCATTACTGGCTGAAGAATATTGTTTCCAAATATTTTGCAGACACAGGATTATTACCATTACTAATTAAGTTGGAAGCCAGGTCGGACCCTTTTCACAAAACTATGTTTTCGGATGAAATAATCAAAAATGTAACAGCAATACAGTGGTGGAGATCCCAAGAAGATGTTCCAGAAATTATGCAAGTGCTACCTATAGTGATTTCTGTTTTGTGTGCCTGTGCATCCTCTGCTGATATAGAGAGGATGTTTTCTTCCTATGGATTCGTACATTCAGATATAAGAAACGAACTAGGCAATGACAAATCAGCTAAACTAGTATTTCTGTTTAAGCCTTTTAATGTTCAACAATATTTAATTTTTCTTTAGGTGGAGTTCTCTTTTTTTGTATTAAAAAGATTTTTTTAAAGTTGTATTTTTAGTTTTATCAACTAAGCAGATAAGTTCCTTTTCAATTATTATAATAAATAATAAATATGACCATGAAAATCCGCCTAGGTTTTTTTATGAATAAAAAAATTAATGCTTTTAAGTGTCTAAATTTTAGCTTCATTTTTTAAAATTAGTCATGATTTTATTTATTTTTTTTAAATCAGGTTGATTAAAATCATGATTTTAATCGTGATTTTAATCAACTGATTTAAATCATCCCAACCCTGTTAAAAACTCCACAATGCTCTTATCTGCAAAGGGCACTGGACAATTCCAAAAAAAACTTGAGAATATTCCCAGGATGCTTCCAAACTTTTTTGCCTCTTGCAATTCTTTTCGAAACTTCTTTTTCGAGTAAAAAAATCGCAAAATTCTAAAATTTTGATTTTTCCTCGGCGAATAGCTGAAAAAAATGACAATTTCAAAAAAAATGTTTCGAACAAAAGTCTATTTTTAATCAGACAATTTGAATTTGCAATAAAAAACAGGGGTTCCCTTTTAGAAATACGAATCTGACCTTGAATAACCATAACCCTCCCAGCAAACAAAAAATTTCAAACAAGCTGCAGCCACTTCCTATTTCAAACTCCTTTCAGAGTATTTAAAAAAAAGATTCGTCGATATCTCAAAACTTGAGCATCAGAGCGAATTTTGTCCATTCTGTCACACTGCGACATTCCTAAAATGTAGAAATTAATTTTCCAAAAAATTACTTTTTAATAAACAAAAATGTTGCAAAAATTATACAAGTAGGTACACATTTCAAAAAAAAAAAAACGCTTATTCTACACATCAAAACCTATAATCTATCAAAGTTTGTTACGTCTAATTTCATTATTTTTAAAGTTTTAATTAATTAAGAAACAGCGTTTTTGGCAGTATTTTGTATTTTTTCTTTAAACTGATTAACCGTATTTTATGCGATTAGACTCATTTTAAAGATATTTTTAATACCTATAACTTCTTCCACAGGCATCCATACCTAAATGAATTTGTAAATAAGCTAGTAACTCACTGTTAAAAAAATCACATAACAGAACAAGTTATCTTAGGGGTAATTAAAGTGCACTAAATCTAACATTTTATCTTAGAGTTAGTGAACATGATGGCCGGATTCGCTATTTAGAGAATTCTTGCAAAATTATGCGTGAAATAAGAAAGCGTTAACGATCCTGTGAAATCGGCCATAAGAATAAACTATTTGTCGCGGATGTATGAAGTGTTGCATTCGACTTACGACAGTTTATTTTGCGATTGAATGCAACTCCTGCGATACACAAATTCACAGGGGAACCCAAGGCTTACCACTTTCGCATTGTGGATCTTCTTATAGGAAAGGAGTTGACTTCATTACCCGCCATACACGTGCCATCTTTAAAACGTTATACGTACGTTACTTGTACCCCTACTACATCTGTGGGGGTTAAAATATGGTTTTCAAAGTTCTTGGCTTTTTGTGCCACCAAAAATGAATGTTTTGATGCACTAAGTATTAATTGTGTGTTTCGCCAAGTTTTAGCATCATCACATTGACAAGGTATGAGTGTATTTTATGTTTGCACATAAAATACATACAAAGTAGAAACGTTCTTACAAACCCGACTGAGTCCGGCCCTGATAATTTTGAAATTGCTCCGAGAGGTACGGACTCTGATAATAGGGATAGTTTATACCCCTTAATTTATCAACGTTATACGTTATACTGCTCATGCGTACTCGTTCAAAAATAACCGAATACGTTATTAAATGACAAAGTTTTACGTTATTTGCGTTAGAATAAGGTACACTTAATAACGTTTAATGTTTTACAGAATTACCCAGTATTTTTAATTGTGTTCGAAATAGGTAATAAAATGATTGCGTCTAAATACTTACTACTTTCAATATTTTGCAACGTTACTATCTTTGGCACAGGATGTATACATAACCTGATTTATTGATATTTGTTTATTATTATATCTATATGCTTGAAAAAGAATATTCGTGGTTGTCCAATCCTGCCATAATAACATAAACTTCAAACAACTTAAGAAATACCAAATCTTTCAAAGTGAACAAAAAGTGAGGTTATACGGTGAGTAACGGATAAATTATTTATCTACGTAATTTACAATTTACGAGTAAAATTCTCAAACTCGTCAATTTTTAATTCTTATATGACATTTTTTGAGTATAATCCTATACCTGATCCTTCAGCCTCCTTCGAATGACAGCTACTACCCCTTTAAAATTTTTAAATGAAATAAGGGTGCATGTGATACCTACCTCATTTGAGAGGTTATTAATTCTCTAACTCCGAAACTAAGAAATTTTGCAAGAAATGCAATTAACGCGCGCCAATTAATGTGCTATCACAAAAAAACCGCTGCCTAAGGAATCACTACTTCCACATCCAGATTCTTCATCCAAGTTACTTTAAAGGAAACATCTTGACTTTATTTGCACTAGTATGTTTAAATTATTGGTCATAGAATTTTAATAATATTTGTGGCAGATGTCATAGAAAAGTTTGAGGCGTTGGTTTCTACCATATACGTTAAAAATGAAGTTTCTAGTTTACCCTACTTATTTTCCACTATTCACAATCTACCACCTCCCACCCCTTCAATGGAGTTATCTCAGTCGGATGTCACTACAATACATACGTGTACTAACTTTTAAGTGAATATCTCAATTTGATGTTATCAATCCCATTAATAATGAAGGGGAGGTGGTGGAGTTTGAAAAATATTAGAAAGAAATCTGAGGTCTTGGTTTCTAGTATATACACCGAATCCCAAATTTCTGTACTCTTACCAGCTTGATTTACTTATTTTCCCCTAGTTACTCCTATTAACCCCAACTCTTCTACGGAATCATCCCAAAATATAATCTAGTTCCAGATGTCGTTATAATACATACGTCTACCAAATTACAAGTGAATATTTCAATTTTATTTTATCAACCCCTTTAATATAATGTAGTAATGGTAGTGGAAGGGTTGAAATATATTATCAAAAAATCTGAGGCCTTGGCTTCTAGGACATACACCTAATTTCAAGTTGCAGTACTCTTACCAGCTTGCTTTACTTATTTTTCCCTATTTACCTCTACTTACCCCCACTCCTTCAACGCAATCATGTCAAAATATAATCTAGTTTCAGATATAGTTATAATACATAAATGTACCAAATTTCAAGTGAAAATTTAAATTTAATTTTATCAACTGTTTTAATAAGAGAGTGGGGGTGGTGGGGAGATGGAAAATACTAATTAAAAAACCTGACACCTTCGCTTCTAGTATATACACCAAATTCCAAATTTCTGAACTATTACCAGCTTGCTTTACTTATTTTCCCTTATATACCCTTATTTAACCGAAAACCCTTCAACGGAATCATCTCAAAATATAATCTAGTTCCAGATGTCGTTATAAGTCATATGTGTCCAAATTTCAAATGAATATCTCAATTTTATTTTATTAACCCTTTTAATAATGAAGTAGGGGTGGTGGGGGTTGAAAAATATTATAAATAATCTGAGACCTTGGCTTCTAGTACATACACCGAATTTCAAGTTTCTGTAGTCTTACCAGCGTGCTTTACTTATTTTCCCCTATTTACCCCTATTTAACCCCCAACCCTTCAACGGAATCATCTCAAAATATAATCTAGTTCCAGATGTCATGTCGTTATAATACATATGCGTACTAAATTTCATGTGAACATCTCAATTTTATTTTATCAACCCCTTGAATAATGGAGTAGGGGTGATGGGGGGCTAAAATATATTATTAAAAAATCTGAGGCCTTGGCTTCTAGTACATACACCGAATTTCAAGTTTCTGTTCTCATACCAGCTTGTTTTACTTATGTCCCCCTATTTACCCTTAAATAACCCCCAACCGTTCAACGGAATCATCTCAAAGTACAATCTAGTTCCAGATGTCGTTATAAGTCATGTGTCCAAATTTCAAATGAATATCTCAATTTTATTTTATTAACCCTTTTAATAATGAAGTAGGGGTGGTGGGGGTTGAAAAATATTATAAATAATCTGAGACCTTGGCTTCTAGTACATACACCGAATTTCAAGTTTCTGTAGTCTTACCAGCGTGCTTTACTTATTTTCCCATATTTACCCCTATTTAACCCCCAACCCTTCAACGGAATCATCTCAAAATATAATCTAGTTCCAGATGTCATGTCGTTATAATACATATGCGTACTAAATTTCATGTGAACATCTCAATTTTATTTTATCAACCCCTTGAATAATGGAGTAGGGGTGATGGGGGGCTAAAATATATTATTAAAAAATCTGAGGCCTTGGCTTCTAGTACATACACCGAATTTCAAGTTTCTGTTCTCATACCAGCTTGTTTTACTTATGTCCCCCTATTTACCCTTAAATAACCCCCAACCGTTCAACGGAATCATCTCAAAGTACAATCTAGTTCCAGATGTCGTTATAATACATACGTGTACCAAATTTCAAATGAATATATGTTAATTTTATTTCATCAACCCTTTTCATATTGGAGTAGGGGTGGTGGGGGTTGAATAATATTATAAAAAAATTCTGACGATTTGGCTTCTAGTACATACACCGAATTTCAAGTTTCTGTAGTCTTACCAGCTTCCTTTAAGTTTTTTCCCCTACTTACCCCTATTTAACCCCCAACCCTTCAACGGAATCATCTCAAATTATAATCTAGTTCCAGATGTCGTTATAATACATACGTGTACCAAATTTCAAATGAATATCTCAATTTTATTTTATCAACCCTTTTCATATTGGAGTAGGGGTGGTGGGGGTTGAAAAATAGTATAAAAAAATCTGACACTTTGGCTTCTAGTACATACATCGAGTTTCAAGTTTCTGTACTCTTACCAACTTGTTTTACTTATATTCCCCTATTTACCCCAAATTAACCCCCAACCCTTCAACGAAATCATCTCAAAATATAATTTAATTCCAGACGTCGCTATAATACATACTTGTATGAAATTTCAAATGAATATCTCAACTTTATTTAGTCAACCCCATTAATGGGGTAGGGGTGGTGGGGGGTTGAAAAATATTATAAAAAAATCTGAAGCCTAAACTTCTAGTACATACACCGAATTTCAAGTTTCTGTACTCTTACAAGCTTGCTTTACTTATTTTCCCATATTTACCCCTATTTAACCCCCAACCCTTCACCGGATATCCTCAAAAAACAATCCAGTTCCAGATCTCGTTATGATATATACGTGTACAAAATTTCAAGTCAATATCTTAAACCGTTCCGGAGAAAACGTGCGGACAGAAAAAGTTACAGACAGACAGACCGACAGACAGACCGACAGACAGACAGAAATTATTTTTTTTCGCTCAAATTTAAAATCTCGACGTTTCATGACATTCTAAACCTATTTCACGAATAAAAATTTTTGAAAATTTTTTTGCGATTACTATGCTTCCAATCCACTACGTGGATGTGGAAGTAATATGATCCGATAAATTGAACATTTATAATTCTAACCCAATCGCTCGCCTTCTCAGAATAGGATAGGATAGAATAGGATAGAACAGGATAGGATAGGATGAGATAGGATGGGATGGGATGGCATGGGATAGAATGGGATGGGATAGGATGGGATGGGATGGGATGGGATGGGATGGGATGGGATGGGATGGGATGGGATGGGATGGGATGGGATGGGATGGGATGGGATGGGATGGGATGGGGGTGGGATGGGATGGGATGGGTTGGGATGGGATGGGATGGGATAGAACGAGACGGGACGGGATGGGACGGGATAGGATAGGATAATTTATTGGTGCCAAATACACAACATGTTTACACATGTCAATAGAGTGGTGTAGAAAAAAACAGTTTAAAATTATAAAACTAAAACAAACATATTAAGTCATATAGTAGGTATACTTAATCGCTTAAACTACATAGAATGTATAAGACAGACATACTTAAGTTGTATAAGACAAAGTGATTAGAACAAAACATTTGACAAAAAGGAATGAGTTACATGGATAATTTTGAAAGACCACAGATAAACATACTCAGTTTGTTATTGTTTATGCGCATTACAATTAAATTTTTGTCGGGTCGCTCGTTAAGAATTCATTCATGCTATAAAGGGTATTTCAGTTCAGTGGTGGGCGCGAGAAAAGTGTGCTTTCGAGACCTTTCAATTTTAACCTAAAACGTCGAAAAACATGTAATCTCCAAACACCTATCTCACTAAAAACTTGATGTAGAGGATCGATCTAGGTGTCAATTTGAAAATGGAGATTGGCTTTTCATCAACGTAGTGTGTGCTCTGGGTTAAATCAATAATTTTGTGTAGTGCTGTGCGAAATAAATATGGATATTTTCGTAAAAATTGAAAAAGTTCATAACGAAAATATGTGTGACGTTTCCCGGTTCCGCGTAGCAACATGGAAGTTTCTGTGCTCTGTCAAATAAAAATTCTCATTAAATAGATAGCTGATGATACATAGCTCGTTAGTGAATTATAAGAAAACCCTCGAGTAATTGGGGCACCCGCATATACGGCGCAACGACGCGCGACGGCTGTCGTCCCGCGTCGATCGGTACCGGGTCCGACCCGCGAGGGCACGCGATTCCGGAGCCTTTATCCGGTTTGGATCGCGAAGAGGAAGGCTCGCACCCATTGGATTTTATTATGTATTAAATTAATAAACTAATACAATAATAAACCAATGCTACATGCTACAAATTAAACAAAACTTATCTCTTTCCATCCACAGCTGGCTGTCTATTATATTGCCTTTTAAACGTAAACATAAACATATGTTGCTCTCCTCCACTTGAAAAGTGACCCAAGCTCCAGATATAAATTTTACGACGTTCCTCAGCTAAGCACTGCACTTTAAACACTTGTTTATTTTATTATTGGTATTATTATTAACGTACACTTTACCGCAATTTTTCAATTATTATTAATTCGGTGTGTACTTTGTTCTACTATTACACTTCATCTTACGCAGAACTTTTTAATCTACCGGTGACTTAAATTTTATCGAGTTTAACGGAGTTTTTAGCGATTCTTTTTGCGTTTCCTCGGGAGCGCCACAGTACACATCTAACCTCGTCCAGCATCAAGCTTAATTAGGATTTTACTCATAAATTGTAAATTACGTAGATAATTAAATTATCCGTCACTTATGGACCTCACTGTATATATTTACATTGTACGTCACTTAACGTCAAGAAAGATGGTTTGAAAACTGAAAACGTGCCAAAACGTTACTACTGGAATCCCTTATTTTCGAGCTAATGCGCATGTGCAGTTTAACGTTATGCGTTTAACGCATTAGCAAATTTAAGTTGCCTAAAATCTCTCTTATAACTCACTTCTTGCACACAATGTTGACACGATTCAATAATCATAATAAGCTTCCCAGCATGTGCAAACAGCCATACTGCTTGCAAGCACATGAAATGTGGATTTCCGTTTCTGGCAATTTCAGTTAATAGAAAGAATGATGACGAGGTTAGGTGTAGTAGAAAACTCAACATTAGTAGCTACAAACAAAACTGATAAAATAAGGCTATAACGATGATAGCGAGTAATTTCTATGATGAACATTGGTATTATACCATACTTACAATAACACCAAATGCAGCTGTACTATTAATTATATCAACAGTCTCGAAAATTTTCTTCTGGGAGCTAGCCAGCTCAAAAATGCGAAGAACTGGAATTAGAATCAAAGAAATATAGACATAATTCTTATGCCGTAAGTTCACAATTAAAGGAATACATACTATGAAGTGACACCAACATTGTTATTTTAAACAAAACACCGTGTATATTTCTACAAATTTGGATGCTAGATAAAGAACGTTTTCATTAAACCCTCTATACACATATTTAATACGAACAATTTCTAAAATATTTCGAAAAATCAATGTTGAAATAATCAAACTAATATCAAAAGTGATAAATAAAGTTGAACCTGACTACTTTTAAACGAATAGTCAAACTGTTGTCCGTTTACTTGACAGCGTCTGTGAAGTCGTTCAGTTATTTATTTTTGGAAATTTTGAGGAATTTCTGGCGAAATCAGACGAATTTCCTGGTGTGTTCAGTCTTTTAAGTCTCCAATGTTATTTGGTCTTTTAAAACATATTTTAAACCAAATCAACAATTTTTATCACTTGAAGCAACTGATTTCTTATATCACAAATGATCTTGGATGATGGAACATATATTATATATTTCATCTGAAAACTATATCCCAAAAGTGTCCACTATATTCCATATGTTCCATTATATACACATAAGTTGAAACGTTTAGTTAATGGGTAAATTAAAACTTTTTCAAAAAGTATTTAGCTTCACTTACTTCACAACAAGTTACCAGTCTGAAACTGAAGGTTAGGTGAGGTTTCATTATGTTTGAGGAGACTATAAAGTCCTTAGCCGAAGTATGAGCTTTAGGTTTAGGTAAATCTTTTATAATTTCTGTGGCAATGTCAGTGAAAGAGCCATTTGGAATGTATGCATTTAGGTTAGTGATTTTTCTTGATAAAGACAATTTTTTAAGTTTTCTGTTATCATTCACTATGTCCCATATGGATTTAATTGGATTTCCAGATTAAAACAGTTATTACTTGCACGATTGCACTTCTTTTATCCAAACTTATCACACGTCCTATACTCACTCCTATAATTTCTTATCTTTGTGATAGAGTTGGAGAATTATACATTCCATTTAAATCAATAAGCATATTTCGTGTATTTCCGTGTTTTTTAATTTACCAGTAAACTAAAATACATTTTTATTTTCATGTTCAATTTTCATAACAGTTATCAATGAAATGAACAATGCAAGCATTGGAACAAAATTTTAATAAATGTATTAATTATGTTATCATATTCATCGTTGCCGTCCATAAAGTGCCAGTTCTGATTTTCTAATAAATGTAACATAGTACTTAAACCTTGCTGAGTTATTAGTCTATGGTGAATTGATGATTTATTTATAACGTTAACCTCTATGGGTTCACCACCCATATCATATATATAATGAGTTTCGTTCGTAACTTGACGCCAAGGAAAGTCTGTCTCTCTATCTTTTAAGAGTACTCTGAGTATGGTGCGCATGCCTTAGTGACGCGAGATTGTGACCGTTCAACTAAATATAGAAGGTAAATGATCACAATCTAATCAGAGAAATTGGCCACATGGCCAAGTTCTCTATAGAGATAGAAAACTATCTCCTCTAGCCTCAATTCCGTACATAGTGGCTTGTAGCGTATTACCAGTATACAGTTAATAGGTATATGACCCATATCAACACCTATCTCCAAAGTTCTGTGATCAGACGTCTTTGGATCGAAAACATCCGTTTCATAGTCACTCAATCCCGAATTATACATATTTTATCTATGCAGTTGCCTAGTCAGGTATTTTAAGAAATGCTTTGTTCGTAACCATAAGAAGTTGTCAAATCTAATATTTTTTTTGTATTTAATTCATCAGTGTCAAATTTTAGTTTAAAATCAACAATTATGATTACAATTCTATTAGGATTAAACAAAGACTTGAGTACAAAAATCATAGAAGGTGTCAAAGTCACCATTAGGAGATCTGTATAACTGTAACTATTATAAATATTACTTATACAATATTAAAATAGATATAGTAAACAACAATAAAATAATGAAGAAGAAATTTTGGAAAAATCGTTATTTTCACCTCTGAGAGGGGCCACTTTTACAAGCTTGTCGACCCTGGTCCTTTAACTTTTTTGTTGAATAAACATGTATGATTCCGCACAATAGCAGAATTGTTTTAAATCATCTCAATGAGACGTATGGTGAACAAGTGATAGCAACTCATGGTCCAGTACGGTGTCCTGCCAGGTCTCCAGACTTAACCTATTTGGATTTTCATTTATGGGGATATCTCAAGGATAAAGTGTACGGGATACCAGTTTTGACATTAGAAAATCTAGAAAATAGAATAAGAGCTGCATTCAATACTATAACAACTGAAATATTGGAAAACTTCATTCGAGAGACAGAACATCGAGGAAGAGAGTGTATAGCTCGTGGGGGAGGCCACTTTGAACAATACTTGTAATTTTTGTTAATTGTAAATATTTTAATTTTTATTCAGTTTTCTTACAATCTGTTGTTATTTAAAAATTTTGATTTAGAATTTTAAATTATAATACACATACGTTTTTTTTTTTAAATGCAAAGGTAACTTGATGCGAAATTTTTTGATAGCCGTATAATAATAACTGTAGATTTAAAATACCAGAAGTACAATCTGTTTTTACAGTTTTTTAAATAAATGTTAATAAAAACCCAAGCATAGTGATATCAGTGGATTCGTAGAAAAGGGCAATTTAATGGATATAAAGAGCCACCACAGTCCCGTTTGAAAAAAAGAGTTACTAAATTACTTGCAATAAAATGCCTACAAAATGGTTAATAATAGTAACCATGTATAAATATTTTTTTCTGTACAATCTAAAATGACAAAGTACGTATTTTTTTATTTCATAGCAGCCTAGATTAAAATTTATAATTGCTATAAAAAATAACAACTTGCCATAAATTTATAAAAATCACCACACATGTTCAAAAATTCATTCTGAATCCAAAAATGTAATAATATGCAAGGTGTTCCATTTGAAAATAAGAAGTTAGGGTTATTTCCTGCGAAACCGGAAGTGGTATTAAATTACTTTATATGTTAAAAAATGCAGTTTTCTGTATGACCCTAGGCACCCTAGTTTCATTTTGATAAGTTCAAAAATAAAAAAGTTATAGGGGTGAGCCACTACTTTGAGTAGATTTTTTATTTTTAAACAAATTAAATAAAATAGAAAAGCAAATAGCATAGATTTGAAATGGATAACAATGAATTCAGAAAAAATCTGTAATTTATTGAACACAATGAGCCACCACCTTACCATTTGAAAAAAAAAAGTTTTCGATAAAAAAGTGATATGTTCAACTTTGGAGGTTTCGTAAATGGTTATCAATGAAATTAAATGAAAAATTGTATTTTTCCCTTGGACTTTACATGCCGTAGAAAAAATTTTGGTATTCCAAAGCACTCTAGACGAATATCTTAAAATGCTTAAAAAAACTGAACATCGACTCAAAAATTCGCGAAATTCTCATGGTATACTCAGAATGTTGTCTTGAATCCAAATATGTAGAAATATACAGGGTGTTCCATTTAAAATTCGAAAGTTGCAGTCATATCGGGGTAAACCAGAAATGGTCTCATACCATTCTTCATGTTCAAAAATCCATTTTTACAGGTAGTTTGTGCACCCCAAATTTCAAATGAATAAATTAAAAAATAAAGGAAATATAAGAGTGAGCCACTTACTTGTGGCACCCGGTATAATGTTTAATAAAACCTTTTGATCTTTCATTCAGGTCGGTACAAATATACAGGTTGCAGCATTTAAAATAATACAGTTGGTGCCATTTCTGAAAAAACTGAAAATGAAATTGAGCGACTACGTAGACCAAAAAACGCCACTCCATAAATATAAATTGGCAGGTTCGAGCGTCTTTGCACAACAAAAAAATAAAATGTTATCAACTCTATTCCTTTAATCGTGAACTCACTGTAAACAATATTTTGCGAAAAATTAGCATGGGAGTTTTGTAATATTTCGTTTCTGTATCTAATTCGACAATACATGAGTAAAGATCTGATTTTACTTGATATCGGAAGAATATTTCGTGTCGTTACTCTCAGTTTATTAAATAATTTGTTGAGTATACTTATTTAAGTGTACACCGAATTATGAAAGTTCTCCTTCTTATTCACAACGACTTGACGGGCATATTGTGATCCATGCATTATTCTAGTTGACCTCCTTTTGCTGTATGGCGCGGCAGACAACGACACGTCTCGGTTGCCTATTCGGGGCACGACCTCATAAAATATTCTTTAAAAAGCAAGTACTTTTTAATTTAAATAATGACCAGATGTCTTAATGCTCCTATGTACAGTAATACAACTTACAGTATGTACTCTTACATATTGTCCTAAGTATTGCGGTAGTCTGCGAAACAAAGGTACATAACCGT
Organism: Stenurella melanura; assembly: GCA_963583905.1. NCBI lineage: Eukaryota > Metazoa > Arthropoda > Insecta > Coleoptera > Cerambycidae > Stenurella > Stenurella melanura. The sequence continues at coordinate 89,592,437 of OY757318.1, read as the reverse complement.
GTAATATTAACTTGTTCTTTAGTAAAATCTGTACTAGTTCTCTATAGTACCATCAGACCAATGCATTTAGATTTATTTATTTATTTCGAAAATTATTCACAAGTATTCTTCGTAGTAGTGACTTTGTTAGTTAGATTTTTTCGGAAAATGATCAAGATGGAAAGGAAGAGGAGGAAATTTTACAAAGAAATGTAACCATATATTTTTTTTTAATTTGGGCAAAACTAGTAGTAGTAGCAAAATACATCAATCCAGTCGTGGTTCCTGTGATTCGAGGTAGAGGAAGTAGAGGGCGTGACGCCCTGACACCACCCTTAGTTAGGGGAGGACGCGTGGTTCCAGCCGCCACGTAACATGACGTCCCTACCGTGTCCTAGTCAAGGGGGCGTGGGCCTTGCCCGTGTCGGACAGGCCAGTCCGGCCAGTCGATGCACTTAGTTGGCGAATCCAATTGCCCTCCACACATGCTAAGTCTTAGTGTTCACCCGATGTTCAAGAGAGGAAATTTGCTGTGGCTTGCACTGGCTAGAGGTGTCCTAACAGTGAGCCAGTTTTCTTGTTCATCTATTTACGTCGTAGACTCGGCGAAATTCGGCCCATCAAGCCGCTTTCCGCGTAAAATTCTGTAAACGGCCCAAACGCTAACGATAATAACTTGACAAGGCCGCGCCAACCATTCCGTTGAATATAACCGGACATTGGTGGAACGCGTCAAGGCGCGTAGGCCTGATGAAGAGGTCAGGGCAATGGTTCGTGTGGAGGCTACAGCGAGGCTGTTTCCTGAACCAGCATCTCGTTGTGCTCATGCCTGGCAGAACTCTCGAGGCGATCTAGGGAAGGCGGAGAGATCCTGCTTACGGTGACCTCGTTGAGGAATTTTGTAGACAGGCTCCGCCGAATGTGCCCTCGGCCCCTGAATTACACAACGAGCCTGGAACGCCTACCGGGCAGGAACCTCGCCCTGCCCCAGAGGGTCTCCCTGAAACTATCGAACGGCTCGCTAAAGAGATAGATTGGGATACTTTCGGGGGACAGGGAGAACAGCCTGCGCGTATTTATCGATGGCTGTCGGAGGCAGGATGTTACTGTACCATTGATTGAATGGATCAGGAACATCCTTCCTATCCCTAGACCACCGAGAGACAACCAGAATGGACGTGGTCGTATTCACGATGAACCGAACATCTGCAAAGGAGATAAGAGACGGCGTGAATATCGCATGACCCAGGAGCTTTACAGCCACAATCAGCGAATGCGGGTTCGCTCTAATGCACTGGCATGTGCAATGTGAAACTCTCGTGGGAGGCGACTAGACGCTGATGGAAGGATGTCGGGAGACCGAGACTGCTGGGCATATTGTCCAGAAACACACTAGGACGCACGGCGAGCGCATTTTGAGGACCGTTGCCGACAAGATGCGGGATAAGGGATGGACTGTACAACTTGAAGGAGTGCACGAAACACGAGTAGGTCCAAGAGATGGAAGGACGACCACATCGCAGTCGTCGATGCCCAAGTAGTCAACGCCAATAACCTTAATCGTGCTCACGTGGATAAGAAGGCTAAGTACCGTGACAAGGCGAATTTCGCCTCGATTCTGACTAATCCGGGTCCCGAAGAGGCTCGAGGTGGGGCGAGGCGTCCAGTATAACCAGAATCAGTGGTCACATCCGATTCTATGACAGTCTCGTGATGTGGCGTTCCATCCACGGACTCCTGAATGGGCTGCTGGACTTGGGTGTGAATCGCGGGACCCTGTCCCGTATTCCTACCCTCGTGTCACGAGTCCTCGCGAGTTTCTCGTGACGGACGGTGAGTTACACCAGTACTTGAGTGGGGTTTTCGAAACCCCTCACCACGAAAACGTAGTGCTCATTCAGGCAGTGCCCGACGAAGTCCACGATCACCTGTGGAGGCCGATCTCATCCGAATAGGTGGGACGGTCAATTGTCGCTAGCAAGCCGACGCGCGGTATTCGTCAGGGCGATCTCCTCTCACCAGTTCTGTTCTCACTCGTTATGGGCAGAGCCCTAGAGACTCTATGTTGACATGTTGGGTTCGTGGTTGAAGGCAAACGTGTTTCCTGACTTGTCTTCGCGGATGATGTTGTCCTCTGTGCCTCGGCTCAGGTCGGGCTTCAAAGGAACCTCGACAGCTTCGGGATGGAATTGTCTCGTTATGGTCTTAGCCTCAATGGGTCCAAGTCGCAAGTCCTATCCATGATAGCGTCGTGTCGCGCCAAGAAAATTAAGATCGACGACATACCTAGTTTCGGAATAGGGGGCGAACGTGCGAGTCAATGCGCGATCCTTGATTTGTGGAGCTATCTTGGTATTAAGTTTATTAGAACTAGGGTTAAGGGGGTCAAAATATCGTTGTGTGGCGAGTTGAAGCATCTACGTCGTGAACGCCTAAAACCCCAACACCGGTTGGAGATCCTCCGCGTATACCTTATCCAGCGCCAGGTTTTCTCATGGGTGCTGGGTAGGGTGACCGCGGGGTATCTCAAAGGACTGGACGTCTAAAATTCGGCACACCGTCCGAACTTGGCTTCATCTGCGTAAGGACGCGACTAACGGTTATTTCCGTGCCCCGACAAGGTCCGGTGGATTGGGTATTACCGCTGTGTGAGTTCAATCCTCACCTGAGACTACGGCGATATCTCTCTCTCAGAGTCGCCTGTACCTCATGTGCGTGCCTGTGCGAGTGGTGCTTTGGTTGATCGCGGGAGCCTTGCTCGCCTCGCACATATCCCCAATCCTCGATCGGTAACCGGAATGGATGCGGCCTGGCAACCGCAGGCCCGAAGCAGACTTTGTGCATCACCACTGGGTTCGCTCTAATGCACTGGCATGTGCAATGTGAAGCTCTCGTGGGAGGCGACTAGACGCTGATGGAAGGATGTATCGTGCAGGATGTCGGGAGACCGAGACTGCGGGGCACATTGTCCAGAAATACACTAAGACGCACGGCGAGCGCATCTTGAGGAACGTTGCCGACAAGATGCAAGGTAAGGGATGAATGTACAGTCCACTCGAAGGAGTGCACGAAACACAAGTAGGCCCAAGAGAACCGGACATTATCTCGTGGAAGGGCGACCACATCGCGGTCGTCGATGCCCAAGTAGTCAGCGCCACGCGCTCACGCGGATAAGATGGCTAAGTACCGTGACGGGGCGGATTTCGCCTCGATTCTGACTAATCGGGGTCCCGAAGAGGCTCGAGGTGGGGCGAGGCGTCGAGTATAACCAGAATCAGTGGTCACATTCGATTCCATCACAGTCTCGTGATGTAGCGTTCTATCCACAGACTCCGTGAATGGACTCCTGGACTTGGGTGTGAACCCTGTCCCGTATTCCCACCCTCGCTATGATGGGATCGTATCTTAACACCAGATTGTAGCCCACCAACTGGAAACTTTCCTCAATTTATTTGTAACATCTGTCTCCCGTTTCACGGGAGCGGCGCCAACACGCTGCGTGCTTGACAACGTCATAAATACGTGTAATTAGTAAATCAGGGTTAGCGGTTGGATTGTTATTACCGCCTTGGGGGGGGGGAGTCGGCATTTCGTCGTGTAGCACGGCTGTGTGCTTCGCATCGTGGTGGCGGGGATATGCGGAATCTCAATCCTGCGACAAGATAATCATGATTATCGTGGCCTGTCCATGGCGGAATACGTCCTAGGTGACTCTGGCTCACGTTCTGAATCTAGACATTACCATGTAATTTACATATATATTTGTTTTTCAAGAAGCACTTTTAAAGTATTAACTATGTTACGATGAAGTTACGTCATATGAAATTTGTTGCTTATTACTTCCACATCCACGTAGTGGATTGGAAGTATAGTAATCGTAAAGAAATTTTAATTTTTTTTTTCTTGAAGTATGTTTAGAATGTCATCGAATGCCGAGATTTTAAATTTGAGCGAAGAAAAAATTTTCTGTCTGTCTGTCTGTAACTTTTTTTCCGCGCGTTTTCTCCGGAACGGTTTAAGATATTGACTTGATATTTTGTACACATATACATCATAACGAGATCTGAAACTTAATTGTGTTTCGAACATATCCGGTGAAGGGTTGGGGGGTAAATAGGGGTAAATAGGGGGAAATAAGTAAAGCAAGTTGGTAAGAATACAGAAACTTAAAATTTGGTGTATGTACTAGTAGCTATGGCCTCAAATTTTTTTATGATATTTTCCATCCCCCACCATCACCCCCACTTCATGACTAAAGAGGTTGATAAAAAAAAGAGAAATTTGGTATGGGTATACGTTATATTGACATCAGGAACTAGATTATATTTTGGGACTATTCCGTTGAAGAGTTGGGGGTTAAATTAGGGGTAAATAAGGGAAAATAAATATAGCGAGCTGGTAAGAGTACAGAAACTTTACATTCGGTGTATGTACAGAAGCCAGGGCACCAGATACTTTCATAATATTTTTCAGTCCCCCAGCACCCCTACTACATTATTAAAGTGGTTGATAAAATAAAATTGGGATATTCAATTGAAGTTTGATACACGTATGTATTATAACGACATCTGGGACTAGATTACATTTTGAGACGATTCCGTTGAAGGGTTGTTGGTTATCCCTTATTAAAAGAGTTGATAAAATTAAATTGAAATTTTCACTTCAAATTTGTGACACATATGTATTATAACGACATCTGAAACTAAATTATATTTTGAGATGGTTCCGTTGAAGGGCTGGGGGTTAAATAGGGGTAAGCAGGGGAAAATAAGTAAAGCAAGCTGGTAAGAGTACAGAAATATGGGATTTGGTGTATATACTAGAAGCGAAGACCTCAGCTATTTTTAAATAATATTTTCCATCCCCCCACTACCCCCACTTCCTTATTGAAAGATATGATAAAATTAAATTGAGGTTTTCTCTTGACATTTTGTACACGTATGTATTATAACGACATCTGAAACTAGATTATATTTTGACATGGTTCCGTTAAAGGAGTGGGGGGGAAGTAGAAGTAAATAGGGAAAAATAAGTAAAACAAGCTGGTAAGAGTACAGAAATTTGCGATTTAGTTTATATACTAGAAACCAAGGCCTCAGATTTCTTTCTAATATCTCAGTTCGGGAATTTATCTCCATAACATTTTAGTGCATGGCCACATCGCGTCGACACACCGCACAGCGCACATTGCACAGTGAGATTAAACAGAACCCTTATTTTAAATGAGAGTGGCCATATCGGCGTACATCGCACAGTAAAATTAACTACAACCGTTAATTTAAATCAAAGCATCACCAAAACATTTTCCCAACGTCTATTAATTCAGAGAACATGTAATCACCCGTGTTTAAATAATATTAACATTAAACAGGAATTATTTCAAAGAAAGAAATCGAAGTCTAAAAGTAACAGAAATGTCAAAGTAATATTTCAAAGAATTCTTTATATGTAAAAGAATTTAATAATAAAATGTTGTAAATGCATATTGTTTTTTAACACAGAGGGAAGAACAATAATCAAAAGAATAGAATCATACGCAATGAAATACTGGGGACACGTCCAAAGACGGGACTCGACACACCTACTAAAGAAAGCGCTGCGAATGAACAGCAACAAACTGAAAATAGGGAGGCCATGCTACACATGAATAACAACAATCGAGAGGATTATGAATAAGCTAGGAAAGGATTATACACACTGGGAAAAGCTGGCACAACAAAAAATGGAATACAATAAAGAAATATCAAGGATATACACACTGCCAGACTCGGAAACAGAAGAAACAGAAAACTCAGAAGTAGAATAGGAGAGATGATCACAGACAGAAACTAAGAAGAAGCATATCACAAAAACCTGAAAGTAAAAAGAAGCACGAAAACCTAAAAGAAGCATCTCACAAACGCCTACACTTTCCATCCGATGAAGACAGAAGGAAAACAAGAAGAAACATCTCACAAACACCTACACGCTCCATCCTATACTCCTACCCCATGCGTCATGCGGCTCTCGCTGCTGACAACAAGCATGTGCAATGTCCAATCCAGCGTATGCAGCTGGTCCGGCGGTATAAAAAAGCACCGGGGGTTTGTTCCGGCACACGGTGGGATGATCGATGTGCGATCGGGCTGCGTGGTGGAACAAATCTCCATGCACCGGAATTGGCAGCAATGCCCACCTTACGCTGGCAAATCAATCAATCAATCAATCAATCAAATTACTCGAGAAAGTCGAGAACGGCTTGGTTTATCGAAATGCAATAAGAATACCTATTTTATTTCTAGTGATTTGAAAATTAGTTTTTACTTCCCTCGCATACCGAAGGGAAGTATTGCATTCGAGAAAAAATAACCCTCCGAGATTTTTCAGATTTTCACGTTTCAGATCATGTAGATTACGAAAATATAGGTTTTTCAATTCCGTCAGTCTGTCTGTCTGTCTATCTGTCTGGTGCATTAACTAAAAAAACTACTTGACGGAGAGCAGTCAAATTTGGTAGGTAGTTGACGCTACTGTCAGCGAAGAAATGGTTAAACTTTCACTGGAAAACATACAGGGTGGACCGTCTAAAGGGAATAATTAGTGAAAAAATGTTGTGTGCTCAAATTTAAAATTCCCACGTTTCATGACATTCTTAACCTATTTCGGAAAAAAAAATTCGGAACATTTGTTAAACCATTTTGGAAAAAAAATTTACCACTAGAATAGATGAAAAAAAATTTCTTTGTTCAAATTTAAAATGTTCACGTTTTATAGCATTTTAAACCTATTTCAAAAAAAAAAAATTAGAAAATTTGTTTAACCATTTTTTAAAAAAAAATTTCCAGCGGGTAAAATAGATGGAAAAAAATGTTTTCTTTGTTCAAATTTAAAATTTTCATGTTTCATGGCATTCTAAATCTATTAAAAAAAAATGATAATTTTTTTGAAAAGTGTTTTAATCTTTTTCATCACTACAATAGAATAGACGAAAAAATTCTTTTTACTCAAATTTAAAATTTCCACGTTTTATGACATTCTAAACCTATTTCGGAAAATAAAATTGGAACGTTTTTTTACCATTTTGGAAACAGTTTTTACCACTGGAATATATGGAAATAAAGTTTTTTGCGCAAATTTAAAATTTTCACGTTTCATGGCATTCTAAACCTATTTCAGAAACAATTTTTTTTTTTAAACTTGAAATTTTTGTTTACTGCTGCTATAAAATAGATGAAAAATTTAGTTTTTTGCTCAAATTTAAAATTTCTACGTTCCATGACATTCTACCTATTTCAGAAAAAAAAAAATTTACCATTTTGGAAATATTTTGTACCACTGGAATAGACGGGAAAAATATGTTTTGCTCAAATTTAAAATTTCCCCGTTTCATGGCATTCTAAATCTATTTAAAAAAAATTATTTTAATTTTTTTTTAATTTGCAGTGTTCTTTTACCACTACTATAGCATAGAAGGAAACATTTTTTGCTCAAACTTAAAATTTCCACGTTTCATGATATTCTAAGCCTATTTCAGAAGAAGAAAAAATTGAAATTTTGAAAATTTTATTACCAACATCTTTGAAAAGTTTCAAAAATAATGGATTTTTTAACCACTACAAATACTTCCACTCCACTACGTGAATGTTTAATTAAAAATGTGACAGATGGCAATAATATTTGGCATATGCAACTATTATACCTTGAAAAATGTACAGAGTGGTCATCCCAAGAAATAATTCAACCATGGTGGACATTTGTAAAGGTATTTGCGCAAACCTTCCATATTAGGCACCTGGTATTTAGCATTGAATTTTTGCTGTTGGATGAGCACTCTGTTTATTCATTTTTTCTTTGACCACAAGTTATCAGGTTTTATTTGTAATAATAGTGATAACTATATTCCGATTATTATTCTCAATGTCATTTTGTAATTAATATTTTTTTAGAGTGACCGCCATGCACAAATAAAGAGGGAAGTTCTGTGTAAATACCTTTACCGATTTTTACAATCATTTTTAGAAATTGAAAAAAAATTAAAGAGTTAGGAGGAATATACTGACAATCAGCCCCTAGAACTATACCTTAAACAGAAGAGATGGTTTGAAATATCGGGAGACAATTTCGCGCAGTTTTGCAAAATTGAATATTACAAAATTCCCACGTTCGCTTATTCATTTATAATGTTTATACCTTTGGAAAAGTATATTTTATTCGAACTGACATTCACCCTCACAGGTTTGTTTGAGATTGTTACTAAAAGTTGATTTAAACAGGATATTTTAATTTTGACGAAGTACACCAAGTGGCAGAAGAACAATATTTGACTCAATAACACATATTTTAAAATGTAATAAGGGATGTATTCCAGAAAAACAGTCCTGTAGCCATCTATTTTTTCTAGTTTGGTGTGCCAGACGACAATATCGAATATATAGATCACAGAATATATTCCCAGCACGGAAGATATAAAATAAATTGACTTCTTTCTGTAGTCTAATACCTTTGTAACGGAAAATGTTTTCTCGATCTGAAAATGAAAATATCACGTAGACCCAGCTCCCATGCCAAAAAAGGATTTATCTTTAATAGTTTATTATCATAGGGTCCGCTCGTGTCGATGTCGTGCCAAGTTTGAAAACTCTTTATTTTATGATTACTTAGATCTACAGGATCACCGAATGGCATGTTGGCATTTCTGAAAATGGATCATTCTCCATTAATATACAAAACAAGATGGCGGATAGGGCGATTTAAAAGAAAATCGTATCTCCGGTAATAATTATCCGATCTTTTATTTCAAAAATAGGAAATACTTCAAAAAGTATATACTTTACTATAAAAAATACAAGATCTAAAAATACTGAATACCTAACTGAAAATTTGGCAAAAAAAATTATTTGGTTTTAAAAATGTTTTAAATATTTGAAAAACAATAAGTTATATGAAAAAAAGCTGAAATAAAAAATGTTCAGAATTTAATGCTGAATCCAGTGATATAGTTTATTGAGTATTGGTTAAACAATAACGCTGTAAAATTTAAAAATCATGGTGCGCTACCGGTATTGTGAAAGAATCTTGCGGTGCACAAGGCGACTTTGATTGGGTACACAGTTAATTAATGCCATATTTATATGATAATATAGCTTCTCTAGGTAAAAAATTGCATTCAGGCCATATTAAAAATGATTTTAATTTTTTAGTAGCAAAGAATTTCAACTTTTTCAAAATGGCGGATTAAATAAACCGGTATTATTATTAACATCATAAGGTATATTATTTGACTTAGACAATACGAATAATCTAATAAAACAAATTAAATGTTTATTATAATAGGAAACAAATCTTATATTCTGTGGTAAACATAAACTTATATAATGTAAACTTAACTTAAATTGCCTCAAATTGTCTTTTTCAACTTAAAATACTTCTTAAGTGATCTCCAAGTCATCATCTACTAAAAAATATGTTTGATTATTCGTAATATGTTTAAAGTAAAAATACCATAATTTACCTGAGTTATCTTCATATTTTTCCATGATCGATGGAGTTACCAAATCAGGTGTATTTGCACAAAAGAGGTTTCCTACAGAACACTAACAGGCTTCAGTGCAAACTATCCCATTTTTTTGCAGGAACATACATTAGATCCGCATCCCTTCTTGCAGCTACATTTCACCAGGTTAATTATAGCTCTTGGGGCGGGTGGATTAAGCATGGGGACACTTTCTCCATCCACAGAGACTGGCATCTGGCAAATTTTGAATATTTTTATTCGCACTTCTCCATATTGTTGCAATATAATGGGCCCTAAAATAAAACAGTAATGAATTTTTTAAAATTTTTATGTCATGTACGTTACCTTAAAATATGTTGCTTCATAGCATCAACTGTGAGTGGTAGGTTTTCTCCTTCTTGATTTCTGGTGGAAAACAGATACAAACGCAAGTCAGTTAGCTTTTTTATGAATTTATTTTTATAGAGCAAACATAGAAATTCGTGGAGATTGTCTTCAAGTTCTGTGATAGTCGTATTCAGCGTTCCCAACAATTCAAGCGATTTCAGTATTGCTGATCATTCCTGCAGTTCTAAAAATAATTTGGTGCAAAATTCTTTGCTAATACTTAAGAATCTGACAGTTATATTAGTCGCAGTAAAGGCATATAAACCAATTAATGATCGTCTGTGTCCGACATTTAACAATTTGACGACTTTTTCTATATTTATTTCTTTTTTAGTTTTTCCTCGACTGGTTACCATTATGACTTTCTTCGGCAATTGCTCATAATAACTAATCAGAAGTACAAATACATCTGTATCAGGACTGTGAACAGTAATTTCTATGTCTTCCATATTGTTGAGTTAAATGTACACCGTGAAGTACTAGAATAGTATCCGCTTCTTCGTGATTGTTGCCTTTTATATTTAACAAAGGGATATTTGAAATTGTTTTATTATGTGAAATTACAACATTTTTAAATGTTTTACAATCCCAAACTTTCTTGACGAGGTATTCAGTGAGCTCCTCATTGGTCTTTATGTTAGATACAAAATCTTTCAATGTAATATTTTTTATTAATGATCCATCTGAGACATGATAAGATGCGCCAGAGTATCTCTGACTTCTTTTCGACCTTGTGCGGCTTTTTAGCGAGTCTTCCTTGTATGTATCAAATATTAAATGTAGTTCATCATGTGGTGAAGCAATTGACGATTTTGTGATACATTGAACCAATGCCATTCCATCAACTAAAATAATTGTTCTAGGTTTAACTAATGAGGCTTCTAGCGTGACTTAAGTTTGGCAATTTTTAGAAGTGTCTTCTAGTTTTTGCATGAGTTTAAATTTATCAGTTGGAAACAATAAACTGCCATCGGCAGTAAGTAAAGAACAAGGTACTGACCCAAATTCGTATTCACCAACTGATTTCTTTAGGTCTATATCTTGACGAGTCCTAGATACTAAAACTAAACGCTGAAGTAAACTTCTTTCTTCCCTTATTTAGAAAATATTCGTCTTGTTTTGTTTTGGACTTTGTATTTTTTAATCACAAAATATGAAAAAATATTTTTTAAATTTAAATAATAAATAACGTTTTTATTTATTCGTCAATTTTGTTCAAATAGGGTTTTTCCCTAGCTAACACTAACTTGCTGTCCAAATTTCTACACATTTCATTCTTAAGTTATCGTGCTTATATGGCACGTGCCGGACGGACGGACGAACAGACAAACAGATGGGCAGACAGATAGACGGACAAACAGACAGACAGATAGAGGACGGACATTTTGAAAGTTGTTCAGAATTCGATCACCAACATAGTGATATGAAAAATTTTTCTTTACAAACGATATTACCGGTTTTAGAAATGTGCCGTTCAAATACAATATAGTCTTCGTTTTGTATTTGTGAAAAGTATAATAATAACAGGTCGTAGCACGCGTCACAATAAAAAACGTATAGGTATGCATATACTAATTGAAATGTGTCGACACAATGGTGCGCGGACATATTTTTGCACTATTATAGGGTTATTTTGCAACCAATACCTAGAAATTTGCTTATCGTTGGATTCAGCAGAAAATTCTACACATCTTTGGTCTGACATTTTTTTCCGTATGGCCTGCCGTTTTCAAAATATAAAGCATTAAATAAAATAAAAAAATAAATATTTTAGTTTTTTGGGAATATTCTATTAGGTATTAAATATTTTTGACTAGTATTTTATTTCTTAAGGAGTATTTTCTTGTTAGTATTCACTTTTTTAAAATTGAAAATCGGTCAATTATTACTGAAGATATGATTTCTTGAAAAATCAGCCTGTCGCCATCTTAAATTGTGGATTACTGAAGAAAAATCCATTTTCAGAAATGCCAACATGGCATTTGGTGATCCAGTAGGTTTATATTTTCATAAAATAAAGCGTTTTAAAACTTGGCAAGACATCGACACGAGCGGTCGTTTTTGAGTTCTATGATAATAGACTATAAGCGCCGCGCCGTGACAATGGTTTTTCTTAATAGGCTTTTACAATGGCCGCGTCAAAACACCACCTTAATTTTTTTCTGTAATTAAGTTTGAAACCTCTATTATGCATAAAAGTTGATCTGTCAGCGACAGACAAACTTCATTTTTTAAGTGCCCCGACCACATTTTTTAATGTATGACATGGTGAAAACCATTTTTTCAATGACACAAATTTCTATGCATAGAGATCTTAAATTTCAGTTGTTTTGTTTTTAAGGAGGTGTTATGAGATGCCAGTGATTGATTCTGATGCATTGGTGCTGCGAATTCAAAATTAAATCTGATAAATTAATTAACAAACATTGTCAGACAGACACATTTTTTCAAAAATGGTTCACTATTTACCACAAATTGAGAAAATTTCAAGCAGAATCATTCATTTTAGCTAAATTCAAAAATTTACAAATTATTTACTAGTCTGGCAGGCGTAATATGATTTTTACACGTCTTGCAACGATTTTCACTTCAAATTTGAGATGTTCAGTGGGGTACCTTTGTCATGGGAGCTCGGTCTAATAGACACACTTTCTAACTAATCAATGTATTACAACCAGTGGTGGAGCTATGGAATAGCACGGTCGTGCAATACACAAAGGGCCCAAGCCTCCAGGGAGGCCCAAACTTCACTCTTGACTGACTGACAAAGCAAAACTTCAGAATGTTTTGTTTTAGATTTATAGTTTTGACTTGACCTACCAGATGGTTTATTTATTAATTTTCTCACTATTTAGTAGAGTAACGAGAAAAGCAAGTTATTAGGAAATCGATTGAACCTAATTGCTGCCAGTAAAAAAATTTTTAATGACTTTCTGCAATACTCGTTTTATTATATAAAATTCTCTTCGTCATTCCAGTTGTTTGCACTCGCTGCTGCCTCAAACTGCCTCTTGTAAATGGTTCATGAATTTTGCCCCTCAAAGGAGGGAGGTTCGAACAGCTGACCTGATAATACCACTTGCTGGCTTCCTCTGTCCCTCAACTGTCGCTTAAGCAGGTCTATTTCCCCTTTGATTTCTTCTTCAAACTTGTTTATTTTCTTTTTAACTTCACTTGCTTCTTCTCGATGCCTTCTTTCTAGCTCTTCCAACACTTTCTGGAATTGTGCAAATAAGTCCTGTATTTGCTTTTCGGTTGCCATATTTCTGGTTGTTATAGGCATACGACTACATTGAAATCAAATAAATTTAACAATTACGTCACTATCGGTAATGGGACTGTCCAGAAAAACCTCAAAACAGCATGAGAAAGTCTTATCTAGAGTCTTTGTCACTTAACCACTAATGTCCAAATAAAATGTCTCAAAAAATGCACTTAACACGATTTTCCTGTTCGAAAATAACCCTCGAACAATGTCCAGTAAATGAGTCCTCTCTGTGTTAGCACTAACTTCGAGAATACTGTCCCAGTCTTCTCAACACTTTCGAAAAATCCTCTTGTTAAAATTCCGCGTCTGACAGCAGTTGTTACGAGTTGTCACCCTTTTAGAAAACACCCTGTATGAATCCGTGGGTTCTAAATAATTTTAACAAGGGGTAAACCACTAACACTTTATTTAATAAGTTACTGACTATACAGTACTTCAAAATAACCTTTACACTTTGTTTACTTGATATTTAACCTCACTTTCGTTACCGAACGTCACTTTCCTAAAACTTCTCCAATAATAAAACTTGTCCCTCTGCGCTGTTAGTCGCGCCTTATATACTCTGAAATTGCCTCTAGATCAATAAAGAATCTTCTCCCATCACACTCTAGAAAAATTTATCTCTTTCTACAAGTTTCCAGTAACTAAGTATTAGGCATAGGCGTATCAATCTCTAGTTTCAAGGGGGTGTAATATATAACAATATTTAATGTAATAATAAGCACAATAAGTGCAACTTTAACGAGATTTGATCGATATCCAATTTCATATATTTTCTAAAATCATACTACTTAATAATAGCAAAGCACATTTTCAGTGGAATTACATTTCTATAACATCTACCTTTTAAAGATAAGTTAGCCATCACAATTATTGAGTAAGCTGCGATTTAGTCAATAAAAGATAATAATAATAAATGCCTTTCCAATAATAATTGCAAAACATTTTTTTGTTGTGGAAATCTCAGGCAAAAGTTCACAACAAGTGTATCTACGTAAATGTTATTATTTATTGAATTGTTCTTGAATTAAATTCTTTTGTAATTGAACTTTTTTTTGTATCCAAGTCAATTAATGATTGATTTCGACTGTTAAGTAAACTGACTGAAGTAACGTGATGAATTATAAACAAAGTACTTCCAGCTCTTCATTACTTCCAAAAATAAAGTTATAATTGTAATAATTGGCAGTTTAAACAGGAAGATTTTATTTTTTTAATTACATGAACATTTAGTACATCATCTTATTGAAATTAGATATTTGTGAGTTTTTGACAGCAAGGAATAAGATCATGAGATTGTTTAACAGTTAAAACTTTGCCTAATATGATTTTTGGAAAAGTAGGTTTATTTTTCTTCATGAGGACGAACGCCAGTGGTGGATTTTTAAATATTTTAAATATCTTCCACCCCATTTTTGTTTAAATCGCGTTGTTAATAAGAGATCATGAAAAGTGTATATTTTAGAATGTTTGCATGTGTGAATGTGTGCATATTCATCACTCGCTTTATCATAAGTTATATTGTATTTTCTTTATTTTCATGTATTACGTTCTGTCATGAAACAAATATTTTATGTGGGGCCCAAATCAATTTTCTGCACAAGGGCTTTACGATTCCTAGCTCCGCCACTGATTACAACAAGAGTATAGTGTAATATTTCATGAACATGATTTGAATGAAAGCAACACTAAGGTTTTTTCTTTAAAGTTACTGAGCCACTTTAAAGGTTTAATTTATAAGATGGTTTTTAATCATGACTTCCCAATTAGTATATCAATAAAGACCAAGAGCCGTATCATATTTATGTCAATGACACCTCACCTCCTTGGAGAAATACCACCGAAGGATTGGTAAAAATGAATACTTTTAGGGAGGTCCGGCAGCCAGAGACAGGGACCGCGGGCCTCATGGGCCCTAAAAAAATTTAATCATTAGGAACCTCCTTGGATATTAAAATTAAAAAGTTTGGGTACCAAAGAGCAAGAAAAACTTGGTCCTAGAATTTTCCATGGCAGCCGCGGACGCTGGTAACAGTTCAATTTGGTAAAATATTCCCCAAAATTCACCATTCAACTCATGATTTTTCTGATGTATTTTTAAGAAAAAATATTCATTCCCAATCACCAGAAAAAGTCTGGAGGACCTAGGTCCTTTAAGACACACAACTGCAGATGTCGGCAGAGGACAGACATCTTGGAGTTATCATAGACTACAGGCTTACCTGGAACTAACACCTAGACAGGATAATACATAGATCGGTAACCACATCGGTAACCTACTGTAACGGTCACGTTTTGGAACCCTCAGTACCTTAAATTAAATAACAGCCTGTTTAAAATTCGTGTATTTACAAAATTGTTTTTATACGGTCGTAAAATTTTATCTTCAAGTAAGTAGACGGTTTGACCTTTAACTCGTTGCAGACGGGGACCGGGGGTGTTATTTACTTCGTGCAGGTAAATTTTCGTAGCCTGTAACACAAGGGAAAGGTGAATTGGACCTCCCCGATTTGATAAAGTGTGTTTTAACAATGTTGTTATTTGCGAGGGAAGATAGTAAATTTAACTGCCCTAGGTTATTAAAAGTGTATTATGAGCTGTCGTTTAGAATGGACGCAAAAATTGTTTGCGAATTTAAGTTTTTGAGTCGAGCCATGGCCTTATGGTATATTGTTAGAAGAATGTAAAGTCTTTTTATGGTTACGATTACGTGTTTGAGTATTGCAGCTACGTTTAATGTTAAATTGTGCATCAGAGCAAGGTGTAAATCACAAAATGCAAATATTTAATAGTCAATTAAATGACAGAATGAGTCTGTATTAAATAGCTGCATAGCATAATTGCGTGATTAATCTGAATTAGTTGCTTTGAGTGGCATCCGTCCATTGAACTTCATGTGTCCAGGAATGAAACTGTAAGTTTTTTGATTTTACGTACTAAGTATGATGTGGCGCGTAGAGAACAATACGTTTTAGTAACGTTGAGAAACTGGTATCGTTATTGATTTTTTTACTTCGCGAGTGAGATCGGTAGACAATTTGACCGTTTTCATGTTAGTATCGGACATTTGGCGCGTGACGTGATTTGTTGACAATTTCGATGCCCAAATAAGCATAAATAAACAGTGGAATAGTTAATGCGAAAACGCGAGTAACATTTGAATCGGCTTAGGAATCAGAAAAGCGGTTTCGCGTAGGAGCCGTCTGTAGTTACCCAAATCCTGTATGAATTAGGTTGTGAAACCTGATGAGGGTTAACTACTGTATGGAATATTTTGTTTTGCTTTTAATAGATTATTTTGTTTCTATGTTGTTTAATTTTGATTTATCACTCATTCAAATTATAACAGCTCGGTGTTTTCTTATTTTGCCGGGCCTAGCTATAGTTTGAAGTTGTAGGTAATATTTGTTTTAGTTGCTTTCACGTACGCAAAATAAGGTGGCGTCCAACTATTTTTTTGTTGAGGTTTTCAGAATCCTGTATTATCTTTTCTGAATTTTCTGTTAGTAAGTATTTGCCGAGATAAGTGATAACCAATATTAAGCCAAGCTATCAAGGAGAACCTGCCCCCTGAGGTATTAAGCTCTATTTTGAATTTTAATTATGATTGCGGATTTAATATGACAAAAAAGCAAAGGTTATACTACAGGTGAGAATATGGTAACAACAAAGACAACGCAGACTACAGCGGCGAATAAGCTGAGGCGGGTGCAAAGACTGGTCTGCTTAGGAATTACGGGCGCTATGAAAGGCACCCCCACGGTAGCCTTGGAAACCATATCAAACATCCCATACTTAGCATAGTGATCCAGAAAGATGCCAGAATGGGGGCATAGAGGCTGCAAAACTCAAACAACCCGAATCTCCACGGAACTAGATCTGGAGGACATTTGAGGATAATTAACACTATAAAAGATCCCCTACTGAATATGAGGTCAGACTACATGATGCCAAAAATGACCTTCAACAAACCCTCAATGTCACCATTGTAGATAAGAAGGGCTGATCAACAGAAGCTCTTGACATACTACGTAAGGGACTAACCTGGTATACTAACAGATCTAGGACAAATACAGGAGCTGGAGCTGGAATACATGGAGAAAGAGGCAGGGCAAGTATAAGCCTTTACCTTGGGCAACACTCCACTGTATTCCAGTCAAAAGTTCTGGCTATACTTGAATCTGTACGCGAGAATGAAAATCGACAATATGTCAACCAGCAGATCTCCATTGCATCAGACAGTCAAGCGGCACTTAGAGCACTAGCCTCTACCAAAGTATCATCCCGACTGGTATGGGACTGCCACAAAGAGCTGAAAATTCTGGGTGGGCAGAGCAGAGTTAAATTACTCCGGGTGCCAGGACACTCTAGAATTGACAGCACTGAAAAGCTGATGAACTTGCTAGAAAAGGGGCAGCTAATGTATTCTATGGCCCAGAACCCGCGCTGAGCATTTCCAAAAGCTCAGCTAGAAGGAGGATTAAAGACTGGGTTAAGAGTAAACACAAAAACCACAGGAGGAATAATCCAGGAAATCAATATGGAAATTCACTCATTAAAGACCCTTGTGCAAAACAAACTGAAGAACTGCTCACAAGGAACAGGACGCAGTTAAGATTAATTACAGGACTTCTGACTGGACACTTTACTATAAATAAGTACCTGAATACAATCGGTAAATTTCATGGCAGCCTAGACCGCAGACTATGCGTTAACCTAGGCTACAGACTATGCGGCAAGGAGCCGGAAACGGTTGATCACATCATATTCAACTGTGAGGCGCTGGTTATAACCTCGCCTTTTCGTTATATTAAATCCACAATCATAATTACAATTCACAATAGAGCACAAGACCTCGGAGTGCAGGTTATCCTTCACAGCTTAGTTTAATATTGGTTATCACTTACATTGGCAAATACTTAATAACAGGAAATTACCAAAAGTAAATACACAACTCTACAAGGCTCAACAGAAAACGATAGTTGGGCGCCACCCTATTTTTAGTTACTGGAAATCAACTAATACACAATTTCTGCTCACTTTAGACTATAAATTGGCCCAGAAAAATAAGGAAACACCGAGCTATCCCATTTTAAATGAGTGCTAGCTTAATGAAATTAAACAACTACTAAAACAAATAATCTATTAACATTCGGAGTTACAAAAAAACAAACAAAATACTCTAGTCATATAGTATAACAGAGATAAATCGATACAATACTTTGTATCGCCCGGCCTGAGCTCAATGGCCGTTCTAAGATAACTTAAAACTTACTCACTAAAATTACTAGGCACTGTACAACAAATAGCATTTTAACGAGAATTAAACCAGTTAAACTAATTACATAAATCGACATGGCACTCTAAATGTTAACCTACAAAAGGTTTTACAACCGAATACACAAAATGGGGAGACATACAAAAAGCTTTCGGCGCGTAACGGTTTTTCTATTGTTTCTGGGCAACCTTAAATGTTGCTAGGGACCACACACTAATTAAGCTACTATGTATGCCTCTTGGGGCATCGAAATTGTCAACAACTCTAGTCAATGTGGCCAATGTCTACGACTAACATGAAAGCAGTCAAATTGGCTACCGATCTCACTCAGGAAGGAAAAATCAATCACGGAACCAGTTCCTTAACGGCAATAAAAATATTGTTTTTCCATGCACGTAGCCTTGAGCTACCACAACTATTACATAAAATAAAAAACTTACAGTTTCATTCCTGGACACATGAAGGTCAACGGACGTATGGCACTCAAACAGAATAAACGTACAAACTACAAACAAGGTACTTAAAACCACCAATTATCATGGATGGCATCAAAGCAACTAATTCAGATTAATCACGCAATTTGCTGCTATTTAATACAGATTCATTCTGTCATTTAATTAACTAGTAAATATTTGCACTTTGTGATTTACACATTACTCTGATGCACAATTTAACATAAAGCGTAGCTGCAATACTCAAACCCGTAATCGTCACAATAAAAAGACTAAATTTTCTTGCTTAATCAACAACTTGACCGTCTCATCACAGCCGATGCTAGATTCATTACCACTTGATTAAATCGGAGATGTCAAAATCACCTCTCTCGTGGAACCTAAATCGGCTCGAAGCCAACCCTCGACTGCTAAAAGCGAGCGAAAATTTACCTGTCGAAACAAAACTTCTACCGTACCGCGTTAAAGGTCAAATGATCTTTTATTTACCATCCACTCTGGCGCCTAGAAAACTCGATTTATATCTCTATAGGATTTGAACATATTTAATATATTTTCTGTACAGGGTAATCCTTAAAAATTAACCGTTACATGGTCCGCAGAGGATATGGCATCTGCGGGCGAACACGAACAGACCCAGTCATCATCACTTGATTAGGGGTACAGGGGTACTGGAGTGGGCAGAGTAAAGCATGGCAGGAAGAGCACAATAAGCCCAGAAGGCTGCAATGCCCTCGAAGTTTTGAACAGAGAAACCCTGAGAGGAAAAAAGCAAAAATAAATAATTAAGATGTTCAAAGAAAATCATGACAACCGCAAAATATTATTCGCCAATGACTAAAAATTTTGATTAAAATCAGCGCAAATTAAAAAATGCATGAAAACATGTAAAATTAATCAAACCATTTTAAATATAGAGCAGTTGGAAACGTTACGAATCTGGCGAATTTGTCACAGCTTTTATGTCAGTTGATTAATTTTATTTGTTTGTATGAATTTTTAATTTGGGCTGGTCTTAATTTAAAATTTTTACAGTTCTCGGGAAATAACATTTTGCGGCCCTCAGAGTATTTCCTTGGACATCTCAATTGCTTATTTGCACTTAAAAATACATTGGTTGAATGGTTTCTCATCGCTCCAAAATTTGGGGAAGTCTTTACCAAGTCAAACTGTTACCAGCGTCCACTGCCGCCTTGGAAACGAGTTTTTCCTACTATTTAGTACCCAAACTTTTTACTTATTAACATCCAAGGAAGCCTCCTTGATTTATCATGATCATTTTTACCATTTCCTCCCGTAGTCTTTCTCCAAGAAAGTGGGTTTTCATGCAATGAACATCATACGGCTCTTGGACTAATAAAAGCATTTCACATATATATTCTTGATAGACCTTGTAAGTACACTAGACACCTACCTCGGTAAAATAGTGGCAAACTTTCCACAGAGACTTTATTTTGAAAGGAATGGCAAGTACGCAAAAAATCAATACTGTCGTTGCACTACCCTGTTCGATAGCTGTTACGTATATAGCCTTCTGGTCGGTTTTATTCGTGGTTTTTTTACCTTTGTCAGCTTCGTTTCCAAGATTCGTAAGGGTTATAAAGGCTAAAAATATGTGAGCTTGATTGGAAATAATTTGTATATACAAGGTAAGTCAGTGGTATCTGAACTGTCAATGCTTCATCAACTGTTGAAATTTTCTTTTAAATGTCTCAGATAAAAATCGTGGCAGACGAAGAATGGCATAATCTATAGTTACCTTATAATCTATAATGGAACATACCCAACATTGATTGATTCTTACTTTTATATTTTGAGTGCATATGTGACCATCATGCTTGATGGAAAGCCCCTGGAATGAATTTGAAATCGTTTTCAGACCAACCTCCAAGGTAATAGGAATGATAGTTGTAATAGCTCTTTGTAATCTTCTCTTGGGTGGATTCTGTCTTTTAAGACATTGTAGATGTAGTCCACAATTCCCACATGTTCTTCTAGAAAATCTTGATCCCAATTTTCTGTATCCAACATCGTCGTATCAAGTGAATTTCACTGATTTTGGAACTTTCGAAAAAACTGAAAGCACTGGTTCTTTGAATGCTCCTAAAAATTCAACACTAGGCACCTTTTCAAGTAGCCAAGTCCTTCTTTTAATACTCATTTTTAAGTTTAATTACAGCAAAAGATAAAAGAAACATATTAGCAGCACATTAGTATGATATGCTACAATTTTAGGAATTTCAGTAGTTTGAGATAAATGTGATCAAAGTGTGCAACCCCTAAATATTATTTAATTTGGCTAATTTTGCATATGGATCTTTTAAACAAGTAGAAATAAGGATTTATGCAAAATCATATGAAATTCGCAGCTTTCGGAAAATGAAACACCTAATGGGCATCTTAAGTACTGTCCTAGAAAAGTGGCATAATCCTCCGTTGGTACACGCAGATGCTTCTAAATCTCCCTTAGGTACTGGTTGTGCATGCTACATACTTGCCACCAATGAGATTATAAAAATAAAATTACCTACACTGTGTTCCGTTTTTACAGTAGAAGCAATAGCTAGATACAAGGCTCTAGAATTAATCTACTCATCTCATGGAGATACCTCCATAATTTTATCAGATTCTCTATCAGTCCTTACTCCACTAGAAGGTAGTATCACCTTTAATATTAAAATCAACCCTCAAATTCTTGAAATTAAAAAACTGCTATCCAACATACCAGCCATGGAAAAAGAGGTTCATTTTGTATGGGCAAAAACACACATTGGCATAAAAAATAATGAAATTGTAGAGTCATTAGTCAAAGATCTCATCACCAGTGGATTTCCATTAGAACCAAAAATATGTATGGTGTATTGTATAGGTATCTAATCTGACTCTTTCAATATACTGAAATCAAAATTTAGAAATAAATGATCAGAATTGTGGTGCGAGTTCTGCCACTCCAATCCCACAAGATATATACTTCCTCATCTAGATCTACCATCCAAATTTTGGCATGAGAATTATGACTAGGCAAGAAAATATGTAACAACAATAACCATCTTCCAATTTGGACACACCTGTTTTCCAGCACATCTGTATAAGCTGAATGTTTTGCCTATAGAGAACTGTGACCCATGTAATATATTAGGTGACTTGGATCATATTTTCTGTCAGTGTTTTAAATGCAGAACACGATGTGGTGTTTCTGGTATGCGGTCATTAATTTCCAAGGATGATTCTACATCAAGAAATACGAAAAAAAGTTATATAAACATGGATCTCCCCTAAGGGTGCTGCGGCCTCTGAAGGGCGAACCCAAAATTGACATTTCATCTCAGGAACGCCTTGAGCTACAGTGAATAGTTTTTGCACTTGATTCGATATCAATAAAGGCCATTATCTGATGTTATCCACCAAGGATACGTTCAATCGCAGTGCACAAAATTGGAAGGGGAGCCTTACTTCTCCCCCCCGTTTTTTAATGTGAATTTTCTGTGATTGTCTCATCTGAATACGATTCCTTGAATATAAATACACATTGTAATGCTGGACCAACCGGTTTCGATCAATTTGAACTTAAAAGAATTTTTCCAGTCTTCTTGCGTAAACTGAATTTTTTCAATGAATTCATCATTTTCTTCACATTTTCGCAAGTGCCATGGACAGAAAGATGACCTTCCATCCATCTACACTTGCAAAAATTCACACAGTATTTTTTTGTTTGTAAAAACTTCTTACCACTGATAACTTTCTTGACTTTTTATTATTTAATTGGTGGTTATTGATTTCCAATATTGAATTGTTATTAATGATATAAAAGTTAGCTGAAGCAAGAAAATTGTACGAAGAAGCTTTTCCAATAGAAGAGTACCTTGTGAAAGGTTTCTTGTAAGTGTAGATCGTTCGTTGCGAGAAAAGGATGTTCTATTCAGACAAGGAAAATTCTGGCCCAGGTCGTTATGTTAAGACGCCAGAAACAGAAGAAGCAATATTAAATGCTGTAAATGCGAATCCCTAAAGCAGTACGAGAAGGCTAGCGTTACAGGAAGGTGTGTCAGCATCATCTGTTTGGAGGGAGTTACATAAACAATTACTGTATCCCTCTGTAAGCGCTCAAACCAGAAGATCTAATAAGAAGGGAGGCCTTCTGCCGATGGCCTGTGCGAAAATGTGAAAGAAATGCTGAATTTATTCAAAAAATGTTGTTTACGGACGAAGCGAGGTTTACGCGGGATGGTGTTGTCAACTTTCACAACAATCACATATGGACAGAAGATCCTCATGCCTTCTTCGATTCCAGATACCAAGAAAAAATTTCCCTCAACGTTTGGGCAGATTATTAAAATCGTTTGCTTAGCCTAATAGATTGGATGGGTTAAATTATCTAGATTTTTTAAGAAACGATTTAAGAGATCTTTTGGAGGATGTGCCGTAAGAGACCAGAAGGATAATGCTGTTCATGTACGATGGTGCACCTCCCCATTTTAGAAGAGTTGTCGAAATTACGTAATGCAGCCTATCCCAACAGATGGAAACGGATCAGTAGCGTGGTCCCCCGATCTTAATCCTCTTGACTATTTTGAATGGGGCTATTGGAAAAGCCTTGTCTATTCAACTCATGTGACAAATATTGAAGAGGTAAGCGAGCGTGTAGCAATGGAGTGCGAAATTATCAGGAACATGCCAGGAATTTTTCAACGGGTCTCTACTTCAATGAATCGTCGTCTAGCAGATTGTGTAGAATTGAATGGCGCCCATTTTGAAAATTTTGCTAATTTTGAGTGCACCCTTCAGAGGCCCGCAGCGCCCTTAGGGGGGATTTCCGGACCCCTATTTATATGAACATTTTTTTCATATTTTTGACGTAAAATTACCGCTAGAAATTAATGAACGCATATCTCAAACACCCTGTATAATAATCTTAATAATTGTAACATTCCGTCTCGATGAGAAACGCGTGTCCCTGTTTTTTCTCATTTGCTATTCTTCAATATTTGTTTTTTTCTGTGTCTGCATAAGTTAGCCGAAGTAAATGATTTTTACTACGAACGACGCTTCGACGGCGGCCCCCACTCACTGCATGGCACAACCAACAGCACCCCAGGACAGCGAAGCTCTGTTCACCCAAGACGGCAAGACAGTGGGCTCAGGGATCATGGACGACGTATCCACGGCGCCCCCCTCACTGTATGGCATATCCAACAGCACCCCAGCACAGCGAAGCCCGGACCCGAGGACTACGAGCGGCGCATCGACGGCGGCCCCCCCTCACTGTATGGCAGACCCAATAGCATTCCGGGTCAGCGAAGACTCGCTCTTACCAGAGGAGCAGCATTTTGCTAGGTTCACCCCGATGCCCGAAGAAATATCCACCTCCTGCCCGGAGCCGCTCAGCGACAGGCCGTTTAACATCAATTCTACCCCGGAATGGCCACAGTTGTTCAGCGACGCTTCGCTGACTCCACGCCGACTTCCGGCCACCCCTCGCTGTATGGTACCATTGACCGCCGCATGCCCGAGTAGGAGTCCATCCCCGGAGGGTCAGCGATTCATCACGCACACTTCGCCGACCAGTGGCACCTACCTATCGACCAGCGAACCAGGACTGGGCTTCCGGGGGATGACTACCCCTCTACACCAGATGCCACCAGCCAACCAGACGACGGCACCCAGCGCCACTCCGAAGATACGACAAGTCGCCATACCAGGGCGAACAGCCGGGGCGATCCCTGCCCCCTCAACAACCACAACAGGGAACCATCAGCCAGGCCTAGGGCTGCCCACGTACGAACAACTGGCCCAACTACTGGCCCTGACGACCTCTAATCTAGCACAGGTAACCACACAGCAACAAAATAGCCGGCCCCCCATCACTGCACGGAGCTCCCCACAGCCATATGACGCCAGGGAGCCTAATTTCCGTGGACATGGAGCCCAACAACGTGGGGCTGACTCTTTCTGGAGGGAAGAGGACCCGCACCGACCCAACAACGAAAATTCTGTGGAAATGGATCCTCAGTGGCGCCCAACCCAAGATCTATAAGGTATCATGACCAGACTAATGGAGGAGAGTGTCAAGGCAGCCATCGAAGCCGTTCAAAACCACCCGAGGATGCCTACAAGGAGGTCGAAAACGATGCCCACCTTCGCCGGCCTGGAATGGGAAGATCCAGTCAACTGCCTAGACGAGCTGGAAGAAGCCATGGAAAAGGAAGACATTCAAGGCAGAGACAGGGTACGTGTGGCAATCGAGCAGCTAGAAGGCCAAGCCAAGAGGACACTGGAGATGTGGAAATCCCACAACATAACGTTTGAATTTCTCAAGGACAAACTGCTTCGGTAGTTTAACGACACAGCCACGCTAGGAAGACTAAGGTCCAGATTGCACGGGGAGAAGCAGAAAGATGATGAGCCCGCGGCGATATTTATTCAACGCAAAATAGGACTCTGGCTGCGAGTGGAGAGATACACCCCGGAGGAGGAGATGGTCTGCGAGGTGCGAGAACTCCTAAGGCCTGAGCTGAGATTCGCTACAAGGAATGTCCAGATTTCAACAATGGAAAGCCTAAGCCGAGTGGCTGAAAATGCCGAGTTTGATTACAAGGAATTCCAGCGACAACTGAGACCACTGCCCAGGCCCGCGACTCC
Source organism: Stenurella melanura (assembly GCA_963583905.1). Taxonomy (NCBI): domain Eukaryota; kingdom Metazoa; phylum Arthropoda; class Insecta; order Coleoptera; family Cerambycidae; genus Stenurella; species Stenurella melanura. The sequence goes on along the minus strand of OY757318.1, from coordinate 89,566,941 downwards.
TCCACCAGGAACTAGCAATCTACCCAAATGCAGAAGATGCCCGGGATACCACTTCCACCGGGACTGCCCAACCAACCAAAACCAAGCGGGACCCCGGCAAGCCAACGAGTCCAACCAAGCAATTCCCAGCCGTAATCCAGGTCCCGGACCAGCGGACCAGGCACCACGAAGAAGCCAGGCAAACCCCCGCAATACATCACCGTCGGGAAACGCCCAATGGGCCGGGCAGGACTAGGACGCTCGGCCCCACAATTAGAAATCAACAATCTGGAACTACCAACCAGGACAGAGGATGCAGTGCTGCGTCCCCAAATCCAGCAACCAGCCGCAACCTTAATATCTCCGACACCAACCCAGGAAGACCTCGGGGAGGATGAAACCGACGAACCAAAAGCAATACGGAAGCAGGAAACGCATAAACGCCCCCATCACTGCACGGAGCTCCCCACAGCTATATGACGCCAGGGAGCCTAATTTCCGTGGACATGCTCGCTTAGAAATGAACGCTGACCAATCAGCGTGCGCCCCGCGAGGCCGCGATCATATAAAAACTCGCCGGCGACAGCATCCCGGATTCATCATTCGACGCTGCCTGCCGAGGAAGAACACACGAGGGTCAGGTCCACTACCACGACGGAGGCAACGGCGTTCACTCTGCCTAGCTATAAACAGCTAGCTCACTTACTGGCCATCGCCACGGCTAATCTGGCCCGGGTGGTCCCCCTTCATGCCAGGAACGTCGCACCTCAGCCAACCACGCCGGCCCCCCCCTTCTTGATAGGAATGTCGCACAGCAGCTCACCACGTTGGACTCCCTTCATGACAGGTGCGTCGCACCGCAATCAACCACGTTGGACCCCCTTCATGACAGGAGCGTCGCACCGCAACCAACCACGCTGGCCCCCCTTCATGACAGGAACGTCGCACCGCAGCCAACCACGTTGGTCCCCTTTCACGTCAGAAGCGTCGCACCACAACCAACCACGCTGACCCCCTTCACAACAGAGACGTCGCACCGCAGCCAGCCACAATGGTCCCCCTTCATGCAGGGTACGTCACGAAGCAGCTCACCGCCCCGGCCTCTTTTCATGCTGGGCACGTCTCGCCACACCCTGGCACCCAACAAGGAAAACACGACTCCCAGCAGCCAGGGACCTCAAGACCAACGCACCAGTCTCCAACCATCATCACTACCACGGTCCCCTAGGCTGTAGGGCAATCTTCACCACAACCGGCCACTATGGCCCCCATTCAGGCAGGGAACGTCTGGCAGCCGCCAACCACGATGGTCCCACTTCATACACGGAACGTCTCGCAGCCGAAAGCCAATCAAACAGACTTTTTCCGTGGACATGGCACCTATCAACGCGGGGCTCATCATTCACCTTGGACGAGGGAAGACCCACACCCAACAATTTCTGGGGAACAACCCCAGTGGCGCCCAACAGAACTTCAACAACTATCGCAAACCATGGTGCAGCTTATACAAGAAAGCACCCAAGCAGCCATCCAATCCGTCACCGAGCAGCCAACACTCAGAACGCGACCAAGGACACGACCCACCTTCGCTGGATTGGAATGGGAGGATCCTGAGGATTTCCTGACCGAATTAGAAGAAGCTATGAATGAACAAGGTATCCAGGAGCGAGATAGGGTTCGAGTCGCCATCGAGCAGTTGGAAGGAGGGGCGAGGAAGACTTTCGAGATGTGGAAGACGACGAAGATCACCTTCGAGTTTTTCAAGGAAAAGATAAGACGCCGATACAATGACACAGCCACGCTGGGAAATCTACGCTCCCGACTACATGGTGAGAGGCAGCGAGAAGAGGAACCGGTCGCTGTATTCATCCAGAGGAAGATTGGGCTATGGTTCAGAGTCGTAAAAAACTTGGAGGAAGAGAAAATGGTGGAAGAGGTCCGAGAGCTGCTGCGCCCGGAGTTAAGATTTGCCACCAGGAACACGGTGATCCATAGCATGGAGGAGCTCAGCCGCATCGCCGAACTCACGGAGCAGGATTATAAGGAGTTCCAGAGGCAGCTACGGCCGTTACCACGTCCAGCAACGCCGCCGTCAGACAGGACCACCAACCTACCCAAGTGCCAGCGATGTCCCGGCTACCATTACAACCGGAACTGTCCCACCAACCAACCAGGCAACGAGCAAGCACCCAGGACGGATAATACACCAAGCAGACCAGCGGGGAACAGCAGTCCCCGTGAGAACACCAACAATAGTCAGCCCAGTCGATCCAACGACCAGCCGTCGGGAAAGGCTCGACGGGTCGAGGCAAGCCAGGGTGCTCGACCCCAACAATAGACAGCCCAATAATCCTTATGACGGACGGCTACGGCTCATTACCACGTTTATGGGTCGAAGCTAATGGATGCCGTCTACTGGCACTACTGGATAGTGGAGCTACTCATTCATTTATCAAAGGATCACACAGCGATGGTATACCCAGGAGCCACCACCCAACGATGCCTGTGCGACTAGCGAGTCCGAAAATATTGGTGCAAACGCAAGGATGTGTGGAATTGGAACTGAACTTCGGGGACTGGACTGCTCCCGCCTTCCTCCACATACTTGATGACATCAGAGAAGACATAATTCTCGGATGAGATTTCTTCCACCAGCAGCATGCACTAATGGATTTCCGCAGGAATTGCCTCTACACCGGAGTGACAGCTCGGCACACCCTGTTTTGGTCAGAAAATCCCGAAACGTCAGATTCAGTCCCAGCCGTGGATCCCAAACCGGAGCAGCTGCCCGCTTCTCATCAACACGAATACACCGAAGTCATCAGGAAGTTCTCGGACGTATTCCAGAAATCTCTTAGTCAACCAACTACCAAGCTCACCACACATGAAATTCGTCTCAAAGAGGACAAGCCCTTCAAGATAAGAAGATACCAGTATTCAGCAGCCAAGAAAGCTATAATAAACGAGGAAGTCAAGAAGATGCTTTCCGCAGGGGTAATCCGCCGCAGTAGCAGCCGTTACTGCTCCCCAATAGTGATCGTGGGGAAAAAGGATGGAAGGTCCAGATTCTGTGTTGATTATCGCCAATTGAACCTGCAGACATATGAAGAGGTATCCCAGCTCCCACCAATCCGAGAGACTATTCGAGAATTAGGTGCAGCCAAAATATTTACCAGTCTGGATCTCAAGAGCGGCTACTGGCAAGTCCCTATGGCCAAGGAAAGCATACCACTGACGGCGTTCAGCACTCCGGATGGAGCGACTTATAAATTTTTTGTGATGCCCTTTGGACTTCGAAACGCCCCGTCTACTTTCCAGAAGCTGATGACGGAGGTACTCGCAGATTACGTGGACGAGTTCGTCAAAGTGTACTTGGACGACATCATCATATACTCAGAAACGCACGAGGAGCACCTGAAACATCTGTCCTTGGTCATGGAACGACTACGAGTGCACGAGCTGCACTGTCTTTCAAAATGTCGCTTTGGAGCCACCGAGTTGGACTACTTGGGGTACCGCATCACAGCTACACAAAATCAACCGCAGGAGAAACATGTGGTCCAGATCAGGGAATTTCCAACACCGAAGACAAAGAAGGAGCTGCAAGCCTTCCTGGGAACAGCCAACTGGCTCAGGGAATTCGTGCAAGAATTCGCGACACTCACCGCTCCACTCACCGATTTGACCGGCAAGCAACGTTTCCAATGGGCATCAGAAGCAGCCAAAGCCTTTGAAGAAATTAAAGAACGATTGTCGAAGCCCCTAGCCCTTTGCCGACCAGAGCCAGGACTACCTTTCCACCTGCAGACTGACGCCAGTGCACGAGGAATGGGCGCCGTCCTGTACCAGAAGACGCCGCTCGGAGAGAAAAGGATTATTTCGTGCTCCAGTGCCAAGTTTACCGGACCAGAGACCCGCTATCATGTGAACGAGCGGGAAACACTCACCGTGGTCTGGACTTGTCGCAGATATCGCCATAGGCTGGAAAATGAACATTTTACCTTGGTAACCGATAGTCGTGCGCTCAGTTGGCTGAACCAGTTTAAGGACGAAAGGGCGAAACTAACTCGATGGGCGCTTCAACTTCAAGAGTACAATTTTACTGTGGAACATTGCCCTGGTCGATTCGATCAATTGCCGGACTTCCTGTCACGCCACCCCCAAGATGAGATGCCCAGCGAGTTGAGGGATGATTCCAGAATGCTGCCCCCTGAGGAGACAACCAGTTCCCAGCAGCTTTCCCCCATCGCCGCCGTAAGCATGCAGCCCCACATCGAAGAAGCCGATACCGAAGCTGATGCCCTAGATGCCCCGACGAAGGTAACCCCGGCTGAAACTCCACCTCCTGTCTTCTACCTGATGGAGGGAGAACGAGAGGAGCACACCACGTTATAGGAGATCAAAGAAGCCCAGCTCACAGACCCACCCATCGAAGGAGCCATCGCCCATTGAACAGAACTTCAGCAGAGGGAACGCGGACTCGAGCCCTGGGAGAAGCGACTAAAGACACAATTCCAAGTCATTGATGGACATTTATGGCATGTGAATGACGACCGAGCCGCCCTGGTAGTTCCACAGTGAATGAGGAACAAGATCCTCCACCAGTACCACGACGCCCCCTATGCAGGACCTCCCGGAAGAGACGAGACGTATCGAGCCATCAATCGAAGATACTACTAGCCAACCCTCCGACGCCAGACAGTCAACCACATCAGGCAGTGCATCGTTTGTGTTTCCACTAAGAGAGGCCCACTACAAGCCGCAACTCCACTCCGTCCTAGGCCACCAACCAAACCCTGGCAAGCCCTGAGCATGGACGTGATGGGACCGTACGTCGAGACGGCGTCCCACAACCGTTATATTATAGTGATCACCGATCTTTGCTCAAAATGGATCGAAGCCGAAGCTGCCCCTCAAGCGGATACTGCCCACATCCTGGCGTGCCTGGAGAAAGTGTGTCTACGGTGGGGATACCCAGAAGAAATCATCACGGACAACGCCGCCGCCTTCCTAGCCAAGAAGATGGTCAAGTTCTGTGAGAAAAACCTGATCCGACAGTTCACCTCCCCATTGTACCACCAGCGTGCTAACCCAGTGGAGAGGAGAAACCAAGAAATCAAGAAGGCCCTGCGGGAGAAGTTAGCCAGACGAGCTCCGAACAAATGGGACGTGGTGCTGCCCCAGATAATATTTTCTCTACACAACCGGATACAGCCCCAGCGAATTATTGTTAGGCACCGAGCTACCACGACCTGGAGAATGGGAGCATCCCGAGCAACGACGACCCCTGCCCGAGCCAAGACAAGCAGCCCAGCAGAGACAGACCTGAGCCGCCCAGAAGCAAACGGAGTACCAACGGAAGTTCTTTCCCGAGCCTCGCAGAGCGCCGATCGAATACAAACCCTGTCAGCGTGTCATGTGCCGAGGATTCAAGGAAGCCAGGACAAGTTTTGGTCCCACTTGGGAAGGCCCGTTCACCATCATCCGAGCCCTGGGCGACAATACCTACGAAGTCCTCCGGAACAAAAAACCCGTGCCAATCCATATTGATGACATCCGCCCGATGCCCGGCCAGAAACCCACCAAACGAGACCCCGTCAGGCAAGAAACTCGAGACGTAGTGGCTGAAACCGAAGATGATACCGAAGATGAACCTGGACCATCAGCACGTCAGGAACGAGCTCCGGCAGCTGCCGCTGCCCCCAAACCTAAGGCCGCCCGTCCCCCGATAATATCGATAAAATGATGTGGTTTCCATCAATCAAGTGTGTAGGTTTAGGGTTGTATACTATTGTTTAACCCTATGTTGTGAATATCTACCAGCCGTGATCTCCAATTTTGTGTGTTTATATATATAAAGTGGTCTTGAAAGACCCCTGGGCGCGTGTCCTTGATTATTCCTTGTGTTGGTTTTCTTCTATTTTTTTCATTCTCTTTTTCGATTAGGTTGTAATAGACATAATGACTTTCGCGATACCTACAGTTTGTCGTGGCTATACGGGCTACGATCACAAAGCCATTTCCTCAGGAGAAAAAGGTGATTTTTTTTTTTAGCGAAATTTAAAAAAGTTATAAACAAAGTGCGTTGTGCTTAGTGCTCGTGATTTTAAATTACTATCTAAAAGTGCTTAGTAATCGCAAGCACTTCGTTATTTAAAGTGCTTAGTGCTTGGTAATTACAAGTACTTCTTCTCAGTGCCTAGTGCTTAAAAAGCCGGCAACGGACGATGAGCTATACTATAATATATATTATATCTTACATATTACAAAAATATCGCTTCTCATTAGAAAGCACATGACGCCGCGCATGACGCTATAATATCATATCTATATCCAGGCGATATATTATGTGTCTGTAGAAATATGCTTTCCTAGCGATATTTTACAAAATATCTCACCCCCTCTTGTGTCTTGTCGCCCGCAAGTGCCAACCAGTTCGTGTTTGTTTACGTTTAGTAACTTGGGCCTTTTTTTAATGTGACTTGTGACTTGAATGTGAATTTTGTAGCAATTAAATAATTTCGAATTAAATATTTTGTTACTTATTTATTTTTTGTCATTTGATCATTAAAAAGTGTAAATTCACCTCGTTCTTTTCGAAATTTGATATGATCAGACAACCAGTACCTTCGTTTTTCTTTTTGGTCAGTAGCAATCATCGCCAAAACATCATCACATGCAACGTTTGATTCTTCTTCTGATGAGCTGTCAATTGTATCTAGCAATAGCATGTCATCAATAACATTATTTGCCATTTTGAAAACAATACCACATACACACAAACTATACATCAGCCCACTAAATATAAAAAATTAATATCCTAGTCCGCTGCACTTATAATATAATATTATATTATATCCCATTACAAAGCTATAATATATATTATATTATCGCTCATCGTCCGTTGCCGGCTTTAGCTAGATGCACCTTTTATCAGTACTCGGCACATCCTTGCTCTTGACCTCCCGAGATTCTTATTTGAGACATTTGTTCAAGTTTCAAACGGTTGACTAATTATTGACTCACCCTGTATATTATTTAAAATTTTAATGTCGCAACTAAAATCTTGTTAGCATTTACCTAAGATCGAAGTCAAGATATAACCATAAATAGCATATAAAACTGACCACTGTAATTTATAGAATAATCCACAATTTTTATAATAAACAGGGCATAATCCACATATTCTGGAAAACACCAAAATAGGTTGCATTAACAGAAAACTTTCTTTGGAAATTTTAATCTCCTTGGGTAAAAACATTTTCAAATTGAGTAGGTACAAGTATTGACAATTACTAATTCTACACTGTCTTGATTTATTGCCGGTTTTACAGGAAGTTGATTTTAATAAAAATGTAAACAAATTATAAAATCCTATTTATAAATGTGATTTTCCCTATAAAATTGATGTTTAAATGTTTGTATTGACCATTAACGTGCTAGCGTAAAATTGACGTAGGTACAATATTTACACATTCGTATATTTTCTTATATAGTCCACACGAAAAGTGACTATATTTTATTGTTAAAAATACCGCCAATAGGTATTAATATACAGCGAGCACGTAAAGGTTGGAATAAATTCATTAAAACAAGTGACAAAAATTCGCTCAGACCCGTCGATTTTTAAATACATTTATCAATCTGTTTATTTAAAAAAAAGTGCTGCAAATATTTTTTTAAAGTTATGACGTCATCGCCATTTTTTTTAAATGGCAACCCCCATTTTTTTAAATGTCATTTGAAAGAGCAAATTTTTCTGCATACAGTACGTTAAATTCTAGGGAGCATTGCATGATGAAATTACCAAGAAAAAAATCTTAACTACTTATAACAATGTAATAAAACAAAAATACAAGAATTTATAAGAATACAGCAAAAACTAAATAATGGGGTTGGGTCCGGAGATCTAGCTGGCCAGTCTATTGATCCCCGTCTACCAATCCATATCTGCGTGGGAAAATTTCGTTTAAATAATTATGCACTATTACCGAATAATGTAGCGGTGTAGTAAATACCCCCCCCCCCCCTCTTAATAGTACTACCCTTCATATTTTTATTACTTAGATTTATGCTGTAACCAGAGGGTTTTGTGAGAATGTCAAAGTATTAGTTTTGTGTGTAACTATAGGAATTAGGGCTGTACGTCAGTCACCATGTATTATCAGAGTTCCAATTGCCTGGATTATTTAGTCTACGAGAAAGGAAACAGATAACGAATTACCTGGGCCAACGCGTTATCAGTATAGAGTACCATGGGAATGTAATTTGGGGTTGGGTCACAGAAGCTCTAAATTTTCGCTGAGTCAATAATTCTGCGAAAAGACGGTAGTTATTTAGTGGCGAACCGTTAAAGTAGCTGGTAAAAGTAGGAACCGCTAGGCTAGAATGAAAGATTCAAATCATCGTCAGTAGAGGGCGATAGTTGTACGAGAGAATCAATAAAATAAATCTATGAAATGAAGTGGGAATTTTTAGCAAATGTAGCAAAAATACGAAATAGGGGGAAACTGAGAGAACGAAAAGAGAGGGAGTTTTTTTTGGTAAGAAGGCAGTTGGGCGGCGTTTCGCGAGAGGAGAAGTCGGGTCGCGGGTTTTGCGAGAGTTGGGTTTTGGTTGGAAGAAAACGGTCTTCACTGAAGGTCCGTCGCGACGCCCGCGGAGTTAGTTTTGTGTTTTTGTGTAAAGTGGTTTTAGTCTAACCAGGTCTATGAGTTAATAGAAATAGAGTCAAACTAGCGAAATCGGTTTGGGGTTTCCTCGAGACCGTAACCGGGAGTTATTCATAGTCGAAGCTAAGATAGCCTAAGGATAAATAAATTTTGTGTGTGGCGTGACAGCTAGAAAAGGATTAAGTGCTTGAAATACGCTAGGAAGGACAAATAGGATACCTGTCCGATACTGTTACCAAACTGGGAAAAGGGTGAGTCAGTCTTGGGTTTAGGGTTATTTTAATCTACTAACCAAAATATGATAAGGGGTTCCGATTAAAGTTGAAACCAAAAATATTGCTTTTACCGCTTTCAGGACATACCGGGAGCGCGCAGAGATACGGCTCTCCCTAGGGTAGTTTTTCACTATCAGTGGAAAGTTTTTTTATACGAACTCCTCTTCGAGGAGAACGGGAATAAATACAGGGAGGCTCAGGCGTTAGTCTTCACGTATGTGCTGTTGTGTTGTGATTTATTATTATATCTATACTTTGAAGGGTTAACTTATACTTGGAGTTTTATTATACTCGTATTAATTCTTAGCGGTTGCTTTATTTATAACAATATTATATCTATACCTTGAAGTGTTACCTTATACTCGAAGTTTATTATACTCGTATTAATCTTTAGCGGTTGCTTCATTTATAAATTACCTAGTAATTGTCAGCTTCATCCCTTATCCAAAAGACCACGCATATAAGCCGTGGCCGGGCCTATAGCCCACGAAGAGATAGGTGCCTCAAACAAACCAGTTTTTCTCTCATTTCCGAGGTCAGGCGGAAATCTATAAATCTAAAATATCCTGACCTGGTGGCAGCAATCGCTACCTTTCTTAAAAACAACTCACCCTCCTGCACCCCTAGAGAGGACAACAGCGGGGTAGGGGGTAGTTTTGTTACAGCGGTGCGCCATCCTGTTGAAACCATATGGAGTTTTCCGGTACATTAGGGTTTTCACCATTTGGATACAGTGCGACAAGTTCTGGAATTATGCTTTGTTGGAGCAGCTCCAAATATTTTTCGCCATCTAATGAACCCTGAATAAAAAATGAACCCAATATTGTAGTCCCAACAATTCCAGCCCACACGTTAACTTTCTGCGGAAACTGAGTATGGGCCTCCACCATCCAGTGTGGATTTTCACGTGACCAATATCGACAATTTTGCCTATTCATAGTGCCATTTAAACAGAAGGTGGCCTCGTCAGAGAAAAGTACTCGAGTTAAGAAATGTGGATTGATATTGCATCGTTCCATCATGGTTTCGCAAAAATCTACTCTGCGGTCGAAATCATCTTCGTTAAGCTCTTGAACTAAATTCACTTTATATGGGTGACATTTATTCTTCTTCAAATATTTTAAAACAGTCGACTGACTAATTGACTGTTCTGCTGCGACTTCGCCACTTGGTTTGTGAGGATTCTCCTCCATTGTCAGTAAAACATCTAACTGTTTATTTTCTGAAATTGTAGGACGACCTTTCGTGACATTTTTTCTTACATGACCACAATCTCGGAACTTCTTTTCTATTTTGCTAACAGTTGATTGTGTAATAGGTCGATTAGGGTATTTACCATTAAATAATTCACAAACCATAGTTTGTGTTCAGGACTTGTCTCCATAGCCAATCATTATCAAAATTTCAATTCGTTCTGCCTCACTTAAACGTTGCAGTATCAGTACTTTCAGTACGATATCACAAGTAAATATTAATGAATGGGCCTACCCCTTTCAGCGTGGTAAGGCTAATATAATTTAGTGAACTGTATTTAGGTATAATAAAAAAAAAGAATGTGTCGGAAACTTACACAGTAGGTTTGATGGATTCCCCGTCGTCGATGTCGGCCCAGGCAATAGGAGGGACAAAGGGGGGCCAAAAAGAAAAGGAACAAATCTCCGACACACACAATTAACGTAACAATTATTAAATTAATTTAGGAAAGGACAGTTATAATTCACTTATCACTGATAAATAACTATAGCGTTCTGCGGCGTAAATGACTATTGTCTTACTTATTATCATACTACTGTCTGTCTCTATGCGGGTCACGCTCGACCCAAACGGCCTTAAAAAAACCAGCTAAAAAAAATACTTCTTAGTATTACCATAAAGAATTCAAAACATATATTTTTCTAGGTATAATACTACAAGGCGCGTAACCAACTAATGTGTTAGAGCCAGAGATCCGCGTTGCTAAGTAAATGAAAAAAAGCGTAAACACAAAAAAAGTGTAAGATTTAAAAAGGTTCAACGATAAGTAATGAATGTGTTCTATTAATGTTAAATGTTTTTTTTCTCGATAATTTCGTCATGCAATACTCCCTAGAATTTAACGTACTGTATGCAGAAAGATGTGCTCTTTCAAATGACATGTTAAAAAATGGGGGTTGCTATTTAAAAAAAAATGGCGATGACGTCATAACTTTAAAAAAATACTTGCAGCACTTTTTTTTAAATAAACAAATTGAGAGATGTATTTAAAAATCGACGGGTCTGAGCGAATTTTTGTCACTTGTTTTATAACTATTTTAATGAATTTATTCCAACCTTTACGTGCTCACTGTATGATTCAAATGTATTGACCCCTCATTTTATCCACGAATATCTCAGAAACGGAGGAGCTGTAAAAATTGAAAAAATGAAGTGTTCATTATGTGTCTATTCTAAATCATTCACTGAAATTTGAATATTGAAAAAATATTCTACTTTTTAAGGAAATTTTGACCATACTAAGTAAATAATACTTTAGATACCGATAAAGCACGGCATTTTTTGTACGCGGAAATTTTTTCATAATTTTTTATTCTAAAATTTTGCAGTTATTTTCAAAAACTTGACCTCATGTTTATTTGGTGAGGAAGCAGACTCCCACAGGACACGTCTCCATGAACGGCGACATAATCCAATGGCACGATACCGTCAAGTAACTTGGCGTTATCATGCACAGAAGCAGTGGCGGCTCGTGATATTGTCTGCAGAGGAGGCTTGATATTCTGAAAGACAACTGATGTGCAATATGACTACAATTTGTACATTTCCCCACCACCCCTGAGGTATTACAACGGCGCGTTACATTTTTTTGCCGTGGGTTGTTCGCCAGGATACCGATTCACGACTTGAGAGAATAGAACTAATAAAAGAATAGAATGAAAAGGAAATAGAAAATATGATGAGATGAAAAAATCATTCTCATGAAATTCTCGTTCCTACGACTCGAGTATCGGTATCCAAAGGAGTCCTACTATCCCACTTGTAACTAAATTATATAACTTTTAATAAAAATAAAAATAGTTTTGGTAAAAAAATTAAAGTGTTTTTCTACAAACAAAAAATTGTATTCATTATCACTGCCAGGCGTGTAAAATTATAAGTTTTAATAGAAATTAAAATAGTTTTGAGAAAGAAGTTATATAAAAAAAATATAACCGCGGAACTCTATATTATGGAGAATTATAAAAAATATTTCCTAAAAAATAAATAACACAAATAAATATTTTTTCTAAAATAACAACTACCTATATTAATCTCTGCTTTAAAGCCTCAATATTTTTATAAATGAGTGGTAACCTGCGATTTTTGGAACTAGCAAAATAGTTGATTATTTCATCATAAAATGAATCGCGTTTCCTCAATTCTGACAAAAAACGTTTTTCTATTGAAATAAGCGATACATTTGAAAGGCGGTCTTGACTCATTTTGTTTCTAGTAAAAATGTTTTTATGCGTTTAAGTGCTGAAAATGATCATTCTACAGAAGCTTACCGGAATTGTCTCAAAAAATAGTGGCGTTATTCAAAAAGTTCTCTAATTTTGGGTCATAAGTTTTTAAAAAATCTACCAGCTCTTTGAAATTTTCTTTATTGCACGGTTCTCATTTTTCGTCACGTCCTCGGAAAGAATTTTCTTGTGAAGATAACTATATAACGGCATCTATTAACCTTTTTAATATTTCCCTATTCTCACGGACCTTTTCGTTAACATTTTCTATTTCTCTCTTATGTGCAGAATCCAGGAAATTTACAATATTTTGTTTACCAAACATTTCGAATTTAATGCAAGATGAAATGTGCTCCTGGGATTTTTCGTGCCTTTCTAAACCTCGCGACAAATTTTGCAAATTATTAAACCCGGCCCTGCCCCAAATTGAGGATTGATCATTAGTAAATAATAAACATCTCCAACAATATAATTTGTTACTAACTGTTGATGCCGTTAACCACTCGACTTTTTTATAATTGTTATCACAAAACCCTCTGTTTTGTTTACCACTTGGCTATTCCAAGTGTTGCTATTTTACACAGCGCAAAGAAATTCAAGGTCATTCATGTTATAAGTAAATGCGGTAAAGTTGGAAGCTATTTCGTATTAGCCTCCAGCGAACCGCAGTGTTCATTCAGTAAAAGACCGGCCGACCGGGAAATATGCATACAAAGACTATCCGGACTGTAACGTTATAGGTATGTTTGTGGAAAGGAAATGCAAAAATGTTATATATAAACTGAAAATTAATTAATGAATAATAAACAATAAAAAATATTGAAAATTGAGATATACCTAATAGAAATTTCTTAAGATATTACTTTTGAAGATATGGTGGTTCTTCCAAGGGGAGGCTCAGCCTCCCCTGCCTCCCCTGACGAGCCGCCACTGGACAGAAGCCTGCATGACGTGGAAACAGAACACGGAAGCGATTATACAGAAGGAGAGGACGAAAAGGACTCTACACTATCCTATGATAGGTAGACAAAGCCGACTCAACCTGAGGAACAAGCTCACGCTCATCAGGACCCTCATTGCACATAAGCGTCTAGAGAGACCGAAATGCGAAAGCTTCGACACGCCCAACACGTGATATCATTAGTTTGACTATTTCATCTTTGCTCTAGCGTTTACCTCCAGCGAGATGGTTAAGCGCATAGGTTACGCTTTAGCCTATAACCCCAACATGACAAGACACACGGACAACACACACACCTATCAAATCTCCTTCCCCTCCAAACCATGCCCCCTGCCTCGTCGACACCAGAAAATATAATAAATTTATGTTTTTTATTTATTAAACCATATAACCATTATTTTTAACAACTGACCGAATTGATTTAAACAGGTTTTTTAAATAACAATTTTCCTGTATAGAATACTAATATTTTATTTCTGCTCTGCTTACTCCCTAACTATACCATTTATAGCCGAAAGGATAAAAAATTAAAGATAAGAGACATAAATTTTATAAGAAATGTTTGATAGCATATAATTTATTAAAACAAGCTCAATCATTAGGTCCCCAGTCACACCATCGACTAACATCATTAGTGTATTTTATATATGTAAAATTACTTGTGATGTATATATATAAAATGTAAAAAAATTTTATATCACTTTAAAATACCTAATTTAAGGCTTGAGATGTATATAGATAAATAAAATAAACGTATTTAAATGGAAAATGGCGCGAGGGGTCCCGGTTTCAAATTCTTATGTCCGCACATTTTCTTTTAATTCTGTAACGAGTAATATATTTTTTTACAAATTCTTTTCTGATTTCTTTAGGTTTTCCTTCTTTTTATATAATAATTTCATTCTTTTGTGTGATTTCTTTGGGTTAGGTTAGTAGGTTTTTATTTTGATATCTAATTGTTAATAATTATTAGCGCAGCAGGCAGTATTAGCGTCGCAGACAAAAAAAATGGGGGGTGCGGGTATTTTTTCCACAAAATAACAGGAGATATTTCAATTTCTCCACTTGCACGAATTTATTACACATTTACAAGGTAACACGCATGCTCGAAGCTTTCGCATTTCGGTCTCTCTAGACTCTTGTCTCATTGCACCCATTCTGACCTACGCCTCCGTTGCCTGGGGATACCAAGCAGCCACCTACTTGAAGAGGATATAAGCCGTGGAAAACGTCGCACTCAGGTGCGCCGTGGATGCACCATGGTTTGTCAGAAACGCCGACATCTTCAGAGATCTGGAATACACACCGGTAACTGAAGTCATCCAGGACAGAACGAAGAAACTATACGCCCGTGCAGCAGAGGATGGGAATCCGCTGGTTAGACAGGCGACTGACTACGACCCCAACGACGCTCCTAGGCACAAGAGGCCGAAGATCCAGATCCTGGATCATGGGTAAGTATAACTAATCTTCCTTCAGCCCGATCTTCAAGCCATGCCGTAAGGAGACAATGACCAAAACACCCAAATCACCCGATCCCGGGGGTATCCAGCAACCAACCAGCTAGGTACCCTTACCCTAGCCCGTGCCGACCTCTGACGCTAAAACAAGGGTCCTTGGCCGAGCACAATCCTTGAGCTACACAGCCCAAAACTTCCTTCCGACAAAATCGGAGCACATGATGCCAATTGGCACCCTGGGCTCCGACTAGTCACACACCCCCAATTCCTTCCAAACTCCGAGAGGGTGCGGCAACAGCTGTTCCCTCTCACGACAGACGAAAGACGCTCCCGGGAGCCGACATGCCATCGAAGAAAGAAACTCAAGACAGAAGAGCGCTAGAAGAAACGACCCAGCTGGCAGGGTCCAACAGCCAGGACCAGGAGAGGTCTGCTAACTTCGCCTACACCGTCTGCATTTGCAAGAGGGGTAGTCGTAAAAAGCGGGCCCACCCCTTACGAGGCCGGTCCAGGTCTACAGCGATGATTGGGGCAAAGAGCTCAAGCTCGACCCCTATTCATCCGAGACCATCATCAAAATCAAGAATGTTGGCGCCGATCGTGAAAAACTGTTGAAAACTCGGAAAATATGCACGTTACAAAAAAATTACAAGAGAACACAATTTTAAAGAATATACTAACCTATATACAGACTGTCTATTTTACGAGGGCCACACCAAATATCTCGCTTAATATCTATTGTAGAAGAATAAAGTTTTAGAAACAGTTCTCCCATTTTTTGTGAGCTATATTTCAGTAAAAAGAAATTTGAAATCCATAGCCTACTTTATGAGATATATTACAAAAACCTGAAAAATAGGAAAACCACAAACGGTTATAGCTTCCTTATTTGAGGAGATACAAAAAAAGTTAAAGGAATGAAAGTTGACGGCAAAGACAATAAGAATAATAACGTGTAACAAAAAAATCGAAAAATGCAGTTGGCTTTGACATACGCTATTGTGCAAAAATGAAAAATACATATCTCGAAGTAGGCCATGACGCCATTAATTCCGATATTTTTTTCTCATTCCAACGATATAAAACATGTCACAGAAATTTTAACCGATAGTGTCAATATTTAATATTTTACGAATACCACAATTCATATAATTGAATCGTAACAATCAGCTGTGCCATAATAGTAAAAATTCACTTTATAATAATTATAATTCCGTAATTATTTATTACAATTTAATACAAACCAATAAATATCTCATAAATAAAAATACAAGTACAAAACGAACATCCAAAGAAAAAAACGAAAAACTATGTATAACAGTACTACCTAGGTACTACTATATTGAAAAGAAATTGTGTGTATTTATTTTTCTAACTACAAATGCTCAAATTGTGCACCATGCATTCTGACACATAAACGTGCTCTACGAGACACGTCACGCATTACATTTTGGAGCATTTCAGGAGCAATTGCCTCACATGCGTTTCGAATTTTGGTTTTGATGTCCTCAATATTTTCAGGGGCAGTTTGAAATACCTTGTCTTTAATGTAACCCCAGACGAAAAAATCCAAGGGAGTAATATCTGGTGATCGAGCTGGCCATAGAATGGGTCCATAGGTGCCTATCCAGCTATCTGGCATAACTTGATTTAAATAATTTGTACATATTACAGCAGTGTGAGGTGGAGCTCCATCTTGTTGAAAATATGAATAATTTAATCTTTCTGCCACTGTTAATTCATAAAGAAAATCTTGAAATTCGTTTTGCAGGAAATTAAGGTATCTACGAGCGGTTAATTTGCCATCATAAAAATAAGGTCCAATTACTTTAGTCCCTAAAAGACCCAACCAAACATTCGTAGAAAATCTTTCTTGGAAAGCAGTCTCTCTGTACCAATGTGTATTTTCTCGTGTCCACTTATAATGCATATTTCTATTGAAAAATCCATTATTAGAAAAATTTGATTTGTCCGACCAAAGAATTTTGCTACATATCAGCGCGTCATTCCTTTTCTTATTTAATAACCATCTACAAAATCTTACTCTCCTTGGCTTATCTCCCTCATTTAAATGTTGAACTTTCCTCATTTTGTAGCATCGAAATCCGTTTTTTTTTCAATATTTTTCTTGCACTGTCTTTTTTATGCGACAGTTTCTCAGAATTTGTCTCAAAGAGGTTTCCTCATTTTGGCTAACATAATTCATTACTCTATTCACTTTTCTTACATTATCCGCAACATGAGCTCGCCTTACTACTTTTTTTGAAAATGAACCGTGCGTTTTTAGATTTTGAACTAACCTCCTAAACATAGTTCGATTTGGCTGCGGAGCATCTGGAAATCTATCTCCGTAAACCGTGACTGCCATCTCAGCGTCAAAATTGCACTGACAATAAATGCTAATCATATCGAATTTGTTATTATTGGTGTACACCATAATTACTGATATAAAATTTGTCTTAGAACTCGACAACGCAACATACAACAGTGACAATCTGTCAAATTTATTAATAACTGGTATACATTGTTTTTCACTAATTATGGCACAGCTGATTGTTACGATTCATTTATATGAATTGTGGTATTCGTAAAATATTAAATATTGACACTATCGGTTAAAATGTCTGTGACATGTCTTATATCGTTGGAATGAGAAAAAAATAACGGAATTAATGGCGTCATGGCCTACTTTGAGAGATGTATTTTTCATTTTTGCACAATAGCGTATGTCAAAGCCAACTGCATTTTTCGATTTTTTTGTTACACGTTATTATTCTTATTGTCTTTGCCGTCAACTTTCATTCCTTTAACTTTTTTCGTATCTCCTCAAATAAGGAAGCTATAACCGTTTGTGGTTTTCCTATTTTTCAGGTTTTTGTAATATATCTCATAAAGTAGGCTATGGATTTCAAATTTCTTTTTACTGAAATATAGCTCACAAAAAATGGGATAACTGTTTCTAAAACTTTATTCTTCTACAATAGATATTAAGCGAGATATTTGGTGTGGCCCTCGTAAAATAGACAGTCTGTATGTCTGAATGTTTCCAGATTTTTGAATTTTATAGTTTACGAGATTTTCCAATTTCCGATAAGGGTCAGGATCTTCTAATTACTTAAATAGTGCACTAAAGTAAGGAATCAGCTTCAGAATCCTTTATTGTAACAGATTTTTTTTTCATTCTCTTCTAAATTGTATCGATAATATAATAAATATAATATAATAAACAGTCCACTTCCTGAAAAGTGCCGCTGTATAATAGTTATTAAATAAAATAGGTGTGAAATTACGGTTTTTCGCGAATAACTTTTAAAATTTAATTTTACAGAAAAAACTGCTGCCATTCGAATATATGGAAAAT
This sequence comes from Stenurella melanura, assembly GCA_963583905.1. Classification (NCBI taxonomy): domain Eukaryota; kingdom Metazoa; phylum Arthropoda; class Insecta; order Coleoptera; family Cerambycidae; genus Stenurella; species Stenurella melanura. The sequence goes on along the minus strand of OY757318.1, from coordinate 89,548,754 downwards.
TTCACATCAAATATGAAGTTTTTTGTAATGTCAAAAATGTAGGCACCAGATTTTTTTGTTTAAAGCGTAAACAGGGCGCGCGTTCGCGCACGCGGCCTTGGTAATTTCTTGTAACTTTTGAATTAATTAATTAAATTGAGCTCAACAAAGCTTAAATGAAAAAAGAAACATGTGGCTATATATTGGATTATTATATTTTCAAATCGCTGTGACATATCGTCGTTATCTTTACGTCGAGAGGACGTCGAAATTTTGGTGAAATCGACGTGCTTATTGACGTCTAATCAACTTGAAAAGAACGTGTGTCTCTACTAGCTGGGGAGTGCCTAATTTTGCAGCGGCGAGCTTATTGTTTCGTGACTATACAGTACCAAGTAGAGTTTACAGACTGACGAAATCCTAACGCTGATTCGTCATCGCTATCTTCATATTATTGCCGTATGCAATCTATCGGATCTTCGCTGAACAGCTCTGATATTAATGAAGATTCGCTTGGTGCTTCGTCATGCATACCAGAAATACAATTGTTTATTATGTGCCCGCCATTTTTCACATTCTCATCAGTTACACCCGATTCGAACTCTTCTTCGGTTTCAGTCACCCTATGTTCAGCGGCAGAAAAAGCTCTCGTGATTATCCCCATGAATAATTTCCTTGTGTTCGCAGTTATCGCAATGCACCCCTCTGCAAAAACTACATAGACTCGTACATTTCAAACGTAATTTAATGCATGAACAAGCGTTGGTCATGCATCTTTTTTGGGATAGGGGTCTTTCTCATTTATAATCAGCATCAAACCGTCATTCGTTCTTTCCCAGCCCCATTTTTGGGGGTTAATGTTAGACGGTTTATCGGGGCTCGCTCTCCACTTCGATACTTCGAAAGAAAACACTTTTCTCAAAATTTTCATCCCGGCCCAAACCCCCCACCCCTCTCCATTTTCCCGCTATAAAGCAAAAACTTTGCCGGCCTGTGTCTCTCTTCCTAATCATATATCCCATCGCAATCTTGCTAGTGGAAACTGAAGATTAAAAAAATGCTGTTAATTGGTGAAAAAATTATTCCCCGCCCCCTTCCTTCATGACGAAAAAGGCGTGCAAAATATCGGCCATTTTTTATTTTGTACGCCAGACATTTAAAAAAAAATTTCGTCAGTGCTATCTTTTAACAAATAAAGAAATACGGAAATTGATCCCGGCCAGATTGATGTAGCTCTATTAATAAGGAAGTTATCAGCATTTAAATAATTTCTGTTTCCCCCCACATCTCCCCTCCTAATTGTCCCACCACCCCCACCCACCGGCCTCATCAAAGTGTTCATCAATACCCTTTTATTCAGAAAAAAATAAGGCCCAATTCCACTCCTCGAGAAATAATTAATTTAATTTCTCGTTTTATAGAAAATTTAATTTTCTGTAAAATTGTTTACGTCCATTTTCTTCGTAACTCTAACGGATTTTACAGCGTTTCAAGTTAAACTTGCAGGTGTTCAGTCACTGAAGAAACCGTGGTGGAAAGACCGCAAGCCAAATATTCGACAGTGTTGTACAAAGAGTTTAATAAACAGAGAAGACAAGCTGGCGATTTGCCGGGAGTCGCGGTTTATTTGCCTTGAAGACGATAGGCTCTTCGTCCTTGTCGCACACCCGGCACACCTCGTACCCTCTCTCTCCACTGTTTTACAAAGCAACACAGCCTTACCTGGCGCTCTTTGATTTCTAACAAATAACCAATCGTCACCACCCCTCATGTAGTATGCGACAAAGAGAGAACGAACCGTGTGAGAGGGATGAGAAGTCTACAACCTCCCGCTGCTTATACATTATGCTTATGGAGCTTGTCTCCTCTATTTGTTAAACTCTTTGGTGTTGTACGTCTCTATCTTCGTCGTACAGCTGCACGAAGAAAGGTACACAGATTAATGACAGACGTGGTAATAATTACCCGCATTCCGACAGTATAAAAGAAAGAGATTCACTTTTTGACGGCATTTCGTAGCTTGGCTGGACACTTTTACTACTCAGAATGCTATAATTAAGTTTGGTAAAATGTATAGAGGATTTATTAACAATAAAAAAAAATGAAGACGATACGACCTATTACATGGAATTCCGAACCCATTTTTTGTCTTATTTTGCTGCACTAAAAATGAAAACTTGTGTAAAGTGCACCCCGGAAATTCGATAAGTACTTCTGTTCAGTTGTATGCAGTCGTTAACTATCAATAAGTGATCAGATCACATCACTTATTCAGAATGGAATGTAGCTCTTTATATCTAGCGTGTTCTGACGGCTGCGCATTGGCAGTAAAATTGTCATAGCAACCTTGTCAATATCAACAATAGTCACTTAAAAAAAGCCGGTGTCAAAATTTTGCTAATTACCTACTTTTCCCTGACAACATGTTTATTTATTTGAGTAAAAAGGTTGGTAATTTATAAACCCATAACTAATTTTTTAACAATAAGGTTCTTTTTAGATTGCAATTCCGAACAATACAAGAATTAATGCAATTGCATGGAATAAACATGATGGTTATATAGCAGTTGGAGGTGAAAATGGCCTATTAAAAGTACTTAAACTAGATTCTGGTAAGAACTGTGAACTGTTGTACTTAGTTTATTGCTGTTTATTTTGCCATATGACTTTTAGTTAGCGATAATGAAGGTGGTGCGAAAAACCGCGGATTGGCTGCTACAAGCAACTTGTCGATGAATCAAACGCTAGAAGGACACACTGAAAATATACAAGTACTTGAATGGAACGAATCTCATAAGAAACTGACGACTAGTGACCAAAATGGGGTTATAATCGTTTGGATGTTGTATAAGGTAAACACATAGAATATTAATTGAGAAATTGTTTTAATTGCAACCTTTTTAAGGGAGCATGGTATGAAGAGATGATAAATAACCGCAAAAAGTCAACAGTTGTCGGTATGGCCTGGAGTGCAGATGGCCAGAAAATATGTATAATCTACGAAGATGGAGCGGTTATAGTTGGATGTGTTGGAGGGAACAGAATCTGGGGCAAGGAATTAAAACATGTCCAACTATCAGGTGTCCAGTGGTCTCCTGATGGAAAACTGCTTTTATTTAGTCTAAAAAATGGACAAGTGCATTTATATGACAACCAGGGTAATTTTGTGGTAAGTTTGTGGCAGAAAATAATTAAAACTGTTCTTAAACCATCCTTATATTTTAGATGCGTTTGAATATTTTATGCCATGATGCTTCATTTGAGTCCATACCGATAGCGGGATTGGATTGGTACAATGGTTTGAATGGCTGTATGCATGCGTTTTGTCCAAACTTAGCTATTACCTTTGAGAACGGCAGAACTCAACTGATGAGGAATGAGAGTGATATAAGTAAGTTTTATAATTAATAGATTTTTCGATGTAGCTATAAGAAAGATCAATTGAATTCCCAAATAACAATTTTACGTCTTGCCTACGTTGTATTTATGAAAGTTCGATCAGTCGCCATTTACATAATTTAGAACTGAGATCTGTCAAACCACCTGTGTGCACTCTACAGCGTGTCCTCCGATTGAGTTCACTATAGGTGAAATGGACAAAAAAATTTCGAATTTTTTTTTTCGTATGTGGGGGGACAATTAAAAAATGATAATTAGAAAACTACTATAGGTATCTAGAAATAAACATAAATATGTTGCGTTATTATTCAAAATTTTTGCCAGCAGCTTCAACAAATAGCTCTAGTCTAACTTTTAGTCGTCTATAACTGTTCTGGATTTCTTGAAGAGATATACCATCAACTGCTTCTTTAATTTTGGTTTTTAATAATTCTAAATTATTGTCAAAATTAAAAGCATAAACTTTTTTTTTTAAATAGCCCCATAAGTAGAAATCCATTATTGTTAGATCCGGACTTCTAGGTGGCCAACAATTCGGCCCGTATCTTCCAATCCATTTTTCTGGAAAATGACGGTCTAACCACTCTCTGACAATGATTGCAGAGTGTGCAGGGCATCCGTCTTGCTGTAGGATCAATTTCAAAATCGACCATTTGGTGAATAAAAGCCACACCGCATTTGGTTAGTTACCGAGGTTTAACCAACATTCTACAACCATGCTAAAAATGACTAGTTATCAAACAACGTCTTACAAACGTTAATCGATAACTAAAATTAGTCTAGTAGGTTTGCAAAGTGACAACAAAGTCGTCCCGTCTATACCAATGGGTACAAATAAGGAAATGAATAGCGTTGACAAAGTAAGAGATTGCGCAATGGTCTTTGGTGTCCGTTTTAAGTTAAACATGTACTGAGTAGCTATGAATCTAACATTACGACGGGGTGTAATTATTTAAGAAGATAAGTGAAGAAACTGATAGACTTTTGCCTCATTCTAATATTCTTTAGATCCTGTGATAATCGACACGAGAATGTTTGCCGTCCACTGCAGCTGGAACCATAACGGATCATTATTAGCAATTTCTGGCAAACAATTTGCGGAAGAAAGAGAAATCAATTTGGTGCAATTTTATAATCCAATAGGAGAGGTAAATATAAAACAAATCATCTCACTAAGAAAGTTTTAAACCATTTGTTTTAGCATTTACGTACATTGAAAGTGCCAGGGAATTCAATTTCTTGTTGTGTGTGGGAAGGAGGATCGCTACGAGTTGCTTTGGCTGTTGACTCGTTTGTGTATTTCGCTAATATTCGTCCTGATTACAAATGGTGCTATTTTAAGAAAACTGTTGTGTTTACGTCATGCCGGCCACACAAGCCTGGAATATGTCTCTCATTCTGGGACACAACGAATAATCAGGTACATACGGAAACTAGTTCTGTGCTAAATGTAATGAAGCTGTTCTAATTTGCCATGTTCATCCAAGGTATCCATATAAAACTAGAAGACTCTTTGGGCGGCAGTCAGTTATATTGTTTATATAGATGAGCAATAATAAGGGTCCCAGTATTGACCCTTGCGGCACTCCACATTTAATGATATGATAATTTTGTGCTAAATGTAATGGTAATGTTTTTTAGTGTCATACACGCTGGGTGTCTGTGTTACTAGCTGTTTCTGGATATGGCGACCACTGTATAGTTGCCACCCGGCCAGAGGGAGACGAAAGCTTGGGCAGTTATGGACTTATACTTTATAACACCTTAGGCACCCCTGTAGATGGTAAAAATACATTTATTTTACATTAACTTTACTAATTTCACTTTTTCCAGGGAAATATATAAGTATCGAACCGCTCGGAGTTGCAATGAATTCTTACCAGGTTTTTGCAGCGTCGAAAAATAATTTCTTGGTATGGCATTATAAGACTCCTAAATCGATCACAGGTATGTAGTATAATATTCTATTTATCACTGTTTTATAGTAGGTCTACATCTTGGTTTACATTGAAAATTTTACATGCATTGAGTATGTACATTGAATGGAGGATGCAATGGAAATAAACTATCCAAGACTGTAATTTTTTGTTTCTATTCCACACAATTTTGGAGTTAATCTCTAAAAAGTAAGGGTTCTGTAGGATGTTGTAATACATGAAAACATATATTTGAAATAATTTTAGCTGGAGTAAAAACATTCAAGGGCTGATTTAGGAATTTGGGCTTGTCGAAACATAAATGAAAAAAAAGGTAAAACCTACTGGCAAGAAATTATCCAAATATAAAAATAATAAAGTTATCGAGGAAAACTGCCTAAAATATGAAACGGCTTCAGATAAGTCAAATATTTTTGCCCAACATTATGGGAAAACTTGTAAGGAAAGCAGAGATAATAGTTTTGACAAAGATCATTATGAACATGTAATACAATGGTACGACACATTTTTTGAAGAAATATTACCAGATGAACAACATCGCATAGCAGGCGAATACTTTGAGATACTTAAACAAGGAAAAAAAGCCCGGGTCATGACTATATTACAAAAAGTATACTGGGAAAATTAGATATCAGAATTCATCCGTATATTATTAAGCACTTCATACTTATCAAATGGAAAATGGGGACAATAGTCACCATCCCCAAATCCAATTTAGACTACACTGAAATGACTAACTACAGGCCAATAACAATGCTACCAGCCCTAGGAAAAAAATTTGAAAATATTAAAAACAGACTACAGCAAACAGGAAACAACATTCCTGGATATCCAATTGTCTTCAAAACCGGGCATTCAGCACTTCATCCACTAACAATACTTTGTAATAATATAGAAACCAGCAAACTTAATAGGAAGTATTCTGTATTTCTCAACATTAACAAACCTTTCGATAGCGTATGGCACAAGGGTCTAGTATTTGAAGTTGGGATGCCCTAAAGATATCCTTGTTCTCCTCAATAAGGTGCTAAGCGATAGAAAAATTAAAGTTAAAATTCTAAATGCCAATTCATACGAATTTGCTCCAGAACAAGGACTCCCACAAGGTTCTCCTTTGTCACCTCTATTATATAATCTATATTGTGCCTACATATACCGGGTGTAACAGGATCATGGTATACCCCCCTTTCTCCTTTAGTTTTGAAGATAATTAATTGAAATTGAGGATATACTACAACATAATAAGCGGCACTTTTTGACATACAATTGATTTTCTTTTTCACTTCCAGTTTCACTTCAAGTGACACTAACTTTCGATTTTTAAATGGAGCATCCTGTATATTATTGCATTTTTGAATTCTGCATAATTTTCTGAATTCAATGATGCCAAATAAGTGACATTTTAAACATCAATTTTTTTTATAATATAATTTTTAGTTTTCCATTTAAGTGTGCCATGACGGTTCCGATTTATTCTAAATGACCCATGTAATGCTACAGAAATTGATATCCTGTTAAAAACACTAAACTACGTAATTTATGAGCAAATAGAATTCACCAGAATTGTTTTTGGGACAAAACTCAATTTTTTCAAATGGAACGATATCGGTACCGTGGTACCATTTATTAGTACTATTAATAAGGAATTTATTCACGTGTCGTATTAAAATGTGCGATAAATACAAACAAAATTACAGCTAAAAGAAAATAAGAAAATACAATTTTGTTCTAATTAAATGTTAAGAAGTAACTAAGGTGGCTTTGAAAACAATGAAATATTTAGCTTGTCAAACAGTTGTTGGTTTAACGGTGTTTTTATTGTGTCTTTAAAAATTGTTTAAAATTCTTGTTAATTGTGTTCAAAATCCTGCAAATTTATACAAGAGATGACAAAGTGGACATGTTAATTGTTTATGGGGAAAGTAAAAAAAATGCAATTGCAGCTATGGACCTTTATGGCCGACGATATCCTGATAGACAATGTCCAGTGAAAAATTATTTTAAACGTGTTGAAAACCAATTCCGAAGAGAGCCCAACAATGATCCCGAAGAAAATTTCATTACTGGCGAAGGAACGGAAATTAATGTTTTGGTTCAAATAGAAGTTGATAAGACTGTTGTTTTAAGGCAAGTTGGGTTTGAATTAACATCAGTCACCAAACAGTAAGCCGAATTTTGCACCAATACCACTATAAATCTTTTAAATACCAATTGCACCAGCATTTGTATGAAAGTGATTACAAACGTAGGATGGAATATTGCAATTGGATTTTGTATAATAACATGCAGCCAAACAATGATTTTTTGGGACTGATTTTATTTTTGGACGAGTCATGGTTTACAAATTTGGGATTATTTAACTGACAACATACAAAATATTGGTCACAAGAAAATCAAAATTTATTACAGGAGAGTAACTTTCAAGTGCGGTTCCGTTTCAATGTTTAGCTTGGAATAATCAGTGGTAGAATCATTGGTCCAATAATATTTGAAGGACCTCTGACTGGTGCCAGATACTTAAGATTCCTGGAAAATGAGATTGAGGACATTTTAAATGAGTTACCTTTAGATTTAGGACATGGAATGTATTTCCAACAAGATGGCGCTCCTCCATATAATTCAAGGATAGTAATTGATTACCTTCAACGGAGATTCGGAGAAAACGTAATAGAGCAGTAGCAGCTGACGTCACAACATGGCCGCCAAAGTTGCCTGGGTGGTAATGACCTAGTTTTGCATTTGCGTGCTTTCTGATTAATTCGAGTTTTTAAAGAATTTGTAGTGCTTTTTTAAACGTTTTTTTCGTGTCACATCAATTTTGGGTGTTTTTCGTCTATTATTCATTTCGCGATTTATTGATCTGACTTTAATTTAGTGTTTTATTTGTGTTTTTCAACCGGCGTGTTATCTTGCGTACCTGTCAAAAGTTATTAATTTTCGATATGGTAAGTGAATTTCAGTGAATTTATTATAATTTTATTTATATTCTACATTTTAGGAGTCCCCTCATTACATTTCTAAGCTGAAATGTATTAATGGAGCCAACCTATATGATTTAAAAGTGAGAGATTGAAACTATATCCTTGGACAATTTTTCAAAAATATAATATAGCATTGAATTAATGAACCATTGTAACCCTTCTTGTAAATAAAATTTATATCTAAACTATAAGACTATTATTATTCATACTTACCCTTATAATTATGTATAATATGTATAATTTGAAACATTCAATGATGGTAGACGATGCTGTTAAAAGTGTGTTATTTTTTAAATTATGTTGTGTTTTAGCTCACTTACCTTCACTGGTATTTTATTTGTGTACATTATCAATATTTTGAACCTTTGTAATTATAATTGTAAGAATCAGAACAGATACCAAACTAGGTATATAGCTATATAAAGTATTCGGAGCGTATTATGTTGCATATTTGCTCGCAATCTAAATTAAATGGAAACTGAAATGATCTCACAGTCCTATCTTTTTATTAGATTTACTATTACTCCTGCATTTCATAATACAAACCTCTGATTGTTGTTAGTAATGTGATAAACACTTACACTCGTTACAAACTTTTGAGCCTAACAAAAGTAAGATATAAATCAATAAAAAGTTGAAGGGAAATATTTTAAATCGTCAAAAAACGTAGATTTTACAATAGGTTTATAAAACCATTAATATATGATTGATATATTGGCATAAATCAATGAGTATTTTGATAACTTTTAACCTAGTGTAATAATACTACCTAACCTATGTCACTGCCTAGCTGTAACTGAGCGTATATTAATTAAACATTTACTAAAATATGTCTTGATATTATATATGTACAAAAAATGTAAAAAATCCAATATACCCTTTATTTTCACTAATTTATGGGTTCACAAAGATGTCAACGTTGTTGACACCAAACTTTACACTGGTAAAAACAACACTAATAAAGTATATATAAAATTTTCTCTCACAGTAGATTTAAAAAATATATATTTATAAACATCACTACATCTATCTGATGTTAAGAAATCCTCCACTTTAATTTATATTGAACAAAAATTGACCCCAACTCAAATGTCAAATTTCTGAATTTACCACCCAGGCAACTGACAGTTGGCAATACTGTGACGTCACTGCTACTGCTCTATTTCAGCGAATGGTCCAAGGTCACCTGATTTAACGCCCCTTGATTTCTTTGTTTGGGGTCATTTAAAAACTATTGTATATGCAACCGCCGTTACAACCCGTGAAGACCTTGACCTACGAGTAAGACGAGCAATTAATAGCATAACGGCCCAGCAATTGGCGAACGTTCTTCGACAAACAGCTATGCGAGTTCAGAAGTGCATTGACGTTAATGGACAGCATTTTGAACAACTGTTGTAATATTTTGTGTTAATTTTCTGTATTCCAAAACCACCTTATGTGTAACAAGGTAATTAGAATAAAATTGTATTTTCTTATTTTCTTTTAGCTGTAATTTTGTTTGTATTCATCGCACATTTTAATACGACATTTGAATAAATTCCTTATTAATAGTACTAATAAATGGTACCACGGTACCGATATGGTTCCATTTGAAAAAAATGAATTTTGTCCCAAAAACAATTTTGATGAATTTTATTTGCTCATAAGTCACGGAATTTAGTGTTTTTAACGGGATTTCGATTTTTGTAGCATTACACAGGTTATTTAGAATAAATCGGAACGGTCATGGCACATTTAAATGGAAAACTAAAATTATATTATAAAAAAAATTGATGTTTAAAATGTCACTTATTCAGCATCGTTGGATTCAGAAAATTATGCAGAATTCAAAAATGCAATAATGTATATGGTGTTCCGTTTAAAAATCGAAAGTTAGTGTCACTTCCGACAAAACCGGAACTGAAAAAAAAAATCAACTGTATGTCAAAAAGTGTCGCTTATTATGTATGTAGTATATCCTAAATTTCAATCAATTATCTTCAAAACTAAAGGAGAAAAGGGGGGTACACCATGAAAATGTTACACCCGATATAATTATCAATACAAAAATCCTGTGTTTTTCTGTCACATGGGATATCAGCAATTTGCCGATGACACGGCGCTAATTTCCCATGACACGTACTTGGTTTAATACTTGGATGCTCAAACCCAATCCTTTAAAGTCACACTTTCTCATATTCAACCATCTAATATCACCAGATTCTCCAAGTCTCAACATGTACCAACACACCATTACTCCTGAATCTTCTACCAGCTATCTTGGCATCCTCCTTGATAATAAAATTAAGTTCAATGCGCATACAGAACTCAAAAAGAAGAACGTGATTTCAAGAGCTAAACACTTTCGGTTTGGCATACAGGAGGAATGGAATAAATGTACCAACTGCAAGCAAAATATTCAAGCTAATGTGCCATCCTATGATTTAATATGGTCATACTTTGTTTTCAAATTGCAAAACACAAGCATTAAAAAAACTAGAAATAGCTGAAAAATCGTAAGAAAATACCAAAGATTTGACATCACAACAATCCTCTAGACAACCCACCCAACCCCCTGTTTTACCAAGTGACCAACATACTACCGATTGAAGAACTTCTTATCCAGTTGTCTACAAGGTTTGCCCAGAACCCCCAGAACATGGAAATGATAGAAAGATATTGTTTAAGAGGAACTTCAGGAATTAGACCCAGGCACAAACATCCTCAACAAACCACTCTAGAAAAATTGAAAATTTGTTTTAAAAAAATTGAGCTATACTTAAATTAAATATTGCAAAATCATTCATTACGATTTTTTTCTTGTTGGTATATAATATAAATAGTTGTTTTTTTGTACAGGGTGTAATTAGTTTCATGTCATTTAAAAAAACGGGTGGTAGGGAACGACAAGACAAACAAAAAAACCTTATATAACATGGGGTCTAAAGCTCATAGTTTTGGAGAAAAAAAATAAACAAAAATTTCGCAAATTTTCAATAAAATCTTTTGAGAACTGCTGGAATATTGAGGTAGGTTTATGATACTCAATATTTGTGTAGATAGCTATAAAATGTCAGTGGTCTTTAGCGGTTAAGATGAAAGACATCGACGTTTTCTTAGTGTTTAGTAGATCTGATCTGAAGAAAACTATACTCCGACTCTCCCTTGTGCAATATTTTAGTTTCTGTGGGTGTTTCGTTATGTACACACGTCCAACCCGCCGTTTGTTATTTTTGAATTTTGGGTCGCTGTGTATTTATAGTGAAGATTTATTTTATTGACTTTACCGTTCAAGTCGTTAAATTCTTGATTACGTACAGACACAACTTACTTGTTCGTTCTTTTTGTATTCCGTTTTGGATTTTGGACCAAGTTTTTCTTTTATTTTTCTTTATTGACAACGTTAGTTGATAGTTTATTGTTTAGTGTTGAACGGAGTACGTATGTCCTTAATTCGACGTACCGAACTGTAATGAAACATATTCTTTATAGGATTTTGCCAACAGTGGAAAGAAAAGCTATCTATGAGAACTAAAGGAAAAAACTATATATAAAAATATTAATGAAATCTTTGCATTCTTTCGATAACCTGACTTCTGGTTATGCTAACAAGTACACATTTTTTTATTTGCCATTCTCATTTTAACACTAGCATACAACCTAGTCCCCTACGGCTAAGCAGGCTAAACTAGTATCTACATGATCCCCTACGATATGTAAATTCAGTTAAAAATGAGAGCAAAGGCCTTTGCGCATCGAAAGAATGCAAAGATTTCATTAATATTTTTATATATAGTTTTTTCCTTTAGTTCTCATAGATAGCTTTTCTTTCCACTGTTTGCAAAATCCTATAAAGAATATGTTTCATTACTATAAGCAAACAAATAATAAATAATTCACTTTTAAACAGTACCGAACTGTGTATTGATGCAGATGCAGATTTCGAATACTTTACTTAGGTGTTATGTTACAAACGTTAATAAATCACATTTAAGTATTCTAAATTATAAACATTAATCCAATATTTTGATCCAAATTAAAAGACACACATGTAAAGAAATGCTCTGTTTAAACTTCTACAGCCATTATTTGCTTGCAGTTGTGCAGGAAAAGATAACAAATTATTTACCTCTTTATAATTCCCTCAGTTCGGTTGAGGCGGTCCATCAAAGGGGGTCGATAATCCAAGGCCCTTGCACTTTTTTATGACAATTTAAAAGTTGTATGATTGGGAACTACAAGTTCATTGACCAAGAAAAGCAGTGGTTCTCAATTATTTTCTACATTAATATTAAAAATAATATATATTTAAAAAGTTGACCTAGGTCAGTTTTTTTCAAAGTGCCCCTAGAGGGAAAAGTCATAAAGGTTTTTTGTTTGTCTAGTCGGTCCCCATTACCAGTTTTTTTTAATGACATGAAACTGATTACACCCTGTATATGTAAATATATATGGGAGATTAAATGTCAACCGGATCACCTTGCTCTCCAAAAATTGAATGAGTGGAAAAAAAATTTAAGGTAATAATTTGTTTGTTAAAATGTAAGGTTTCAAATGCCACTTGGCGTTTTTCAAAAGAACAAAAATTCCTATAAAAAATTATACTTATTGTAAGTATAATTTTTTATAGGAATTTTTGTAAAAAAAAATTAAACCAGCACGGCAATTTTTTCTTTAGGACCTAAGCTTTCGAATGCCATTGGCAGTTATTTCAAAAAACAAAATGGCGGCTCAGTATGCCTGAAAATGTCATAAAAACATAATAAAAATTAAAATAAATGAGGTTTACTATTCAATATCAGTCAATAACCTGTTGAATCAATATTGGTTCAATAAATTCATTTATTATTATTATTATTTTAGCTGGATCAGCAAGATACAAAATGTTTCACATAGATGATAATCCTTCGGGAGCAGTGGAGATAATTCAAGAGCTTGATAACATGAGCAAAAGGCCAGTGAGCATACATAATACTATAGACCCAATATGCTGTCTTGCTGCGACTGATAAATGCCTGATTATCGGACGAGAGTCTGGGCTGATACAATATTATGCCTTACCACACATTGTTCTAACCAGTAGATATAAAATAAGCACGAGACCCCACAAAATGGCGATAAACTGTAATTCTACGTAAGTATTTTACGGCAAAGTAATTTTGAGCGAAACAAATTATTTGTATTGTGTTTACATCGTTTGCAAAGTTACATCTCCCAGTATACAGGGTGACCCAGAGTTAAACCGTCAGACGTTCCCTATCTATTTTTCAGATTAAAATAAGACTTCTTTATCTATAAAGTTTTTTCCAAAAATGCACCCCCTCCAAGCTAGAACAAAAAGAATATGGAGAGCACTGCCGATGAAGCAGCTTTAATCCATGCTAATATCTTTAATCAGCATAACACTCACATTCCCCAGAAATTCCCCAAGGATTGGTTCTAGGGCCCATACTTTTTCTTGTCTATATTAATGATCTGCCACAAAGCATAAATAATTTTAACACTACAGCAGTTATGTATGCAAATGATACCACTTGTATTACAAGTCTAGATGAGGAAAGTGATAGTCAAGCCACACTACACAATATTCTGAAACATGCTATAGCTTAGTTTGCACACAATCATTTATGAATGAAAGTAAAACAGTAAACTTAAAATTTGAGACCTAGTCTACCGCTAAGCTAGAACAGAGTCACGAAACCAATGTCAAGTTTTTGGAAGTACATATTGACACCCCATTAACATGAGTAGAACATATTAACATGGTATGTGGGAAACTGTCTAAAAATGTATTTGGTATTAAGAAAATAAAAAGAACGGTTAATCAACATCCTACAGTCAATACTTATTTCTCTTTGTTCCACTCGCAACTACTATATGGTGTACTGTCATGGTGGAATGCGGCACATACCCATTGACAAAGAGTATTTATCATCCAGAAGTCTGCAATAAGAAGTATAGTCAGTGGATTACGGTGGGACAGGGAGAAGCGAGAAGCATGCAGATCGCTCTATCTTAGGCTATAGACGATAACGGTCGACAGCCAGTGAGTCGAAATAAAAATTGTGCAATAACTTGAAAATTATATTTGGATTTATTGTTAATATGTTCAACTACAGTAGCTAAGTTATTCATTTCCACATGGAAATATCGTCTAAGTGAGTAAAGTAAACGTTGAAAATAAAAACGAGCGATACCAAAGTCAAAGGAAGCTTAAGCATGTCTTTTGGTAATATCAAAATAACGAATTGTCTCTAAGGAATTGCTGATTAAATGAAAAATTGTATGTACTGTCGTGTTAAACTAAATGTAGTAGTGCAAATCATTTGTTCCGGCTTCTGTTTACTCACCCAAAATGGCGTACCCGTAGCATCACCTCATGTCCTACCTTCAACATCTCAGAATGTTCAATGCAAAAGCAGGTACCAACCATTCAGTGTTTAAAGTAACTAACTCTATTACTCTGTAACTGTAACTCTGTCGTATGTTGCTGTTCCTGACCCTAAACATTTGGAACTGTCACAATTCTGTTTATACAGGGTGTCCCAGATTTAAAGTGACATAGACCGATGAGAGATAGAGCACACTTTCCTGAGTTCAAAGCACCTCCACACTTACCCTTGAAAGTGAATGGTTTTCGAGATACAGGGTATTTTATGATTCTTGACTGAAACTAAAATTCACCATATATTTGGAATGGGTGGACGTATTTGGATTGACGTTGGTACCCGTATAATGCACTCCTAGTCCAACTAACAGTATAATTTAGTTTGTAAAAATTCCAGGACAGGACTCAATTTTTATTATTTTGCATTTAGGGTCAATTACATCACCCTGCATATCAGTTTTTTGTAAATGGTGGATAACTATTGAAATGTCTATGGATTATTGTGCAAAGCACTGTCATAATATTCGATGGCACGTTTATGGTTACTTCCTAGCAAATTTTCGAAAATAATGGTGAATGATATTTAAATTCTACAAAATACGCAAACAACCAGTTAACGTCGCTATTTTATTAATTTTACTTAAACACTTGTTTAATACTTATTTAATGTATTATTGTTACTTAAATTTGATTCTAATTGCACTTAAAATTTGTACGGCCATAAGCAATATTCTATAGAAAAACAGTTTGCTTAAAAATAAATGTGTCAATTCTGACATGTATAGTTTAATACATAGTAATGTAAGTCACCTTTAGAAATTAAGTCTAAGTATTCAAAGAGGTCGTTTGAGTCATTAAAATAAGGTTTTATATTAACAAATCTACTATAATAATTTTAAGATGCCATTCCAATTTACAAATGAAGAATATGCAGATATGATTTATGTGTACGGTTTTTGCGACGGAAATGGAAGAGCTGCATAGAGAGAATATGAAAGACGTTTTAGAAATCGTCGTAAACCAAATCGTACAACATTTTCAGAGGTATATCAATTTATTAAGGAACATGGGCAATTTTCCTCACAGGCAAAACATGAACATGTTCTCAGAGATTGTCAACAGCGAGAAGAAGTATTACAGATTGTTCATATGAATCCAACTGTAAGCGTCAGGAAAATCAGTCATCAATTAGAAATTCCCAGAACAAGAGTATGGCGAACTTTACAAAAAGAAAATTTATATCCTTTTCATGTTCAAGTAGTTCAATGACTTGAAGACGGTGACAGCGTTCCGCGTTTAACATTTTGTAGGTGGGTAGTTGCGCACAGATGAACAGCTTCTAGAATTCTGTTCACGGACAAAGCTCAATTCACGCGTGAAACCAGACCAGAAATCAACATCTTTGGGCAACTGAAAATCCACATGCTACGCTTCAGAAAAATTCCCAACACAGATTCAATATAAATGTCTGGTGTGGAATATACTGTTATGAATTACACCCCTTGGAAAAGGAGATGGTACGCCTATGCCTCTGATGGTGACTGGAAAGGCTCTAGAAAGAGCCAAGGACTTTTCTAGATTATGGCTGGAGAAGATTCTGGATTGATCTAGAGCTAATTTCGGAGTATATAAGGCGCGATTACAAGCGCGGGAAAAGAAGTTTATTAAGAAGGCAGTTTATAAAAGTGAACAAAGTGAAAAGTGAGGTTAACTATTAAGTAAACAAGTATTGTATAGTCAGTAAATTGTTAAATAAAGTGTTAGTAGTGTTTAATCTCTTGTTAAAATTATTTAGAACCCACGGATTCATACAGGGTGTTCCCAAAAAGGTGGAAATCCGTAACATTTTGGTGTCGGAAGCGGAATTTTGACAAGAGGATTTTTCGGAAGCGTTCGAGAAGTTTTGGCAGTGTATTCTCGAAGTTGGTGCTAACACGGAGGACTAATTTACTGGATATTGTTCGAGGATTATTTTCAAACAAGAAAATAGTGTCAAGTGCGTTTTTTAGACATTGTAGAACATTTTTGTTGGACATTAGTGGTTAAGTGATAAAGACTCTGAACAAGACTTTCGTGTAGTTATTAAGTGCATTTTCGTGAACTTTCTAGAACTTTTCTATTTGGACAGTAGTTTAAATAAAAGACTTTCTCGTGCTGTTTTGCGATTTCTCTGGACAATTCCATTACCGATATTGACGTGATTAATAAATTTTGTTGATTTTATCATAATTATATGCCGGTAACAACCAGAAGCATGGCATCCGAACAACAAATGCAGGAATTTATGGCCCAAATGCAAAAGATGATGATGGATCAGGAAAGAAAGCGCCAGGAAGAGAAAGAAGAACAGGAAAGAAAGCGCTATGAAGAGAAGGAGGAACGGGAAAAAAGACGCCAAGAACAAGAACAAAAACGTCAAGAAGAATTAAGAAAAATTTTTGAGGATCAAGAGAAACGCCGTCAAAAGGAAAATGACGACTTAAGGAAAGTTATAGAGACGCAACAGAATGCCTTGTTTACAGTCGTTGAAGAAATAAAAAATGAGATTAAGGAAGATATGGGTAGCGTAAAGACGAAAGTTAATGAGGTCGAAGTAAAAATGGACAAAGTCGAGGAAAGTGAATGTTGGAAACAGGGCAGAGACACAGAATAAACAAAGTAGTGGAAGGCCAAGTGGACGGCGTATGAAATGCTACAGGTGCGGGGAACTAGGACATATCCAGCTTGAATGTCCACAGAGGAGCTTGGAGAGAGTGAAGGCCGGAGATGCTGTGAAGCCAAGGGGAAAACCAGAGGAAGCCGTTACCAGAGAGGCTGTGACAGATAACGAATGTGGTGCCCCTAGAGAAGTGAAGATTTCCCAGCTTCGGAGCATTACAGAAAGGCCACCACTACAAGGATATGACGATAAAACGAAACCTGAGAGAAATGCAAACATTTCATCCGGAAGAAGGTACAAGGAAGGTTGCAAGCACAACCACTGGGAGAAACTGCAGGTCACGGGAGCAGTCAACACTGTCAAGGTGGAGGTGCCGGATGATAAGGCAGATGAAGCGCTCAGACAGGAACAATTGAACGATGTGGAAATTGGGCCTATATTGAGAGCCAAAGAAAGGGGAACTCGTCCAACATGGAAGGATGTTTCGGGCAAAAGAGTGGGGCTGAAGGCACTATGGGCGCAGTGGGACTCACTGAAAGTCATGAACGGGCTGTTGCGGAGAGCATGGGAAAGCCCGGATGGAAAACAGCTGGTTATGCGTCTAGTGATTCCCAGGTGTCGAGTTGCGAAGGTGCTTCAGGAAGTGCACGAAGGAACATCCGATGGACACTTCGGTGTTAACAAGACCCTGAAGAAAATACGAGAACGATTTTATTGGATAAGAAGTCGTCAGGATGTGGAGGCTTGGTGTCACAAATGCAAGATTTGTGCAGCCAGTAAGGGACCACAGACTGGAAGTAAGGGTGAAAACAAGCAGTTCAACGCCGGAGCTCCTTTCAAGAGGTTGGCTAACGATATAGCGGAACCATCACCAGCCAATGACCGAATGAAGGCTCGATATGACTGGAAGGGTAATTCAAAGGAGGTCATCAAGGTGGGAGAGCTAGTTTGGCTGTACAACCCCCAGCGGAGGAAAGGAAAGTCACCGAAATCACCTTGGGATGGACCGTACACTGTTATTACCCGAATTAATGATGTCGTCTATCGGATTCAGCAAAGCAGAAAGTCCAAGATGAAGATCGTGCATTTGGACAGGCTGGCGAGATACACTGGTGATCCTGAGTTGCCTGATCGGGACGATCAGGCTTAAGGAGGGGGCAGTGTTATGAATTACACCCCTTGGAAAAGGAGATGGTACGCCTATGCCTCTGATGGTGACTGGAAAGGCTCTAGAAAGAGCCAAGGACTTTTCTAGATTATGGCTGGAGAAGATTCTGGATTGATCTAGAGCTAATTTCGGAGTATATAAGGCGCGATTACAAGCGCGGGAAAAGAAGTTTATTAAGAAGGCAGTTTATAAAAGTGAACAAAGTGAAAAGTGAGGTTAACTATTAAGTAAACAAGTATTGTATAGTCAGTAAATTGTTAAATAAAGTGTTAGTAGTGTTTAATCTCTTGTTAAAATTATTTAGAACCCACGGATTCATACAGGGTGTTCCCAAAAAGGTGGAAATCCGTAACATTTTGGGAGAGCTAGTTTGGCTGTACAACCCCCAGCGGAGGAAAGGAAAGTCACCGAAATCACCTTGGGATGGACCGTACACTGTTATTACCCGAATTAATGATGTCGTCTATCGGATTCAGCAAAGCAGAAAGTCCAAGATGAAGATCGTGCATTTGGACAGGCTGGCGAGATACACTGGTGATCCTGAGTTGCCTGATCGGGACGATCAGGCTTAAGGAGGGGGCAGTGTTATGAATTACACCCCTTGGAAAAGGAGATGGTACGCCTATGCCTCTGATGGTGACTGGAAAGGCTCTAGAAAGAGCCAAGGACTTTTCTAGATTATGGCTGGAGAAGATTCTGGATTGATCTAGAGCTAATTTCGGAGTATATAAGGCGCGATTACAAGCGCGGGAAAAGAAGTTTATTAAGAAGGCAGTTTATAAAAGTGAACAAAGTGAAAAGTGAGGTTAACTATTAAGTAAACAAGTATTGTATAGTCAGTAAATTGTTAAATAAAGTGTTAGTAGTGTTTAATCTCTTGTTAAAATTATTTAGAACCCACGGATTCATACAGGGTGTTCCCAAAAAGGTGGAAATCCGTAACAATACAATAGTCATCTAATAGGGCCACACATTTTTGAAGGGAGAATAACGGGTAAAGTTTATTTAAATTTCTTAATAGATGTGTTACCAAATTTATTAGAAAACATCAATGTCAGAGGTATGTGGTTTCAACACCATGGGTGCTGGACCCCATTTTTCTGTACCGGTGAGGGAGCATCTTAATCAATGTTACACCAACAGATGGATTGGTAGAGGGGGTGCAGTTAACTGGCCACCGAGATCTCCTGCTCTCACCCCCATGGATTATGTTTTATGGGGACACCTAAAGTCACAGGTGTTCAGTGAAAATATTAATACTTGTGAACAATTACAACAATTTTTTTTTAATGTATGTGACAATATTAGACACAATCCGGATATGGTCGATAGATTGGTGAAAACGCATTTTAAACGTTCACAAAAATGTATTAACGCTGGGGGTGTTCATATCGAAAATTTGTTATAGTTTTAATTAATTGTACCAGTGTATAAAATAGTTAGTGTCTCTTTAAAATTTGTGCTGTAAATTATGATTAAACAAACTGTTTTTCTTAATTTTTTCCTTTTTTCTGTTTTTCGTTTTTCTTTTTAAGTAACAATAATACATTAAATACTTATTAAACAAGTGTTTAAGTAAAATTAATAAAATAGCGACGTTAACTGGTTGTTTGCGTATTTTGTAGAATTTATATATCATTCACCATTATTTTCGAAAATTTGCTAGGAAGTAACCATAAACATGCCATCGAATATTATGACAGTGTTTTGCACAATAATCCATAGACATTTCAATAGTTATCCGCCATTTATAAAAAACTGATATACAGGGTGATGTAATTGACCCTAAATGCAAAATAATAAAAATTGAGTCCTGTCCTGGAATTTTCACAAACTAAATTATGCTATTAGTTGGACTAGGAGTGCACTATATTTGTACCTACTTTATCCAAATACGTCCACCCATTCCAAATATATGGTGAATTTTAGTTTCAGTCTAAAATCATAAAATACCCTGTATCTCGAAAACCATTCACTTTCAAGGGTAAGTGTGGGGGTGTTTTGAACTCAGAAAAGTGTGCTCTATCTCTCATCGGTCTATGTCACTTAAAATCTGGGACACCCTGTATATTTATTAACTTCCAAAGAGCAAAAGTTTTGTATTGCTTTGTTGATAATAATATAGACATATGTGTTTATCTGGCATTACCTTGTTCATAACCAGATTTGCCGTGTATGTTAATATAAATTCGGTTTTAACTATATGATAGACATTGTAATTATGAATTATTAGATTATTTTATTTATCTATATTTAATGATATTAAACCATTTTTATTAACTTTGCATAACTGCCAATGCTGTTTATTCATTTATAATTACGTATATTACATATTTTTTTTGGTTTACCTGTAAACAGTGTTTATTTGTGTACATTTTAAAATAAAACGTAATATATTGTTATTGTTAATTCAGTTCTTTTTTATTTTTTCGTTCTGCCTAAAGTTAGTATCATTTCATATTCAACCGATTTTTCTATAGTTTTAATGGGATATTCAAAAAAACATAGTGGCGCCCATTACTTTCCTTTTGTCAGTATTTCTATTAACCTTTGCTAATGAAATTGAGGATACAGTAAGCACTTGGTGACAGGTTTCAACTAACTGTATATTTTTTATCTGCCAATCCGCTGTTTGATTATTCCCACTCTTTGAGTTGAGATCTCTAAGCCGTTTTTTAAGCAATTATCTTTCTTATTAAGGCAAATAAAACGTTACAGTAGTTTTGCATACATCTTGAACTGTTGTGAATTTTCAAACTCTAATAAATGCCAGAGATAAGAAAAGTGTTATTTTAACCTGAAAACTCGGCCCTGAATGTTTGTTTGGTGGTTTAACTTTGGATCACCCTGTGTGGTATTTTGTGTAGATACCGTGTTAGTTTTTAGTATTGACGAATCTGATCAGTGGTTAATATTTTACTTGGCGATACTTATGTACCGGACAGGATAAACTAAACTCCCTAATTTACGGTACATAAATGCATAAATACTGGTAATGTCTACTGTGCATACAATATATCATACTTATAGCCAGAATTGTTTGCAAATGTGTAGTTAATTACAAACCATTTTGAAAGTACAGGCTTTTTTTTTCAGTCGACTTTCGGTTATTGACGTATCAGGAGTGATGACGGTGATCGACATATCAGAAGGGGTAGGCAGACCCACCACAAGTGCTGAAGGGAACAAGTTGGAGCGTAAAGACGTCTGGGCAATGTGTTGGGCTTCGGACAACCCCCAACTGCTGGCTATAATGGAGAAAACTAGAATGTATATCTTCAAAGGGATTTATCCAGAGGAACCTGTTGCATGTTCCGGCTATATTTGCAGTTTCAACGTAAGTTTTCTTTTAGTTTTTTTGACTGGATTGCCGAAAAAGAAAAATAGATTTTATTGATCAAAAAGTGGATGTGGATTGCTGAAAATAATAGATATACAGGGTGTAATTAGTTTCATGTCATTAAAAAAAACTGGTGGTAGGGAACAACAAGACAAACAAAAAACCTTCTATAACATGGGGTCTAAAGCTCATAGTTTTGGAGAAAAAAAATACACAAAAATTTTCAAAATACTTAATAACCTAGTTTGAGAACTGCTGGCATATTGGGGTAGGTTTTATTGCCTCGCGTCTTGTCGCACGAGGTACTCTGACATTCCTGCAAATAAGTATGCCAACAAAGTAGTTAAAAGCGACCGACAGAGGACATCGTCATGTTTTTTGCTTCTTCGCGGCCAATTATCCTATTAGGCATGCTATCTCTCCCTTGTAATATTCCCAAGTAATAATTTCAGTTTTGTCCTTACTTGGTAAAGAACGTACGCATGACGTGACGTACCCGTTCCTTGGTTTTGTCTGTTGCTTTTCTTTTTGAATTTTGTGCCACTTATGTTAAGATTTGTTTTATTGACTTATCGTTCTAGTCGTTAGTATTTGGTTACATAAGACACTACTTCTCGTTCGTGCTTTTTGTCTTACTTTTAGGATTTTGGACCAAGTTTTTCTTTTTGTTTATTGATAACGTTAATTCACAGTTTAGTGTGGTGTTTTAAAACGCAGATTTTGGACATTATGGGAGATTACACTTATCCAGAGCTCGCGGATATGGACTTGGTACATGGAGAAAGTCGTGGAAATGCAGCTGGTGCGGAAGAGCTTTAGAACAATTACAACGACGTATTTTAATGTGCATAGAAACCATTAAAAATTATCCTAATTTACCAAATGTGTTGAACGGAGTAAGTATGTTATTAGTTCGACGTACCGAAATGTGTATACGTGGAGATGGAGGTCATTTCGAACAATTTTTGTAAAAAATTAAAAAGAATTGTTCAGTTATTGGGTGTTACCTATTGGGCATTAAAGGTAGGATTATTATTATTAGTATTCGTTGTCTTGTTTTTATCTGTTTATTATTGTTTATATTGATTTTCATAGAGACCAAAGACTCGATTTTTAGTTTTCGATACCTGATTGGGAAAAATTATGCACTCAATTCGTTAAAAAAATCAGATTTTTTCCTAACTTAAAATACACAACTATTTTCTGTTATCGTATCTCGGACGTCTAACTGTTCGTTTTCCAATTTTATAAAACAATTACTAATTTTTTTTTAATACAATGTTACAAATGTTAATAAACCACTTTTAAATTTTATAAATTCTTATAAACGACAATAAAAGCTACAATAGCTTTGTTCCAAATTAAAAAACACATGTAAACAAATCCTATTTAAACCCCTGCGGCCATGCTATGCTTGTGTTGTGCCGAAAGAGAAGGAATTATCTACATTTTCATAATTAGTGGTATAAAAAGTTCGATACAAATAATCCCATCAAAGTGCTGCACTTCTACCGACGGGAACACAAGTCGGGTATTACAGTTTTTTGTTATTTCTAATATTCGGAACTATAACATCCATTGACCCTGAAAAACAGTGGTTCTCAAATCTTTCCTACAATAACATTAAAAATTTAAACCCAGGTCAGTTTTTTCAAAGTGCCCCTAGAGAAAAAGGTCATATAGGTTTTCTGTTTGTCTAGTCGGTCCCTATTACCAGTTTTTTTTAATGACATAAAACTAATTACACCTTGTATAGATTTTATTGATCATAAAGTGCACCGTGGTGCTTTGACATGACAAACATTTCAATAAATATAACAAAAAATAATTTGCAAATAAATGAGCAAACAATTCGCATTGAAGAATGTTCTAAATTCAAAAATAGACCAACTTCACAGATCCTTTTTGGTGATACCAATAGAACATTTTTATTATTATTATTACTATTTATTTAAATCGGCCTTGGTTGTGCGGTTTTCTTACACTTAACTCTAGTTTGCACCATAATTTTTGCTTTAAAGCATCTGATTTTTGGTCTGATTTTTCTTTAAAAAAAATGTAATGCTTATACGTAACAAAATTTGTTTCGACTAGGATTTGGAAATTCAAGCTGTTTTGTTGGATGAAATAATGGACAAGCCTGAGAAACCCAGCAATGATTATATTATAAAACTGGAGGTAAAAAGCCTGCGTGACACTAGGCAATTGCTAGAAAAAGTCGGCATAAACGAAGCTTGTCAATTTGTGGAGGACAATCGCCACCCAAGACTATGGCAAGTGTTGCAAAGTATTTAATTTAGTAAATATAATAATTTATACTTAATTTTGCAGGAGGCTCGTAGCGGAAGCTGCCTTGAAAGAAATGAATCTACCGATGGCCGATGCTTGTTTTGTACGATCCAGGGACTATTCCAAAGTTTTGTTTGTGAAAAAACTTGGCAATATAACTAGTGAAGCGATAAGACGTGCTAGAATCGCCACTTACTTTAAGAACTTCGACGAGGCAGAGAAAATATACATGGAGGCTGATAGGATGTTTGTTCAAGTTTAAATTACAGAAAGCACGAATATTACAAATAATTGTTTTTAGTGACTTGGCATTGAATCTGAGGCAGATGTTAGGAGATTGGTTCAGAGTTATACAAATTTTGAAAAACGGAGCAACAGCACCCGACTACTTGTTGAAGACTGCATACAATTCGACGGCAGATTATTTTGCACACTTTAATAACTGGTAATATTTTTTGAAATATTTATTAATGCATAATAATAATAATTTATTCACAATTTTTTCGATACAAGTTATTGTACATTTGGCAAGTCAGCATAATACTAAAATAAATATAAATATGGAAAGAAAGACGAAAAAATACATATACACATATACTTAGTCTATAGTTATAACACACATTTACACATACATTACATATACAGGGTGTAATTAGGTTCATGTCATTAAAAAAAACTGGTAATAGGGACCGACTAGACAAACAGAAAACCTATATGACCTTTTTCTCTAGGGGCACTTTGAAAAAACTGACCTGGGTTTACATTTTTAATATTATGGTAGGAAAGATTTGAGAACCACTGTTTTTCAGGGTCAATGGATGTTATGGTTCCGAATATTAAAAATAATAAGAAACTGTAATACCCGACTTGTGTTCCCATCGGTAGAAGTGCGGCACTTTGATGGGATTATTTGTATCGAACTTTTTATACCACTAATTATGAAAATGTAAATAATTCCTTCTCTGTCGGCACAACGCAAGCATAGCATGGCCGCAGGGGTTTAAATAGGATTTGTATACATGTGTTTTTTTAATTTGGAACAAAGCTATTGTAGCTTTTATTGTCGTTTATAAGAATTTATAAAATTTAAAAGTGGTTTATTAACATTTGTAACATTGTGTTAAAAGCTTAAAAAATTAGTAATTGTTTTATGAAATTGGAAAACGAACAGTTAGACGTCCGAGATACGATAACAGAAAATAGTTGTGTATTTTAAGTTAGGAAAAAATCTGATTTTTTTAACGAATTGAGCGCATAATTTTTCCCAATCGGGTATCGAAAACTAAAAATCAAGTCTTTGGTCTCTATGAAAATCAATGTAAACAATAATAAACAGATAATAATAATAATCATACCTTTAATGCCCAATGGGTAACACCCAATAACTGAACAATTCTTTTGAATGTTTTACAAAAATTGTTTGAAATGACCTCCATCTCCACGTATACACATTTCGGTACATCGAACTAATAACATACTTACTCCGTTCAACACATTTGGTAAATTAGAATCATTTTTTATGGTTTCTATGCACATTAAAATACGTCGTTGCAATTGTTGTAAAGCTCTTCCGCACCAGCTGCATTTCCACCACTTTCTCCATGTACCAAGTCCATATCCGCGAGCTCTGGAAAAGTGTAATCTCCCATAATGTCCAAAATCTGCGTTTTAAAACACCACACTAAACTGTGAATTAACGTTATCAATAAAGAAAACAAAAAGAAAAACTTGGTCCAAAATTCAAAAAGTAACACAAAAAGCACGAACGAGAAGTAGTGTCTTACGTAACCAAGCACTAACGACTTAAACGATAAGTCAATGAAATAAATTTTAACATAAGTGGCACAAAATTCAAAAAGAAAACAGACAAAACCAAGGAACGGGTATGTCGCGTCATGCGTGCGTTCTTTATCAAGTAAGGACAAAACTGAAATTATTACTTGAGAATATTACAAGGGAGAGATAGCACGCCCAATAGGATAATTGGTCGTGGAGAGGCAAAAAACATGACGATGTCCTCTCTCGATCGCTTTTAACTGCTTTGTCGGCATACTTATTTGCAGGAATGTCAGAGTATCTCGTGTGACAAGACGCGAGGCAATAAAACCTACCCCAATATGCCAGCAGTTCTCAAACTAGGTTATTAAGTATTTTGGAAATTTTTGTTAATTTTTTTTCTCCAAAACTATGAGCTTTAGACCCCATGTTATATAAGGTTTTTTTGTTTGTCTTGTCGTTTCCTACCACCAGTTTTTTTAATGACGTGAAACTAATTACACCCTGTATGTCACATTCAGTATAAACATAAATATAGTTTTAAATTTTAAGTACAAGGACAAGTGGGTTAAAAAAAAACATGTACATGGCCAGTAATGAAATAGTTAATTGGGTGCTTTAGTAAAATAAGAATGAGCACGAGTATCAGTAAATCATTAGTAATAGTTAGTGACCATTTATTTTGTAAAGGAATTCACTTACTGAATAGAAACAATTTTTTAACAACATTGTTCTTACTTCTTTCTTAAATATTTTAGGTGGTAAATCCCTTATGTGTAGTGGCAAACTAGTGAAGAATATAACACAGTTAATAATGGCAGACCTAATAAAACGATCTGGAAATAATTGATTTAAGTAATCCCTAACGATAATAGCATTATGTGGTTCTGCCCTGTCTTGTTGGAAGTAAACTTCGTCAATATTGGTATTGAGAATTTGATTAATCTGTGTAACTCAACGGAACTAAGAGCAGTATTGTTAAAAAAAAGACTTATATTCTATTGGTGCCCAGAGTGCAGTGCAAATGAGAAAACACAAAGATCTCCTCTAACAACTTCCAGGGAATGGTCGGATTTTGAAGAAAACATAGCGAAACACCTAAGTAATCTCCAAGCTCAAATAGCAAATCTCCAGAATGACTTCACAATTCTAAAAGAGACTAACATTGAATTGATCAAACTTTTAGACAATAGTAATAAATCTGTGAATTCACAACCTCGCCAACAAAACATAACTGGCAATGCACCTCAACCAGTGCCCCAAGGCAAACAGCTTCCACAACCGGATAAAGGGAAATCAATGCAACCACCGCCATCTATAAGGAGGAATAAGCAGCCACAGCCTAAAGTTGCTAAGCAAAACATCAATACGGCGAATACAGGGGAGGCGGCGGCAGGCAATACTACTACCATGTATAGTAGCCCCCAACACCAGATGTACACAAAAAGTAAAGCTTCAGGCATAATTTGTACTGGTCCAAGTAGGTCAAATATCAGAGTAGCTAACCCTAATATTGGGGAGAATGTGCCTGAATTATCCTGGATTTACCTATCAAACCTTAGCACGGAAACAGAGCCAGGTGATCTACTAGATATATTAGATAGGGATTATCGTCACTTATGCAGATGCATTAAATTGCGATCCAAATTCAGGAGACCCAGAAGTGCAAGCTTCAAGCTGGGAGTACCCAAAAACCTGGAGGAACGACATTTGTCGGCCAACTTCTGGCCCAAAGGCTTCTATGTAGACAAGTATATATCTAGTAACCTAAACCGAAACCAAAGCCAAAACCGGCATCAACCGCTCAATAGTCTTAACGCTGCTAATTCTCATCATTCCCAAAAAAACTAATTAAAATCAACAACTCCATTGATCTGGACCTCTATTACCAGAATGTTCGTGGACTCAATACCAAAGTTAATGCTCTCTATCCCAGTGTCAGCGCATGTCAATATGAACTCATTTGTCTCAGCGAAACCTGGCTCTCGAGTAGCATCGCCAACTCGGAGCTAGTTCCCGAATCATATAGTGTATCCAGATGTGACCGCGACCCTAGCTTAACGGGCTTAAGCCGTGGCGGTGGAGTTCTAATAGCTACTAATGACCGTTTAAACTCTACGCATATCGACTTAACACCGATCCGAAATAATTTTCCAAATATTGATATAGTGGGAAGTAAACACTTGTTTCAGCACCACACACTTGCCGTTTTTGTCTTATATATTCCTCCTAACACTTTAACAGCAGTACTTGAACAATTTTTTGATCTATTCGAAAATATTGTGTGTAACTTCGAGAATCCTGTAATTATAGGAGACTTCAACATTCCTCTATTTAATAACTCAGACAATGACCCAAAAAGCCGCATATTATGCAATTTTATAGATTTCCTATCACTAGATCAATATAACAATGTAAAAAATGTCAACGGTAGAACTCTCGACCTAGTGCTGGCAAAAAGTCAATGTCACTGTCTCATTTTTCACGACGAGTCGCCATTAGTCGCGGAAGACAAGCATCATCCGGCCTTATCTATAACATTAACCATCCACGCTCAACATCTTGACAAATTTCCCTGTAAGACCACTCAGACCTCTTACAATTTTCGGAAGGCCAACTTTCCCGCTCTCTATCACTCAATCCTTGAAACCGATTGGTCATTTTTATCTACCTTTCAAGACATTAACTCAGCTTGTAATTCTTTCTACAGCGTGTTTCACTCGTTACTAGACGCGCATGTGCCGCACTATAAATCTATTAAATATAAATACCCAGTTTGGTACAGCACTGAATTAAGAGCTGCCATTCGCGCCAAGGAACGTCATCGCAAACAATATAATAAGTGCCATAGTGAAGAATCTCTAAATAATTATAAACAGTCCAGGGCCTCAGCCAAGGCACTTAGTATTCGTGATTACAAAAAATATATCGAAAGAGTGGAACACTCGATCAAAACCAACCCCACTATGTTTTGGTCTTTTGTTAATACTAAAAAAGGCAAATCTAGGATACCCGGGACAATGCGCTATAATAATGAGGAGCTTCACAACCCTCAAGACATTGTTGAAGCCTTTAGTCGACTCTTTGAACAAGTTTTTCCTCACTCCGAACTTAACGACACCATTGACATCGAACACAATATTGGCATTAACCTGCCAAGTTTAAGTGTGATCAATTTATCAGAGGAGGAAATAACTGATTCTATAAAAAAATTGAAGAATAAAATGACAAGTGGACCGGATGGCATTCCTAGCTTCCTTATCAGAGATTGTGCCTATGTACTTTGTCAACCGATGAGAATATTATTTAACCTATCTCTTAAGCTAGGTACTTTCCCAGATATTTGGAAAAAAGCTAGGGTCTGCCCCATCCTCAAACAGGGAGATTCCTCTGACATTGCTAATTACAGACAAATTACATTATTATGCAACTTTGCAAAGGTCTTTGAGATGTCCCTGTATAATCGCATCTACCCCCTTGTTAAAAATCTCATTTCTGTGGACCAACACGGCTTCATGGAAAAACGCTCAACCACTACCAATCTATTGTGTTTCACTCAATATCTTTCCGAAAACATTGACATGCGAGGTCAGGTGGATGTGATATACACGGACTTCTCCAAGGCATTCGATCGCATTGATCATTGCCTTTTATTATCCAAACTTCGACAGTATGGCTGCTCTACCGCTCTTGTTCAGTTCTTCTCATCTTACCTGTCAAACCGTCTTAATTATGTTGCTTACAATGGTTACACGTCTAACCCATATACCATAACATCAGGAGTACCACAGGGTTCCAATTTAGGTCCGCTATTTTTCGCTCTTTTTGTCAATGATCTCAATGACAATCTCTGCTGCAAAAAGCTTTTTTTCGCAGATGACCTGAAAATCTTTGCGTCAATAAATTCCAAAGACGACTGTCATGTGCTACAAAGGGAACTTAACAAAGTGGCACAGTGGTGTCATTTAAACTCTCTGGCTCTAAATATAACCAAATGCAAGGTTGTAACTTACTCACGAAAAGATGAACCCATGGACTACGATTATCGCATCGGCACACAATCTTTGCCACGTACTGACTCAACTAGAGATCTAGGAGTCTCTTTTGATGACAAATTATCATTTGCCAAGCATATCGAGTTAACGGTCTCCTCGTCTATGAAAACCTTAGGGTTTATTTTAAGACTAAGTCGGGTCTTCCGGAACAATGACGTCTTAATTAAACTATTTTATTGTTATATACGGTCTAAACTCGAGTACTGCTCACTTATCTGGAGCCCTATCTATGATTATCAAGTTAAATCAATCGAGTCTGTTCTGAGGAAATTTTTAAAATTTCTCTGCTTTCGCACTGATGGTAATTATCCAAACAGAGGCTGCGACCAGACGTATCTGTTAAATAGGTTCGACTTTGACTCACTACAATTTAGAAGGCAATTCTACGCTATAAAATTCCTGTATTCGCTCATACACAACAGGGTCGATTGCCCTCCTGCACTAAGCCAGTTGAACTTCTTGGTTCCAAGAGCCGCTAGTCGCAAACCGCTCACATTTTATTGTCAACCGGCACGAACCAATATAATGCTGAAGTCTCCTATATTCGTTATGTGCTCTACCTACAACTCAATTTGTGATACTTGTGATATATTCGACTGTTCGATACATACAATTTATACTTCTCTTAAGAATTGCAGTATCCCATAGTATTAAATAACACAAACATGTAGTGCACTTGTAATTAATTTTAGATTGTCACTCATGTGTATGTAAGAAGCTATTGTATTTACATATATATTTTTTTGTATTTTGTTGCTTTCTTGTCCTGTAATTGGTTCTTTTGTACTGTTGGACAAATGTATTAAATAAATAAATAAATAAATAAATAAACTATTATATTTTGGAGAAATTCTAGATATCTTGGTCCAGTTAGAGTTTCGTTAAAAATTATTGGACCTATGATATGGTCGCCCAGTACGCCTAACCAAACATTGAAGCCAAACCGCCCCTGTCTCATAATGTGAGGATTATCAATTGCCCAATATCGAGTGTTGTTTCTATTAAATAACCCAAGGTTTGTAAATCTCGATTCATCAATGAACAAAATGTTTTTGATAAAATTCTCATTTCTTAATTGGTGTAACTGTAACCAATTACAAAAGGTTATTCTTCATTGATAATCATTCTCATACAAAAATTCATGCAGTTGATATTTATAAGAACGATAGCCGTGTTTCTTAAAATTTTTCTGGCTGATTCTTTGGAAACTGGTAATTCATGTTCAATTTGTCTTATCTAAATGGTTGGGTCAACATACACTATAGCTAATACATTAATTTCCATTTCTTCATCCACAATAAATCTTTCTTCAATTTCTACATTAGGTTCAGTTCTAAATTGTTGCTCCAACCGCGCGAAATAGTTTCTCGGAGGTTGTCTTCTTTCTGGATATCTCCATCCATACAGATTTTGTGCTCTAGTTGCATTACATCGAGTCTCTCTATAAATAATGATCGTGTCAACTTTTTGATCTCTTGAATAATTTTTAGCTATTTTATATTAATTTTCTTGTTTATAACAACTTTAATACACTTGCTCCAGAAAATTAGTGAGTAAGTCAAGACTAATTCAATTGTTGCGAATATCTGTCATTTTCATGGCTATCTGCAATTTTGGATTTAAATGTAGATAGGTACCTTATTAAAATGATTTGTTGGCGCTTACTTTTTAAAAATACTTCTATTATTACGAATGATATCGTTAAGAAATGATTAATGGCGAAAAAATTATAGTTTATGAATCATTATTTCTGATTAATAGAAGAAATAGCACAATTCCATTAAAAAAAATTCCATAGGACCCCTACGGAAATGAAAATGAAATTCCGTTTTTTTGAAAAAAAACTAAAATACTGGCACCTATCAGTAATTCAAACAACTATTTTCTTCTATACAGACAAGTCTACAACCTTACTAATAATTTCCATAGCCTACTTAGTAATTTTCTTACATCGCATTCATCTGACGCGGCCATTTTGAAAAAATTAAAAAATTGTTCGTATCTCACTTATTTTTTGAAATTTTTTACATCTGAAAAAAACTGTTGTACTTAGAAATTTATGCTTAATGAGAAAGCATCAAAAATATATAGTCGTTCCATTTAAGAAAAAAAAGTTGATGTCACTTTCGGTTCAACCGGAAGTGATATTTTCATTCCTGTTAGTCTAAAAGTAGCTTATTATTGTCTAATTTATGTGTACCAAAAACCAAGTTTTTAAATACAAAAACAACCAAAATATTGGGGGCGTACATTGACTCGTGGCCACCCGGTATATAGCTGCAACGGCATTACCAGAACATTCTCCCAAAGTCACAACTACGTCTGTTAATTCATAGAACGTGTAATCTCCTATTTTTAAATATTAACAATTAAACTGAAAATATTTGAAAGAAAAGTCTAATAAACAACACAAAGTAATATTTCAAGACATTCTTTATATGTAAAAGAATTTATTAATAAAATGTTGTAAATGCACGTTGTTTTTTAAACATAAGTTATTCGAGAGCGGCTTGGTTTATCGAAATGCAGTGAAATTTTTTTTTGAATTTTTAATCTGAAAATAAATTTTTTACAACAATTTTTAGAAATTTGAGAAAAATTAGAGTTATGAGGAAAATACTGACAATCATCACTTAAAACTTTACGTTAAACAGAAGAGAGGGTTTGACTGATTCCATGTAAACTAGTGTCCAGATGGCCTATGACTAAGTTTAAAACATGAATCAAGCTCGTAGATAGGGGGGGGCTAGAGGTGATAATTACCCCCCCCCCCCCAGGAAGGGCTAGAACATAAAAAGTCAGGCGAGTTAGTGTGGCTTATCTGCAGATATAATATTGTATTAAGCTTACGCTTTATTTTGGTGTTTTTATGCCATTTGACTCTTCATAGAAAATAGAAAGCAACCCCTCATAAATTGTAATTCTGTCCCGACCCATATGATGGGTCAAATATTTTGTATAATGGTTTTAAAGCCATTAGGTTTATCATAAACACGTGATTGACACATTTTATAAACGATACTTTTATTTAAAGATTTTTTAAAACCAAATGAATGAATGCTACAAGTTTATTTTCGCTCTGATCTTTGATGTGATCAAATGATTAACCTCGACTCATTCATTCTTTAGTATCTACTCCGTGTGCCTTTGATATTTACAGTTTGTGAACGAAAATTGTTGCTTTTTACTTTGTAGGTAGGTAAAGGCAGTTTATTTTTATTAAGTTGTGAGGAATTACAATAGGACAAATTAGTGCAGTGCAATAGTAAAGTAAAGTAAAGTATTTTATTCATCATAAAAGTTTATACAGTACAAAGGTATTAACTTATCAGACTAGTCATGAAAATATAATATTTCTGTCAGAGCTTTACATTACGATAAAAATCTGAGCTTTAAAACTTACATGAAAAAAACATATTAAAAAAGTGTATACAGACAAATAAACAAAATATAATGACATATTACATTTTATGTAATATTCAGATTTGCTTTATTATTATCACAGTATTGAAAGAACTCATTCACAGTGTAGAATGTGTTACTTAATAACATGTTATGTGCCTTAGTCTTGATATCTTTAACAGTCTTTACTTCTATCACAAGATTGATTTTATTCATACATTTTATACCCATATACTCTGGAGAGTGTTGGCCAATTGACAGTCTCGAGTAGGGTTGATATATATCTTCGCCTCTACGGGTGTAGTATGAGTGCACTTCATTATTTCTTATACACAAATTTTTTTTCTCAATTATATATAACAGTAATAGATAAATGTACAAACTTGGTAGTGTTAGAATGCCATACATTTTGAATAACGATTTACAACTTGAAAGTGGATGAGATTTATTCATACAACGTAAAATCTTTTTTTGTGCTGTGAATGCTTTTCCCATATGAGATGATGAGCCCCAAAATATTAAGCCATATTGTAATACTGAGTTTACCAGTCCATAATAAAGAAGTTTTATTACATTATGCGTTATAGTGTCTCTTAATTGCTTTATTATATAGCATGTTGTACTTATCTTTGAGCAAAGTTCATTTATATGCGGTTCCCATGTTAGCTTTTGGTCTATGTTTAACCCTAAAAATTTTATAGTACTTGTTCTTTGTATACTTATGTTTTGGACTTTTAAAGGTAGATTGTAATTTGGAGTGACGTTTTTTGGTAGAAATTGCATGTAAAAGGTTTTGTTTGCATTTAATATGAGACCATTGTTTAATGTGTAATTTAAAATTTCGTTTGATGCATCATTACTTTTTTTTACAAGATCTTGTATATTTTTGTCTTTTAACAGTATATTTGTATCATCTGCATAGAGCACGATATTACTTGATGCATCACATATCTCAGTTATGTCATTTATGAATATAATGAAAAATAACGGACCTAAAATAGAGCCCTGTGGTACCCCCAGTTCATTTTTCATGGTGACAGACTTTCTACCATCCAATGTCACTGTTTGTGTTCTGTCTTGTAAATATGACACAGCCCATTCATGTGCGACTCCTCGAACACCAATGTTATATAGCTTTTGGGTTAATAGATTGTGGTCAATAGTATCAAAAGCACGGCTAAAATCATAGAAAAGACCCAAAACTTTACTATGATCATTTAGTGCTGCGTGGATAAACTCAAGGCATTGTCGGATGGCTGTATTTGTGGACTTTTTTTTCCTAAATCCATGTTGATTTTTGTTAAGCAAATTGTGGGTTTCTAGGAAGTTTGTTAGTCTTACACTATAAGATGCCTCAAAAAGTTTTGCTATTTGACTTTGGACACAGATTGACCGATAATTAATAATGTCAGTTCTTGGACCTTTGTTTTTATAAACTGGAATACATTTTGACTCCTTTAACGGTTCAGGGAATTTTCCAGAGATAAAAGATTGATTTATTAAGTATGAAAGTGGTTGAGCAATTTGGTTACTTACAGATCTAACGACTTTGCCGTGAAGTTCATCAATGCCTGCAGCAGCTTTTCGAGTTGTTTTGTTTAACAGATTTTCAACTTCAGTAGCAGTTGTTGGCTTTAGGTATAAACTTACAGGTGAATTATATTTATTTGTTCTATTTAAATTTGGTTTAGGGCAATTCTGAGAAAGGCTTATAAAATATTCATTGAACAAGTTACATTTTTTTTCAGAATTATTTATTGGGTTTCCATCACTATCGAATACAGTTATAGTGTGATTTGTGTCAGTATTTCTTTGTTCGTTTATGATTTTCCAACTTTCACGTGTCATACTCTGTGCATTTCCAATCCTATGATCATTTCTTTGTTTTTTAAAATTGTCAATAGTATTTTTATACAATTTTTTAAACTCTTTGTATCTAGCCGTATACTGTGGATTATTTAATTTTTTATGAAGTTTTTCCATTTCACAGAGTTGATCATGCATTGCGTTTATTTGTGAATTGTACCATGTTTTATTTGTAGTACTTGTTTTTACTCTAGCTACTGGAAATGCACAGTTGTAATGATAAATTAGCGTGTTATAGAACGCATGGAATTTTGTATCAAACGTGTCTGCATTATACATTTCAGACCAGTTTTCTTGAGATAGAATACTCCGAAATATTTCTATATTACTGTTGTTGAAGTTCCTTCTATAAGTGTATTCGATACTATTTAGTTTTTTATATGGAACATCAATTAGTCATTAATAATGAAAAATGACGGAACCCAGCTATAATGAATGGATTTGAATGGTTTTTTTTTTGTATTGAGTTTCTAATATTGAGCACAAAAAAATTTGTTCTTTAAAATTTACCGCTTTTTACTTGGGGGGTGGTTCCCACCCCTTCTGGAGGGGTGGACAAAAAGTAAAATAGTAACTACCGAATCTGATATAGAATCTTACTGTAATAGAAAAGGGTGGTTTACATTTTTCATCAAAATTTATATTTTCCAAAAGTTAACGATTTGAAAATTACGATTTTACCTTGAGACTGTCTTTCGTATATAACCAGTGTTGGACTGGGGCGCCGGGCAACCGGGCAAATGCCCGATAGGCACCTTTAAACACCAAAATGTGGCCCCCTATAGACACAAAATTTTAGACATTCGCAAATCTGAATCTCAAAGCGTCCAGTAAATCACTTTAATTTCGAAATTCGAAAGACGTGACAACACTGGAAAATAGATTGTTTACTTTTAGTGGTAATTTCGACCTGCTTGAACAAGTTAAGCGACGCGGCGCACAGTGTGGCAAATAGCACGGTTGTTGATCAAACGACAATTCCCATGCCTGGAATTACATTTTCTTAAAATTATTCATTATAAAATTGCCTTTAATTCTATCGAAACCGAATTTCGAAATTTCAAAATTCAAAATGGCTAACCTGGACATAAAGAACCTCACACCATTATCATTGGGAAATTCATTTCGGTGAAATTTTCTTCAAACTTGGGAATAGGTAGTTCAAGGGCTTACGAACAAAAAATGTCATATGAAAAAATTTATTGAATGCCTTCCCTGCAGAATTACAATGACTGGAAATTAAAAATCTCTGAATTTTCAAAAAATTTTAACGTCCAGTCACTGTAGTTGGGCAGGGAAGGCATTAAATACATTTTTTCATATATTTTTTGTTGGGAAGCCCTTGAACTACCCATTCCCAAAACTTGAAGAAAGTTCCACCGAAATGATTTTTTCAATGTTAATGGTACGGGGTCCTTTATGTCCGGATTAGCCATCTTGAATTTTGAAATTTCGAAATTCGGTCTCGATAGAATTAAAGGCAATTTTATAACGAATAGTTTAAAAAAAATATAAGTTTCATTAATTTAGGTCTGGGAATTGTCATTTGATCAAAAAATGATATATTTGCTCCACTGTGTGGTGGTGGCGCGGCTTTTGTTTGTCATATTTTTCATCTTTACCACAAGCCCTGGCTACGGAATAAACATTAAACACCTGTGCTCTTGCTCTAATGCTTAATAAGCTAGGTCAATGAAGAGAAAATAGGTAGACAAGGCGAAGACCTCGCCTTCGTATGAAAAAAGTTTCCCATACAATTTTTTTGCATATTCACATTCGGCACATGCCAATGAATAAGGATCAAAAGTTTGCCTGACGAGAATCTGGTCCCAATTTGTTCAAACTATTTCGTTAAAATTTTTAAGCAGATTGCAATCGCTTTCTGTGACCCGAATATATTTTTTTCTTTAAGTTTCTTTGGTCATTTTAAACAAAAAAGGTCTCTTGTAATTTTTTCGTAATGATGACCATTTCCAACTTATAAACAATTTAATGTTTAAGAAAACGCAAAAACAGCTATTTTCAAGGTTGAAACACAATATTAAAAAATCGGTAAAGGTATTTACACAGAACTTCCCTCTTTATTTGTGCATGGCGGTCACAGTAAAAAATCAATAATTACGAAATGACATTGAAAATAATACTCGGAATATAATTATCACTATTATTACAAAGAAAACCTGATAAATTTTGATAAAAAAAATATACAGAGTGCTCATCCAATAGCAAAAGTTCAATACTAAATAACAGGTGCCAAATATGGAAGGCTTGCGCAAATACCTTTATAAATGTCCACCATGCAGTGGCGGCTCGTCAGGGGAGGCAGGGGAGGCTGAGCCTCCCCTTGGAAGAACCACCATACCTTCAAAAGTAATATCTTAAAAAATTTCTATTAGGTATATCTCAATTTTCAATATTTTTTATTGTTTATAATTCATTAATTAATTTTCAGTGTATATATAAAAGTTTTGCATTTCCTTTCCACAAACATACCTATAACGTTACAGTCCGGATAGTCTTTGTATGCATATTTCCCGGTCGGCAGGTCTTTTACTGAATGAACACTGCGGTTCGCTGGAGGCTAATACGAAATAGCTTCCAACTTTAACGCATTTACTTATAACATGAATGACCTTGAATTTCTTTGCGCTGTGTAAAATAGCAACACCTCGAATAGCCAAAGGAAGCTAGCCTCAGGTCTCAGTTCTTTATAGCGCATGTGCACAGGTTGTTCAGGATTCAGGTGATTCACAAAGAAAACCAACTGTCAGTTGTGTTTAGACGGGTATAATAAGATCAACTTGACGTAAAATTACATAAAACATTTGATAGGCGGGCTAGAAATGAGTGCTCTAGGTGAAAATATTCCCAACAACATGTCTTGTTGTCCAGACGTGGTGGATTATTTGTTATTAAATGGATTTACTACTCTTACTTACGACGAAAAGGTAAGAATTAAAAGAAATGCCTACACCAGCAATGCTTTCGTTAGTTTTTAAAAGTGGCAAACAAAACAGAGGATTTTGTGATAACAATTATAAAAAAGTCGAGTGGTTAACGGCATCAACAGTTAGAAACAAATTATATTGTTGGAGATGTTTATTATTTACTAATGATCAATCCTCAATTTGGGGCAGGGCCGGGTTTAATAATTTACAAAATTTGTCGCGAGGTTTAGAAAGGCACGAAAAATCCCAGGAGCACATTTCATCTTGCATTAAATTCGAAATGTTTGGTAAACAAAATATTGTAAATTACTTGGATTCTGCACATAAGAGAGAAATAGAAAATTTCAACGAAAAGGTCCGTGAAAATAGGGAAATATTAAAGAGGTTAATAGATGCCGTTATTTATTTATCTTCACAAGAAAATTCTTTCCGAGGACATGACGAAAAACGAGAATCGTGCAATAAAGGAAATTTCAAAGAGCTGATAGATTTTTTAAAAACGTATGACCCAAAATTAAAGAACTTTTTGAATAACGCCACTATTTTTTCCGGAACGTCTAAATCAATTCAAAATGATCTAATTGAGAGTGTTAGCTCGATTATTAAAGGCAAAATTTATGAAGAATTATATAATTGCGAATTTTTCTCGTGGCAAATTGACGAAACGACGGACGTTAAGGTTTGGTTTGTTGGTTTTCTTGATGTGAGTAGTGGAAGGAACGCGAAGAGTTTATTTAAATTATTAATCGATGAATTTGGTAAATTTGATCTGAAAAATAAATTAATAGCACAAACTTATGACGGCGCTGCAGTTATGTCAGGGCATCTTAATGGACTCCAAACAAAAATAAAAGATATTGCTCCTCAAGCTTACTTCATTCACTGTTACGCACACCAATTAAATTTAGTTCTGAGTAAAGCATGTAACGGAATTAAAGAAGTTAGAATATTTTTTTTAAATATTACTGGTTTTTCGTCATTTTTTTCAAAATCTACCAAAAGAACTGATGTTTTAAATAGAATTAATATGAAACATAGAATTCCGACAAACGCTTCTACTCGTTGGAATTTTTCATCTAGAGTTGTTTTCACTGTTGACAAATACAGGAAAGAACTTATTGAAGTTTTTAATTTTATTTCGGAAAGTGAAGATTTTTTAAATGATGATCAGACATTATGAGCAGCTTACGGATTAAAATCGTTATTGTTGGATAAAAATTTCATATTTTTTCTAAAGGCTTTTAAAATGATTTTTGAGCAAACTGATGTTTTTTCCAAATTTTACAGAATAAACTAACTGATATAACATATTCTAAAAATAGACTTAATTCACTTATATCTAAATTAAAAGAATTTCGTAATACCGAAATACATTTCAATACTTTATACAATATTTTTTTAGAAAATGTTGAAAAAGTAGACGATGACGATGAGCCAGAGCCACAATGTAAAAAGAGAAAGACAACATATAACTTTGACAGGGCAGATATACATTACAATCAAATTTTTATAGAAATTTTGGACACCATTATAGTCCAAATTGAAATGAGATTTTCTGATTTAAATTCTTTGCAATGTTTCGATTTAGTAAATCCCAATAATTTTACAATGTTTTCTAAATCATTTCCTACTAGTCTAATGGAGAAATTAATGGACCATTATCCTTTTTTTGACCGTATTTCGTTAAGAAATGAACTATGCGTGTTGTATTCTGACCAGCAACTTTTAGCAAATTCAAAATCATCTCAAGAAATGCTGACTTTTATATATAATAACAATTTAAAAAGCTGTCTCCCCGAACTGTACAAACTTTTGTCATTAGTGTCAACAATTCCGGTAACCTCAGCTTCTGTAGAACGATCATTTTCAGCACTTAAACGCATAAAAACATTTACTAGAAAGAAAATGAGTCAAGACCGCCTCTCAAATGTATCGCTTATTTCAATAGAAAAACGTTTTTTGTCAGAATTGAAGAAACACGATTCATTTTATGATGAAGTAATCAACCATTTTGCCAGTTCCGAAAATCGCAGGTTACCACTCATTTATAAAAATATTTAGGCTTTAAAGCAGAGATTAATATAGGTAGTTGTTATTTTAGAAAAAATGTTTATTTGTGTTATTTATTTTTTAGGAAATATTTTTTAATTCTCCATAATATAGAGTTCCGCGGTTATATTTTTTTACATAACTTCTTTCTCAAAACTATTTTAATTTTTATTAAAAGTTATAATTTTACACTCCTGGCAGTGATAATGAATACAATTTTTTGTTTGTAGAAAACACAATTTTTTTACCAAAACTATGTTTATTTTTATTAAAAGTTATATAATTTATTTACAAGTGGGATAGTAGGGCTCCTTTTGATACCGATACTCGAGTTGTAGGAACGAGAATTTCATGAGAATGATTTTTTCATCTCACCATATTTTCTATTTCCTTTTCTTTCTATTGTTTTATTAGTTCTATTCTCTCAAGTCGTGAATCGGTAACCTGGCGAACAACCCACGGCAAAAAAATGTAACGCGCCGTTGTACTACCTCAGGGGTGGTGGGGAAATGTACAAATTGTAGTTATATTGCACATTAGTTGTCTTTCAGAATATCAAGCCTCCTCTGCAGACAATATCACGAGCCGCCACTGCCACCATGAGAATTATTTCTTGGGATGACCACCCTATACATTTTTCAA
The DNA here is from genome assembly GCA_963583905.1 of Stenurella melanura. NCBI lineage: Eukaryota > Metazoa > Arthropoda > Insecta > Coleoptera > Cerambycidae > Stenurella > Stenurella melanura. The sequence continues at coordinate 89,507,894 of OY757318.1, read as the reverse complement.
TAAAAGTATAATAGGTGCATATGCCAAATATTATTACCATCTGTCACATTTTCAATTCCACATTCATGTAGTGGAGTGGACGTATAGTGGTGGTTAAAAAATTAATTTTTTTGGAATTTTTCAAAAATGTAAAAAACATTTTCAAATTTTTTTCTTCTGAAATAGGTTTAGAATGTCATTACCTTTTCCAAATGTCCACCATGACTGAATTATTTCTTGGGATGACCAACCTGTACATTTTTCAATAAAAGTATAATGCCAAATATTATTGCCGTCTGTCACAAAAATTTTTCAAAAACGTTGGTTTCCTCTGATATAGGTATAGAATGTCATTAAACGTGGAAATTTTAAATTTGAGCAAAAAGGAAAGCTTCTTTCTATTCTATAGTAGTGGTAAAACATTTTTTTTTTAAATAGGTTTAGAATGCCATGAAACGTGAAAATTTTAAATTTGAGCAAAGAAAAAAATGTTTCCATCTATTTTAGTGGTAAAGATGTTTTCAAAAATATTGGAGAAAAAAATGTTCAAAAATTTTTTTATCTATTGTAGTGGTACATTTTTTTTCCAAAATGGTGAAAAAATTTTGTAATTTTTTTTTCCGAAATAGGTTTAGAATGTCATTAAACGTGGAAATTTTAAATTTGAGAAAAAAAAATTTCATCTATTCTATAGCAAATAGTAATAAATGGATTTTTCAAAAAAAAAATTAAATTTGTTTGAATAGGTTTAGAATGCCATGGAAACGTGGAAATTTGAACAAAGAAAAAAAATTTCCATCCATTTTAGTGATAAAATTCTTTCAAAAATGGTAAAAAAAAAATCTTTTTTTTTTTTAAATAGGTTTAGAACGGTATGAAACGTGGAAATTTTTAATTTGAACAAAGAAAATAAAATTTTTCCATCTGTTTTAGTGGTAAAGAGTTTTTCAAAAATGTTGGTAAAAAAAAATATTAAATTTTTTTTTTTTATGAGTTTAGAATGCCATGAAACGTGAAAATTTTAAATTTGAACATAGAAAAAAAAATTTCATCTATTTTAGTTTCAAAAAAGTTTTCAAAAATGTTTTCTGAAATAGGCTTAGCGTGTCATGAAATGTAGAAATTTTAAATTTCAGCAAAATAACATTTTTTTCATTATTTATTCCCTGTATATTTTCCAGTGAAAGTTTAACCATTTCTTCGCTGACAGTAGCGTCAACTACCTACCAAATTTGACTGCTCTCCGTCAAGTAGTTTTTTAGTTAATGCACCGATAGACAGACAGACAGACTGACGGAATTGAAAAACCTATATTTTCGTAATGTACGTGACCTGAAACGTCAAAATCTAAAAAAATCTCGGAGGGTGATTTTTTCTCGAATACAATACTTCCCTTCGGTATGCGAGGGAAGTTAAAATTAATTTTTCGAGTTCCAAAACCAAACTTCTCATATAATCTTTGAACATCCATTAACAAAATCCTGAAGAGTAAGTGCAGAATTTTTCATTCCAAAGCTTACATTTACACGTCTATTTACGTGTCAAAAAAGCGATTTTTGCAATTTGTCAAAAAATTAGTTTAAACAAATTGGGACAAAATTTTCGTCCAGCAAACTCTTGATCCTTATTCAGGAGCGTGTCCCGAATGTGAATTTGAAAAAAAAATCGTAGGGGAAATTTTTTAATAATATATAATAATTAAGATCTAACTAACCTTTTTGGAAAAAAAAGAGCAACCAATTTTTGCAAAACATGGCTGTGAATTATGCTTGATTTTCGCTAAAAATAAGAGGCAAGAAGTTTAAATTTTTTAAGCTGCGTTCTTGCAAACTACAATTCATATTCATATTTTTAATTTTTTTATTTATTATGAATATATTTTATTTTGATCATGTTATGTATATATTTATTTTTAAATAAATAAAAAAACTATCTATTTTTTCGAAGGGGATACCTAACTTTCAAAAAGTGCGTAGGGAATGAGCATGTAAAAAAAAATATAAAAAAAATTGATATGTGGCCCTCAAGGCAATTTGCCCGGTAGGCCCTCTTGGTTCCAGTCCGACGCTGTGTATAACTTAAAAGTCTTACATTCATGAAAAAAGTGGTAAGGTACAAAGAATAAGATTATCAAATTACAAGCATTTTGTTTTTTGTTTATTTCATCTGTACGATGAATTCTTCTAAAAATATGAATGGTGTTAAAATGGTGCTCGAATGTTTATGTATATTGCATTCGATCGGCACATTTCTAAAACCGGTAATATTGTTCGTAGAGAAAATACAAATATTTTAAAACACAAGAGACAAATTAATATATCGCTTCTTAAGCTTTATATTTCTGTATTGTAATGTAATGCAATTGTTTTGGAGTTATTCATACAAAAAGAAATTTTTTCAGCAAAATCATAATATTATTCTTAATTTAAAGTAGGTATATTTTTAAAGCAACTGCTTTAAAAACGGCAAAAAATTAGAAAATGTTAATACTTAATGGTTAATTGGTACAAATGTTTTGAATTTCCATTATATGGCCAATCACAACAGCAGAATCCTAAACTTCTTAAAAAAAAAAAATTACAAAGCACTTATTGTTTTTCACATAACATTGTTATCTTTCAAGCTGCACGGATAGAAAAATAATCCTATACTTAATAGAGTACTTCAAATCCTTTAATTTCTATTATATGTATTTTTGACATCATACTGATTGTTTCTGACACATTTGAGATTTAAACATTGTACCTCGACTGATAAACGTTCGAGCGCCATTTTCAAACTATCATATTTTTAGACCTATTCATCGTACAGAAATAAACAAAAAAATAAAATACTTGTAATTTCATAATAATATTTTTTCTACTATACCTACCACTAATAATTAAAGTAAAGTAAAGTAAATTTATTGATGTCAAAATACATTATTACAATGCTTACATAAGTCAGAAACAGTTTCATATTATTACACAAACACCACAAATTTAAAAGTAGCATTTTTTTTTTTTTTAAGAACGAAAAAATAATTTTACAATACATATACATAAGTTTGTTTGTAGACGAGACATGGCTTTCCCGTGGCACAGAATCCCCTAGGTTAAGAACGTGGTGTCTACCATAAATTCTGCTACACTGTAATATGCCCTGTTTAAAAGACCATATTTAAAAACTTAATTTTAGGCAATTTTCGGATTTCATCTGGTAGTTTGTTATAGAACATGGGTCCATAATAATTTTCAGCATTTCTACTTCTGCTGAGCTGTAAATATTTTATTGACAAGTTATGTTTCTTGTGTGTTTCATAATTATGATGTAATTTGTTTGAAGTATATTCTGCTTTATTTTCGTGTACATATTTTAGTCATTCATAGATATACATAGATGGGGCCGTTAATATTATTAATTCAATAAATTTGTTTCTAACATTTGCTCCATAATTGAGTTTTAACATAAATCTAATTACTTTTCTTTGAATTGAAAAGAGTCTTTTTGTATGACACGAGTTCCCCAACATAGGATTGCATACGAATATGTTGATTGGAATAATGCGAAATAAGCTTTTAAAACTACGTTTAGCGACAATATATGAGATAAATTTCTTAATAGATATGCACATTTACACAATTTTGGACATATGTATTCTATATGAGCCTGCCATGTTAACGTTGAATCCAGGATTACCCCTAGGAATTTTACCGATTTCCTGCTGTCCATGTTTTGCTCCCGTAGGGTAAATATTATACTTTCGGTTTTTGCTTCATTTAAGCTTAACTTACTTGTATCAAACCAGTTTCTTACTTTTAACTGTGTCTCGCCCAATTTATTTTCTAGGGAGAATTTGTCTTGATCAGTGTTTAATAACGTGGTATCATCGGCAAAAAGTACCACATCTGCGTCGGGTGCACATGCATTCAAATCATTTATATAAATTAAAAATAGCAGTGGACCCAACACAGATCCTTGTGGTACTCCATGTCTTACCTTTTCAAGATTTGAATAGTCATTGTTGTAATAAGTTTGTTGCCGATGATCAGTTAGATATGATGAAATTAATTTTACAAAGCAACAGTTTACCCCATACATTTTTAGTTTATCTAATAATATATTGTGCGAGACACAGTCAAAAGCCTTTGTGAGGTCACATAATGTGCATCCCACAAAAGCATGATTTTCGAATCCCTCATTTATTATTGAAATGACTTTGTTTATTGCCAAAGTTGTAGACTTTTTATTACGGAAGCCAAATTGGGCAGCAGAGAAAAGGTTATTTACTTCAAAATGATTACATAACATGTTTTTGAAAAGTTTTTCATAAATTTTAGAGAATATTGGCAATTATGAAATTGGCCGATAGTTCTCTGTTTCATTTTTGTTTCCTTTTTTAAATATTGGTATTACTTTTGAAATTTTCAGGCACTTTGGATATAATCCTGCTTTTATGCTTTGATTTATTAGACTTGTTAATGGTATTACTATTAAGTTTTTTATTGTCTTTATAAGATTTACATTTATGTCATAAATGTCTCTACTAGGATTTTTCTTTTAACCGTTTATTACATCACGTACTTCATTGAATGATACCTCTTTCAACTGAAGGCTAGTTTTATTTGTATGCACACGTATCTATGAAGTCAACTGGGTCTTTTCCAGAATGAGGAATATTTGATATTATTTTGTCTGCTATTTTAGAAAAATAGTCATTAAATGTGGAAGCTGTGATATTTATTGATGAGTTTGTAATATCATCTTTTGTACTATTTCTATTTTTGTTTATAATATTCCAGGCACTTTTTGACATATTTGAGGAATTTTTTATATAATTATCATTATATTCAATCTTGCATTTCCTTATTTTTTTCTTATATTCGTTTCTATATAATTTGTACATATTTTTGTTTTCCTCTGACGGTGTCATGCCTGCTACATTTTTTAGAAAATTTAACCTTTCGCTCATATCATATAAATCTCTATTAAACCAAGGTGCATATATTTTTTGATTTTCATGAATGATTTTTCTTTTCGGGAAAAGACTCATTTGCCGCATCTTGAATTACTTTTAAAAAAGATGTAAATTTTTCATCAATTGTTAAATGGTTATTATTTATAAAGTCCCAGTTTGAGTTTTCAACAATATTATAAAATGCAAATAAACCACTATCAGCTATTGGCTTTGTTTGATTTTAATGTGTTTACTTTTTTTTATTTCCCCTTGTTTTTCAAAGATGCCTTGTGATCTGAGAGGTAGGTTTCAAGAACATAAGTTGTATAATTTTCAGAGATATTTGTTATTGCATTATCGATGCAATTTTCTAATCGTGTATTTTCTTTAATAGTTATGGTAAGACCATGCATCTCAACAAAATCACGGAAGTCAACGGTTTGAATCTCATTTGTGTTGAATCTAACATTGAAGTCTCCATTTATTACTACATTTTTTTGCTCAATTTACATTTTGTCAGTACTATTTCCCTTTCGTGACCTATATATAGTTATTATTATTAAATTGTGGTCTAACAATTCGACCGCCGATAACTCGCATGTAAGTTCAGTTGATAGTCTACAAATGTCATCTCTACTTTTTATTTGAAAATTTCTTTTGGTTAAGATTAACGTACCACCATGAATGTACGTTGAACGTGAGAAATATGATGTAACATTATATCCATGTATACTTAACAGTTGGGATTCCGCCTCGGTGAGCCACATCTCGCTAAAACATAAAACATCAAAAGTTACATTTTTAAAATTACAAACTTGTTTGTTTGTTTTTTTTTTTTACAACAAAATAAATTGTATTCATCTTAAAACTATACAAAGAATATTGTAATATCAATAAAAAAAGCAGGAAATACAGACTGAAGGACCCCGGTCGATAGCCAAAGAACTTTTATTATTATTATTATTATTATTATTATTATTATTAAAATTACATAAATTAGCTAAAAAGATTTTAAATTCTCCGATCTTATTTCGGAGAGATTGAATGTTTATATTAAATATTTTGAGAGTATTCCATAATTTAGTGCCCTCAATTTGCCTCGTCTTTATTTCTTGATATTTCTTTATTTCTGATGGTGTTGTTTCGAAAGGGCTGTATGAGAACTTTCTTTGGCCATGAAGAAGGGTTTTCCAGCTCTGGGACCTAATAATCCCTAATTAATGGTTAATTAATTAATTGTTATTTTATTCGATACGAATAACACGATATAGTTTTTCTGTGATATAAAATATTAAAAAAAATTCATATTACAGCCCCCCGCCCCACAAAAAATATATATTTACGCCCCTGACATGAATTTGATATTTTAAGGAAGTCAGAAGATATTGAAGAAAAACTGAAAGTTATTATCCCCCTTTTAAGGCGTATATCTTCCTTATTATTCATTTTCAGAAGTAAGTTTATACAAAAGGCTACCATTAATTTTGAATGTACCATCAGCCACAAAAATAACAAAAGATAGTTTTGGACCACCTTGTATATTACTTAAAATAAATAAGCTTTAATTCCACACACTTATAAGTATAGGAAATGACAGTTGATTTTCACAACATAAGAATATTAAAATATCTAACAAGAATAATAAAAATTATGAAATAATAATATCTACAAAAACCATAATAAACAATTAAATTTCCAATATTAAATCTGACAACCAATCGTTATAATATATCCATTGAATAACTCAGAGTGTATAAAAACAATTAATGAAGAAGTATTTCATGATTATTCTACTGACTGTATAGTGTACTAATTTAGATGATAAATAAATTCCAATGCAGATTAGAAAAAAATGACAGTAGCTCTTCAGAATAATGACTTTGAATTGCTAAACATATGTATTTCAAGATGGCTACAGCAAGGGGGACTTGTGAAAACTGCAGTAAAATTGTGATTAGTTATCTAAGGTGTGAAACATTCCTAGATGGAGAGAATTCGTTATTGAGGCAAATAATCTACGACAAAGAGTCAAATATTAGGGATAAAGAAGCATTAATTGTTTCGTTAAATAAAAAACTAACGGACTTGGAAGAACAGTTGAAATTAGCTAAGGAGGGCGAAAAAGACAAGACTGCAAAAACTGATGAAACTATAGTACCTACCACACAACAAAGCATTGAAAATGGAAATCCAGCTAACTTAGAAACTCATGAAAATGGACAAGGAGACTTGACGGATAGCAAAATAAATTTAGAAATAGCTGAACATATTGATACAGACACTAATAATGAGACATTTGGAACAAAAAGAAAACGTGTTAAAGTTGAGGATGAAGAAGAAAGAAGAACGATCCGGCTATATATTAGCGGGGTCCCTGATGATATAAATGATGTGTACATTAAGCAGTTTATTGAGAGCCGCTCAAGCAGACGTGTTATTCAAGTAAAAAAAATGCGGACTTATAATAGAAAACCCAGTAACCAAACCTTTATTGTTGATGTCCAGTGACTATTGTAAACTACTGTATGCAATACAAAGTTGTAGGCAAAGAAAGTAGCTTTGGAATGTTTCAGCTTTAGATGAGGAAAACGTTTCTTGGACATATGTATAACATATATATAACAGACTAACATCGAAAATTCATATCCTTTGTCGAAGAGACAAGAATCCTTATCTATAAAACATTTGTAATAGAAACCTATGGCTAAACTTCGCCTTAATAAAGATGTTTTATTATTATTATTATTGATTTTGCACGTCTTTTCATGGAAAGTTGCAGGTATGGTTTTTCCAAACAAGTAACTATCAATTTTATTAGGAAAGGTTGAAGTGAAACCGGACTATTCTTGTGGTATTGAGGACAACTGACTTTTGGAATTGGATGTGAGTGAGTGGATGCAGCTGCAGTTTGAGGAGGCTTTCGTGCAGTTTCCATGGGATGACCGCTGTTGCCGATATGACTATTGGGATTATAAACCTGTTTCTACTTTCATATGTTCTTAGTTTAATCGGCGAGTGGTCTATACTTGTTTAGATTTTCATTCCATATAGTCTGAAGGTTGTGCGAGTTGGGAATGGTGACGTTTATTAAATATGTGATGGTGGATGTCTTATCTGTGAGGATAATGTCTGGAAGATTAGAAGATATGGTTTTATCTGTTACTATGCTTCATTATTATTATTATTATTATTATTATTCGGTTACCCGTTGCCGGACAGAGCTTCCGTGCTTTCTGACCGATACCACACGGTAGCCGCGTCTGGCAATGGATGTAGGACAAAATCGCATACACCGGACATGCAGAAAGTAAATGTATGAGCGATTCCGGCGCCTGATGGCAGGTTCCACAGTTTATATCAGGAACGTCTACAACCATTACGCGACTTCGGTAGACCAACATGTTAATTACACCATCTTGGCAGGCCACAGTGAATCGCTCAGTCTCCAACTTTAGCCCGGCTGACCTTAAAAAGGCAAGTGTCAACCTAGTGAATAAGTGTCTTTCTACATTCTTATAGTATACACCGTACATGGGTTTACTGACATACACCAAGGTTTCCAACTTGAAGGTTTGCAGATGATACCGCACGCAACTAGCAGGGATGAGTTCATGCACCTGCTGGACAATCTCAAAGCAATAAACTCTGAGTTAGTTTGAGTGTAAATTACAACAAAACAAAAATTATGATTGTAGACCGAGCAACTTCCCAATTGAGCAAAGTTTGACTTACAGGAATATCACGAGTCGCACAAAGATCAGACTTGCTACCACTGTAGTTTTCACAATTTCTCTTTACGCCTCTGAGAGATGGACTGTTAGAGAAGCAAATAGATGGTGTATTGATACTTACAAAATTTCCGTCTGGAGAGTAGCAGCTTCCTGAACAACTCATCGCACTAATAGTACGACTCTCCTACAGTAAAGGGAGTCCAACTTAAACATTACAAGAATCACTTAACATCTGTCAAGACGTGAATAAGAACCTATGAATTTTAATATTTCAACATAATTGTTATACAGGTATATCTGTTCACTTTCAAAACACTGAACAATGTCATTAATATAAGTTATGAATAATAGTGAGCCCAGCACTGATCCTTGTGGAACATCCAACTTCACCTTTGGTTTATTTGAAATATCGTCTCCAATTCTATTTAGTTGATATCTGTATGATAGATAATTTTTAATCCAGTTGTTTGCTTTATCAACTATCCCACAACATTCTATTTTTCTTATCAGTAAGTCTCTGTTTATCTTCTCAGATGCACTTTTAAATTCTACAACGAACTGTCTAGAATTTATTGTTTTTACATTATGTAAATATTAATTTATGTTTCCTTTGTAGGTCATCGGCTGTAGAATACTACGAGCTAGGCAAAAATACGGCTAAGATGATAGAGTGTTACTACCATTTGGAAGACTGGAAAAACCTAGAAGGCATGATCGATATATTACCAGAAGGAGATCCACTTTTAGAAAAAATTGGAAATATGTTTGCCGCTAATGCCGTCCACACTGAAGCCGTGAAGGCCTACATTAAGTTAGGCAAAGTAAAGTCGGCTATTGACTTATGCATCTTACATAACAGATGGGATGTGGCAATAGACTTAGCAAAAAATTACAAGATCTCCAAAATCTCGGACTTGCTTATGAAGTACACGAATCATTTGGTAGAACAGGGACAGGTTATGACTGCGATACAAATGAACGTTCAAGCCAAGTACTACCAGTATGCAGCTCATCATGCCTATAAGGTGAGTTTCTTCTCGGAAATTGCGGCAGTGTGTTTTGAAAATTAGTGTCTGTTGCTGAATTTGATATAAATATACAAAATGCTGTAGAATCGTGTCTTAAATACTGGGATTGGGAATTTTATCTCAATGCCAGACACGGCTCTCATATAGACGTAATATTATTTATTTTTTTTTTTTTTACCCAACAGTAAAACCAATTACAGGGCAAGACAATTAAAATCATCAATAAATTTGAGAAATAGTAAAGGGCCCAGGTTGGACCCTTGTGGAACCCCAGATGTTGATATAAACACTTTTGATTTAAAACATATAATAATAAACATATTGCTCTCTGTCTAATAGATATGACTCCAGTAACATCAAGAGGTTTAAGCTAAAGCCGATTCTATCGAGTTTTCTTAATAAGATATAGTGATCTATTTGATCAAATGCTTTCTGAATAATAATAATAATTTATTTTCCATAAAGACAACATTACAATCGTATAGAAATAGTCATGTTATAACATATACCTTAAAAACTAGGTAAAAAATCGCATACATTGTAAACATTTAGACAACAAAGACAATTTTAACTTAATTTTAAAATTCAGTAAGTTTCTAGCTACTTCACATTCAGATGGTAATTTTGGTGCCATGTAATTTGGAGAATTATAGGTCAAATTAAGTCTTGCATATGGTATTCGGAACTCTTCCTTGCTACGCGTATTTGCATTACAAATATTTTTATTCGCAGTAAACATATTCTTGTTTCGATAACTATAAACACACATTTCAAAAATGTATAAGCATGGCAAATTTAATATATTATATTCTCTAAAGATCTCTTTGCAAGAGTGGGTACTAGAAACACGAGCTATACAACGCTTTATCCGTTTTTGAGCAATGAAAAGATTCTGTGATAGAGTGGAGTTCCCCCAGAAACAGACACCATATCTTAATCTATACTCCACTTGGGCATAGTATAAATTAACTAATTGCCTTCTGGTAAGCACGGTTTTAATATTATTAAATAAAAATTAACTTGATGTTAGCTTGGAAATTAGATGTTCACAATGTGATTTCCAAGTCAGGCACTCATCGATATGTAAATCCAAATATTTTGTACTCTCATGGGTATTTGTTATAATCGACTCATTGACCTGAAAAGAAATAGACTCGCATTTTTTCTGTCTATTGTGAAACAGAGTTAACTGAGTTTTATCTGCATTGAAGTACAACTGATGTTGATTGAAAAACGTAGATACCTTTTCTACAACATTATTACATTTATTTTCTAACACATTATGCATGGGATCTGAAATAATCATAGAAAGATCATCAGCATACATTGAAAAGAAATTATTACATAAAACCCAATCGAGCTCATTAATATATAATATGAATAATACTGGGCCCAATATCGACCCCTGTGGAACTCCCATATTTGAAAACGAACATTCAGAATTGGCTGAATGTCAGTATAAATAACGTCAACTTGACCCTTCATGTCCAATATTTTAACAGTGTATTCCATAAAATTAGGCAAGTTACTTATAGTGGATCTTTTCCCCATGAAGCCATGCTGCCAGGGAGATAGGATATTGCTTATATTATTATATATAGTCTTGTATATTATGATCTCCAATAATTGGGCGAAGTTTTTTACTGACAACAATCAGAAAAACAACGAAGTGGTGAAATATTTATTATTGCCAGCTACGTTGTATTTTTTGTAATAAATTTAACTTAAACACGGTAATAGTTCTTACAAAAACATGTAAGACATATCTTGCAAAAAAAAACACAATTTTGAATGAAAAATGCACTTTATTTTGTTTATTTTCATAGTAATTAAATATAAAAACCCAATGAATTGCTCACAACATAAAACATTTTTCCCAATAAAATAAACCATTTTAATTTTATTTTAAAATGTTAATACGTATAACCTACTTCATCAGAAATCTACTACATTTGTGAAACATACTGACAATTACCTAAAAACATAATTGATTTTTTTATATTTGCCATGTTACGGAGGTACTTTTAAGTTTTTTACTTATGCAGTTTTATCTCCTTTAATTATATGACGCCGCTGAAATTGTGAAATTTCATAATCGCTTTTTATCTTCACTGTGGCAATTATTGGCATTTACGTCAACATTTAATAAAAGGAAAGGGTAGACCATCCCAGATTGCAGTTTTGCAAACCGTAGTATAAATCTAGCCACATGTATGTACATTTGTATCTACAAAGCTAGTGTGAAATTATACAGAATCGGTGGTATACAAAAATGTCTAGTACTTCTCTGGGTTAGTGCGGACGAAACAACCAATGCTTATGGTGAGAAGGTAACAAATGTTTTAGTGGGTGCACTGGAAGAAAATTGTTCAGTGCGTGGACACTTGATTGCCTCCAAAGTTGTAGAAACGACAGATTGTCGCATTATAGTGAAGCCAGTGAAGTCAAGTCTACAAGAACTACATCGTGTGCGGTTACTTAAAGAAATACTTCCAAATACAGCATTACATCCAGCGCCCATTATAACAAGGTGGGGAACTTGGTCTTGGAACTATTTTTGCCATTTTGAAAACCTCAAACTAAAGTAGTAGTACTGCAGTTGAATCCAGATGACGCAGTTGTTATTTCACAGGCTCAACAAGCATTTATAGATCCAACTGTTCAAGAAGATCAGAAGACCATACACGGAAGTTTCTCGCGAATTCCTCTAACCATATGGGATCTTTAACATTTTCTGCAGTTGATGCAATAAACAGCATGATTGATCTCCAGCAATATATTTTTCAGTTAACTAGAGAAATCTCTGAGAGGGTTCAAACAAAATTCCAAAGAGTTTTAAAAACCAGTCCCGGATTTTTAACGATGTCATCTGTAATAGACCAATTTTAAAATGTAAAGAAGTAGACTGTTCTACACCAGGCGTCAATAGGGCAATTTTAAGAAATTTCACATATTGTAAGTATGCCCTGATGACATCTTGAGCGGTCTTTTTCTCATTATAAATGGATTTTTAATGACAAGCGGCGAAGGTTAACTTCAGAACATTTGGAACAAATATTAGTAATATACTTTCATATTCGTTATAGGTCGTGAAAAATTACATATACTTTAAGGTAGTGAAAAATATATGTGTGGGTTTTAGTTCAATATTTCATTTCCCAATACCTCTTCTTTGAGTGAGTGTTTATAATAAACTGGCTATATTTACTTTAGATATTGTGGCGTTGTTTTGAAAGGTATTCGATGTTAATATATTGCCCAAGTGTTCAAGTGGGCCACCCTACGAGCGACGTGGTTAGCGTCACTGGTTTCACCTGGCTAGCACAGTAAAGATACGGAGAGCAAAAGGGCGTTGAGTTCAAGGCTTGGGCGCCATTGATTACTTAATGTAATCAAGGAAAATTAAGATAAAGATAAACAAAAGACAAAAGTTACATATATACAATAGTACTATATTACAAAAATATTATATTACAAAAGGTGAAACTATCACAGCATCAACAATACTGTGTAGTAAAATACTAGACAGAAATATATACAAAAGAAACTGTATTACAAAAATATACTATATTACAAGATACTCTATATTACAATTTGCTCAACGGCAAAGTGAATGTGAGGCGTGTACGAGAACCAAAAATATATTACAAAAGATACGTCTCATAACTTTCACCTCAATACTAAAATTCATATATTACAACAAAACTAGGAACTTGAGATTCTTTACGAGAGACAAAATAACTGTATTACAAAAGATATGTCTCTTAACCTTATCTCAAAGTTCATAAACTTAAACACACTCATTACAACAAAAATTGAACCACGACTTACTATATCACTAACAAACGTGCATTATAATACTACCACAAAATATTGACGACGAGGAATCAAGATAAAAGTAACTACGAAAACAATACTATGGCAAAGTATTTGCGACAACGAATTCAAGATATAAGCAACTACGAATTAATAAAGAACAATGGGCTTAATTATAACAACGGATTTAAAATGCAAATAGCCAAAAATATAATAGATTTCACTTGAATCTAATATGTTAAATTTGGCTCTTTTGGCTCTTATAGCTCAACAATCATGTGAAAATAATCCCTTTTATTGGTAACAATCAAAAATACTTATCTTTTATTTTGTTATCCTGATGTAGAGAACTCCTAGATACGGTTCTGTTCTCCGATGATTATGGATTTAAAAATTATGTTTCACATGTGGCCGCCTTAATCCCATTTTGAGGTTATGAAATCGTAGAAGATTGTCGCCAAGACAAAATGAAGAAAATCTCTTCGCCCAGAATGTTTTCATATATTCCAATTCAAAATGTAGTATAGAAAGGTTGACTTCATATGAAAATTGCTCGCTTAGTGGAAAACGTAGTAGGTATCGCAATATGAATGTACATAATCTCAAATCTTGCTTAAAGCAAATATAACGTTGAAAGGCTTCTACGTTAAATGCATTAGACGTAACTAAATTTGATTATTAAGTAGTAATTCTTTATAAGAAAGATACTTATTAGAAAAAATTATAAGAAAAACTTATAATCATGAGAAAATTCTATGAGAAAATTACATATATTTATAATTATGATTATGAGAAAATTACGTATACCTATTTATAATTATGATTATGAGAAAAACCTAAAACAATATTTCAAATGTTAGACGATATTTACCGGTATAATAATTAAAACCTTACCTCATGTGATCATCACGAAGTTTTTCAAATTCTAACATCCCCATTACAGGTCAAACAAATTATAAATACGTCTAATTAGTTCAATGGTTCAATGAGAAATAGTTTCACCCGGCTTTATTTAGTTGAAATCTCATCCCTGGTGCGCTATCTAGTATTCGCGAGCGTTAACTGCTGACAGATGACGTATGTTCATCATAGTCTAAAGAGTAAGTGCACTCTATTAGTACTAAAGTTTGTGGAAATGACATTTAATATTAACAGTGTAACGAAGGATGCTATTGAGCATTCCGCATGTTACAATATTACGGAAAACCCTAAAAGAAGTACAAGGTAAGATAAATTACATCATACTTGCATACAAATCTGACCCTGACCTTTACATCATCGAGATAAAATTCCCGATCTCTGCTTTAATATTTTTATTATGCCCACGGAAAATGTTAAAAATTGAAAAAATCACAAATCTCTACCTTTATTCTGAAAAGCGATGCCAATAAGGAATAATAAATCTTTATAGCAAAATAAGAACACTGTATAACAAAGAAATTTTGTGTTCTTTATTTGTTATAATGGAAGCTTTAAAATTAACATAACTCCATTAATTCTCTAACTACATTATAATTTTTTTTACAAAAATGTATGTTTCATTCGATTTAAATAAATAATTCTGGAACATTTTGTTTAGCTTGCAAGATTGGAGTCTCAGAAAAGTGTAAAGAACTTGATGAAGGTAAAGAAACTGTACGTGTATGCTGCTAGGTTGGTTGAAATGCACAAAAAATCTACTGGTACTGGTAAGTCTAAACAAGTAATGGGTTTTTTCATGCAGCAATCAGAACCAGTTTCAAACTAAAACAAACGCTACTATGTTCAGTAATTTTAAAAACTTTTTAGCAGCTGCAGTCAATTTTCAACTAGTTCTAACTGCTGCTGAAACAAAGTTGTTGATTTTATTTGAAATTACATACCATAGTAATATTGTCACCAAACTGATATTTATACTTCTGTTTGGCCCACAAACGAATCAAAACATTGGTTTATCGCTCAATTAGCAATTTGGTATTTCATAAAAGCTGTAGAAATGTTTCTAACAGTGGCCTTCTGTGAAATTGTCTAAAATTTTTCAATTTGCTACTACATAATAATAATAATAATCTTTATATCCCGATCACAAAGACAACCAAGAGACGTGGTAGTGTCTCACGCCAAGTTCACTCTATAAGTATAAATAATAAATATATCCTCCTCTTTCACTAATCTTTACAGGAATAATATCTACCCCCACTATCGCCTAATTTTTCCATTTAAATTTCTCGATAAATTGAAACGTTAAACTTTCTCAAGTGGAAATAAAACGAAAACTACTTTAATAGTTTACTGAAAAATACACAAACAAACGTAGAACAATTCAGTTCAGGGTGTAGGTAAACTTCAAAAAACTTTTGTCAGAATAATAATATAAAAAAATCATCAAAGGTCCATCTGACATAACAAAATACGAAGCGAAATTGTACACAATAAGAATCCATATGCAATAAATTAAACTAATCTAAACATGATCTGGCCAGAGCGGTAAAACAAAGAATTCTTACGTTAACATAAAAAGGCTCAATTAAATTACATGAAAACACACAAAAAGAAATAGTACAAACGGTACGTAAAATTAATAACAAGAATGGCCCGACAATTAGTAATTTCAACATAAACTGGTTCGGTAGTCGAACACTATGTTTTTTATGCCCAAGATGTCTAAAAACAGGGCGATGTAGTTATGCAAACATAACGTTCACATGAGATTATTCACGCACTATAATCTTCTCATGGGGTAAAAGAAGTCTTTATCGGACGGTAACACTGGATACAATAGAGAATATTTCTGGCCAAACGTGAAATGAAGTAATGAAGCCATCAATAAGTCTGGTTGCAAGCGGCTTCAAACAACAACATTGGCATCACGAGAGACGTACATAATATAAAAGTCTACTTACAGTCTATTCGACGAAAACATAGCCTTGCTATAGCTATGGGCAATGGCACACAATAAACACATACAGATAACATAATAATAATAATAATAATAAATTTATTGATCTTTAGAAAATATACATTTTATAGATACGTCCAGATGGATAGTGAATCTCCATTTCGAATAAAACTTATGAACTAAAGTTAGAGTGTATCACATGTAAAAAGTAACATACAGAATATGGGCTAACTTTTAAGTTAACAAACAATACAATACACACACATATTCATAAATACATCAATAATTTATTTCAGGGTACTGTATTTCCAACTATAAAATTGCTTCCATTTTCATTCACAACCTGTTCTTCTTCAGTGTTGTATAAACAATTCTCAGTTAGAATCTTTTTTAATCTTTTTTTAAACACATGCAGTGGCAGATTACAAAATGTTATTGGTAGAACATTTAGCATTCTAACTCCGATGTTATTGCTTATCTGCAGTCTGTTTTGAGGTGTTACTAAGGTGCTCTTATTTCTGGTATCATGTTGATGAACGTCAGCGAATGTAAGATATTTATGCAAATTTTGTTTAACAATTAGAATATTAAAAAATGCTATTATAGAAAAAACAGACATTATTTTTAAAGATGTAAATAGGGGCCTACAACTTTCATCCCATTTAGCACCAGCTATACTTCTTACCGCCGATTTTTGCAGTATAAAGACTTTTTGTAAGTGACAATGGGCCGCATTTCCCCATGCCAGTATTCCGTAGGTAAGTTGTGAGTGAAAAAGAGAATAATAAGTTGTCGCCGCTTGCACATATTTTTTTTTTTTTTTATAGCAAAAACGGACTTCGCCAATTTGTTACAGAGTAAGTCAATATGTTCAACCCAAAACAAATGCATGTCAATGTTGACCCCTAAAAATTTGTTGTTACGGGTAAATTCTGTATGTTTCAAACTTACTGCATTTGACTTACACTGAAATGTTAATGTTACAGTTTTACTTTCATTCAGCAACAGTTTATTAAATGCAAACCAAGCCTTGGCGTGCTCAAGTATATGGTTAAGGATATACTGCCTGTCGTCTTCAATGTCTATACTTGTGCCAAAAGTTGCATCATCTGCGTACATTATTGTTTGTACATTTAAGGTACTTAGGCTGTTTGGCAAGTCATTTATGTAAACCAGGAATAGTAAAGGCCCCAGTACTGACCCTTGTGGCACACCTCTTTTTATCTGCATAACATTGCTCTGATCAGTACCACATTCAACAAGTTGAACTCTGTTTTCTAAGTAGGACTTAATCAAATCTAAGCAATTGCCTCGTACATCATAGAATTCAAGTTTGTTAAGCAAGATACTGTGCTCAACACAGTCAAATGCTGCTGTTAAATCTGTGAATATCCCCAAATATTGTTTTTTATCTTCAAAGGCTTCCTTAATGCAGTTTGTTAAGGACACTATTGCATCAGTTGTTGACAATCCTTTTCTGAAACCAAACTGATATGGGCATAGTATTTTATTTGAGTCCAGATAATTAACTAGATTGTTGAAGATTACTGTTTCTAAAATTTTAGAAAAAGCTGGTAAAATGGAAATTTGCCTGTAATTTTCTGGTTGAGTAATATCACCTTTTTTGTATATTGGTATAACCTTCCCCATTTTCATAGGAGTGGGGAAATAACCTTGCATTAGACACGCATTTGTAACGTCTGCAAAGGGTTCTATCGCATAAGGGGAACATTTTTTTATGATGTAAGTATTGAGTCCATTTATATCTTCAGTTTTTTATTTTTTATTTTACTAATTATTGTTGATATCGTCAGGGGTAACGGACATGAAATCATTGAATGTTGGTTTTGTAATTTTTTATAACTGCTTTATTGATTCTATTAGCAACTCCTTCTCAAACCAAAAAATCTACCTCTCGAAACAAATAACCCCCGCTCTGTCCGTGTCATCTCCGTAACACGTTAAAGGTCAAACGGTCATTATACTTGAGTAGAAGTTAATGTTTTACGATCGTGCAAAAACAGCTTTATAAATACACAAATTTTAAACATACTTTTATTTAATTTAATGTACTGAGTGCTCTTTCAAAGCGTCACCGTTATAAAATGTACGGATTTATCTGAGAATGTGCTTAGTTGCACCACATAAATCGATAATTCTTTAGCAATTGAGACCAGAATCAGTGACATATTAACGAAGATTCGTCCATAGCAATGCATAGCCATGCCCCTTTATGCAAAATTGTTTTTCAAATACGAAAGCACTTGGCATGTTTCACTAAGAGGCAAAAGGCTGTTTGAATTCACCAGTGCTGCTCAGTCAAACTTATACAAATTTCCCCATCAAGTTGGCAAAACGTTTGACTGCAATACTATATAATACTTCCGATTTTCAACATAATATGCAGGATCTGCGGAAACAAGTTTTTACGTAATTGGAAAAAAAGAATTTCCCTTAAATTTTTTTTTTGTAAACAGATACCGGACTTATCGATTTTAATTGATTTCAATAATTTTTGGAGAGATCGCATTTTCTCATTTTATTGTTTTGTAGGAAGGGAAGGTATATTTTGGACAGAGTGCACCTAGCCCTATTTTTTTTTTCAGAGTATTTTGTGGGCATGAATTGATAACCATACAAGTAGTTCAGGAGTGCATCGAAATTCTAAGCCGAAATGCATAAGCATAATGCAGTTTAACGTATAAAATAAAATACACATAAAACTGTATAAGACATAACATGTACATAATCGCAAACTACAAGAAAAATATAAACACGTAATAAATTAATATACAGGGTGTATTTAGTTTCATGTCATTAAAAAAAACTGGTGGTAGGGAATGACAAGACAAACAAAAAAACCTTATAAAACATGGGGTCTAAAGCTCATAGTTTTGGAGAAAATAAATAAACAAAAATTTCGCAAATTTTCAATAAAATCTTTTGAGAACTGCTGGAATATTGAGGTAGGTTTAGATCGTAGCGCGTGTCTGCCTATGATACTCAATATTTGTGTAGATAGCTATAAAATGTTGGCGGTCTTTAGCGGTGCGGTAAATAAGATGAAAGACGTCGACGTTTTCTGAGTGTTTAGTAGATTTGATCTGAAGAAAACTATACTCTGACTCTCCCTTGTGCAATATTTTAGTTTCTGTGGGTGTTTCGTTATGTACACACATCCAACCCGCCGTTCATTGTTTTTGTTATTTTTGAATTTCGGGTCGCTGTGTATTTATTTTATTGCCTTTACCGTTCAAGTCAATAAATTCTTGATTACGTACAGACACAACTTACTTGTTCGTTCTGTTTGTATTCCGTTTTGGATTTTGGACCAAGTTTTTATTTTATTTTTCTTTATTGATTATGTCAGTTGATAGTTTATTGTTTAGTGTCGAACGGAGTACGTATGTCCTTAATTCGACGTAGAGAACTGTGTATTGATGCAGATGCAGAATTCGAATAATTTACTTAGGTGGTAAGCTTTTAACCCAGGACACTCATTTATGTTACAAACATTAATAAATCACATTTAAATATTCTAAATTATAAACATTAATCCAATATTTTGTTCCAAATTAAAAGAAGAAATGCTCTGTTTAAACTTCTACGGCCATTATTTGCTTGCAGTTGTGCAGGAAAAGATTACGAATTATTTACCTCTTTATAATTGCTTCAGTTCGGTTGAGGCGGTCCATCAAACGCGGTCGATGATCCAACGCCTTTGCACTTTTTTATGACAATTTAAAAGTTGTATAATTGGAAACTACAAGTTCATTGACCAAGAAAAGCAGTGGTTCTCGATTATTTTCTACATTAATATTAAAAAATATTAAAAAAGTTCACCTAGGTCAGTTTTTTCAAAGTGCCCGTAGATAAAAAAGTCATAAAGGTTTTTTGTTTGTCTAGTCGGTCCCCATTACCAGATTTTTTTAATGACATGAAACTGATTACACCCTGTATAAATGGTCAGACTGAGTAAAATTCATGAACATCATACAAACATTTTTCAATTAGCAAATTCTTTATCCCATTTTTAAAAGTAAATTAGTCCAGTAGAATTAAGGATTGAACATGTTTCACCAATAAGGACCAAACCGGCTCTAATTGACAGGGGAGTGTACCCAGATGAATGATCTAAATATCCCCGGCGTATCTTTCCGGGGTTTTCACTTATTATACAAATACGGCAAAAATTTTCGACCACTCTTTTATTTGTTATAACTTGGAAATGGTACACCTTAGGGTATAGGTACCAATATATCTTTTTGTTCCCAAATTATAAATCTACAACTTTCATAGGAAGAACAATTTTTTTTATGTTTTCTTGCCAAATTTTGCAATAAAACGCAAAAAACGGCGAAAATTAGCTTTTTTCAATTACATTCATTGTTAATAAATATTTATAAAAAGTAAATTAGATCCTATCAGTTTGAAGCCTCGGCAAGTACAAAAGAAATGTGCCCCATAACTTTCAATTCGGCCTGATAGTTTTTACAAGATTCCATTTAACACTAAATGTCTCGAAAATTGATATCAACTTTGCCACCGAGGCACGGTCAAAGTTATTATCCGCTATTGATCGAACCACTGCTGATCGATAGGGTAAAAAGTTAACTTTCATTTGCAAGATTTTCAGCTCTTAAAGGGTTTCAAAAAAGTGCAAGATTTCCTTTTATAACAAATTAAATAACTCGGTGAATTTTGGCACTAGAAATATGCGATTTTCGTGTCTGCAAAGCGCTTGAAAAAATATAAATTAAAAAAAAACCTCTCTAGCTCAATTTCGGATGGAGATATGGCCCAGTTTATGTTTATTCTTCGAGCGGTGATTGTGACCTTTAATTGGTTGATACAGAAATCATTATGATACAAGAAATGTAAATATACTTGAAACTCCAGGACACAGAGCATCTAAATTTGAGAAGTGTCCAAAATACAAAGGGATCATATTATATAATAAATTATCCGACGAGTATAAAAATCTGCCCATCAAAAAATTTAAACAAAAAGTAAAGAAACTACTATTAACTCACTGCTTCTATAGTGAGGGATAGTTTTTACTGCATGGTTTTCCATGAAAACGGATTTTATATACGTTTTAACTTACAAATTTTAATGTGTCGACATATATTGTGTATTACCATAATTTGTTGAGAACTATTTTAAATATTTTTTTTTAAGTAATGTGTTGTTATTAAAATTGTATTTTATAATTCTGAGATGCACCTTCAGTGCATCATATACTGTGACATATCCTATAACTGTACAAGTTCCTTGGATGAATAAATTATTATTATTATTATTATTATTATTATTAATGAAAAAAAAACCAGTTAATCTTTGAACCTTCAACTTTCATTTTTTTCAACGGTCAAGTGATTGGGTGCAATATTAAAAAAAAAAGAATAAAATAACGTTACCTTCAGTGAGCGAGCATTGAAATTTTGGGCCTTTTCAAAAGTGAGCCTTCGAGATTAAAACTGCACTTTTTCTGACTACTCTCATCACTTTAAAGCAAAATCTACAGTTATTTTGCATATTAAAAAGTTATAAATAAATAATCAATTTTTTTTATGTTGCAAGATCAATTAGTTCATTTAACTTTTTATCGTCCAAACTCCAAGGGTTATTAGAGAATAAAATAGGTACTTTTAAAAATTGCATAATAAAATATTACTAATTTTTTATTAAATAAGTACTACATTTTAAACAAATTATCAAAATTTGTAAATTTGACCTGAAAAAAAATGTCTTTTAGGGTTTTTGAGACATTTTAAAGACAAAATGGCTGTTGTCATTTTTTCCTAAAGTCGATATTTTTTAAGGAAAATTCGTTTTCAAGATTCAATCTAATTTTTCTTAAAAAATATCAACTTTAGGTGACGAGCCATTTTGTCTTTAAAATATCCCAAAAACCTTAAATGACCTTTTTTTCAGGTCAAAATTATAAATTCTGATAATTTGTTTAATAAATATTGTTTTGAATAAAAAAAATAGTAATATTTACAGAGTGCTCATCCAACAGCAAAAATTCAATACTAAATAACAGATACCTAATATGGAAGGCTTGCGCAAATACCTTTACGAGTGTCCACAATGGTTGAATTATTTCTTGGGGTGACCACACTGTACATTTTCAATAAAAGTATAATGGGTGCAGATGCCAAATATTATTGCCATCTGTCACATTTTCAATTTCACATTCACGTAGTGGAGTGGAAGTATAGCAGTGGTTAAAAAATTTATTTATTTTTTTTGAAATTTTTCAAAAATGTTGGTAAAAAAAATTTTCAAATTTTTTTGCTTCTGAAAGAGGCTTAGAATGTCATAAAACGTGTAAATTTTAAATTTGAACAAAATGGAATGTTTCCTTCTGTTCTATAGTAGTGGTGAGAGAACATTACAATTTTTTTCTCTTTTTTTTTTAATAGATTTGGAATGCCATGAAACGCGGAAATTTTAAATTTGAACAAAGAAAAAAAAATTTTAATATATTTTAGTGGTAAAAAATGTTGGTAAAAAAGTGTTCAAAATATCTTTTCTGAAATAGGTTTAGAATGTCACGAAACGTGGAAATTTTAAATTTGAGCAAAAAAAAATTTTCTTCATCTATTCTATAGCAGTGGTAAAAAATCGGTAAAAGTATTTACACCGAACTTCCTTCTTTATTTGTGCATGGCGGTCACTCTAAAAAATTATTTATTACGAAATGACATTAATAATCGGAATATAGTTATCACTATTATTACAAAGAAAACCTGATAACTGTTGGTCAAAAAAATATAGAGTGCTTATCCAACACCAAAAATCACCAAGGTTGAATTATTTCTTGGGATGACCAACCTGTACATTTTTCAATAAAAGTATAATAGTTGCATATGCCAAATATTATTGCCATCTGTCACATTTTTAATTCCACATTCATGTATTGGAGTGAAAGTATTAGTGGTTAAAAAATTTCATTATTTCATTCATTTTTCAAAAATGTTGGCAAAAAAATGTTCAAAATTTTTCTGAAATATGCTTAGAATGTCATAAAACGTGGAAATTTTAAGTTTGGGCAAAAAAAATGTTTTCTTCTATTCTATAGTAGTGGTAAAAGAACATTACAATTTTTTTCATAAAAGAAATTTCAATTTTTTTTTTTATAAATTTAGAATGCCATGAAACGTGGAAATTTTAAATTTGAGCAAAAAGTTTTTTGTCCATCTATTCTAGTGGTAAAAAATTTTTCCAAAATGGTGAATAAATGTTCAAAATTCTATTTTCTGAAATAGGTTTAGAATCCCATGTAGCAGGCAATATTAGTACAATATTGGGTATTTATGGTTTAAATAGTGGCTAAATGTTGAAATGCAATATTTGCCCAATATCGAAATGTGAACATTTTTATTTATTGGCAAAATATTGTAATCAATCTTGACTGAATATTGTTCTACATTATTGCTCCAATATCTATTTCCAATTAATTATCAATATTTATTTTGACAACTAGGATAATATTTACCTAATATTGTATTTAAATTGGTACAATATTTCCTTTGGATTGATAGTCAATATTAGAAATCAATATAAAATACAGGATCTTCGGCGCATGGACCGTCAAAATATTTTTATGGATTGGTGGGGTCATTTGGAAGTTTTAATCCCAAATGACTCAGGTCCTAACTGTTGTAGTACTAAGAAATATTTTTTTTTAGATTTCACTCAAAATTTCCCACTTAAACTTTACTATTCGTAGGTGTTTTTTTAAATTCTATTATGTAATGTATTCTTGTTCGAAATAAATCATTTTTAATACGAAAGTTAGTTACAAGGCTCCAAATACCTAAATGTAAATGAAAGAAATAGAAATTTTGAACTTCTAAAATCATTAAAAAAAAAATAAGAGCAACCGAGAGCATTGTTTTCAATTAAAAAGTTCTACCGTTGATGCCATTTCTAACGGTATGAAACAATGAAAAGTTGTAGGGGTTTTAGTGGGGAATTTTGGGAAATTTTGAGTAAAATGTAAAAAAGAAAAAAAATCTCAATAACTACAACAGTTAGGACCTGGGACATTTATGTTAAAACTTCCAAATGACCCCACCAATCGACAAAAAAAAATTTTTGATTGTCCATGCTCCGAACACCGTGTATATTACAATAAATTATAAATATGTTGCAAAAATAAAATATTTATTTATAGCATTAACAATACATTTAAAAATTGTAACAATTTTAAATTTACAAATAATGAGTCAGTCAAAAATAATATAAATCAAACAAGATAAAATAACAAGTATACTATATAATAAATATTAATATAATTTTAAACAAAAGGGTAACTTACAATATGCTTTCTAAATACCAAAGTTATCAAAAAGATGAGTCGTAAAATAAATGTACTTGAATTTAATTGCAAACCACGAACTTCATAAGTAGACTGGATGTCACATCATAATGGTTCTCTAGCAAATTTCTTGACACCCCATTGACACATTTTGGCACTCATTTATTCCATCATTATCTTCGTCGGAAGACAAACTTAAATTGAATTCATGGTTACCACCCTGAAAATAATTGCAGTTATTTTCATCGCTTGAATCCTTGTTCAGCTGCCTTTTTATAAACATGGATTTTTTAGACAGTACTGATGAACTCATTCTGAAGTAATCTGAAAGTTTGGTTTTCATTAATTAATGGTACTCGGTACTCTTTATCATGTGTATAAGTTAAAACATATATCTAATTAAATGAAAAACTTTAATAAAACCAATTTCCAGTTAAACAGGAAATTAAATGTAGGTATACCAAATTACATACCATTAGATTCACAAAAAGAAGCTAGGTATATAATAACTAGAAATAAAAAGCGGTCAAGTGCAAAACCTACGCGCATACTGGTAGAAGTTTTTCTTTTAAACATTTAAAAAAAAAAATTTAACACCCTCTGTATCTCAAAAATAAAACAGTTGCGAGCTTGTGTTGATAGCTATAAACTTTTTTCTTAAAATTACCTAAGAATTACGAGCCGTAAGTATTAGCATGCGATTCTGTACACCCTGTATATTACAAACATTCTACAACATGTAAACTTGAATATTTTTCAAAATTGTTATTTATTATTTCGGAAAGTCTATTTTTGCACATTTCAATACTTCTTGCTTGAGGCAATAAAATAAGTATGTAGCAGTATAAAACAAAAGTTAAATAATGGTAATAATTAAATTATATTTATAACTATAATATTGCAATATTGGTTCAGTATTGGTTGGTTATTGGTAGATACCAGTATGTAGTACCTATATTTTCGAATTACCAAATAAAGATAACGACGGGTATACCTAGTCAAGGTGTTATCTGGGCACAGCTCACATACTTACACAATGTGAATATATAATTTTATTGTTTCCCTATACATTATTATCGTACTTTTACAGATAGAAAATGTGCATGGCAGCAAATTCACATTTACATAACACTGTCAAACAATCAACAGATAAAAAGTATAATATAGTATTATGTACTTACATTGTGCACAAGATAACACACACACAGGTCACAATAATTGTTGCTAATAATCGAACACAGCCCAATTTCTGTTCTTCTATGATCCAGGTAGGTACTTGTAAATTTACCATAATGGTGTCTCCTTCTCCGTTATGCGGAGAGCAAGCGCACGCGTTATGCCAAACCGTTGCTGGTAACTCGGAGCCAATAAAATGTCTGCGCGGGAGTGATATCACTATCTAAATTCCTAGTATGAAGAATAAGTTTTGTTTAAGAATGTAAGTAATTATTTTACTAAAGATGTTAAAGTAAAACTAAATAAAAATAGACTATATAGGTGAATCTATTCTTTAAATATAATGAAAACACCTTGAAATTAAATAAACGATAATAGAATAAAAAAGTCTTTGTGTTAAAATCAGAAATACAAAATTATTTCATAAATCAGATAAAAAGAATCACCTATTATATTATATAATAAATAATACAAATAAGATAAAAAGGGCTAAATAAGCCAAATTAATTAATAAATTACAAAACAACTTTGCTCAATAGATTACAGAGATCATATGTCTTTTTGTCTTCGAAAAATATCGCAAAGTAATATAAAAAATGTACGTTGTATTGTCACCAATATTTTTCCAATGTTGGAGTAATATATTGAATTCAATATTTATTATTATGTGGCAAAATAATTATTGTTTATTATTGGTTTAAAATTATTAATGTGTTTACATATAGAATATTGTGCAGTAATATTAATTAATGTTTTTTCCAATATTGCATTCATATGTTCAGAAAATAGTAAATGATCATCAATATTTCTCTAATATTAGAGCAATACAATGAATTCAATATTTATTATATACCAAAAATAAATATTCCATCAATATTGGCTAAAAACTGTTAAATTGGAACAATTAACAGACGAAATTATTTGGCCAAATTGCACCAACGATTAAGTTATTATCATTATATATATGCCTATCATCTGCTTACATGGAATATTGTGCAGTAATATTAATTAATGTTGTTTCCAATATTGCATCAATATATTAAAAAAATAGTACTTAATGATCATCAATATTTCTCTAATATTAGAGCAATATAATGAATTCAATATTTATTATACACCAAAAATAAATATTACTTCAATATTGGCTTAAAATTGCTAATATTGACCCAATAGACAAATATTACACCAATATTTTACCAACGAACTGCCAGTATATGTTGCTACATGGGATGTCATGAAACGTGGAAATTTTAAGTTTGAGCAAAAGAAATGTTTCCTTCTATTCTATAGTAGTGGTAAAAGAACATTACAAATTTTAAAAAAATATATTTTTTTTTATTGATTTAGAATGCCATGAAACGTGAAAATTTTAAATTTGAGCAAAAAAACTTTTTTCCATCTATTTTACTGGTAATTTTTTTTTCCAAAATGGTAAAAAAATGTTCCAATTTTTTTTTTCCCGAAATAGGTTTAGAATGTCATGAAACGTGGAAATTTTAAATTTGAGCAAAAATAATTTTTTCATCTATTCAATAGTATGTAGTGATAAAAAAGATTAAAATGAAAAAAAAAAAATGGAAATTTCAAATTTGAACAAAGAAAATAAATTTCCATCTACCTATTTTAGTGAAAAAAAATTATTCAAAAATGTTGGTAAAAGAAATTCAATTTTTTGTTTTTTTAGTAGGTTTAGAATGCCATATAACGTGAAAATTTTAAATTTGAGCAAAAAAAAAATTCCGTCTATTCTAGAGGTAAAAATTTTTTCCAAAATGGTAAAAAAATGTTCCAATTTTTTTTTTCGAAATTGGTTACGAAAATGTCATGAAACGTGGAAATTTTAAAATATGAGCAAACAAATTTTTTTATCTATTTTATAGTAGTGATAGAAAAAGAGAAAGAAATTTTTTCAAAAAGATATTCAAATTTTTTTTTTTTAAGTAAGTTTAGAATGCCATGAAACGTAGAAATTGTAACTTTGAACAAAGAAAAAAATGTTTAATCTGTTCTAGTGGTAAAAATTTTTTTAAAATATTGGTAAAGAAAAATTCTATTTTTTTTTTCTGATATAGGTGTAGAATGTTTAAAAGTGAATTATTATTTGTTTGCTTTAATTGTATTGAAACATATTCTTTATAGGATTTTGCAAACATCAGAAAAAATAATTGTCTATGGGAACTAAAAGAAAAGCTATGTGTAAAAATATTAATGAAATCTTTGCATTCTTTCGATAACCTGACTTCTGGTTATGCTAGCAAATTAAAATTCCGTAAATGCATTTGTATAATTTCTTATTTGAAAATTCTCATTCAACAACTAGCATCCACACAGTCCCCTACGGCCATGCAGGCAGGGCCGGATTTTGAAATTTTCCGCCCGTAAGCAGATTTGAATCTGGCGCCCTTTTTCAGATAAAAACTAAAGTGGGTATTTAAACGTGTATGAGTGTATTTTTCATTATAAATCATAAAATGGATAATAATAATAATAATGTGGGGTTTCTTAAAAAACCAAAGTTGGTGGCCATATCTTACATAGGGTGGCCTTAATAGGCCCTTGATAAATATCATATGTGCCCTTCCAAAACAAACAACTTTCATTCGAACAGTTTTTTTCTTCGATCCGAATTTAAAGTTATTCCAAGTGTAACTTCAAAATGAAACACGTATATTTATTTCAATGAATGGTATATGCATTTTTTTAATTAACGTCATAAATATGTTTTTTCAAATTTAATTTTATAAAAGCAAAATGCCATCATAAACACGCGATGAATTCCGATCATACAGTCGGAAAAAATTTACTGGTTTTAAGTAAATCCATTTATTTGAATCAGATTTTATTGAATCAAAGTTTTTTTTTTCCTTTAAAACAAACAATTCTTTATTTACTTCAAGAAAACTGATTTATTTGATATTACGTAATTTAATATCTTAGAAACAATTTAAAAAATCATAAAATGAAATACAAACAATTTACTTGAATTAAGTAAAATTTTATGCAATTAAATAAATGATTTACTTAAAACAAAGAAACATTTCATAGGTTCATATTTAAATTAGAACGTTTTCTTAAAACTATAGAAATTTACCTAAAACTATAGTACACCTTTTCTCTGAGTGCAGTTGCTACAACATTTATCTCCCCCCCCCCCCCTCAAGGGGGGGGAAGAAGTTATAAAAGTGAAAACAGTGAGGTAATAAAAATTCTTTTGATAATTCACCCTTTCGAATATTCCAAGACCGATCTGCTAAATTCATGCGTGAGGAAAGGCATTTACAATGTTGCAAATGGTCAGCCAAGGACATCACCAGGGGTGGGGATCGGCCGACCGGGCATTCTGGACTCAAGATTACAATAAAAAAAAAGTTTAAACAAAAAATCGTCCACTCTGTCACCACAATCCCCCCCAGTGCCCCCACGACAATTAGTGCAATTACTCATTAAAGCCAGGGACCAAGATTGGCCAACCGGGGTTTTATGAAAGGAAAAATTTTGTTCTTTCGAATAGACCAAGGCCGACCTGGTCACTCCTTGGGGGAAGCTAGGCATTAAAAATTGCATTGTTGGTAATGGTCGACCAAGGCTATCGCCAGGGGTGGGGGTTGGCCGACCGAGCATTTTACATTCTTTGAATCATAATAATAAATCATAAATTAGTTACAAAAAAAACCACCCACTTTGTCACCACAATCGCCCCATTGCCCCACTAAACAATTATCGTAATTACTCATTACCGCCAGGGACTGATCGGCCGACCAGCGGTTATGAGTTTAGGGCATACTATTGCAGTATTCTAAACTGCTAAATCCCGTCCACTCGTTCCCCACACAAATTTGCAGTCGCCTCTTGGACTATAATGCTTTATTGCAGAGTTTTTAAATTTAATTTATCCCCAGCTTATATAAAAGAGTTGTATTACTTTTTAATTTTAAGTTACAAAATCTGACCAAACATGAAATCAAATTTTGACTGGAAATAAACTTTTTGCAATTTCATGTTGGTTTTTTTGCAGCATAAAAATAAAAGTATTAGTTTTAGAAACAACTATTTTAATTTGACATTAACATTAGGACAATAATTATAATTAATAGGTAGGGTATACATTTAAAACTAAATTTTAATAATATCCACCAATTTGCTGTTGGAAGACATGGATGACATCACCATCTTCCAAATCTAACATAGCAGGAGTATCATTTTCAGTAACAGCTTCTCCGTCGAAGCGGAATCTCACAGATAGGCGATTAATACCAGCTCGCACACAATACACCATCATTAGTTTCCCTAGAGGAGTGTGCTTTCCAATTCTATAATTGACAACACTATTGTCTGGTCCAAGAACTATTAATTTAACGAATTCGACTACGTTGGGATTTCCTGCGTATTCCATTCTGCTAAAATTTAAACAAAATATTATGTGACACCAATTTGCATTGTATAGTTACAAGGGCGTAGAAAATAAGTACAATCTTCCTACAAACAAACGCGAGAACTTTCTACTTGTAGAAGTTATTGTTGATATTGTGAGACCAAGAAATTTTATATTCATTAGAGGCAATGCCTATACCCGGTGACCCAGCCCATAGAAGGTAGGTTTTGAATGGACAAAAGCATTATTTTGAAATTTGTTGCAGTTATTTAAGATAAAAGAGTGTAGTCGGATAAGTGTAGGTAAAATGGCGCCAGAAGCTTTTCGATTAAATTCAGTGACAGTAAGAAAATTACTAAGTAGGCTATGGAAATTATTAGTAAGGTTGTAGACTTGTCTGTAAAGAAGAAAATAGTTGTTTGAATTACTGATAGGTACCAGTATTTTTAGTTTTTTTCCAAGAAAATGGAATTTCATTTTCATTTCCGTAGGGGTCCTATGAAATTTTTTTTAATGGAACTGTGCCATTTCTTTTATTAATAAAAAATAATGATTCATAAACTATAATTTTTTCGCCATTAATCATTTCTTAACGATATCCTTCATAATAATAAAAGTATTTTTAAAAAGTAAACGCCAACAAATAATTTTAATAAGGTACCTATCTACATTTAAATCCAAAATTGCAGATAGCCATGAAAATGACAGACATTCGCAACAACTGAATTAGTCTTGACTTACTCACTAATTTTCTAACGCAAGTGTATTAAAGTTGTTATAAACAAGAAAATTAATATAAAATGGCTGAAAATTATTCAAGAGATGAAAAGTTGACATGATCATTATTTATGGAGAAACTCGACGTAATGCAACTAGAGCACAAAGTCTGTATGGATGGAGTTATCCAGAAAGAAGCCAACCTCCGAGAAACTATTTCGCCCGGTTGGAGCAACAATTTAGAACTGAACCTAATGTAGAAATTGAAGAAAGATTTATTGTGGATGAAGAAACGGAAATTAATGTATTAGCTTTAGTGTATGTTGACCCAACCATTTCTATAAGACAAATTGAACATGAATTACCAGTTTCCAAAAAATCAGCCAGAAAAATTTTAAAGAAACACGGCTATCGTTCTTATAAATATCAATGGCATCAATTTTTGTATGAGAATGATTATCAACGAAGAATAACCTTTTGTAATTGGTTACAGTTACGCCAATTAAGAAATGAGAATTTTATCAAAACATTTTTTTCACTGATGAATCGAGATTTACAAACCTTGGGTTATTTAATCGAAATAACACTCGATATTGGGCAATTGATAATCCTCACATTATGAGACAGGGGCGGTTTCAGGAGCGGTTTGGCTTCAATGTGTGGTTAGGCGTACTGGGCGACCATATCATAGGTCCAATAATTTTTAATGAAACTCTAACTGGACCAAGATATCTAGAATTTCTCCAAAATATAATAGTTCCACAGATTAATCAAATTCCCAATACCAATATTGACCGAGGTTTACTTCCAACAAGACGGGGCTAAACCGCACAATGCTGTTATCGTTAAGGATTACTTAAATCAATTATTTCCATATCGTTGGATTAGGACCCATGGTCCAGTCAGATGGCCTGCAAGGTCGCCTGACGTACCCAACTCGATTTTCTTATTCGGGTGCATTTGAAAAATAGAGTCTACATGACTGCTCCAACCACAAGGCAACATCTGGAAGAAAGAGTTCGACACGAAATTGCGCAAATAACACCTCAACAATTACAGAATGTTAGACGTGCAACGATAAGTCGCGCGTACACTCTGTGTATTAATCATAACGGTGAACAGTTTGAACAATTTTTATAATGGTTTATTATAATTTAGGTTTTAAATAGTGTTGTTGTTCTTGGTAGTTTATTCATGGTTGTAACGTTATACCTATTAAAATTATTTCTTTTTTAATTTGTGTTTACTTTTTAAAAATACTTCTCTTATTACGAAGGATATCATTAAGAAACGATTAATGGCGAAAAAATTATAGTTTTTGAATCATTATTTCTGATTAATAAAAGAAATAGCACAATTCCATTAAAAAAAATTCCATAGGACCCCTACGGAAATGAAAATGAAATTCCGTTTTTTTTTTTAAAGAAAACTGAAAATACTGGTACCTATCAGTAATTAAAACAACTGTTTTCTGCTCTACAGACAAGTCTACAACCTTACTGATAATTTCCATGGCCTACTTAAAAATTTTCTTACATCGCATTCATCTGACGTGGCCATTTTGAAAAAATTTAAAAATCGTTCGTATCTCACTTATTTTTTGGAATTTTTTACAACTGAAAAAACTGTTGCACTTATAAATTTATACTTAATGAGAAACCATAAAAAAAATATAGTCATTCCATTTAAGAAAAAAAGTTGATGTCACTTCCGGTTCAACCGGAAGTGATATTTTCATTCCTGTTAGTCTAAAAGTAGCCTATTATTTTCCAATTTATTTGTACCGAAAACCAAATTTTTAAATACAAAAGCAACCAAAATATTGGGGCGTACATTGACTCATGGCCACCTGGTATATCTTAGGAAAAAAATTGGACTCCAATTTTACTTCCTCGTCCTAATTAAAAACGATGTATATTAGAGAATTCAATTTTATTTTCTCATGAAAATAATAATTGTCACACAATATTTTTACCAAAAATAAATTACTATTTATTGTCAATTTTGTTCAAAGAGTACCTACCTCGGGATAAGGTAGGTGAAATGCCCCTTGGCACAGATTTTGAAATAAACCTGATAGGATCGTTCCTTGGGCCTAAAAGATAAAGTCAATAGGGTCCGTATGTCAAAATTGCTCCCCCTGCCCAAGAGAGAGCCCTCTTCAGTTTTTATTTATTTTTTTTTACAAAAATTGAATCAATTTAATATTCTGAAAAAATTCATGCGTGTAGTAATCCCAAAGACCTATGCCTCAATATTTTGGGCTCTATTGGACCGTACTAAGACCATTAAAAATACAGAGTGCAATTAGTTTCATATCATTAAAAAGAACTGGTGGTAGGGAACGACAAGACAAACAAAAAAAAACCTTATATAACATAGGGTCTAAAGCTCATAGTTTTGGAGAAAAAAAATTAACAAGAATTTCCAAAATACTTAATAACATAGTTTGAAAACTGCTGGCATATTGGGGTAGGATTTGTTGCCTCGCATCTTGTCGCAGTAATACTCTGACATTCGTGCATATAAGTATGGTGAGCCTAAGAGATAATTAGGCCGCGACGAGGTTCATCGAAGAGCATGCCAACAAAGCAGTTAAAAGCGACCGACAGAGGACACCGCCATGTTTTTTGCTATACTCTCCCTTGTAATATTTTCAAGTAATGATTTCCGTTTGTGTCCTTACTTGGTAAACAACATACACACGACACGACCTACCCGTTCATTGGTTTTGTCTGTTGCTTTTGTTCTTTTTGAATTTTGTGCCACTTATGCTAAGATTTGTTTTATTGACTTATCGTTCAAGTCATTAGTACTTGGTTACATAAGACACTACTTCTCGTTCGTGCTTTTTGTGTTACTTTTTGGATTTTGAACCAAGTTTTTCTTTTTGTTTTCTTTATTGATAACGTTAATTCACAGTTTAGTGTGGTGTTTTAACAATTTTAATGTGCATAGAAGCCATAAAAAATGATCCTAATTTACAAAAATGTGTTGAACTGAGTGAAGTGCGTATGTCCTTAGTTTGATGTGCCGAAATGTGTATACATGGAGATGGAGGTCATTTCGAACAATGTGAAAAATTCAAAACAAAAGAGTTGTTCAGTTATTGGGTGTTACCTATTGGACATTAAAAGTATGATTAATATTATTATTATTAGTATTCGCTGTCTTGTTTTGGTTTGTTTATTATTGTTTACGTTGACTTTCATAGAGACCAAAGACTCGATTTTTATTTTCGATACCTGATTGGGAAAAATTATGCGCTTAATTCGTTAAAAAAGTCAGATTTTTTCCTAACTTAAAATACAAATATTTTCTGTCATCGTATCTCGGACGTCTAACTGTTCGTTTTCATAATATAATTACTAATTTTTTAAGCTTTAACGCAATGTTACAAATGTTAATAAACCACTAAAAAGCTACAATAACTTTGTTCCAAATTAAAAAACACATGTAAACAAATCCTATTTAAACCCCTGCGGCCATGCTATGCTTGCTTTGTGCCAAAAGAGAAAGAACTATTTACATTTTCATAATTAGTAGTACAAAAAGTTCGGTACAAGTAATCCCATTAAAGTGCCGCACTTCTTCCGGGGGGAACACAAGTCGGGTTTTTTATTATTTCTAAGATTCAGAACTATAACATCCATTGACCCTGAAAAACAGTGGTTCCCAAATGATTCCTACCTTAACATTCAAATTTTAAACCTAGGTCAGTTTTTTTCAAAGTGCCCCTAGAGAAAAAAGTCATATAGGTTTTTTGTTTGTCTAGTCAGTCCTTATTACCAGTTTTTTTTAACGACATGAACCTAATTACACCCTGTATTTTAAAAAATTTTAAATTCGAATATTTTTGTTATGATAGAGAGGTGCAGAAAATTTAATTTCATCATATTATTTGTGACCATATAATGCAATTTTTAAGGTAGTTTATAAATTTTCAAACTCCGTGCTTCAGGCCCAAAATTAAATTTTTTCATTTTTTTAACGAGAACACGTTAATTAGAGATTATTTATTTACCCCAAGGCAGTGACTTTTGGTTCCAGGTGAGTGTCCTTTGCCCCAGCGGTTGATTAATTACCCAAGCTTTCAAAGCTACTTCTATCTAATTAACGTGAATTTTCGTTAAAGAAATGAAAAAATTTAATTTTGGGCCTGACGCACACGGTTTGGAAATTTTTAAATGACCTTAAAAATTGCTTTATTTGGTCGCAAATAATTTTCCGCACCTCTTCATCATGACAGATATATTCGACTTTAAAATATTTAAAAATATTTTTAAGGGCCTTAGCGGGGCCCAATAGAGCCCCAAAAAATTGAGGCTACGGATCTTTGGGATTACTATATGCATAAATTTTCTTAAAATTTTAGATTGATTTCATTTTTCTAAAAAAAAATAAAAACTGAAGTGGGTCCTCTCTTGGGTAGGGGGGCAATTTTGATATACGGACTGTGTTGACCTTATTTTTTAGGCCCAAGAAACGATCCTATCGGGTTTATTCAAAAATCCATTTCGCCTATCTTATCCCGAGGTACCCTGTTTAGAAGCGGTGCACCATACTTTAAGAAACTGTTACGCTGCTATATGTTAGTGATGCTGGTCTCTCTCTCCAGGTAAATGTGGAGAGGAGGTAGTTCCAGGAGGACTTCCAGAGCAGCTGACGGTGTGGTGCTTATTGCACCAGTTATTGCCAGGCATACTTGTCTGCACCAGAGTTTGGCTTTGGTCATTTGTTATAGCCCTTTTGACCACCAAACTATTGAGGCATATGCTATCATTGGTCTAATGACCGTAACAAATTTCAATTACCTATATTTGTTGGGGATCAATGCCCCAAGATTTGCCGCAAATTCTTCGATGTCTACAGAAATAGTCTCGCTTTGTGGATTACTTTTTCCAAGTGGGAATTCCAGTTGAGTGACTTATCTAGGGTTACACCTAGGTATTTCACTTCTTCCACAAATGGAATGATTTCACCTGATATGGAAGTGGTTCCAGGTTGTCCAGCTTCCTTTTTCTAGTGAAGGGTATAATTGTCATTTTGTTGGGGTTGACAGACACTTGCTCCCTCTCACACCAGATATGAATGGCATCTAGTATCTCTTGAATGGTATTAGAAGGTACCTCCCATAATGTAAATCATTGTATCATCTGTGAATATATTTATTCTGCATTTCTTGACACACAAAGTTATATCGTTTATATAAAGCAGAAATAATACTGGTCCAATGACCGTACCTTGCGGTACTCCATATTTAGTTTCTAAAACATCTGATATATAACTATTGAACTTTACTTTTTGATGTCTGTTCTTGAGGTATGATTTAAACCATCAAAGCGAGGTACGGTGCCAGTTTAGGTGCCGAGAACTCGATCGGCGAAGTTAAGCTACGCCGGGAGAGTCCGTTACTTGGATGGGTGACCGTATCTCATTTCGCCGTCCTGGTTAAGTGGTGGAATAGCTTTAGCTAAACTTTGCCAGGACGTTAAAATAAATAAGACGTTAAAAAAAAAAAAATAGCTTGTTCCCTAATACTTAATTTTTCTAGTTTATTTGATAACATAATTCTATCTACAGTTTCAAATGCTCTTCTAAAGTCAAGGAAGACTGCCACTACATATGTATCATTATCTAAAGTTTTTAGCCATATGTCACAAATGTTTATTTCACAAGAGTCTATTATAAAATATTTATCACAGAAATTTACAAGCTGATCTTTTACTACAATCTCTAATATTTTTTCGTACACAGGTACTGTATTTTTTGGTCTATATTCTTCATACAAAATAGTATCAGTTACTTTGGGCACTGGAACAATTACAAAGGTTTTGCATTCAGATGGGAATATTACATTATTTAATGATTCATTAATGACATCTAGCAGGCAATTTCCAATTGTCTGGATTGTGTCTTAATATTTTTGTTGAAATGCTGTCTTCATCTTCAGATGTGTTTTTTAAGGTATTTACAACCTTTTTCAATTCATCTAAAGTTATAGTATTAAAATTGTCAAGTGTGCCTTTTCTATCAATTTTAGTTAACACGTTAACTACGAATGGAAAATTTGTTATCGTTTCAATATTGCGGGACATATCCGAATCTTTTGCATTTCGCGAGGTCACATACATTGAGGTAAGGCACATATTAAATTCTCTAAAAAATAGTAATAGTAAGGACATATACGGATTAAATATTGCTTTAATAAAAACTGTAAAAAACCATATCATAATTCCTTTAACAAAATTAATTAATGAAAGCTTAAGGACCGGAATATTTCCAGATTTACTTAAGGTCGCGTCAGTTGTTCCAATTTTCAAAAAAGGCGATCCAGAGGACTTAAATAATTATAGACCTATTTCTCTTCTCCCAATTATTTCTAAAATTCTTGAAAAAATTATGAAAATTCAAATCACTGAATATTTAGAGAGAAATAAAATATTATATAAACTCCAGTTTGGATTCCGTGAAAATCTATCAACAATAGATGCCATCATTAAGTTTACTGACTACACCTTAGATTGTTTTGAAAAAGGATATTATTCGGCCTCCTTGTTTTGTGACCTTAGCAAAGCATTTGACTGTGTATCTCATACCTTGCTGGCCCAAAAATTAACGAAATACAACTTTAGCATTACTAGTATCCAATTTATCAAATCCTATTTAGAAAATCGTATGCAATCAGTCAGATTAAATGGAAAATCTTCAGAGATGTTACAAATTAAATCAGGGGTGCCACAGGGTTCGATTTTGGGCCCAGTTTTGTTCCTGATTTACATTAATGATATACCAGGTGCCCTCGAGAATGTCAACTGCATTTTTTATGCTGATGACTCGACTTTACAAATATCTGACCCTAACTTGGAGAACTTAATATTAAAGTGTGATAACGTATTGTCAAAAGCAAAGAAATGGTTTACACCAAATGCTCTTGCACTTAATGAAAGTAAAACAATAAAACTTATATCAAGTACACGTGATCTCACCAATGTACCTAATAACCCCACCTGTGCTAAGTTTCTAGGTGTCTTCATTGACCCATCTCTACGATGGAATGATCATACTAATTACCTTGCTGAACAAATATCAAAAGGAATTTATGCTCTGAGACAGTTGTCTAATTCAGTATCATCAGATGTATTAAAAACTGCAAATTTTGCATTATGTCATACCCGGCTATCCTATGCCATTCTCGCCTGGGGGCACTCTTCTGGTAGACATAGAATTTTTGGTCTCCAGAGGAGGGCGGTCAGGATTGTAGGTGGTTTGGAATACCGGGATGACACCAAACTCCTATTTATCTCACTCAAAATACTCACCTTACCAAGCATTTATGCGTTACAATGTATTACACACATTCATGATAACATAAATACTCTTAACACCAATGCTGACTTTCATCAGCATGACACACGGAACAGAGGTAACATACATACAGAATTTATGCGACTAAC
Source organism: Stenurella melanura (assembly GCA_963583905.1). Classification (NCBI taxonomy): domain Eukaryota; kingdom Metazoa; phylum Arthropoda; class Insecta; order Coleoptera; family Cerambycidae; genus Stenurella; species Stenurella melanura. The sequence goes on along the minus strand of OY757318.1, from coordinate 89,469,472 downwards.
AAGAGGGCAAACTGGTGTTAACTACTATGGTATCAAATTGTATAACTTATTAGATAGCCGCATTAAAGCATTACCTAAACAAAAATTCAAAATCATGATGAAAGATTTTTTGATAAAAAACGCATTCTTTTCATACGAAGATATAGAGAGGGAAATTTTAAACATCTGATAGGGATTCCTAAATTTCTCCCACAAATTATGTTCTACATACAAACATTTAATTTTTATGATTTTATATGTACCTGTTTTACCTGTGTTTTTATTCCTATTAAGTACCATAACTTTGTCCAAATTGACAAAATTTTGTAAATCTACTGTGTCTTTATTTTACTATTTTAATTTGTTTTGTAATAAGAATGTTTGACGTGTGTACAAATTTTTAAATTTTTAAATTTTTTTAACATGAATAAATCTATCTATCTATCTATCCTCCAGAATATGTAAGAAAATTGTATTAAAATGCGGTACAGATCTACGGGTATATGTAAATTTTTTTCGAAACTATTGTCCTCTAGAGTAACGTAGATTGAATTATAAGAAAATTTAAAGCTGAAATCTGCTACTAGATGATCATTTAGTATGGTACTACAGTCGTACATATCTCCGAGGACTGGAACCGCATATGAATAAGAAAAAATGAATAATGGGAGTTTAGCATTTGTTTATAAGGGAAAACAAATATTTCTAACAAATATATATCATTTATTAATTATTATACCCTTATTATTTGTAATATATTACAATACAAGATATATAATTATGCATATTTCAAAAAATATGACCTGTGTTGAAACAGTTAAAGCAATATGCAGGTTTCTGGGGACAATCGTCATAATGAATATAAGAAAAAAAATAATAAAATGCAAGATTGAATATAATGATAATTATATAAAAAATTCCTCAAATATGTCAAAAAGTGTCTGGAATATTATAAACAAAAATAGAAATAGTACAAAAGATGATACTACAAACTCATCAATAAATATCACAGCTTCCACATTTAATGACTATTTTTCTAAAATAGCAGACAACATAATATCAAATATTCCTCATTCTGGAAAAGACCCAGTTGACTTCATAGATATTGTGCATACAAATGAAAGTAGCCTTCAGTTGAAAGAGGTATCATTCAATGAAGTAGGTACGTGATGTAATAAACGGTTTTTAAAAAAATCCTAGTGGAGACATTTATGATATAAATGTAAATCTTATAAAGACAATAAAAAACTTAATAGTAATACCATTAACAAGTCTAATAAATCAAAGCATAAAAGCAGGATTATATCTAAAGTGCCTGAAAATTTCAAAAGTAATACCAATATTTAAAAAAGGAAACAAAAATGAAACGGAAAACTATCGGCCAATTTCATTATTGCCAATACTCTCTAAAATTTAGGAAAAACTTTAAAAAAACATGTTGTGTAATCATTTTGAAGTAAATAACCTTTTCTCTGCTGCCCAATTTGGCTTCCGTAATAAAAAGTTTACAGCTTTGGCAATAAACAAAGTCATTTCAATAATAAATGACGGATTCGAAAATCATGCTTTTGTGGGATGCACATTATGTGACCTCACAAAGGCTTTTGACTGTGTCTCGCACAATATATTAGATAAACTAAAAATGTATGGGGTAAACTGTTGCTTTGTAAAATTAATTTCATCATATCTAACTGATCGTCGGCAACAAACTTATTACAACAATGACTATTCAAATCTTGAAAAGGTAAGACATGGAGTACCACAAGGATCTGTGTTGGGTCCACTGCTATTTTTAATTTATATAAATGATTTGAATGTATGTGCACCCGACGCAGATGTGGTACTTTTTGCCGATGATACCACGTTATTAAACACTGATCAAGACAAATTTTCCCTAGAAAATAAATTGGGCGAGACACAGTTAAAAGTAAGAAACTGGTTTGATACAAGTTAAGCTTAAACGAAGCAAAAACCGAAAGTATAATATTTACCCTACGGGAGCAAAACATGGACAGCAGGAAATCAGTAAAATTCCTAGGGGTAATCCTGGATTCAACGTTAACATGGCAGGCTCATATAGAATATATATGTCCAAAATTGTGTAAATGTGCATATCTATTAAGAAATTTATCTCATATATTGTCGCTAAACGTAGTTTTAAAAGCTTATTTCACGTTATTCCAATCAACATATTCGTATGCAATCCTATGTTGGGGACACTCGTGTCATACAAAAAGACTCTTTTCAATTCAAGGAAAAGTAATTAGATTTATGTTAAAACTCAATTATAGAGCAAATGTTAGAAACAAATTTATTGAATTGACAATATTAACGGTCTGATCTATGTATATCTATGAATGTCTAAAATATGTACACGAAAATAAAGCAGAATATACTTCAAACAAATTACATCATAATTATGAAACACGCAAGAAACATAACTTGTCAATAAAATATTTACGGCTCAGCAGAAGTAGAAATGCTGAAAATTATTATGGACCCATGTTCTATAACAAACTACCAGATGAAATCCGTAAATTGCCTAAAAATAAGTTTTTAAATATCGTAAAAAATGGTCCTTTAAACAGGGCATATTACAGTGTAGCAGAATTTATGGTAGACACCACGTTCTTAACCTAGGGGATTCTGTGCCGCGGGAAAGCCATGTCTCGTCTACAAACAAACTTATGTATATGTATTGTAAAATTATTTTTTCGTTCTTAAAAAAAAAATGCTACTCTTAAATTTGTGGTGTTTGTGTAATAATATGAAACTGTTTCTGACTTATGTAAGCATTGAAATAATGTATTTTGACATCAATAAATTTACTTTACTTTACTTTACAATAGCTTATTACACGTCTAACTTTCTTGTCCGCTTCCCGACTTGATAAAGTTTCTCGTAGCTTACTATAATACCCTCTGCAGGTTCTCCTTTTTTTTCTACCTGGCCCCTCTGGTTTGATAAAAGTGTGTAGCCTTTTTCCTGTATTAGGTAGAATATTTTCCATCTTCTCGGAGAGTTCCACCAAGTCATTTGATAATCTCTTTTGAAATTCTGTTATACCTAATTTTGTGTCAGATATATTGTACACAATCCATGCATTCACGATCGATAAACTCTAATGCACAGAATCACTTATCGCCTTGTTAAATGCTAGATTTGTGGCTCGCATATCGAAACAATTGCATACATATCTCGAGGGACATGTATCGCAGCTAACGTGTTAACATGTTCATCATCATTATATTTAGTTATAGTCGTGGCAATAACATTTATGCTAGAAAGTAACGGTTGAATTCGATTGCAATCACATGAGTGTCTGATGTTTCAGAACCATTAAATGGGTAATAGTGTGTTCAAGTCATTCCACATTGGATGTGAGTTATTTTTATTTCCATCTGTAACCCTATTAAAATATCTTTCTTTTTCTTTTCTGTATACTGCACCAAAATTGTTTTTGGGGCAAAACTCAATTTTTCCAAATTGAACCATATCGGTACCGTGGTACCATTTATTGGTACTATTAATAAGGAATTTATTCATATGTCGTATTAAAATGTGCGATAAATACAAACAAAATCACAGCTAAAAGAAAATAAGAAAATACAATTTTGTTCTAATTAAATGTTAAGAAGTAACTAAGGTGGCTTTGAAAACAATGAAATATTTAGCTTGTCAAACATTTGTTGGTTAACGGTGTTTTTATTGTGTCTTTAAAAATTGTTTCAAATTCTTGTTAATTGTGTTCAAAATGCCGCAAATTTAAACAAGAGATGAAGAAGTGTACATGTTTATTGTATATATGGAAAGTAAAAAAAATGCAATTGCAGCTATGGTCTTTTATGGCCGACGATATCCTGATAGACAATGTCCAGCGAAAAATTATTTTAATCGTGTTGAAAACCAATTCCGAAGAGAGCCCAACAATGATCCCGAAGAAAACTTCAATATTGACGAAGGAACGGAAATTAATGTCTTGGCTTGAATAGAAGTTGATAAGACTGTTTCTTTAAGGCAAGTTGGGTTTGAATTGAACATCAGTCACCAAACAGTAAGCCGAATTTTGCACAAATACCACTATAAATCTTTTAAATGCCAATTGCACCAGCATTTGTACGAAAGTGATTACGAACGTAGGATGGAATATTGCAATTGGATTTTGTATAATAACGTGCAGCCAAACAATGATTTTTTGGGACTGATTTTAATTTCGGACGAGTCAAGGTTTACAAATTTGGGATTATTTAACCGACAAAATACAAAATATTGGTCACAATAAAATCAAATTTTATTACGGGAGGGTAACTTTCAAGTGCGGTTCGGTTTCAATGTTTGGCTTGGAATAATCGATAGAGTCGGGTACAATTCAAACTGACGTGTGTCATGGCCGCTAAAACGTCTGAACTAATATTTTATTTAAAGCATAAGAAATACCAGTAGTTCTCAAACAGTTCTCAGCAATGATATCGCTAAATAATTTTAAAAATATATAAAAGATACTATCATAATGTTAAGATTATTAATTTAGTAACTTCGTCATTTTAGTGGAATTCTGATTATACAGTGTCCATAAAGTTGGCTACATATGGGAAAAAATTGTATTTTTTACATTTCTAAAAAACTCTATTGGGGGTTTGTTTATGCATGACACATGACACATGTCATGCGATCACCGGTTTGGCAGGACTGTAAAAAATAGTTGACGGAGGTACCGAAAAATGGGTCAAATTGTTAAGATATCGAAAAATTTTATGAATAAAAAGTGCATATAGAATACAAGGACTCCATATAGTTGCGTCATTTTAGCATGAAAAATCTGAAAACCTCAAAAAAAAGGTACAGGGTCAATTGACTTAATTCTTGTTGCAAAGAGTTAAGAAAGGCATTTAAAAAAACAGTGCCTTTTATTTTTTGGCGGAAATGTTTGGTTTCATTTCTTTTCCGATAATTGGCCAATTTAATTAAATTAATTGAAAAATTTGTTATCATACACAATATGCCATATAATTAAATGAAAATAGTTACTCAGGGGTTTCTGGGGTCGCTGATCACCAATCTGAAGTCCAATTTGGTAAATTCAAAATGGCGGACCGGAAGTAGAGTCAATTTATCAGGAATAATTCATATTTTTTCGTTCTTGGGCTGAAAATGACTACTCAGAGGTTTTTAAGGTCGCTGATTACGGATCACAGGTCCAATTTACGAAATTCAAAATGGCGGACACGGGAGGAACAGTCAATCTCTTCGGAAAACCTCGTATTATTTATTTTTTCGGGCTGAAAGTATGAAAAATAAAAAAGTATTTCCTGAAAAATATACTACTTCCGGTCCGCCATTTTGAGTTCTCCCTAACTGGACGTCAGATTCGTTATCAGCGATAACGAGAATCTCCGAGTCCCCCCCCCCCACGTTCAGCCCAAAAAAGAAAATAATACGAGTTTTCAGGAGAAATAGAGTGTTATTCCGGTCCGACATTATGTATTTCGTGAATTAGGCCTTTGATTCGTTATCAGAGACCTCAGAAACCCCCGAGTACTCATTTTCAGTCCAAAAGCGAAAAAGATACGAGTTTTTCTTGATAAATGAACTCTATTCATTGTCATTTCTTATGGAAAATGGCCCGATTTCCGGTCCGCCATTTTGAATTCCCCAAATCGGATTTCAGATTGGTGATCAGCGGCTTCAAAAACCCCAGAGTAACCATTTTCGTCTAATTCTATGGCATATTATGTATGATAACAAATTTTTCAATTAATTAAATTAAATTGGCCATTAATATTGTCCAATTATTGGTCCAAAATTTAAACCAAATATTTCCGCTAAAAAATAAAATCTATTTTGAAGTAGATATGAGGAAAATAAAAAAGTGCAAATTTTACCCCTACCATTAATTACTATATGAAAAATCATAAACTCTTGTGTCTATTTCACAAATATTTGACTAGTTTCGACAAAAACTGTATGTATTTTAGTTGAATAAAGGTATTTGCATGTAAAAAAAGAAACGAACCCCCAATATAGTATTTTTTAGAAATCTCAATAATACAAATTTTTCCGATATGTAGCCAACTTTACGACGGACACTGTAGGTATATAGGTTCGGGCACAAATGAAACTGATAACAAAAAATGAATTGCCCAATTCAGTCAATAACAATGAGTAATCAGAAAAAGAAATCAAAGACTAATATTGCTACAGTCCAGCAAGAGACACGGGAAGGTTTGGGCATTTCTTGCCAGGAAAGGATAGGGTCGTAGTATTAGTAGGGGAAACGATGTCAGTAAAAATAAAATATTTCATATAACAAAACAAAATCTGAAATCTCTATGGGAATAACGAAAATAAATTATTTTTCTTTTAGCGGTAATAAATAAAAATTCTAGTTGACAAAATAAAAAAAGACGTTTTTGGGGAAAATATAGTTTCAACAAAACTCAAGGCGCAGTTTAATAAAATAAAAATTATAGAACGAAAATTATTAACTTTTAATAGAGCTTAAATAAAAAAAAGAAGTAGAAGAGCGTTGGGGATCGATCCTGCACCAACCTCATTTATATTTATTGCATCGAGCATCTTACCCATTGGGCTAGGCTAGCTACTTTGTTCTGCTTTAAGATGTGTAATATGTACGTAATAGAAAATTGTAAGACTTAATTGTTTGATATTGTTCGTTTAACGGATGAATATCCACTATTTACCACTAAAAATAACTTAAATATTTCATATAAAGACGTTTTTCATATTTAGAGTGGTGTTAGTTCACGGAAATAAATAATATTCGTCGTCAAATCACACAGTTTGAGAATCGCTGAGCTTATGACTATGTTTCTCACTCCTCAGTGTGCATTTCATATTTCCGTCTCAAAAGAAGTGGGAAAGAATCTTGGTAGACATACATTGACAATGTCTTTAGGCTATGGCTTTAAGTTTGTGTGCAAGAGATAGTGAAAACGTATGTGCAATATTAATTCATACAACGATCTTTTTAAATTTTACCCGACTATAGTAGAATCATCGGTCCAATAATATTTGAAGGACCTCTCACTGGTGCCAGATACTTGAGATTCCTGGAAAATGAGATTGAGGACATTTTAAATGAGTTACCTTTAGATTTAGGACAGGGAACGTATTTCGAACAAGATGGCGCTCCTCCCCATAATTCAAGGATAGTAATTGATTACCTTCAGCGACAAATGGTCCTGTGAGGTGGCCTCCAAGGTCACCTGATTTAACGCCCCTTGATTTTTTTGTTTGGGGTCGTTTAAAAAATAGTGTCTATGCAACCGCCATTACAATCCATGAGGACCTGGAGCTACGAGTAAGACGAGCAATTAATAGAATAACGGCCCAGCAATTGGCGAACGTTCTTTGAGAAACAGCTATGCGAGTTCAGAAATGCATTGACGTTAAGGATAGACAGCATTTTGAACAACTGTTGTAACGTTTTGTGTTAATTTTTTGTATTTCAAAACCACCTTATGTATAATAAGGTAATTAGAATAAAATTGTATTTTCTTACTTTCTTTTAGCTGTAATTTTGTTTGTATTTAATAATAATAATAATATATAATATAATTATTTCATGAAAATCAGTCTTATAAAATATTTTTTTAAAACTAATTGAGTGAAAGGCGTCAATATATATTTAAGTTATTTCAAATCATAAAATCATTAATTAAAATTTTGTTTTAAAAACAACTTGATTATAAGAAATAAAAGAACAAATAAACAGTAGCATATAGCTTTAGGTTGCGTTTAAAAATTCCTTCTCGCTATATGGCTCAAGAGCTAAAATAATATTAAAAACTTGTTTTTTAAAATCCTTAAATGAGGTTATCTCCTTTACATTTGCGGGCAGTTTGTTATAAAACTTTATACACGAGTAGGCAGGGTTTCTCTCGGAAAGGGTAAGGCGATGCTGTGGAAAATTGTAGCATAGAGATCTCGTGTTATGGTTATGTGTAATTTCATATTTTGAAAATTTTGGTTAGTTTTTAAACAGAAATAATAGACATTCATACACATATAGACCAGGTACCGTTATGATATTTAGTTCCTGGAATTTACCTCTACATGACTCCCTTGTATTTAATCCCGTGAGTAATCTTATAATACGTTTCTGTATGATGAAGACTTTGTTTACATCTTTACTTCCTCCCCAAAAAATTATTCCGAATCTTAAAACTGATTGAAAGTTTGCATAGTATATTGTTTTAAGCACATCTAGTTCCACATACTTTTTAATCACTCTGACCGTGTAACTGACAGAGTTTACTTTGTTATTTATTGCACATTTTAATACGACATATGAATAAATTCCTTATTAATGGTATTAATAAATGGTACCATGGTACCGATATGGTTCCGTTTGAAAAAATTGAGATTGCCCCAAAAACAATTTTGGTGAATTTTATTTGCTCATGAATCACGTAACTTAGTGTTTTTAACGGGATTTCGATTTCTGTAGCATTATTTATTTATTTGTTTATTTATTTATTTATTTATTTATTTATTTATTTATTTATTTAATATACAACCGTTCTACAGGTATTAACCCAATTACAGAATGGGTACAAAAGTAATTCAACTATTAAATATACAATTTACAAAGTAATTCGATATTAAGTGCACATAAACATAAGTGACATATAAGTAACAATTGAAAATAAAAATAAGCAAGAAAAAAGCTTATGACAGTTTTTTTATGGAGGCTACACTGCAGTTGAATATGTCAATTCTATCTTGAATTTTATGATATTTGTCGCATATTTGATTAATAGGAGAAAACTTTTTGATGTTTGTTCTCGGCGTTGGCAAATGAAAAATTAGTGAATGCCTAGAGGTAATTCTAGATACCTGAAAGTTAATATGATGAAGAATTATACGGGTCATTTAGAATAAATCGGAACCGTCATGGAACACTTAAATGGAAAACTAAAAAATATATTAAGTATAAAAAAAATTGATGTTTGAAATATCACCTGGCATCCTTGGATCCAGAAAATTATGCAGAATTCAAAAATGCAATAATATATAGGGTGCTCCATTTAAAAATCGAAAGTTAGTGTCACTTCCGGCGAAGCCGGAAGTGAAAAAAAAAATCAATTGTATGTCAAATAGTGCCGCTTATTATGTATGTAGTACATCCTAAATTTCAATCAATTATCTTTAAAACTAAAGGAGAAAAGAGGAGTATACCATGATTCTGTTACACCCGGTATAGAATCCGAAAACTCTCGTATATTCTGAAATGTTGAAAAAAAGCACAAAATGGATTTCTGATATCGTTATACCTTAAAAACTATGGAGTGTGGCCACACCTGATATAAAATAATACACAACTAATTGAATTTAATCTAAGTCTACTTTGTTAACGTCGTGAGGCAACTCACATTCTGTTCATTTGCAATATATTACATGATAAGCTTAACGTACCTACCTGAAATATTCTATGCAATTAATTTTAATGTACCTGATGTAAGACGAAGAATAAGGAATTGTATATTTAAAATCTTAAACTTGAATTCACCAACTGAACAACAAACTGAACAACGCTTGCTGGCTGTAAATAGTTTCGTAAGGAACTGTAATATTGATATGTGTAATGCTAACAGAAGCATGTTATTATCTTATTTATGATAAATTTTATGTTATACTCTTTATCAATAATAGGTGTTATGTTTATACCTATACTACATGTAATTATATTTATCATTGTTTTGATTGTTATTTTAGTATTCTCACTGCACACCACTAACTGGATTTTATCTGTTTGTTGTACAGTATAAACAAATAAATAAATGATGCATTTTTCAATTCTTTTGCGGTTGTTGTAGGCATCTCTCTTTAATTTCGGTACATATATTTCAAGGCTGGCCTGCCTTATTCTCTCACATTGACAGTTTATGTTGTGTGTCATACTGTATGTAGTTTGTAGTCAAAAGTAAACAATAGGCGGGTTCGGTCATAAAGGAAAAAAACATTTTTCTTGGCAGATGTGAAGTTAAATAGTCAACAAAACACGTATATGCAAAAAAAAATGAGAAAAAAAAATTGCAGCGCCTGCAATTGCCAAATTAAAGTTCGGTGATAATGGTTTACCCCACAACGGACGTCAGTGGCCTGATATAAGCTCCGGCTCCACCCTACGCACACGTATCCCGCATAGCGCAAGCAGCGAATCACTATACTATTTAAGTTTTGTGACATTTATTGGTGGTGTTTTTTAAAGTCCTAGTCGTACAATGCAACCGGGGTACCAGAAAGCCGATTCCCGAAACACACCACATTTAAATGTTCAGATGGTATTTGATTTTTTGACAAGCAATGCGAACCTAAATCAAGCTCAAAGCAGTGGCGCTAAATACTGTAAGTACCATACTTTTGGCATAATAATAATAATAATAATAATAATAAAAGTACTTTATTGAGTAAAAACCCAAATGGCCATTGACCGAAGTCCTTCAGCCTTTTTTTTAACAATAATATAATAAATTTTGTAATAAGTATGGATAACAGACAGCAAAATTTAAATAGCATGTGAAAGAAAAAAAAAAAAAAATCAGGTAAATATGTTACAATGTGACAATTATTATTGACTTTTTATCATGTGGTCCTTATTTCACGAATGTGTTCCCACAGGGTTTTGTCCGGAAACTTCCTGCTGCTGGGTCTTTCATGGTTTCTTGTTTTGCACAGAGGTTGAAATATTTCTACGTTGTGGTCATTCTTGGCGAACTTAGTGGATAGTTTAAATAGTCTCTGTGGAATTGGCTCTGTATTAGTTATTTGATAAAGAAGAGTGTTTGGTGGGTTGTGCAAGGGATTTCTTGGGTGTCGATATTTAGTGATGGCTCGGAGCGATGATGTTTCTGCAACATGGATGTTGTTTATTGCTGGTTTTCTGGCATTTAATTAGATGGGATGGCTGTAGTCTAACATTGGTCTGCATATCGATTTGTATATGTGTGCTGCTGTCTTTTTGCTGATTCCCTTATTTTTGTAGGTCATGCAGCGAAAGTGTTTGCTTCTAGAGATACACCTCTTTTTTATGGATTTGGTGTGGTGGTTGAAGTTTAGCTTTTGATCTAAGCTTATGCCTAGATATTTCACTATTGTTTGAGAGGTTAAATTATGGTGGTTGACAGTAACTGTTGGCGAATTGTTGTTCGGTGCATGATTAAAAATAATGTATTGGGATTTTGTTGGGTTGGGTTTCAGTCTCCATTTGTTGAACCATGTCATTGTCCTGTTCATTAGTTCTTGCAATTCAGCAACGGTTTTTTCTAAGGTGCTATTATGGCTAATTAGGGCAGTATCATCAGCGTACTGTAGGATATATGTATCAGGATTAAAATATTCGAAGTCTTTTTCAAAGTTGTAAATATCGTAACAGAAAATGTTGTACAACAGCGGTGAGAGAGGGGAGCCTTGTGGTAGTCCTTGTTGTGTTTTAAATAATTTGGAGTAACTCGTATTTATTCTAATTTGTAAGGTTCTTTCATTTAAATAATTTTTTACTATGTATATAAGATGTTTTGGACAGTTCAGCACTGCCAACTTATATAGCAAACCTCCATGCCATACACTGTCGAATGCTTTGTTTATATCAATAAAAATTGCCGCACTATGTCGTCCTTCGAGTTTCGCTGCCTGGATGTTTGATGTGATGATTGTCAGTGGGTGCGTTGTGGAGCATTTTTCGTGGAATCCGAATTGGTAGTTGGGAATATTGTGGCCAATAGCGTCAAAGATAAGTTTTTTAAGTAACTGTTCGAGATTTTTACCCAACACTGGCAGCAAAACTATGGGACGATAACTATCTACTCTATGTTGATTGGTGTTTGGTTTGGGGATGGTGATAACAATTCCTTGTTTCCATTGCATAGGGAAGTAATGGCTGTTAAGGCAGTATTCGTATATTTTAATAATATAGAGATGTACATTGTATCCCAGTTTTCGAATAATGTTTTTGGATATGTTATCTTTTCCAGGGGCTGTGTTTCTTCCTTTATTTAATATTTCGAAGTATGTCTCCTCGTTTATCATATTTTGTTCTAGCAGTTCTTATGAGAAAAAATTATTGCACCAATTTCTTATATCTTCGTAAATTGTTTCGTCATATTGGTTGTCATTTTTTATTCTGTAGGTTTTTCAAAATGTTCAGCAAATAGTTCTGCCTTTTCATGGTCGCTGTTATAGGATATATCATGTTCTTCCAATGCTGCTATGGATGGGGTCTGTTTATATCTCGATAATTTTCTGATTTGTTGCCAATAGTTTCTTCCATGTTGTTGATTTATCTCATTACAGGCATTTGTCCATTTGTGTTCCTTGTATTCTTTTATTAACTTTTGAATATTTTTGTTGTAATCGTTGAGAAATCTTTTGTAATCTTCATTTTTATTCTGTAGGTAGTCTCTGTACATTTTCCTCTTCTTTTTTATTAGTCTGATGATAAACGGTGGTAATTCGTACAAGTAGAATTTAGTCCTTCTTTTTGGAGAGTTATGTATTATTGCCTCAGTTAATTTTTCGTTAAAGTTACTTATTGTTTGTTCATCAATTGGAAGGTGTTGACGTTCTTCTACGTATTTTTCAATTATTGTGTTAACTTTTTCGATGTTGCATTTGTGGAAATTGATTCGTTCTTCTTCTACCTCACTTATTGCTTTGTCGAGTTCTATGTTTACCTCTATTGCCAAATGATCAGATCCTATGTCAGGGTAGGTTTCGATCTTGTTTATATTGTTTTCAATATTAACGGTGTATAGTAATAGATCTGGTGTTGAATCTGGGTTATTCCTCATAATAAATGTAGGAGGTGTGTCAGCCTTCTTGAAGGAAGAGTTACTCAAAAATGCCTGAAGTTGACGGTCTTTTATTCTGTTGATATTAAAATCACCTATTATTATGCCATATTTATATAAGGCTGCTTTAGTAAATATTGTTTCTTCAATATTTGATGTTGGATGTATATATACTAAGAATATGTGAATTTTATCATCTTGGAATTGTATTGAAAAATGTGTGACTTCGTTAAGCGGATTGTTTATCCGCGGAGGATTTTCCCTTTTCATTTTTAACATAGGATCTACTTGAACTAGACTTCCACCTCTTATGTTGTTATTTATCACATTTCCGTTAAACTGCAAAACATCCCAATTTCTGTAATGCGTATTACTGTTTCCTTTTGTTTTAGTTTCGACGAATAGTGCACAGTTAATTTTATTTTCCTCTATTATGTTGTTGATTATATGTTTTTTTGGAATGTAACTATTTACATTAGCGTACAGTACCTTAAGCATCGACGTGAACTTGAATATTATTTTTTCCAGGTAGTGGTTCAGTTGGTGAGATGGTTAAGGGTTTGTCTAAATCGAACATTAAGATGTACAGCCTGTTCCCCGAAAACGAGGCCACTGTGTCGATGTTGTATTGTGTTACGAATCGTTTCCTTAGCTTCTTTAGTAGTTCTTCTCTATCTCTATTTTTTTCTTTGTTTATTTTTGATATATAAGTGTTTATTATCATGTCATGTATTGTAATTGGTGAATGAATTTTAGAGTTTTTTGTAATTTTTTTATCAATTTCTTGGCTTTTTTTGTTTAGTGGCTTAATCTGTGTGTTAGGAAGGCCTTGTATTGGTTGTGTAGGTCTTTTTGGACATTTGAGTGACCATGCAGCATGTTCTTCTGATCCACAGCCCGTACATTTCATTGGTAGTGGAGAGTTGCATTTGGAATGGTGGTGGGGTCCGTTGCATTTAGTACACTTTATGGGGTGGTGCATTGTTCTTTAGTGTGTGTAAATTGTAAGCATCGTGGGCATGGTTGTGGAATTGGAGCAGGTGGTAGGCTTGGAAAAACTGGGTAGTGTTTATGTTTGTAGAATATTCCCTCATTAAGCAGTTGCTCGCTGGATTTTAAGCAGTTTGTTATTATTCGAATCATTAGTGTTGGTTTGTTGTTGACTTTTGCAATTATTCTTTTGCAGTAATGGTGTCTTATGCTCATTCTTTTAATGTGTTCGCTTATCTCTGAGTCCGTTATTTCATGTTCGACTGACCCAATAATTACCGAGTATGAATTTGTAGTTAAAGGCTTGTCTTGATTGGGGGTGTATGAGTCTGAGGTTTCTTGGTAATTTTTTATTTTTTTTTCAGATATAAGTTTATTTAAAATCTGTGTGATTATTTTCTTTTCTTTGTTTGTTTTTATGAGGAATCCTTTTTTTGTTTGTATTATGACTTCATCTGATTGTGGTTGTGCTGCCTCCCATATTTCAGACATATCTTTTCTAGTTATGTCAGTCATAGTGGTGATGTAGAATAGGTGTTTGAATTTTTTGTGTAGCATTTCACTCATCCTTGCTGAATAGTTTTTGTGTGTGTATATTGAATTGGTTTTGTTTTGTTGGTTTTTTGTGGATGTATTTATCTCTGTGTTTTTTGTACTGCTAGCATTTGAGCCTAATATTATTTCATTGACATCTTCTTGTGTTAATCTGTTCTTTTTGTTTATGTTTCCTGCTGCCTCTCCTTTTGTTTTTCTTTTGTGTCTCACTTTCTTCCATTGTCCATTATCTTCTAATTCCATTTCACTATAACTTCCATCACTTTCAGAAGTCATTTTGGTTTAAATTAATTCTTAAAGTGTTCAGTATCAGGAGCAAATTTAAAAAGGTTTTCACTCTACCACTGTCTGTTAAGAACTGACTTTTGGCATATTTTTTATTTGTATTGTATTTGTATTTATTATTTAGTGAAGTTTCGTTAAACAAACTAACATTTGAATACGTATATAAAACAGGCGATCTGCTAGACAAGTAACTTTTCACCGTTTGTCTCTAAACTATTTTGTTTCCTGGCAATAAATTATTATTTTATATTTATTTATATCTATTAGAATGCAAATAGGCAGAGGTATAAGCAACTGACAAATATACGTCGATGCTTTCACGCTCCGACGTTTAAGAATTATAATTAATATGTATTTATATAAGTTTACCTTGTATTTACTAGATATAAAAATAAAAAATGCCGCATGTACAAAGCAGATTTAATGGAACCGCCGGCGTCGCAGGGACATTAATGGGAATTTTTTATGTGACAAGTAAATATGAGGTAAACTATACCGATTTGTGTATATTAAAAACTACTTAATAAAATTTTGAAGATAAACTTATATGAAAAGCATTAATTGCTAACAGTAGGTATATTATATATTATATAGTGTGAGCTTCCAAAGACCTTTGAATAATTGCAAATAAATTTACACTACGTACCTACCCACTTTTTACAGATCAGGAAGAGAAGATTATGGAGACCGCTCAGCGCTGTCGGGCCACTGACGTCACCGCAGTAGCCTCACGCATAGGTACGTTTCTAGCCTCGCGGCGACGGGAAGATTTTCAAGTATCAAATACAAATACAAATACAAAATATCTTTATTTCAACAGACCTGTGAATACAGGTATAGAATAGTGTCACTTAAAAATGAGACAAAACAACAAAAACCAATTAACTTAACATAGAATACTTTGGTAGGTATATAAAACAATACATGAAAATTATTCATTGACACAGAAATTACATAGACGTGGACACTTTGTTAAATATTAAAATATTAAAAATTGAGCATTAATTATAATGCAGTATTAAGTATAAAAAAAAACATTACAGTTAAAATTCATTAAAATTCATAAATTCAGTGACTGTATAAAAGCAGTGTTCTAACAACATGTTGCGTACACCAGATTTAAACATATTGAAATTTTTTAAAGACTTTAAGGAAGCAGGTAAGTTGTTAAATAGCTTGACTGCCATAATCAGTGGTCCTTTTGCGGATATTGACATACTGTGCTGAGGCACAAGTAGATTGTGGTTTACTCTGAGGTTATACGCAGAGCCACTGTCTCTAGTTAGGGTAAATTTATCAGGGTGCAATTTGACGTAACATACGCAATTTAATATATAAATGCTGGTAATTGTTAAGATCTTTAGTTCCTTGAATAGGCCTCTGCAGGAAAATCTGGAATTTTTATATGTCATAGTTCTGACAATTCTTTTCTGAAGTAAGAGAGCTTCACCAATTCTCACACAGTTGCCCCAGCACATGACACCATAGCTCAAAATTGAGTGTACATAAGCAAAATAGTACATTTTTAAAGTGTCCAGGTTAATATAGTGTCTAAGCTGCCATATAACAAAACAAGTTGTTGATAGTTTTTTAAGTATAACATCAATTTGATTGCCCCATGAAAAGTGTGCATCGATGTACAAACCCAGGAACTTTACAGACTTACTTTGTTGGATACTATTACTGTCAGCCCTTACCAGTAGACTTTCTTTTAGTTCTCTTGGCGAGAACAGTATAAGGTCAGTTTTCAGATAATTTAGTACAAGTCCATTGTCTAAGCAATAGTCTTTCATACAATGAATAGAATTATTTGCTTTTAGGCTAAGGTCACATAGATTATCTGACGTGACTGCGACTAGAGCATCATCGGCAAAGAGTGACATGAAAGCATTAGGGTGATAGGAAAAAATATTGTTTATAAAAATAATGAATAAGAGGGGTCCTAGGACATTCCCTTGCGGGACCCCTGTAGACACAGGACATGATTCCGATCTGAAAGTTGAACCATTAGTTCTTAATACGACTTCTTGACTACGGCCAGTTAAATAGGACGATAACCAATCTAAGGCAAGGCCACGTATGCCATAATTGAAAAGTTTATTTATTAACAAATTTACGTTGATAGTATCAAAAGCACGTTTGAGATCAAATAAGATGCAAGCCGTATTATTTTTATGCTCAAAGTTTGTTAAAATAAAGTTGTAGACTGATAAAATGGCATCTTGTGTTGAGACTTTTTTTCTGAACCCAAACTGGTTGTTTGATAAAATTTTTTCCATTTCTAGAAAATTTGATAATCTTGCATGAAACGAGTTTTCATAAATTTTAGAAAAGGCTGAGAGTAAAGCAATTCCTCTGTAATTAGTAATTACGGATAGTTCGCCTTTTTTATGAATTGGCACAATGAGGCCTTTTTTTAGGAGCGCAGGGAACATCCCATCTTGAAAAGAATAGTTTAGCAGCTGAGTAATTGGATCAATAATGTAATCAATAACGTTAATAAGAAGAGAGCAGGGTACCTCGTCATAACCGGCAGAGTGCTTGATAGATATTTTGGTGATAATCATTCTCACTTCCTGTGACGTCACTGGGTATAAAAATAAAGAATTTTCTCTTATTGAATTATTAACATCATGACTGACAGTTAGGTTATCAGTTAATAGTTTTATTGAGTTAATGAAATAATTATTAAAAGCCTGTGCGGCAGTTTCATAATTCCTTATATTGTGCCCCTCCTCATCACAAAATACTAATGGTGCCTTTGTTGACTTTCTATCAGTTACTTGGCTTTTGATGACTTGCCAAGCTGTACTGGCCATATTTTTAGAATTTTGTATTAAAGAATCATGATAAGATTTTTTTGCCATTTTAATGTTATTAGAGTGATTCTTCTTCAATATATTATAACGAATTAAAATATTCTCATCGTTTGTTAACTTATATATTTTATATACGTCCCTAACCAATTTACCTTCATCAATTATGTATTGAGTGATCCAGGGCTTTGCTTTAGTTTTGTTGCCATTTTTGTCCTTAATGCTTACTAGTGGAAATGAAATGTCCATCAGTCTAAGAAATATTATATAATAAAATTGTTCAAATTTAGAATTACTATCTGTATTTGTGTGCAAAAACTCCCAGCTTTCCAAGGACAGTAGATATTTAAAGTTATTAATGTTATTTGTACTATTGAAAAACCTTCTTACCTTACTGTCAGTCTGAGTCACAGTATGATCTAAGTGTTCATAGCTGTAGGAAACATGTTGCAAGAAATGGTCAGATAAGTCACAATATACAACAGTGGGTTGAAGTGTTGATGGATCGACATTACACAAAATATTATCTATAATTGATTTAGAATTTCTAGTAATACGTGTATATTCGTTAATACAAATATTGAATCCAAATGATTTAATTAAATTAGTGAATTCCCTGCCAAACTTATCTACACAAGTACTGTCTAAATTTATGTTAAAATCTCCACATATCATATTGACGGTTGAAGTATTGAAGGCTGATTGCATAAGGTCACACAAGGAGTCCATGAACTGTTTAAAATTTGCTGGATTTGGGGCTCTGTAAATGCAGCTGATTTGCATATTGACGTTGGTGTTTAAGTTTACTTTAATGAGAGCATATTCAAAATATGATTCAGATTTACTAACTTTAGACTTTATTACTGTGACGTTGAGATCCTGTTTGGTAAATATAGCTACTCCTCCACCAACACTATTGCTCCTACAGAAATAATCCGCTGTAACCTATGTTAAACCCTATGGTTTAAAGTTAATCTGGGCAATTTCATCAGCTTTGTAGTGAGTCTCCGTGATGCAGACGACATCAGGAAAGTTCAGAGACTTGAGGAGAACTTCAAGCTCTGTGACTTTATTTCGCATACTTCTGATGTTTAAGTGACATACAACAATACTTTTTTTATTATATTTATTTACTTCGGGTGCAATAGTGAGTGAAGGTACCATTGATTCATAGGGGTCAATATGATATTGATTTGGTTCCTCACTGAGCCTGTTTCCATTTTTAATTAAAAATTTGTTCCCTCTACGTCACCTTGCTGTTCCCAGTTTTGACCATTGTCTTCATGACTATTTTTTGGAAAAATAAATCTGGAGAAACCAACCCCTTTTGGCCAATAGAACCTTTATTTTTGAACATTTAATTTTTAAATTTTATATGGTTGTTTTTTTCCATAGTTTCTATCGATTTAAGTAAAAATTGAAAATTACCGAACCCGCCTATTCTTTATGCTGATGGTAATTTTTATATAAGATTTTTTGCGTCAATAATTGACGTTTAAGTAAATAATGATTGATATAATAACTGCATTTGAACAGGCTGCACAGAAGCTGCCTTTAGATGATGCTAATGAATACCGAATTCGTTCTAAAACTGAATTAGAAAAACAATATAAGACGAGAGATAATTTAACATCTGATGCAAAGTGATCTGATTTCATCTCTAAAAGATGATAATAGCATTGACATTTTACCAGGTGATAAAGGCAATACCACTATAATCTGAGATACAGCTATATATAATACAAAAACTACTAACATGATAAATGATGGAAATTTTTCCAAATTAAATAAAGATCCTACAAATTCTTTAGAAAATAAAATATATAGAATCTTATTTAAACACAAAAGCGAATTTACAGATATTGAACGAAAGATGTTAACTCCACATCACAGCAAACCTCCTCATTTCTATGGTTTGCTAAAATTCATAAGACCAATTTGTCTCAATCTCACTTTTAGAACTTGTGCTATCAGTAGTACTTTATTCCGTTTTAATCCCTTCTAAAAAGCACATACATCGGTTACCTATATGGTAGAAAATTCTATTGAAAAAATACATACCAGCTAAAAGTATCTCGCAAACAGTAAACTAGGAAGTTTTTTATGACGTGTTAATCTATTACACAAAATTTTTTACTGAATTAATATTCAGCAAATATACTTATTTTTATTCCTTAGTAACCATTTTCAAGACATAAATTTCTAAATATTATAAACCACGAGTGCTACAGTGCCCCCATCGATTTAATGATAGGCCATTGAGAGTGGTAGCGTGGGTTGTTGAAACGGTCTTAATAGTGGGAGAGCGAATATCTGGAATGAATGTGTGCTGCCGATAAGCTTCGAAAATTGACTACATACTATTAAATATCTTGGTTATTAGATTCTCAAAAAATCTTATTTAAGAACCATTGTAATCTGGAAAATATAGGAAATATTTTATAAAAAAAAAAAATAATTATAAATAAAATAGTTTGGGAGATGTCATGGGAATGGAAAAGTATAAGAAAAATAATTAATTTTTAGCTATAGCCGAATGGAGAAAATGAGGATTTTTGTTTTTACTGGCATATAAGCCTATGTGAAAATTGGTTTCTTTAATTATTTTAAAAATAGAAATTCTACAGAGAATTTAACGAGTCTTGGATAATATATGCTTCATGATTGACTATCATGTTTCTTAAAAATGTTTTCTTAACCGCTTCTCAAGTCACCGAGGTAACTCCTTGAAAATCCAGAATGATTTTGTGTTAGGTAAAGAGAAACGAGGCCCTACAGTTTATAGTGGAGTCCAAACCACATCTTGGGGATAATTTTTACAATTAAAATTATTATTGAACCTGCTTCGCTAGGTATGCCAGTATGAAAGCTAGACACGCTAAACCACTGAGCTACCGTCCCCCTAATGTGGTGTGGTTAATTAGAAAATTTTGATTTGTGCCCTTATATTTATGACGATTTTTTTACAAGTGGATTCCTAATCTAAGGGGTATAAGCCAAAGATCTCACAAAGTCATACATTTTACTCTAGATGTGCCAACGGGATCAAAAACTAAGCGACTTTTGTCAATACGAGCACTCTACTATAAAATAAATAAAAATCATAAAAATTATGTTTATTTATTTATTTATTTATTTATTTACGGAATACTCCATTTGAATACTAAATAGTACATAAGTAAGGATGACTAAAAAAGTAGAATACAATACAGTAATTAAAGAAGAAAAAAAACCTAACAGGATACAATAAATGAGGAAAACTTGACATCAATAACAGATAATACAATATACGACATAATAAAATCAAATAAGAATAATACTATCAATTCATATAATTAAATCGGAAATAAAGTTATAGGGAACTCCTAAACTTATTTAGTGTTAAATAAAATAAATCACTGCTGTCACAATATGTATTATAATTTTTCTGAATTCTGTTAACTCGGCTGTTGATGCCATAATTAGAATTATGAAAGGAAATTGCAAACGTCGATTTGGCTCTCGTTATGTGGAGACAATTGAAGTTAAGTAAACCTAATAGGTAAGATGAGTCAACAGATCCATTGATCAGTTTGAACAAAAATATAATGTCAGTATTAAATCTACGTTTTTCAAGAGATAAAAATTAAGCTCACTCAGCAAAACAGCATAATTATAATTTTCTAAGTCTAGACCTAGCTTAAGAGCGTAACTTCTTATAAACTTTTTTTGCACTCGTTCGATTGAGTCAGTGTGAAGTTGATAGTACGGTGACCATACCATTGACGCGTATTCTAGACCTGGTCTAACTAAAGATATATATAATGATTTCATTATGTCAGGAGAAGAGTCCCTACTTTGCCTACTAATAAAACCAAGTTGTTTGTAGCTATTAGACGTAATGTTATTGATGTGGGTCCGGAAGTCTAAGTGCGAATCCAAGGTCACACCAAGATCACGGATTTCAGTGACACGTACAAGTTGTTCATTGTTTATATGATATGCATGATGCTGAGGTAAGCGGGATTTAGAAAATGTAATTTTGAAACATTTTTTTGTATTTAAATTCAAACCATGAATATCATTTTGTAAGAGCAAGGCATCAGTGTCGTTTTTTACAACACGAAAGATTTTTAGGTCATCCGCAAACATTAAATAGTTGGAACTAGCAATAAACTGGTCAATATCGTTAACAAATAAGTTAAAGAAAAGTGGTCCACAGTGAGAACCCTAAGGTACACCGGAAGGTACTGCGAATTCATGTGACAAGTGGTTGTTTATTCGAACACATTGATGTTGGTCAGAGAGATAGCTATTGATCCAATTTACCGCTATTTCACCGAAGCCCAACGCGCGGAGCTTACTTATCAATAGTTGATGGTTTACCCGGTCAAATGCCATCGAGAAATCTGTATAGATACCATCAACTTGAGCTTTATTTTCAAAGGCATTAATCAGATGGTTTTGATAGGTTAGTAGGTTGGTGGAAGTCGAACGCCCAGGACAAAAGCCATGCTGTTCTTCTAGGATTACTCGGCTACATGCTGCCGACAGTTGAATAGTAACTAGTTTATCAAGCAACTTGGGTAAAGCTGATTGAGTACAAATAGCTCTGTAATTTTGGATGTCTTCATTATTACCCGATTTAAGAATAGGAACAATGTAACTATTTTTCCAGTAATTGGGAAAGGTACTAGACCTTAAAGATAGTTCAAATAAAAGGTGAATGGGTTTTGCAATGGTGCAAATGCAGGTTTTCAATAAAAATGGGGGGGGACACCAACCGGTGCAAAGGATACTTTGGGAACAATGATGAAATACTAATTATGCTATTAATAAAAACTAGTACAAATTTTTGGAATTCTTATTCTATGGCCAATGCCAGGAGGAAAATAGTAAATTTTTTGTTTAAAAAAATTACAAAACACATTTTTCAAGCTAAGAAATCATATATCAAAGAGTACTTCAAGCCCTTTAATTTCTGCTATATGTATTTTTAACATCATACTGATTGTTTCTGACATATTTGAGATTTAACCATATATCTCGACTGATAAAACGTTCGAGCGCCATTTTTAAACTATCATATTTTTAGAACTATTCATCGTACATAAATAAACAAAAAATATAGTACTTGTAACTGCATAATCTTATTTTTTGTACCATAACACCTCTTCCATAAATGTAAAACTTTTGAATTATTTACGAAAAACAGTGTTAGGTACCAATTTTTTAAAGCTAAAATCGTATCTTCAAATCGTTGTAACTCGGAAAATATGAATTTTCGTGGAAAATTGTGAACCACCTTTTTCTCTTACAATATGATTCTATATCTAGACGAGTAAAATTCGGAAGCAAAGTTGGTTAGTTTCCGAGAATAAAAGAACTGCCGTAGAACCAAACCAGACTCTTTAATTAGGTAATCGTGTACATGAAACCACTTTTCACGACATTTTCTGGTGGTCAGGAACTTTTTTATTTAAAAGAAACTGTAAAAAATGGATTTTTCCGTGAAACATGATTTTTTTTTTTAATTGAAGTAGACACAATAGCGCTTCTAACTATGTAGTGATTAAAATCTTGTTCTTTTAATTGTTAAAATAATAGCAAACTTAAAGTTGTTATTTTAGTAAATGTATTTTTCAGCAATCGAGAAAAATTTGTATTTATGAAAATTTGTATATACATGCTGTGAACAAATTGAAGCCAATATATGAAAAAGTTTTGAGAATGATAATTTTTAATGTGCTGGTTATAGTATGTAGTCAGCGATTTTTTTAAAACGGGCTAAAACATATTTTATACTGCTTACCGCCTGCATACTACGTTAATCTGACCTGGTTGTTGGGTTCATGTGTACTAATCGGGCTTTTAAGAGTGGGTATGCCGTCTAAAAATCAGAAATAAATTACTCTCAAACGCCGCCCCGTCCGCGACAAATTATAATTAGACCATTGCAATTACGAAATTTGTACAGGCGAAAAATAGAAGAAAACATATCAATCTAGGTTTGTATCTTTTTAATATTTTGAAAAAAAACGGTATTAATTAATAAGATTTGTTTTAATTAGCAGTAACTTTATGATTTTTTAAAAAATATTTAGAATCAAAATATGAGAAAAAGGACTCGATACAAACCTTCATTCATGTTTTCTGTGTATCGTACTATTTTTATTTTTCCAAAAAACATAATACTTTTTGCAAAAACATGTATAGCACGGAACCGTGCAAAGGCACATTTTGCAACAAATGTTACACTGATACGAGCTCCCTCTGCATTTATTATTGTTTAAGCTCCGCCCTTCACCCAGAATTATTTTATGAATGAGAAAACATAACGAGGGAACGAAATAAGAAATTAAACCAAATCATTTCTAATAACACGGGACGCCCAATAAAATATCAAATTCCATTAATTTACTATTATACTTAACAGGTACTCTACTCTTTGATTATACTACAAGTACGGAATTATAACAATATAGTAACTAGATATATGTAGCCACCCATGCACTAACAATAATGTGTAATTGTGTTTCAATTCTTCTTTATAAAATGGTGGTATGCTGGTATATTTGAAAACATTTATTCGACAATACAATTGCTACTAAATTTTAAAGATGTGTTCTTGTCGTAAACACATGAATATAGAATTATAAGGGGCGATGCGATTTGCAATGAAAGGAGTTAGAAACACAAAAGTAAAGCGCACATTTTCCCATTATCTCATCAAGTCACACGCATCAGTTTGTTGCATTAGACCAAGCAACAGGATTTTTTTCATAATAACTTTTATTTCTGGGAAAAATAGAAAGAAATGTTTGGGATAAAAACTGTCGGCAGTAAAGTTATCTATCGATCTGTCAAAATAATGAAATCTAGGCTCAAAATGTAAAAAGAAACAGAGAAATCAACTTACTCCTTTAAACCCGAAAATATTTTCCAGAAAAAATCAACTTTCGTGAAAATTTAACAAATCAGAGCTAAAAGTATTGTCCAGAAGGTGATGTGGACCGATGTTGAAAATATTTTCTTGTTGAGATCGCGCACCAATGTAGACGTTCTACGACTCAAGTTGCAGGTTTTTATCTCTGCTTTCAAAATTTGTAGAGAAAAAATTTTGGAATACAAATTTTAGCCATCTTTTTTACTTTCAAAATTTTGCAAATTTTTAGAATCGCTCTGACATTCGTATTTTAAAAAAATGCACTATTAAATTTCGTTGATACAAATAATTGATGGTTTGGATTTTTAAAATCTAACCAGTAAAACCAGAGATATCCATATTTTTGAGAAATAACCTACTATGTCTAAAGTTATTAATGATATTTTGATGCGGGGTTTAGTTTAAAACATCTATCATTAAACTTTTGTCTACTATAAAAGCAAATTTGTAAGTTCTCCCCATCCATATATTTTTAAAGAAAATATGAATAATAATTCGTAAAACTAAGTGTACACCAGGCAAGTTATTTTATATAATATGTGATATGTGCTAAGTATATAACACTAGTTCCTTGGTCAAATCGAGAACTACTACTCCTAGAAAGTAAAATTTCAAATAAAAGGTTGCCTCTATCCTTAATCTTTATTTATTCTCGATATATTTACTTGTTACTGACTTCGAAAAATTGGCATTTGCTTGCTACATTTACTTCTGCAAATTTCAGGTTAGGGTTGTAAAGAAATTCTTATTTTATACTATATACTATCAAAACAGTACCTGAGAGGTCAACCACTTGTAGAAATTACACGAACTGCCGAGACTGCCTTGCCTGCGGCGCCTGCGTAACTCCAACCAGCCGCACTTGCGGGGCTTTCAATTATATGACCGCCACTGCCATGGCTGCCGACAGCCTGCCTAAAATTCGGAGAACGAGTGCCGACGGTGGTTTACCTCTCGATAGACAACTACTGAATTTCATAATGATCCGTTGAATAGTTTAATGCTTATAAATAATTACTTGTCACTGACTTTCTGCGAATCATTTCTCTTATTCTCGGCGTCTATTGGATGTATAACAATAATAATTAAAATTATTTTTTTTGTTTAACTTGCCATAATTCAAAAAACGAAAACATTAATGGATATCAATTTTACTATGTCATCACTACATATTTATTAATGAACGGTGGTAATATGAAGGTCAAATTTTAATAATTGTAAAAAGTACGTTTTTTTTCAAAAACCATGTCGATAAAATGTGAGTATTTGCAAGGATCAGTTAACGAACGGAAAACCTTTTAAGTCTATGCTGAGAAGAAATAAAGATGGAGACACCTTTTTATTTGAAACTTTTTTCTGTTTAACAGTTTCTAAGAATATCGCGTATAGACAAATTAGACCAATAAATAACTAATACTATACGCATAACACTTATTGGATAAAACAACTTGCGTGGTGTATATTTTTGATTTTAACAATAGTTGCTAATTTTTGTTTATTGGTAAACTATCATTATTTGAGGGAGACTACAAAATAAAAATTCAAGAAGTCCTGAGGAATCCCCTGAGGATCCAAGAGTTTAAATTTTGATTTTTGAATGATGTGACAGCTAAAGCTTTACACATACGAAAACTAAACAACATTAAAATGTTATGTTTTCCATTTAGTTATAAATAAGAATTAGTACTATAATAACAAACAAGACTGCAGCTACGGACACGTATTTCGGAGTTATTGCTCTTCATATATGGCACATGAGGTACGAAGGTACAAAATAGAGTACCTACAATATACTGTGCTTTCCTATCTTTGTTGGTCTTGCTTTTAACAATATAACAATATTATTTATGCCATGCTACGTTGATGAGGAGCAATAACTCTGAAACGTGTGTCCGTAGCTGCAATATTGCATACCACTAATTTTTGTTTATAATTTTTATCGGACCTCATCAACTCTTATTCTTTTTATTTAATATTATTATTTCCTTATTGACGATTATTATTAATTAATGCAGATTACTAATTATTGAATATCTTTTCCATTATGCAAAAATATAGATATACTCGTATACTCCATATTACAAATTAAAATTCTAGGGAAGCATAATACCTAGCCGTTTAAATTATAAATACTGTATTTATTGAAGGAATAATATGTTAAAAACGCATTTAGGTTAGAATGATAGGATATATGTGTCGGCATAACCTTTGAGCTTTGGCAGGTAGAATTTATATACAATCATGAACTAATTTCGAGCTTATACGTAAGTGGAATCGCGGTCATTCATTTCTATTTACTACTACATAGTACTATAAATACATAAAATAATATTTTATCGTTTTTAAAGGACCGCCCACTGGAGTTTCCCTTTCACCTCCCCTGTTGCAAATTTTAGCAGCTTGTCGAGGCATATCTACTCTTAATAACAGCTCCAAAATAGGTACGGACATAAGGTATACCTTTTGTTTGTTGTTTTAAGGTAAAAAAATATTTAAAAGCTAGGTAAATATAAATCATTGTTATAGAGTAAATAACTACCTAATAAGTAGGTTATTAGACATTTTTATTGAATTAAACAAAAACGCAGGAAACAATTGCAAAAAACAAAAGTTGTTTTACTTTCATTTTTTGCAACTATTTTTCTATCGACAAATAAGTATTTAGTTACGTAGGCCCTACATTAAAAGCATTCCAGTTCGTCTGTACATTCCTCGAAACCTTTAAATAACAGTGTTTCAAGTACGACATTTATACTCGTTACAGCATTTTAGGCTTCCTTTAACACAATCATGTTTTCGATTTTCACAATTTTTATCTGAACAACAAATACTTAATGATTGCTGAACAAAATCAGGAATTGACTTATCATCGGAAAATATTCTCCAAACATCGTTACTAAAACTCCGTCCTGAACCATCTGCATTTATAAGTATAGTTGGTATATTGCTTCTGTACGATATTCTAAGTTGATACATAAACTTGCAATAGTCAACTAAATGTATTAGATAGGAAATTTATTATTTAGAGTTCTGGTAAAAGCTGCCTTCAGTTGAAGGAAGCTCCGTTTGTTGTTGTTGTTGATCCTTAGGCCATTTAATATCTGAATTTGTTTATCTTTGTTTTTGTACAGTAGTAGAATCAATTTTGTAAAGATTTTTAAAGCTTTGTCTTTAGACAGCAATGGCAGTTCCGATCATTTTTGATAAATTGCCATATTCTTTAAGAACATCAAACGCAGATTTTCTCCCATTTTAAAAAAAACCATTATTGGTGTCGCAACCCGTAAAACAATGAAGTGACAAGTCATCTGCTAGTGCCGTGTCCAAGTTGCATAAATAAATTAGTTCCATTTAAGTCAGAGTCCGAAAAAAAATATAGTAAGTAAAATTGATAGATCTATATCGACCACCAATATTTGTTTGCTAAATTTAGTTTCGTGCATTGCATGTAAAACCATCCTGTTATCTTTCTGTTTGCTAAATAGATTTTTGGTAATTTCTGAATGACGTTTATGTAGTGAAACTACTTTTTCTGTTAATTTAAATTCTCCATCTATTATTAATATTTCGTGTGCAATTAAGTACTGTGCAGCATCTGTTGCAAATAAAGCACATTTTTCTGATACCAGAACTATGTGATTTAAATCAGTTTAAATCACATAGTACACCAGAATAATTTGAGTGACCAGAGCGGCGGCACTGTATGATCGCAAAAAAACGCTCATGTTTGCAAAACTTGTCTATACGACAGTCTATATATTTTATTTAAATTTCGCCATTTAAAATATAAACTTTTTGACACAACATTTCCACGATGTCTTGTCTTTTTTCACCACTAGATATTAGCGACAACAAACCTTGTATCCTAGGTCTTTGTACCACAGATTTGTCATTAATCCGCACAATTTTCTTACAAATAATGCACTCCATTATTTTAAAAAACTAAATTGGGATTATTCTACAGCATCTCATTTATTTAAAAGTACGTATACTCTATATCCCGCAAACTACTATTTAGATGCACCTTATCCTATCTTCCATACGTAGTGTACGTAACTACATTGTAAGCCGTAATAATTGATATGACTAATTTAGCGCGCTTTAAAAAAAATCGCCGTTGCCAAACGATACACATTGGGAAAAAAATTATTATTTCAAAAACTTTTCTAATGTTTGGGCTACATTGGCTTCGCTGTATGTTTATAAAAATTTTCAAATATAAAAAAGTTTATCGATTGGTGAAAATTGTAATACATAAAATTCAAATACCTAGTTTTCCTGATTTTTAAGGAAGTGAAAATGCGAAGTGTGTAAAAGCCATTCTTGCAGTTAAAAGCGCTATTGTGTGTACTTTAATTGGAAAAAAAGACAACTTCGATAGCAACATTAGTTTTGAAGATATGACAGTGGAAACAAAAAAATACACATTTTATTTAAAATACAATATTTTCCCTTTTTTTATTATTTTAAAAAGTTCCAGACCACGAAAAAATGTCGTGATATATAATTTCATATGCCCAGTGACATGCTTAACAAAACCTACCATGGTTGACCTGGTTCTACGCCAAAAAAATAAAACGGCACGATAGAGTCTCGAATTCGCTGCTATAATCAGTTTCCTTTCGGTGGTTACTGTTTTACTTTTTTGCCTTCTTCTCTAGATGAAGTGGAAACTACCCCCGAGTAAAAAGTGTAAATTTTTAAAGGGTAAGCTTTTTTGTACTAAAATAATCATGAAAGTCAATCCATTATAACTGGGTTCCGTCATTTTTCACTTTTTCTGTCTAATACCACTCGACTCTAGACTCGTTGGCTAAATGCGTTTCGTGACTAAATGTTGCTTTAAGTGCATTTTTTTATTGTAAATATAAATGCATTAATAAAAATTCAACAAACTTGATGCAAAGTTTATCTAGTGTCAGCAATTTATTCCAAAATCCACTTTAACTGAACTTTTTATTAAGTAGACTGTGTTATAATTATTATTTATTGTTATTTTTGTGTCTTAATAAAAGCTCAGTTAAAGTGGATTTAGAAAAAAACTGTTGAAACAAAATAGACCAGGCGAAAACCTCGCCTTCGTATGGAAAGAATGTCCCATACTATTTTTTTGCATCTTCACGTTCGGAACATGTTCCTGAATGAGGATTAAGAGTTTGCCAGCCGAAAATCTTGTCCCAATTTGTTTAAACTAGTTTTTTTAAACAAATTTTAAAAATCACTTTCGACCCGCTTATTCTAATTAAAAAGGTCTCTTGTCATTTCTGTGTAAAATTAACAGTTTCCGACCAAACCCGGCGAAAGGGGGCGGGGGTGTTTAACCCCCTCGAAAACTCCAGGCTCGGATTCTGGGAGATGGAGTGGCTGGCATATGCAGATTTCGATTAGAAGTACCATCCCCCGCTTTTCGAAATTCCATAACCGAAATAAAAAATTACATTGGAAGGAATACTACCCTTCCCTCTTCGAAATTGCGACTGAAGGAAAAATTGTATTGCAAAGATTATCCCTGTTCTCCGAAATTTCAATAGAGGTAAAAAATTGTATTACCGCCTCCCCGCTCTTTGAAATTGCAATTATCGAGATAAATATTCTACTGTGAGAAATGCCACCCCTCGCTCTTCAAATTTATATCGAAGAGCTAGGAGTGGGTACCCCGATTGTCAGTACCCCGGGCCCCGATTTTCTCCCGACGGTCCTGTTTCCGACTTATGAACAATTTAATGTTTGAAAAAACGTAAAAACGGCCGTTTTTAATGTTGAAATACAATATTAAAAAATTAATTTCTTGACTTCGCCAAAATTCTTATACAATAGAACATCTATTAACAAAATCCTGAAGAGAAAGTGCAGATTTTTTCATTCTAAAGCTTAGCTGGGCACGCGCTCTTTCAATTGTTTATAAGTTGCAAACGGTCACCTTTACGAAAAAATGACAGTAGACCTTTTTTGTTTAAAATGACCAAGAAAACCTAAAATAATACATTCGCGTCAAAATAAGCGGTTTTTGTAATTTGTTTAAAAAACTTTAGTGTAAATAAATTACAAAAATCGCTTTCTTTATCCGAATTTTAGGTTTTCTTGGTCATTTTAAGCAAAAGAGGGCTCCTGTTGTTTTCTCGTAAAATTGATCGTTTCCGTTGTAAACAATTGAAAGAGCGCGCGCCCGGCTAAAAACGTCTATATAACAATTAAAAACTTAAGCTTTAGAATGAAAAATATCTGCACTTTCTCTTTAGGATTTTGTTAATAAATGCTCAAAGATTGTATAAGAATTTTGGAAAACTGAAAAAATTCGTTTTTTACTGTTGTAGGTATTTCCAGGCGCGGATTCGGGGGGTGCGAAGGGAGTGTCGCAACCTTGAAAATGGCCGTTTTTTGCGTTTTTTTCAAGCATTACATTGTTTATAAGTCAGAAACGGTCAACTTTACGAAATAATGACAAGAGACCAAAAAACCTAAAAAAAACACATCCGAGTCGGAGATTTTTGCAATTTGTTTAAATGAAATTAATTTAAACAAATTGGGACCAGATTTTCGTCTGGCAAACTCTTGATCCTTACTCAGGGGCATGTCCCGAACGTGAATATGGAAAAAAATCGTATGGGACATTTTTTCCATAGGAATGCGAGGTTTTCGCCTTGTCTAAAATAAACTTTACATCAAGTTTGATACATTTTTATTAGTGCATTAGGTAGGTATGTTTTTCGTAAAGAAAATGTGTTTAATGCAAAATTTAGTCATAAAACGTATTTAGGCGGTGACTTAGGTAAAAATAAATTGTTTTATGTAAATTTAGTTAAGTTCAATTCAGTTAAAAGTGTATTAGGTAAACAAAATTGCAAAATAAATAAATGTTTTATTCGAGGGTTGAAAATTGGTACACCTGTGTAAAATTGAATCTTTGACATTCTCAAGTTTTGAGAAATTATGTCAAATTTTGTCATTTTAAAAAGAAACTGTGAAAAAAATCACGTGATTGCCTTAGAGTTCAGTGATTTCAATCGATAACGTCCGCACGGCGTTACTGCGTGAATAGCAAATGGCGGCTAAAGTGAAATGATACAATTTACTTAAATAATATTTACTTTATACGTCGAATAAGACAGAATTCCTTTAAATTTTAACAGTATCCTACCTGGACATCTCCAAATCTAGTTTCAACTCCAAATCCAAAAAATGCAAATTATAAGGGATTGCTCTTAAATCGCCTATCATGGTGAACAAGATGGAACTAATGAAGTGGCGTTGTGGGGGGGGGGGGCATGCAAACTGTCACAATAGTAATGGCGGGAAATATAGTAATTTCAAACACCTCAGTGACTGAATAACTTCGCCTATGATTTAGAAAGACGATATTTATTATTATCGGTCGGTTTCGTTATGCGGTAGAAAATATTGTACCGGGCGGCATAAAAGTATGGGAATCGCAGGATAACTTGAGAAATACGAACCCTAGAAAAAAACTTTAAATACAAAAGTTGTTGGAAATTCCCCTGGCTATCTGACGGTGACCTTGGTTTTGACCTTAACTGTGACCTTCAAGGTCATTTGAAGGTCAAGTCGATTTTTTTCAACTAGAACCTACTTTTAATCCTTGAAATGAAACGAGCGGAAAATTTTACGTTCAGCACTTAAAAATTTGACTTCTAAAGGTCATCTTTACCTTACTCTTGAACTTCAATTTTGCAAAAGCGAATAATAGATGTGTGCGCTGAGATTACACCAAAAATTATAAGGAGTACAGTTGCTAATTTTTATATACATCTAGCTCACTGCCAAACTGTCAATGGCGAACAATTTGAATATCTGCTGTGATAACAAGACAAGTACGGGAACAGCAGGATAACGGTCAGAGCACATTTTTTAATTAAAAAACTGTGGTCGCGGCACTTTAAAAATTAAGTCTGTCGTAGTTAAAAGCATTTTAATTAGAAAAAAATACGAAGGTGGTGTTTTGGCGCGGCCATCGGAAAAATATATTAAAAAAAAGACGTTGTCGCGGCGCTTAAAAATGTCATAGTCAAAAACATTTTTTCGATAGAAAAGGTATTTGAAAAAAAAAACAATCTTAGTCAGCAACGGTCAGAGCACATTTTTTAATTAAAAAACTGTGGTCGCGGCACTTTAAAAATTAAGTCTGCCGTAGTTAAAAGCATTTTAATTAGAAAAAAATACGAATGTGGTGTTTTGGCGCGGCCATTGTAAAAGCTTATTTAAAAAAAAAGAAACGTTGCCGCGGCGCTTAAAAATGTCATAGTCAAAAACATTTTTTCGATAGAAAACGTATTTGAAAAAAAACAATCTTTCTTAGTCAGCAACGGTCAGAGCACATTTTTTAATTAAAAAACTGGTCGCGGCACTTTAAAAATTAAGTCGGCCGTAGTTAAAAGCATTTTAATTAGAAAAAAATACGAATGTGGTGTTTTGGCGCGGCCATTGTAAAAGCTTATTTAAAAAAAAAAGAAACGTTGTCGCGGCGCTTAAAAATGTCATAGTAAAAAACATTTTCTCGATAGAAAAGGTATTTGAAAAAAAAACAATCTATCTTAGTCAGCAACGGTCAGAGCACATTTTTTAATTAAAAAACTGTGGTCGCGGCACTTTAAAAATTAAGTCTGCCGTAGTTAAAAGCATTTTAATTAGAAAAAAATACGAAGATGGTGTTTTGGCGCGGCCATCGTAGAAGATTATTAAAAAAAAGACGTCGCGGCGCTTAAAAATGTCATAGTAAAAAACATTTTTTCGATATAAAAGGTATTTGAAAAAAATACAATTTTTCTTAGTCAGCAACTGTCATAGCACATTTTTTAATTAAAAAACTGTGGTCGCGGCACTTTAAAAATTAAGTCTGTCGTAGTTAAAAGAATTTTAATTAGAAAAAATACGAAGGTGGTGTTTTGGCTCGGCCATTGTAAAAGCTTATTTAAAAAAAAGAAACGTCGCGGCGCTTAAAAATGTCATAGTCAAAAACATTTTTTCGATAGAAAAGGTATTTGAAAAAAAACAATCTTTCTTAGTCAGCAACGAACAGAGCACATTTTTTAATAAAAACCTATGGTCGCGGCACTTTAAAAATTAAGTCTGTGGTAGTTAAAAGCATTTTAATTAGAAAAAAATACGAAGGTGGTGTTTTGGCGCGGCCATTGTAAAAGCTTATTTAAAAAAAGAGAAACGTTGTCGCGGCGCTTAAAAATCTCATAGTCAAAAACATTTTTTCGATAGAAAAGGTATTTGAAAAAAAAACAATCTTAGTCAGCAACGGTCAGAGCACATTTTTTAATTAAAAAACTGTGGTCGCGGCACTTTAAAAATTAAGTCTGCCGTTGTTAAAAGCATTTCAATTAGAAAAAAATACGAAGGTGGTGTTTTGGCGCGGCCATCGTAAAAATATATTAAAAAAAAGACGTTGTCGCGGCGCTTAAAAATGTCATAGTAAAAAGCATTTTTTCGATAGAAAAGGTACGTATTTGAAAAAATACAATTTTTCTTAGTCAGCAACTGTCTGAGTACATTTTTTAATTAAAAAACTGTGGTCGCGGCACTTTAAAAATTAAGTCTGCCGTAGTTAAAAGCATTTTAATTAGAAAAAAATACGAATGTGGTGTTTTGGCGCGGCCATTGTAAAAGCTTATTTAAAAAAAAAGAAACGTTGTCGCGGCGCTTAAAAATGTCATAGTAAAAAACATTTTCTCGATAGAAAAGGTATTTGAAAAAAAAAACAATCTATCTTAGTCAGCAACGGTCAGAGCACATTTTTTAATTAAAAAACTGTGGTCGCGGCACTTTAAAAATTAAGTCTGCCGTAGTTAAAAGCATTTTAATTAGAAAAAAATACGAAGATGGTGTTTTGGCGCGGCCATCGTAGAAGATTATTAAAAAAAAGACGTTGTCGCGGCGCTTAAAAATGTCATAGTAAAAAACATTTTTTCGATAGAAAAGGTATTTGAACAAAATACAATTTTTCTTAGTCAGCAACTGTCATAGCACATTTTTTAATTAAAAAACTGTGGTCGCGGACTTTAAAATTTAAGTCTGTCGTAGTTAAAAGCATTTTAATTAGAAAAAATACGAAGGTGGTGTTTTGGCTCGGCCATTGTAAAAGCTTATTTAAAAAAAAGAAACGTTGTCGCGGGGCTTAAAAATGTCATAGTAAAAAACATTTTTTAGATAGAAAAGGTATTTGAAAAAAACAATCTTTCTTAGTCAGCAACGAACAGAGCACATTTTTTAATAAAAAAACTGTGGTCGCGGCACTTTAAAAATTAAGTCTGTCTTAGTTAAAAGCATTTTAATTAGAAAAAATACGAAGGTGGTGTTTTGGCGCGGCCATTGTAAAAGCTTATTTAAAAAAAAGAAACGTTGTCGCGGCGCTTAAAAATGTCATAGTCAAAAACATTTTTTCGATAGAAAAGGTATTTGAAAAAAAACAATCTTTCTTAGTCAGCAACGGTCAGAGCACATTTTTTAATTAAAAAACTGTGGTCGCGGCACTTTAAAAATTCAGTCTGTCGTAGTTACAAGCATTCTAATTAGAGAAAAATACGAAGGTAGTGTTTTGGCGCGGCCATCGTAAAAGATTATTTAAAAAAAGGCGTTGTCGCGGCGCTTAAAAATGTCATAGTAAAAAACATTTTTTCGATAGAAAAGGTATTTGAAAAAAAACAATATTTCTTAGTCAGCAACGAACAGAGCACATTTTTTAATAAAAACCTATGGTCGCGGCACTTTAAAAATTAAGTCTGTGGTAGTTAAAAGCATTCTAATTAGAAAACATTACGAAGGTGGTGTTTTGGCGCGGCCATTGTAAAAGCTTATTTAAAAAAAAAGAAACGTTGCCGCGGCGCTTAAAAATGTCATAGTCAAAAACATTTTTTCGATAGAAAACGTATTTGAAAAAAAACAATTTTTCTTAGTCAGCAACGGTCAGAGCACATTTTTTAATTAAAAAGCTGTGGTCGCGGCACTTTAAAAATTAAGTCGGCCATTGTTAAAAGCATTTTAATTAGAAAAAAATACGAAGGTGGTGTTTTGGCGCGGCCATCGTAAAAATATATTAAAAAAAAGACGTTGTCGCGGCGCTTAACAATGTCATAGTAAAAAACATTTTTTCGATAGAAAAGGTACGTATTTGAAAAAATACAATTTTTCTTAGTCAGCAACTGTCAGAGTACATTTTTTAATTAAAAAACTGTGGTCGCGGCACTTTAAAAATTAAGTCTGCCGTAGTTAAAAGCATTTTAATTAGAAAAAAATACGAAGGTGGTGTTTTGGCGCGGCCATCGTAAAAATATATTAAAAAAAAGACGTTGTCGCGGCGCTTAACAATGTCATAGTAAAAAACATTTTTTCGATAGAAAAGGTACGTATTTGAAAAAATACAATTTTTCTTAGTCAGCAACTGTCAGAGTACAGTTTTTAATTAAAAAACTGTGGTCGCGGTACTTTAAAAATTAAGTCTGCCGTAGTTAAAAGCATTTTAATTAGAAAAAAATACGAAGGTGGTGTTTTGGCTCGGCCATTGTAAAAGCTTATCTAAACAAAAGAAACGTTGTCGTGACGCTTAAAAATGTCATAGAAAACACATTTTTTCGATAGAAAAGGTATTTGAAAAAAAAAGCAATCTTTCTTAGTCAGCAACGGTCAGAGCACATTTTTTAATTAAAAAACTGTGGTCGCGGCACTTTAAAAATTAAGTCTGCCGTAGTTAAAAGCATTTTAATTAGAAAAAAATACGAGGGTGGTGTTTTGGCGCGGCCATTGTAAAAGCTTATTTAAAAAAAAAGAAACGTTGTCGCGGCGCTTAAAAATGTCATAGTCAAAAACATTTTTTCGATAGAACAGGTATTTGAAAAAAAACAATCTTTCTTAGTCAGCAACGGTCAGAGCACATTTTTTAATTAAAAAACTGTGGTCGCGGCACTTTAAAAATTAAGTCTGCCGTAGTTAAAAGCATTTGAATTAGAAAAAAATACGAAGGTGGTGTTTTGGCTCGGCCATTGTAAAAGCTTATTTAAAAAAAAGAAACGTTGTCGTGGCGCTTAAAAATGTCATAGTAAAAAACATTTTTTCGATAGAAAAGGTATTTGAAAAAAAAAGCAATCTTTCTTAGTCAGCAACGGTCAGAGCACATTTTTTAATTAAAAAACTGTGGTCGCGGCACTTTAAAAATTAAGTCTGCCGTAGTTAAAAGCATTTTAATTAGAAAAAAATACGAGGGTGGTGTTTTGGCGCGGCCATTGTAAAAGCTTATTAAAAAAAAAAGAAACGTCGCGGCGCTTAAAAATGTCATAGTAAAAAACATTTTCTCGATAGAAAAGGTATTTGAAAAAAAAAGCAATCTTTCTTAGTCAGCAACGGTCAGAGCACATTTTTTAATTAAAAAACTGTGGTCGCGGCACTTTAAAAATTAAGTCTGCCGTAGTTAAAAGCATTTTAATTAGAAAAAAATACGAAGGTGGTGTTTTGGCTCGGCCATTGTAAAAGCTTATTTAAAAAAAAGAAACGTTGTCGTGGCGCTTAAAAATGTCATAGTAAAAAACATTTTTTCGATAGAAAAGGTATTTGAAAAAAAAAGCAATCTTTCTTAGTCAGCAACGGTCAGAGCACATTTTTTAATAAAAAAACTGTGGTCGCAGCAATTTAAAAATTAAGTCTGCCGTAGTTAAAAGCAGAAAATTAGAAAAAAATACGAAGGTGATGTTTTGGCGCGGCCATCGTAAAAGATTATTAAAAAAAGACGTTGTCGCGGCGCTTAAAAATGTCATAGTAAAAAACATTTTTTCGATAGAAAAGGTATTTGAAAAAAAACAATCTTTCTTAGTCAGCAACGGTCAGAGCACATTTTTTAATTAAAAAA
This sequence comes from Stenurella melanura, assembly GCA_963583905.1. Taxonomy (NCBI): domain Eukaryota; kingdom Metazoa; phylum Arthropoda; class Insecta; order Coleoptera; family Cerambycidae; genus Stenurella; species Stenurella melanura. The sequence continues at coordinate 89,432,251 of OY757318.1, read as the reverse complement.
CTGTGGTCGCGGCACTTTAAAAATTAAGTCTGTCGTAGTTAAAAGCATTTTAATTAGAAAAAAATACGAAGGTGGTGTTTTGGCGCGGCCATTGTAAAAGCTTATTTAAAAAAAAAGAAACGTTGTCGCGGCGCTTAAAAATGTCATAGTCAAAAACATTTTTTCGATAGAACAGGTATTTGAAAAAAAACAATCTTTATTAGTCAGCAACGGTCAGAGCACATTTTTTAATTAAAAAACTGTGGTCGCGGCACTTTAAAAATTAAGTCTGCCGTAGTTAAAAGCATTTTAATTAGAAAAAAATACGAGGGTGGTGTTTTGGCGCGGCCATTGTAAAAGCTTATTTAAAAAAAAAAGAAACGTCGCGGCGCTCAAAAATGTCATAGTAAAAAACATTTTCTCGATAGAAAAGGTATTTGAAAAAAAAACAATCTATCTTAGTCAGCAACGGTCAGAGCACATTTTTTAATTAAAAAACTGTGGTCGCGGCACTTTAAAAATTAAGTCTGCCGTAGTTAAAAGCATTTTAATTAGAAAAAATACGAAGGTGGTGTTTTGGCTCGGCCATTGTAAAAGCTTATTTAAAAAAAGGAAACGTTGTCGCGGCGCTTAAAAATGTCATAGTCAAAAACATTTTTTCGATAGAAAAGGTATTTGAAAAAAAACAATCTTTCTTAGTCAGCAACGGTCAGAGCACATTTTTTAATTAAAAAACTGTGGTCGCGGCACTTTAAAAATTAAGTCTGCCGTAGTTAAAAGCATTTTAATTAGAAAAAAATACGAATGTGGTGTTTTGGCGCGGCCATTGTAAAAGCTTATTTAAAAAAAAAGAAACTTTGTCGCGGCGCTTAAAAATGTCATAGTAAAAAACATTTTCTCGATAGAAAAGGTATTTGAAAAAAAAACAATCTATCTTAGTCAGCAACGGTCAGAGCACATTTTTTAATTAAAAAACTGTGGTCGCTGCACTTTAAAAATTAAGTCTGCCGTAGTTAAAAGCATTTTAATTAGAAAAAAATACGAATGTGGTGTTTTGGCGCGGCCATTGTAAAAGCTTATTTAAAAAAAAAGAAACGTCGCGGCGCTTAAAAATGTCATAGTAAAAAACATTTTCTCGATAGAAAAGGTATTTGAAAAAAAAAACAATCTATCTTAGTCAGCAACGGTCAGAGCACATTTTTTAATTAAAAAACTGTGGTCGCGGCACTTTAAAAATTAAGTCTGCCGTAGTTAAAAGCATTTTAATTAGAAAAAAATACGAAGGTGGTGTTTTGGCTCGGCCATTGTAAAAGCTTATTTAAAAAAAGGAAACGTTGTCGCGGCGCTCAAAAATGTCATAGTAAAAAACATTTTTTCGATAGAAAAGGTATTTGAAAAAAAAACAATCTTTCTTAGTCAGCAACGGTCAGAGCACATTTTTTAATTAAAAAACTGTGGTCGCAGCAATTTAAAAATTAAGTCTGCCGTAGTTAAAAGCAGAAAATTAGAAAAAAATACGAAGGTGATGTTTTGGCGCGGCCATCGTAAAAGATTATTAAAAAAAGACGTTGTCGCGGCGCTTAAAAATGTCATAGTAAAAAACATTTTTTCGATAGAAAAGGTATTTGAAAAAAAACAATCTTTCTTAGTCAGCAACGGTCAGAGCACATTTTTTAATTAAAAAACTGTGGTCGCGGCACTTTAAAAATTAAGTCTGTCGTAGTTAAAAGCATTTTAATTAGAAAAAAATACGAATGTGGTGTTTTGGCGCGGCCATTGTAAAAGCTTATTTAAAAAAAAGGAAACGTTGTCGCGGCGCTTAAAAATGTCAGTCAAAAACATTTTTTCGATAGAACAGGTATTTGAAAAAAAACAATCTTTCTTAGTCAGCAACGGTCAGAGCACATTTTTTAATTAAAAAACTGTGGTCGCGGCACTTTAAAAATTAAGTCTGTCGTAGTTAAAAGCATTTTAATTAGAAAAAAATACGAAGGTAGTGTTTTGGCGCGGCCATTGTAAAATCTGATTTAAAAAAGGAAACGTTGTCGCGGCGCTTAAAAATGTCATAGTCAAAAACATTTTTTCGATAGAAAAGGTATTTGAAAAAAAAACAATCTTTCTTAGTCAGCAACGAACAGAGCACATTTTTTAATAAAAACCTATGGTCGCGGCACTTTTAAAAATAAGTCTGTGGTAGTTAAAAACATTTTAATTAGAAAAAAATACGAAGGTGGTGTTTTGGCGCGGCCATTGTAAAAGCTTATTTAAAAAAAAAGAAACGTTGTCGCGGCGCTTAAAAATGTCATAGTCAAAAACATTTTTTCGATAGAACAGGTATTTGAAAAAAAACAATCTTTCTTAGTCAGCAACGGTCAGAGCACATTTTTTAATAAAAAAACTGTGGTCGCGGTACTTTAAAAATTAAGTCTGCCGTAGTTAAAAGCATTTTAATTAGAAAAAAATACGAACGTGGTGTTTTGGCTCGGCCATTGTAAAAGCTTATTTAAAAAAAAGAAACGTTGTCGTGACGCTTAAAAATGTCATAGAAAAAACATTTTTTCGATAGAAAAGGTATTTGAAAAAAAAACAATATTTCTTAGTCAGCAACGGTCAGAGCACATTTTTTAATTAAAAAACTGTGGTCGCGGCACTTTAAAAATTAAGTCTGCCGTAGTTAAAAGCATTTTAATTAGAAAAAAATACGAGGGTGGTGTTTTGGCGCGGCCATTGTAAAAGCTTATTTAAAAAAAAAGAAACGTCGCGGCGCTTAAAAATGTCATAGTAAAAAACATTTTCTCGATAGAAAAGGTATTTGAAAAAAAAACAATCTATCTTAGTCAGCAACGGTCAGAGCACATTTTTTAATTAAAAAACTGTGGTCGCGGCACTTTAAAAATTAAGTCTGCCGTAGTTAAAAGCATTTTAATTAGAAAAAATACGAAGGTGGTGTTTTGGCTCGGCCATTGTAAAAGCTTATTTAAAAAAAGGAAACGTTGTCGCGGCGCTTAAAAATGTCATAGTCAAAAACATTTTTTCGATAGAAAAGGTATTTGAAAAAAAACAATCTTTCTTAGTCAGCAACGGTCAGAGCACATTTTTTAATTAAAAAACTGTGGTCGCGGCACTTTAAAAATTAAGTCTGCCGTAGTTAAAAGCATTTTAATTAGAAAAAAATACGAATGTGGTGTTTTGGCGCGGCCATTGTAAAAGCTTATTTAAAAAAAAAGAAACGTTGTCGCGGCGCTTAAAAATGTCATAGTAAAAAACATTTTCTCGATAGAAAAGGTATTTGAAAAAAAAAACAATCTATCTTAGTCAGCAACGGTCAGAGCACATTTTTTATTTAAAAAACTGTGGTCGCGGCACTTCAAAAATTAAGTCTGCCGTAGTTAAAAGCATTTTAATTAGAAAAAAATACGAATGTGGTGTTTTGGCGCCGCCATTGTAAAAGCTTATTTAAAAAAAAAGAAACGTTGTCGCGGCGCTTAAAAATGTCATAGTAAAAAACATTTTCTCGATAGAAAAGGTATTTGAAAAAAAACAATCTATCTTAGTCAGCAACGGTCAGAGCACATTTTTTAATTAAAAAACTGTGGTCGCGGCACTTTAAAAATTAAGTCTGCCGTAGTTAAAAGCATTTTAATTAGAAAAAAATACGAAGGTGGTGTTTTGGCTCGGCCATTGTAAAAGCTTATTTAAAAAAAGGAAACGTTGTCGCGGCGCTTAAAAATGTCATAGTCAAAAACATTTTTTCGATAGAACAGGTATTTGAAAAAAAACAATCTTTCTTAGTCAGCAACGGTCAGAGCACATTTTTTAATAAAAAAACTGTGGTCGCGGTACTTTAAAAATTAAGTCTGCCGTAGTTAAAAGCATTTTAATTAGAAAAAAATACGAAGGTGGTGTTTTGGCTCGGCCATTGTAAAAGCTTATTTAAAAAAAAGAAACGTTGTCGTGACGCTTAAAAATGTCATAGAAAAAACATTTTTTCGATAGAAAAGGTATTTGAAAAAAAAACAATATTTCTTAGTCAGCAACGGTCAGAGCACATTTTTTAATTAAAAAACTGTGGTCGCGGCACTTTAAAAATTAAGTCTGCCGTAGTTAAAAGCATTTTAATTAGAAAAAAATACGAGGGTGGTGTTTTGGCGCGGCCATTGTAAAAGCTTATTTAAAAAAAAAGAAACGTCGCGGCGCTTAAAAATGTCATAGTAAAAAACATTTTCTCGATAGAAAAGGTATTTGAAAAAAAAACAATCTATCTTAGTCAGCAACGGTCAGAGCACATTTTTTAATTAACAAACTGTGGTCGCGGCACTTTAAAAATTAAGTCTGCCGTAGTTAAAAGCATTTTAATTAGAAAAAATACGAAGGTGGTGTTTTGGCTCGGCCATTGTAAAAGCTTATTTAAAAAAAGGAAACGTTGTCGCGGCGCTTAAAAATGTCATAGTCAAAAACATTTTTTCGATAGAAAAGGTATTTGAAAAAAAACAATCTTTCTTAGTCAGCAACGGTCAGAGCACATTTTTTAATTAAAAAACTGTGGTCGCGGCACTTTAAAAATTAAGTCTGCCGTAGTTAAAAGCATTTTAATTAGAAAAAAATACGAATGTGGTGTTTTGGCGCGGCCATTGTAAAAGCTTATTTAAAAAAAAAGAAACGTTGTCGCGGCGCTTAAAAATGTCATAGTAAAAAACATTTTCTCGATAGAAAAGGTATTTGAAAAAAAAAACAATCTATCTTAGTCAGCAACGGTCAGAGCACATTTTTTATTTAAAAAACTGTGGTCGCGGCACTTCAAAAATTAAGTCTGCCGTAGTTAAAAGCATTTTAATTAGAAAAAAATACGAATGTGGTGTTTTGGCGCCGCCATTGTAAAAGCTTATTTAAAAAAAAAGAAACGTTGTCGCGGCGCTTAAAAATGTCATAGTAAAAAACATTTTCTCGATAGAAAAGGTATTTGAAAAAAAACAATCTATCTTAGTCAGCAACGGTCAGAGCACATTTTTTAATTAAAAAACTGTGGTCGCGGCACTTTAAAAATTAAGTCTGCCGTAGTTAAAAGCATTTTAATTAGAAAAAAATACGAAGGTGGTGTTTTGGCTCGGCCATTGTAAAAGCTTATTTAAAAAAAGGAAACGTTGTCGCGGCGCTTAAAAATGTCATAGTCAAAAACATTTTTTCGATAGAACAGGTATTTGAAAAAAAACAATCTTTCTTAGTCAGCAACGGTCAGAGCACATTTTTTAATTAAAAAACTGTGGTCGCGGCACTTTAAAAATTAAGTCTGCCGTAGTTAAAAGCATTTTAATTAGAAAAAAATACGAAGATGTTGTTTTGGCGCGGCCATCGTAGAAGATTATTAAAAAAAAGACGTTGTCGCGGCTCTTAAAAATGTCATAGTAAAAAACATTTTTTCGATAGAAAAGGTATTTGAAAAAAAACAATCTTTCTTAGTCAGCAACGGTCAGAGCACATTTTTTAATTAAAAAACTGTGGTCGCGGCACTTTAAAAATTAAGTCTGCCGTAGTTAAAAGCATTTTAATTAGAAAAAAATACGAAGATGGTGTTTTGGCGCGGCCATCGTAGAAGATTATTAAAAAAAAGACGTTGTCGCGGCGCTTAAAAATGTCATAGTAAAAAACATTTTTTCGATAGAAAAGGTATTTGAAAAAAAACAATCTTTCTTAGTCAGCAACGGTCAAAGCACATTTTTTAATTAAAAAACTGTGGTCGCGGCACTTTAAAAATTAAGTCTGTCGTAGTTAAAAGCATTTTAATTAGAAAAAAATACGAAGGTGGTGTTTTGGTGCGGCCATTGTAAAAGCTTATTTAAAAAAAAAGAAACGTTGTCGCGGCGCTTAAAAATGTCATAGTCAAAAACATTTTTTCGATAGAACAGGTATTTGAAAAAAAACAATCTTTCTTAGTCAGCAACGGTCAGAGCACATTTTTTAATTAAAAAACTGTGGTCGCGGCACTTTAAAAATTAAGTCTGCCGTAGTTAAAAGCATTTTAATTAGGAAAAAATACGAGGGTGGTGTTTTGGCGCGGCCATTGTAAAAGCTTATTTAAAAAAAAAAGAAACGTCGCGGCGCTTAAAAATGTCATAGTAAAAAACATTTTCTCGATAGAAAAGGTATTTGAAAAAAAAACAATCTATCTTAGTCAGCAACGGTCAGAGCACATTTTTTAATTAAAAATCTGTGGTCGCGGCACTTTAAAAATTAAGTCTGCCGTAGTTAAAAGCATTTTAATTAGAAAAAAATACGAAGGTGGTGTTTTGGCTCGGCCATTGTAAAAGCTTATTTAAAAAAAGGAAACGTTGTCGCGGCGCTCAAAAATGTCATAGTAAAAAACATTTTTTCGATAGAAAAGGTATTTGAAAAAAAAAACAATCTTTCTTAGTCAGCAACGGTCAGAGCACATTTTTTAATAAAAAAACTGTGGTCGCAGCAATTTAAAAATTAAGTCTGCCGTAGTTAAAAGCAGAAAATTAGAAAAAAATACGAAGGTGATGTTTTGGCGCGGCCATCGTAAAAGATTATTAAAAAAAGACGTTGTCGCGGCGCTTAAAAATGTCATAGTAAAAAACATTTTTTCGATAGAAAAGGTATTTGAAAAAAAAACAATCTTTCTTAGTCAGCAACGGTCAGAGCACATTTTTTAATTAAAAAACTGTGGTCGCGGCACTTTAAAAATTAAGTCTGTCGTAGTTAAAAGCATTTTAATTAGAAAAAAATACGAAGGTGGTGTTTTGGCGCGGCCATTGTAAAAGCTTATTTAAAAAAAAAGAAACGTCGCGGCGCTTAAAAATGTCATAGTCAAAAACATTTTTTCGATAGAACAGGTATTTGAAAAAAAACAATCTTTCTTAGTCAGCAACGGTCAGAGCACATTTTTTAATTAAAAAACTGTGGTCGCGGCACTTTAAAAATTAAGTCTGCCGTAGTTAAAAGCATTTTAATTAGGAAAAAATACGAGGGTGGTGTTTTGGCGCGGCCATTGTAAAAGCTTATTTAAAAAAAAAAGAAACGTCGCGGCGCTTAAAAATGTCATAGTAAAAAACATTTTCTCGATAGAAAAGGTATTTGAAAAAAAAAAAAACAATCTATCTTAGTCAGCAACGGTCAGAGCACATTTTTTAATTAAAAAACTGTGGTCGCGGCACTTTAAAAATTAAGTCTGCCGTAGTTAAAAGCATTTTAATTAGAAAAAAATACGAAGGTGGTGTTTTGGCTCGGCCATTGTAAAAGCTTATTTAAAAAAAGGAAACGTTGTCGCGGCGCTCAAAAATGTCATAGTAAAAAACATGTTTTCGATAGAAAAGGTATTTGAAAAAAAAACAATCTTTCTTAGTCAGCAACGGTCAGAGCACATTTTTTAATAAAAAGCTGTGGTCGCAGCAATTTAAAAATTAAGTCTGCCGTAGTTAAAAGCAGAAAATTAGAAAAAAATACGAAGGTGATGTTTTGGCGCGGCCGTCGTAAAAGATTATTAAAAAAAGACGTTGTCGCGGCGCTTAAAAATGTCATAGTAAAAAACCTTTTTTGTGATAGAAAAGGTATTTGAAAAAAAACAATCTTTCTTAGTCAGCAACGGTCAGAGCACATTTTTTAATTAAAAAACTGTGGTCGCGGCACTTTAAAAATTAAGTCTGTCGTAGTTAAAAGCATTTTAATTAGAAAAACATACGAATGTGGTGTTTTGGCGCGGCCATTGTAAAAGCTTATTTAAAAAAAAGGAAACGTTGTCGCGGCGCTTAAAAATGTCATAGTCAACAACATTTTTTCGATAGAACAGGTATTTGAAAAAAGACAATCTTTCTTAGTCAGCAACGGTCAGAGCACATTTTTTAATTAAAAAACTGTGGTCGCGGCACTTTAAAAATTAAGTCTGTCGTAGTTAAAAGCATTTTAATTAGAAAAAAATACGAAGGTGGTGTTTTGGCGCGGCCATTGTAAAATCTGATTTAAAAAAGGAAACGGTGTCGCGGCGCTTAAAAATGTCATAGTCAAAAACATTTTTTCGATAGAAAAGGTATTTGAAAAAAAAACAATCTTTCTTAGTCAGCAACGGTCAGAGCACATTTTTTAATTAAAAAACTGTGGTCGCGGCACTTTAAAAATTAAGTCTGTCGTAGTTAAAAGCATTTTAATTAGAAAAAAATACGAAGGTGGTGTTTTGGCGCGGCCATCGTAAAAGATTATTAAAAATAAGACGTTGTCGCGGCGCTTAATAATGTCATAGTAAAAAACATTTTTGCGATAGAAAAGGTATTTGAAAAAAAACAATCTATCTTAGTCAGCAACGAACAGAGCACATTTTTTAATAAAAACCTATGGTCGCGGCACTTTAAAAATTAAGTCTGCCGTAGTTAAAAGCATTTTAATTAGAAAAATACGAATCCTAGAAAAAAGCTTTTAATACAGAAGTTGTAGAAAATTTCCCTGGCTATCTGACGGTCACCTTAGATTTGACCTTGACTGGGACCTTCAAGGTCATTTGAAGGTCAAGTCGGTTTTTTCAAATGGAACTCCCTACTTTTAACCCCGGAAATGAAACAGCGGAAAATGTTTCATTCGGAGATGACATTCGGCACTTAAAAAATCATGATGTATAGATGAACTTAAGAGGTTAATTTTCATTTCATTTAGTTTCATATCATTTAAAAAAACTAGTGATGGGTAACGACTGGTCAAATAAAAAAACCTGATATAACATGGGGTCTAAATGCCCATAGCTTTGGGTATATATATTTTTTAAGCATCAAACATTTTTAATGATATTGTTTGAGAACTGTTGACATATTGGAGTAGGCTGTTGTGTGATATTCTCAAGCAATAAATACTCTTCACAAATACAGAGCGAAAAGTAGATTGCATTCGATCGGCTCATTTCTAAAACCGGTAATATTGCACATGAAGAAAAAATGTTCATATCACTGTGTTGGTGATCTAATTTTGAACAACTTTCAAATGTCCGTCCGTCCGCTGTCAGTCCGTTCGTTACATTTCTTGTAAGCACGATAACATAAAGATGAAAAGTCCGATTATATTAAAATTTGGACAGCAAGTACTGTTAGCTAGAGGAAGAACCCTATTGTTTTTTAACAAAATCTGTCAAAAAATAAAAAAGTTACTAATTTTTTTAATTAATTTTTTTTTTAATGTTTTGTAGTTAAACTAAAAATGTCTAAAACTAATATTATTTAGAAAAAGATACTGCGAATAGTATCCTATAGACTGTGCAACAAATATATAAAAAAGTGCAGTAAATCGACGAAGAGTATAATGGTTAGCTAAATATTGTCTAAATGTTATTTATGGCTTTATCTTAATTTTTTTCCTTCCCAATTCTTTGGAACTTCCTGCCACGTGTATTATTTTTGTTTTTAAGCGGTGCTCTGGGAATCTACAAAATATCACAATTAACCAGTATGTTACTGGTAAATAACCTCTACGCCTGTGACTTTTACGTCAAAGGATCAGTTAGAGGTTGCTTTTTTTAAATAAATGACACAAATAAGTATAGAAACTTGAAATTAAATATTTCACCGACGTTTCGGAAATCTGTTTTCCTTTTTCAAGGCTTTTTTGAAAAATCTTTTTTGCTGTGTATGATAAATGCACAGCTCTAAGAAAATACCATCACGTTCTTATGTAAATGTCGGAAACATAGAATTATACCAAAATTTTTACGGCTAATAGTACCTTTTGAGGATAACAAAACAAGAAAAATTTTGGATAAAGCCAGCAAATCAATTGTTAGGGAAAGTAGACAAAACTTTAAAAATAATCAAAGACAAACTGTTAAACGAAAATAATTTGGAAGCTAGAACTAAATTGAGTGTAAATACCATAATGGAACTTTTAACTATGTGTATAAAAACAACTTATTTTCAATTGGAGGATTTCGGTATGGCAATGGATTCTCTATTGTCACCGATTTTAAGCAATATATTTATGGAAGATTTTGAGACTAGACAAAATTGTGCATTCAAACCGGTTATCTGGTGGAGATACGTAGATGATATTTTTGCAATCTGGCCTCACAATATTGAGTTACTAGATAGTTTTTTTGGAACATTTAAATAATAAAAAACCTTCTATTAAATTCACTTTAGAAAAGGAAACTAGAAATGAATTACCATTTTTAGATGTTTTAATTAAAAGACTAAATGGTGCAATTGAAACAAGTGTTTATAGAACACCAATACATGACATACCAACAGATATTTTCAACTCAAATCGGTCGATGTACGTTAAGAGGGGTGTTATAAAATGTTTGTATGATAGGGCCAAAATTATTTCTTCTAATGATGAAATACTAAACAATGAGAAGCGGTTTATAAAAGAAGTTCTTGTAAATAACCAATACCCTGAGGGTTTTGTCAATATAACCTTCATAAATATTGAAAATAACATTCAGGTACGACAAAAACCTGAAAAGCGTTACACAGTGTTAATTCCTTATGTATGCGGATTATCCGAAAAGTTGCGCCGTATCGGTGATAGATTTGATAAGAGTATGGTATTTCAAACAAACAACACTTTAAGATCTATTCTGATAAAGACAAAACCGAAGAACCAAGAGCAATATTCAAAAAACTACATTTATAGTATTCCGTGTGAGTGCAACAAACATTACGTGGGTAAGTCATCTAGACCGTTTAGTGTAAGATTGGGTGAACTCCAAAATTATATCTGAAAAATTGAAATTCAGAGGTCCAAGATCTGCGAACACGCTTGGGAGAACAGACATAAAATAAACTGGGACTCGGCAAAAAATTTAACAAAAGAGGCAGATAGCAAAAAAAGAATAATTAAAGAATCAGCAATAATATTACTGAACGAGGATAGATGTGTGTCGAATTGTTTTGTAGATGTATGTACAACCTGGTTGCCAATGTTAAAAGAAGAACTTCACAAACTTAACATTGTATAAGAATTTAAAAAACTGTTAACTATGTCAACAGTTCTATGTAAATAGTACGTATCTATGGATATTGAATATAACAGACATTCTTAGGGCTGTGTATTTATCATGCACAGCAAAGAAGATTTTTCAAAAAAGCCTTGAAAAAGGAAACAGATTAGATTTCCGAAACGTCGGCGAAATATTTAATTTCAAGTTTTTATACTTATTCGTCTTATTTATTTAAAAAAAGCAACCTCTACTGATCCTTTGACGTAAAAGTGACGGGCGTAAAGGTTATTTATCAGTAACGTACTGGTTAATTGTGATATTTTGTAGATTAGATATTAATGGTTAGCTTGTTTAGTTTATGTTGTTATTTGGCAAAGAACGTACACACGACCTAGGTAACCATTCGTTGTCTTTGTATGATGCTTTTGTTCTTTTTAAATTTTGTATTATTTAGGGTTTATTTTATTGACTTACCCTTCAAGTCGTTAAGTATTTGTTACGTACTGGCACTACTTATTCATTCTTTTTGTGATGCTTTTTGGATTTTGGACCGAGTTGTTCTTTTTTTCTTTACTGACAATAATTAGTTGATACTCTAAGGTAACTTGCCAAATGTGTTGAATGGATTGCGTATGCCCTTAGATCGAAGTGCCGAAATGTGTATTGATGGAGATTGTGGTCATTTTGAACAATTTTTGTGACAAATCCAAAGGAATTGTTTTGTTATTGGGTGTTCCCTGTTGGTTAATAAAGGTATTATTGTTATTATTATTCTTATTCGCTGTTTTGTTCTGATATGTTTATTATTGTTTACATTACCTACCGGCTACCGGCATGGTAGCTCAATCGGCTAAGCATCTTAATGGCGAGCTCGCTTGGTCAGACTGCCTAACGTGTACTGAGTTCGATCTCCAGCACCGGCACTGGCAATGTTGGTGGGTAATGGATATTGTCTGCGTTTTTTCAAATATGTAACCCCCATCCAGGAAGCCTATGAGAGGCTTTGAATTTGGGGGTTGTCTACTATGTGTGGTGTTTATGTTTATGTTTATTGATTTCCATAGAGACCAAAAACTCAATTTTACTTAGTTTTTGATACCTGATTGGAAAAAATGATGCATGCGATTTTTCCTAATTTTGAATACACATCTCTGTTATCCTATCTCCCAGATGTACTGGGTGTTACAATGTCTCAAGAGAGAAGTACTGTATTTATCTTTTTACGTTGATTAATATGAATAAGAATTCAAATTAAAAAACAGAGTGTACTTCTTCTCATCTATCTAACGATTATAAAAAGTGTTGGCGCCTTTGATGGAGCTATAAAGATCAAAGACCCTGACACTTTTTATACCCAAAATAAGTCTGCAGTAAACTATATTCTGTCTATAATACATATATATTTATATTTTATATCTATTTTATACATTTAATAATTCATACTCACACCAGTAAAGAATTATAATTGTAATATGGAACTGACAAATGTCATTATGTAGAATATCTTATATATGCATTTGTTCACAAGTTATTCTGTTATCTTTTTGTAGTATTTTAGTACTATTGTTATTGTTATTGTTCTGTTGATTATTTACAAAATGTTTACCAAACAAGAACGAATTTATTTGATTTAATGTTATGGATTTGGAGACGTCTCTTATCAATATGCAATTGATTTTTTGCATGAAAAGTTCCCCAACACGCCAATCATTGCACAAACTTGTAAACAAATTTAATGAAGTTGGACCTGTATTGGATGTCAAAAAAACCAAGAAAAAATACAATAATGACGATGTGGCAACACTTTTGACAATAAATTCCATAATAGGCAATTCAAAATTATCTTTACGGAAACACTCACAAAGAATTTATATGGAACACAAAGTTGGCCATTTAAGCTAAGGTTCAGACACACTTGAAAATGGGGATGAAGAGAAGCGATTCAAATTTTCTTTATGGGTCGATGAGAATTACCTTGTAGAAATTTTTACAGAATATTCTTTTTTACTGACTATGTCACTAATGGGCTATTGTAAATCCAAACTATGTCATGTCAACGAAGTCAACGTGGGATTTTTTACGATCGAATCTTTGTCCATATTTCATGGAAGAAAATTTAAATCATGTTTATTTGGGCCTTTTGGAAAACTTTGTATTGTCATTTCTAAATACCCTGGAACCCCTCATTCACAGTTTTGGTACAGCAGTGATTGACAGATCACTTCGGTGATAGATGGATGGGAAGATATGATCCAATTAATTTTTCTGCAAGATCATCAGACTTTACACCCATGGATTTTTTTCTGTGGGGCGTGTAACTTAAATTTAAACAAGAAAATAGTTCTGGAAAATATTAAGTACAATAGTCATAACTAACTTTATGAAACTTGAAAGTGTTATCCATAATTCTTGGACAACAATCAGGATTTACAAAAAATCCTTACTGTTTGTGTGAATGGGATAATAATAATAATAATTTATTTATCCTGTAAGATCATGAAGATTTGGTATAGGACAAGTCAAGTTAGGATTAGGACAACAGAGATGAAGCAGATAAACAACCTAAGAGAACAGCAGTGGCGGCTCGTCAGGGGAGGCTGAGCCTCCCCTTGGAAGAACCACCATATCTTCAAAAGTAATATCTTAAAAAATTTCTACTATGGTATATCTCAATTTTCAATATTTTTTATTATTTATAATTCATTAATTAATTTTCAGTGTATATATAGAAGTTTTGCATTTCCTTTCCGCAAACATACCTATAACGTTACAGTCCGGATAGTCTTTGTATGCATATTTCCCGGTCGACCGGTCTTTTACTGAATGAACACTGCGGTTCGCTGGAGGCTAATACGAAATAGCTTCCAACTTTAACGCATTTACTTATAACATGAATGACCTTGAATTACTTTGCGCTTTGTAAAATAGCAACATTTCGAAAAGCCAAGTAGGAGGCTGGCCTCAGATCTCAGTTCTTTATAGCGCATGTGCAGTTCAGGAGTTCAGGTGATTAACAAAGAAAACGAACTGTCAGTTGCGTTTAACCGGTTAAGGTCAACTTGACATAAAAATACATAAAACGTTTGATAGGCGGGCTAGAAATGAGTGCTCTAGGTGAAAATATTCCCAACACATGTCTTGTTGTCCAGACGTGGTGGATTATCTGTTATTAAATGGATTTACTACTCTTACTTACGACGAAAATGTAAGAATTAAAAGAAATGCCAGGCACCAGCAATGCCTTCGTTAGTTTTTAAAAGTGGTAAACAAAACAGAGGGTTTTGTGATAACAATTATAAAAAAGTCGAGTGGTTAACGGCATCAACAGTTAGAAACAAATTATATTGTTGGAGATGTTTATTATTTACTAATGATCAATCCTCAATTTGGGGCAGGGCCGGGTTTAATAATTTGCAAAATTTGGCGCGAGGTTTAGAAAGGCACGAAAAATCACAGGAGCACATTTCATCTTGCATTAAATTCGAATTGTTTGGTAAACAAAATATTGTAAATTTCTTGGATTCTGCACATAAGAGAGAAATAGAAAATTTTAACAAAAAGGTCCGTGAAAATAGGGAAATATTGAAGAGGTTAATAGATGCCGTTATTTATTTATCTTCACAAGAAAATTCCTTCCGAAGACATGACGAAAAACGAGAATCGTACAATAAAGGAAATTTCAAAGAGCTGATAGATTTTTTAAAAACGTATGACCCAAAATTAGAGAACTTTTTGAATAACGCCACTATTTTTTCCGGAACGTCTAAATCTATTCAAAATGATCTAATTGAGAGTGTTAGCTCAATTTATGAAGAACTATATAATTGCGAATTTCTCTCATGGCAAATTGACGAAACGACGGACGTTACTTGTAAATCTCAACTTTCCGTAATTTTTAGATATGTAATGCACGTAGAAGTTATTGAAAGGTTTGTTGGTTTTCTTGATGTGAGTAGTGGAAGAAACGGAGAGTTTATTTAAATTATTAATCGACGAATTTGGTAAATTTGATTTGAAAAATAAATTAATAGCACAAACTTATGACGGCGCTGCAGGTATGTCAGGGCATCTGAATGGACTCCAAACAAAAATAAAAGATATTGCTCCTCAAGCTTACTTCATTCACTGTTACGCACACCAATTAAATTTAGTTCTGAGTAAAGCATGTAACGGAATTAAAGAAGTTAGAATATTTTTTCAAATATTACTGGTTTTTCGTCATTTTTTTCAAAATCTACCAAAAGAACTGATGTTTTAAATAGAATTAATATGAAACATAGAATTCCGACAAACGCTCCCACTCGTTGGAATTTTTCATCTAGAGTTGTTTTCACTGTTGACAAATACAGGAAAGAACTTATTAACGTTTTTAATTTTATTTCGAAAAGTGAAGATTTTTTAAATGACGATCAGACTTTACGAGCAGCTTACGGATTAAAATCATTATTGTTGGATAAAAATTTCATATTTTTTCTAAAAATAGACTTAATTCACTTATATCTAAATTAAAAGAATTTCGCAATACCGAAATACATTTCAATGCTTTATACAATATTTTTTAGAAAATGTTGAAAAAGTAGACGATGACGATGAACCAGAGCCACAATGTAAAAAGAAAAAGACAACATATAACTTTGACAGGGCAGATATACATTACAAACAAATTTTTATAGAAATTTTGGACACCATTATAGTCCAAATTGAAATAAGATTTTCTGAATTAAATTCTTTGCAATGTTTCGATTTAGTAAATCCTAATAATTTTACAATGTTTTCTAAATCATTTCCTGCTAATGGAGAAATTAATGGACCATTATCCTTTTTTTGACCGTATTTCGTTAAGAAATGAACTATGCGTGTTGTATTCTGAGCAGCAACTTTTAGCAAAATCAGAATCATCTCAAGAAATGCTTACTTTTATATATAATAACAATTTAAAAAGCTGTCTCCCCGAACTGTACAAACTTTTGTCATTAGTGTCAACAATTCCGGTAACCTCAGCTTCTGTAGAACGATCATTTTCAGCACTTAAACGCATAAAAACATTTACTAGAAACAAAATGAGTCAGGACCGCCTCTCAAATGTATAGCTTATTTCAATAGAAAAACGTTTTTTGTCAGAATTGAAGAAACACGATTCATTTTATGATGACGTAATCAACCATTTTGCTAGTTCCGATAATCGCAGGTTACCACTCATTTTATGTTATATTTTTTTATATAACTTGTTTCTCAGAACTATTTTAATTTTTATTAAAAGTTATAATTTTACACTCCTGGCAGTGATAATGAATACAATTTTCTGTTTGTAGAAAAACGCTTTAATTTTTTTACCAATACTATTTTTATTTTTATTAAAAGTTATGTAATTTAATTACAAGTGGGATAGTAGGCCTCCTTTGGATACCGATACTCAAGTCGTAAGAACGAGAATTTCATGAGAATGATTTTTTCATCTCATCATATTTTCTATTTCCTTTTCTTTCTATTCTTTTATTAGTTCTATTCTCTCAGGTCGTGAATCGGTATCCTGGCGAACAACCCACGGCAAAAAAATGTAACGCGCCGTTGTACTACCTCAGCGGTGGTGGGGAAATGCATAAATTGTAGTCATATTGCACATCAGTTGTCTTTCAGAATATCAAGCCTCCTCTGCAGACAATATCACGAGCCACCACTGGAGAAAAGTACTGGAACCTAGTCGTAGAAACGTCATTCATCCTTTACCACCTCTTCATTTAAAACTAGGCCTCATGAAGCAGTTTACTAATGCTCTCGACATAGTTGGATCATATTTCGATTACGTGCAATATAAATTTCCTAACGTTATTGAAGCAAGGTTAAAAGAAGGTATCTTCGATAGCCCACAAATAAGAAATTTCTTTTATGATGAGACATTCTTAACTAAAATGAATAAAAATGAAAAAGTGGCATGGCTACGATTTAAAGATATTGCTGAAAACTTTATTGGCAATAGAAGAAGGGATAATCATAAAAAATAGTTGCTAAATTGATTAAAAGCTAGGAACATTTAGGATGCAACATGAATTTGAAGTTACATTCCTGCATCTTGGCTACTTTTCGAATAATTATATATAAAAGATTATATCAAGATATTAAAGAAATGAAGCAACGCTATCAAGATAGATCGAATGTCAACATGATGACTGATTTTTGCTCCGTCCTCGTCTAGAGCACCGAAATACGCTATCTGTTACTCTCATTCTCATTGGTCTGGGCCAATTCATCTTCAGTTAAATTCACAATACACATTGTTAATATTCCCAAGAAATTCCCTTATCTTGCCCAGTCACCTCTAGAAGCACTCGCTTGTCTACCTACCCAAGCAGCACATAGGCAAGCTGAACGTACAAATCTCCTCTCATCAAGTTTTAGCATATTTAACTCTTTTAAGTATGGTGAGGTATGTGTGTGTCTAGGTGTATTATATATATCTTACACAATAATTTTGTATTTTCTGTGGGCGATACTTATCTTCTCCTGTGAGACTCGGCCCATAGATTGGGTCTCCATAAGTGAATGAAGATGATACCAATGCTTCTACTAGGGCAGATTCTACTAGCTCTAACGTGGAAGATCCTAGGTGTACTGTCGGGTTGAGATTTCTTATTAATTTACTTTATATGGTAAACCAATGAGCGAGCATTAGCTTAGTTTTATTTGGATTAATTGAGAGTCTACTGTTTTGGGACCACTTCAGAATTTTTTCTAGATCATCTTCTAATTTATTTGCTTTTTGATCAATATCCGATGGGTGTACTGTTAAGTATAACTATATATCATCAGCACATACATGCATGTTTGAGTCAAGTGGAATATATTGTAAAAATATTGATGAGCATGGGCTCTAGTATGGATCCTTGAAGAACCCCAGGCTGTATTAATAATATTCTTGTGAGAGATTGTGGCCATTTAGTTTGGTTATCTGAAATCTTTCATATAAGTAACTCTTGAACCAGGTAACTAAGTTTGGATCAAAGTTGTATCTTTCTAATTTATTTATTAAGGTATCAAAGTTGACCTTATCGAAAGCCTTGAACATGTCTATTAATATTAGTAGTGTGGCTTCACCTTCATCTTGATTTATTAAGATATCATCAGTAACAGAGAGAAGAGTAGCTGTAGTACTATAGCGAGCTAAAATGCTATTTCCATTAAGATATTCCATAAGTTCAGATGATAATGCTGCTTCAGCTAATTTTAGACAGGTGTTTAGGAGGCTTATATTTCTAAAATCAGATAATTCATTCGGATTAGGTTTCTTGGGTATAGGTCTGCCGATTGATGTTTTCCACCCTTTAAGGACCATGCCAATTTCAAAAGAGTAGTTTATTGTGTGCATTAGTGGTTCTAGACAAAAATTACTAGTGGAACATAACATTTTGGGGGGTGACATTGTCTATTCCTCAGCAGTACGGTTTTTGTTTTGACAATTCTGTAATTTTTATATGATTAGAGTTACCAACAGCTCCCCACCTTTTTGAATTTAACCACAGTTTTAGTTATTCTGCCGTGCTTAGCGAAAACGCAGAATTTGCAAAAAGTTTCAACAATGAGATTTTAGCATATACTGGCTTAAAATTCGGTTTTCTATCTGTAGAACTTAACAAGAACATCGTATGTATAGTAGAGTACAAATCAATTTCTATCTTTCCCTCCGTTGGCACTTTTATAGTAAAATATATGACCTTACCAGATATGTTACTTATGCCCTGTAGATTATGAATCCTCTTGTCGTCAAAAAATCGCCATGAATATAAGGGCACAAATCAAAATTATCTAACTAACCACACCACGCGATAGAGTCAATCATGAAGTATTTTTTATTCAAAAATCATTAAATTCTCTGTATAATTTCTATTTTTAAAATAAATAAAGAAACGAACTTTTACATAGGTTTATATAGTAGTAAAAATAAAAAATCCTCATTTTCTATGGTCGACTATGGCTGAAAATTAATTATTTTTCGTCTACTTTTCCATTCCCACGACGATATCTCTCAAACTATTATATTTATCAAAAAAATTAATTCTTTGTAAAATATTTGCCATATTTTCCAGATTACAATGGTTTTTAAATCAGAGAGAATTTAATAATCAAAATATTTAATAATGTGTAGTGTGATATCAATTTTCGAAGCTTATCAGCGGCATGCGTTTGTTACAGATTCTCGCTCTCCCACTCTTTAAATCTCTTTCAACACACTTCACTTCGCACCCGCAATGGCCTATCGTCAGATAGATTAGCGCGTGGTAACTCTCGTGGTTCATGATATTAATGAAATTTATGTCTTGAAAATGATTACTATGGAATAAATAATATAAGTATATTTGTTTAATATTAATTCAGTGTTATTTCGTCTTACATACAATTTTTGTGTAATAGATTAACACGTTATAAGAAACTCGAGTTCTCTGTTAGCAAGATACTATCAGCTGGTATGTATTTTTTTAATGGAATTTTCTACCGTATAGGTAACTGAAGAAGAAATGAAAATGGAAAGTACTACTGATACCGCAAGTTCTGAAAGTGAGATTGAGACAAAAATAAAATTTAAAGAAAAACAGATTCGTGAGAAGTTATGCTTAAATTGTATGAAGCCGGGCCCTGTAAACAAAGGTTTTGATAAATCGTTTGCAATATTTATTGATTGTTTAAAACTCCGTGAAAAAATAAGTAACCAAAGAGAAGATGATGTATATTCTAGAACTATGCAATTTCGAAAAACAAATCATTTTGGCTGTTTGGTTTGGCACCGAAATCGCTATTCTAGTTTTACTGGCAAAAGAAATATGGAACATTGAAGGAGAAAAATGGAGAAAGAGAAAGAAATTAAAAACAGTTCAGGTGGATGGAGTGCATGTCCATCAACTTCTTCAGGCGTGTCCTTGCGTAAAATCAATTTTTTTTCAATAAAATAGCTTTCTCAAGTAATGACCACGAACACAGAAAGAGAAATAAGACTATAAGCCCACCAAAATACCATAATTTTCTAAAGAATTTGTGCTAACGATTTAAATGCTATAGAAACAAAATATCATGTTTAATGTTTCTATAGTCACAATAGAAAATGCAAAGTTTCATGCCTCGTTTTCTGTTGGAATTAGAACATATTTTTCGTTTCTTTTTATAGATTTAACAATTTCGACTCCTTTGCCGGTAAATATATTTATAAGTAGTCTACCGATCTCTCTTTTAGACTTATATCTATCCATTCTAGATAGTTCTTATAATAAATTGACGACATACCATACCCTTTTTGCTTTAAAAACCGTTTCTCAAGAATTTTACATATTTTAGTAGAACTCCGTTGGTTGTCTGTCCGTTTTCCAGTTTTACTTTTATTGTTAGATAGACTGCTGCATTTTATATAGCGACTTTAGAAACATGAAATATGGTAATCAATTTCCATAGGTATTAAATCGTTAGCACAAATTCTTACGAAAATTATGGGATTCTGGTGGGCCAGTAGTCTTATTTTTCTTTCTGGGTCTGTGGTCATTACTTGAGAAAGCTTTATTGTTGATGCTTTTGACAAAAATACATTTCTCTATTAAAAAAAATTATTTTACGAAAATACACGTCGGAAGAAGTTGATGGACAGGCACTCGACCCATCTGAACTCTTTTCAATTTCTTTCCTTATTTCTCTCCTTAAATGTTCTATTTTTCTTTGGCTAGTAAAACTAAAATAGCAATTTCGGTGCCAAACCAGTCAAAATTGTTTCTTATTTGAATGACATAATGCTAGGATATAGATCATCTTCTCCTTGGTTACTTATTTTTTGACAGATTTTTAAACAATCAATAAATGTTGCAAACGATTTCTCAAAACCTTTGATTACAGGGCCCGGTTTCATACAAATTAAGCTAATATGTTACGAATCTGTTTTACATTAAATTGTATTTTTCTCAATCTCACTTTCAGAACTTGTGCTATCAGTAGTAATTTTCATTTTAATTTCTTCTGAAAAGCATATACATCAGTTACCACTATGGAAATTTAAAATACATACCAGCTGAAAGTATCTTGCAAACAGTGAACTATAGGGATTTTCTTATAACGTGTTAATGTATTACACAATAATTTTAGGCAGACCATAATTTTTATGTAAGTCCATATAACACTGAATTAATATTCTACAAATATCAATGACTTCAGAAAACTTGAAGTCATTGACAAATATACTTACATTTATTTCATAGTAATAATCATTTTCAAGGTATAAATAAATTTCAAAATATTATGAACCACGAGAGTTACTATGCGCCAATCTATCTAATGATAGGCCATTGCGGGTGCGAAGTGGGGTGTGTTGAAACATTTTCAAAGAGTGGGAGAGCGAGAATCTGTAACGAACACATGCCGCTGATAAGCTTCGAAAATTGATATCACGCTACACATTATTAAATATTTTGGTTATTAAATTCTCGAAAAATCTGATTTAAAAACCATTGTAATCTGGAAAATAAGGCAAATATTTTATAAAGAATATATGTTTTTGATAAATATAATAGTTTGGGAGATATCGTCATGGGAATGGAAAAGTAGATGAAAAATAATTAATTTTCAGCCGTAGTCGAACAGAGAAAATAAGGATTTTTTATTTTTACTGCCATATAAGCCTTTATAAAACTTCGTTTCTTTATTTATTTTAAAAATAGAAATTCTACAGAGAATTTAATGAATTTTGGATAAAATACGCTTCATGATTAACTCTATCGCGTGGTGTGGTTAGTTAGAAAATTTTGATTTGTGCCCTTATATTCATGACGATTTCTTGACGATAAGTGGATTCGTAATCCACAGGGCATAAGTAACACATCTGACAAGCTCATATATTTTACTCTAAAAGTGCCAACGGGATCAAAAACTAAGCGACTTTTGCCAACGCGAGCACTCTACTAATACCACCAAAACCATAGATATAAAGACCCTTATTGTGCCGTATCTAACGAAAATATAGGTCTATGCTTAGTGTCTGACATGCAAATATCACCCTTTATTTTTATTTAACTTTTTGGGGAAATTATTATTTATCCAGCAAAAGTCAACTATTTATGGCATAAAAATTGTGCCAACACCGTGTTGCTACGGCTGCAATAAAAAGAAAAAGCTGTTTTTCTCCATTATTACTTTTCTGTAGATACTGCGTTTTTGCTAATCACGGCAGTATTATTAGCATTCATATTGATGAAGTTAGTAAAAAAGTGCTTATTCTCCTCTTTTAATGCAAAATTGCAATAGTTTCTAATTTTGCAGAAGTATTGTCTTTGTGCTGTTTGTTTTGACTTCTTAGATTTAAGCCAGGCCTTTTGTTTTAATCTTTAGAGTAGGGTAGGAGTGTACCAAAGTTTATTAGATTTATTATTCTTAAATTTAATTTCTTTAAAAGGAGTTTGTCAAAAAGTTGCTCTAAGCATTGTTGTCTTACTTTAATTTTAAGTTTCAAAATGAAACCTAACGTAAAATCGAATTTTAACTGGAAATAAAATTTCATGTAGGTTTTTTGCAGCTTAAAAATAAAAGAGATTTATAATGAACTATGTATTTTAATTTCTTTATAATGACATTCAAACTGAAACTAAAGTGTGTACATTTAAAACTAAATCTAACCAAATAGTTGGGGAAAAGGCGTGCAATTTGACGAAGAAAAGTTACCGTCTGCAGTCGTTAATCGAAGCATATACCTAAAACTTTTTTCTCTCTGAAAATGTTTGCTATGGTGGGGGAATATGGAGTGAGGGACAATTTTTTTTTTTTAATTTCCTCTTCCGCACACCGACCGGAAGTTTTGTCTGCCAGTGTAATTGGGGTTTGTGGAGTACATGAACTAACTGCCTATGCGGACAGACATCGGTAAAAATTCGTTTAAAAAAATGTCCCATTCTCCATATTCTTTAGACGAATTTTTACCGATATCTGTCCGCATAGGTAGTTTGTATATGTACGCCACATACCCAAATTACATTAGCAACTTCCGGTCGCTGCAGGGTAGATGAAATTTAAAAAAAGAAATTCTCCCACCATGCCAAAAATTTCCAGAGAGAAAAAAGTTTTGTACATATATGCCTTATTTTATTACCGAGTGGCAGCCGGTAACGAATTGCACGCCATTTTCTAGATTAAAGAGCTAAGATGCATCTATGACATCGCCATCTTCTAATTCTAGTGAGGCGAGAGTTTCGGTTCCTTGAATAGCTTCTCCGTCCAAAAGGAATCTTATTTTGTCGTTTGGACTAAAACCAGCTCGGTTACAGTACTCCAAAACGAGTTTTTTTAGAGTGATGAATTTTCTAGTTCTACACAGCATCACACTTTTGTCTGGTCCAATTATTTCAAGTGTCACAAATTCCATACTTGTGTCTCGGCCTACCACCATTTTCCTAAAATTTAAACAAAATATTATCTGACAGAAATTTGCATTGTACAGTTACAACAGCAAAATAGAAAAGAAGTACAATGTTCTTACAAACAAAAACACGAGCTTGTCCGTTGCAAGAAGTTATTTTAAGTCCAAAAAATAACCAATACAGGTTCTTTGAATATTTTGTAACAATAGATAAAACTAAAGATTCACACAGTTTCTCCTTAGTTTATAATTAATCATATCAGTGGCGGCTCGTGATATTGTCTGCAGAGGAGGCTTGATATTCTGAAAGACAACTGATGTGCAATATGACTACAATTTGTGCATTTCCCCACCACCCCTGAGGTAGTACAATGGCGCGTTACATTTTTTTGCCGTGGGTTGTTCGCCAGGATACCGATTCACGACTTGAGAGAATAGAACTAATAAAAGAATAGAATGAAAAGGAAAATATGATGAGATGAAAAAATCATTCTCATGAAATTCTCGTTCCTACGACTCGAATATCGGTATCCAAAGGAGTCCTACTATCCCATTTGTAATTAAATTATATAACTTTTAATAAAAATAAAAATAGTTTTGGTAAAAAAATTAAAGTGTTTTTCTACAAACAAAAAATTGTATTCATTATCACTGCCAGGCGTGTAAAATTATAAGTTTTAATAGAAATTAAAATAGTTTTGAGAAAGAAGTTATATAAAAAAAATATAACCGTGGAACTCTATATTATGGAGAATTATAAAAATATTTCCTAAAAAATAAATAACACAAATAAATATTTTTTCTAAAATAACAACTACCTATATTAATCCCTGCTTTAAAGCCTGAATATTTTTATAAATGAGTGGTAACCTGCGATTTTTGGAACTAGCAAAATGGTTAATTATTTCATCATAAAATGAATCGTGTTTCCTCAATTCTGACAAAAAACGTTTTTCTATTGAAATAAGCGATACATTTGAAAGGCGGTCTTGACTCATTTTGTTTCTAGTAAAAATGGTTTTATGCGTTTAAGTGCTGAAAATCATCATTCTACAGAAGCTTACCGGAATTGTCTCAAAAAATAGTGGCGTTATTCAAAAAGTTCTCTAATTTTGAGTCATAAGTTTTTAAAAAATCTACCAGCTCTTTGAAATTTCCTTTATTGCACGATTCTCGTTTTTCGTCACGTCCTCGGAAAGAATTTTCTTGTGAAGATAACTATATAACGGCATCTATTAACCTCTTTAATATTTCCCTATTCTCACGGACCTTTTCGTTAGCATTTTCTATTTCTCTCTTATGTGCAGAATCCAAGAAATTTACAATATTTTGTTTACCAAACATTTCGAATTTAATGCAAGATGAAATGTGCTCCTGGGATTTCGTGCCTTTCTAAACCTCGCGACAAATTTTGCAAATTATTAAACCCGGCCCTGCCCCAAATTGAGGATTGATCATTAGTAAATAATAAACATTTCCAACAATATAATTTGTTTCTAACTGTTGATGCCGTTAACCACTCGACTTTTTTATAATTGTTATCACAAAACCCTCTGTTTTGTTTACCACTTTTAAAAACTAACGAAAGCATTGCTGGTGTAGGCCTGGCATTTCTTTTAATTCTTACCTTTTCGTCATAAATAAGAGAAGTAAATTCATTTAATAACAAATAATCCACCACATCTGGACAACAAGACATGTTGTTGGGAATATTTTCACCTAGAGCACTTATTTCTAGCCCGCCTATCAAATGTTTTATGTATTTATACATCAAGTTGTTCTTATAACCGGCTAAACGCAACTGTCAGATGTCAGTTCGTTTTCTTTGTGAATCACCTGACTCTTGAATGAGCTGTGCACATGCGCTATGAAGAACTGAGATCTGGAGACTAGCCTCATACTTGGCTATTCCAAGTGTTGCTATTTTACACGGCGCAAAGAAATTCAAGGTCATTCATGTTATAAGTAAATGCGGTAAAGTTGGAAGCTATTTCGTATTAGCCTCCAGCGAACCGCAGTGTTCATTCAGTAAAAGACCGGCCGACCGGGAAATATGCATACAAAGACTATCCGGACTGTAACGTTATAGGTATGTTTGTGGAAAGGAAATGCAAAAATGTTATATATAAACTGAAAATTAATTAATGAATAATAAACAATAAAAAATATTGAAAATTGAGATATACCTAATAGAAATTTCTTAAGATATTACTTTTGAAGATATGGTGGTTCTTCCAAGGGGAGGCTCAGCCTCCCCTGCCTCCCCTGACGAGCCGCCACTGAATCATATGTATATTGGCACAAGAAGTTTCAGCATTGCTTATGTTTTTTGAACCAATTTGTAAACATGTGTTATAAATCTCAGTTTTTTAATTGCGAACAACATTGTGGATAGTTATTTTGGCTATAACTTATCATTACCATGCACTTTGTCTAAGTATCAAGTCAGCTCATTATACTTATATGAAGTATAAAGTAAAAAGTATAAAAAAAAGCATATAATAAAAAGTCATTTGGTTTTGATGGCTTAACAGCCCAAGTTATCAAGAGCATTTCATTGAATATCATAGACATTTTACTAAGTTTAATTAACAGAATTATTGTAGGGGGATATTTCCCTGTGGAGCTTAAAAATTCCATTGTTATCCTGGTCTATAAAAAAGGCATGAAAAATGATATTGATAACTATAGGCAAATCTCGTTACTCAGTGTTATTTCTAAAATCCTAGAAAAAATTATCTGTAACAGAATAGGAGAAAAAAATAATATTTTAACTGACAGCCTGGCAAAACAGGCCGTAAATTTGGGGGAGGTGACTGAATACCTTTGCCCATTTGAAGATTTAACTTCTATAACAAAAAAAATGTTTTTACGAGAATGGAACAACTTATATCAAAATTCCGAAAAAGGGGCTTATTATAAGTGTATTGAGCCATTGCCTTCAAAAGAGCACTGGTACAAAAACTGCTATTCAAAAAATACAATCAGTAAAATATGTAGACTAAGATTCAATCATGCACTGGTACCATCATATCTATTTAGAATTAATAAGAGAGATAATGCGTTATGTGATTGTGGAGAAGTAGGGGATACGGTACATATGATTTTAGAATGTAAATTGAACGAAGATAATAATAAACATTTTTTGGATGTAATTTATAAATCAAATCTTGTACCATGTCCGTTTAATTTTATGCAATTGCTAGCATCAAGAAACATTTTTATATATAACCATTTAGTATGCCATATAAAAAAAATAAAATTAAAAATATAATAAATATGTAATATTTGTAACTTGTATTTAGAAATAAGTTTCCTATCGTCTTTCCTTCAATGTTAATCCATGTTATCCGAGGTCTAGTCAGTATGTGTGAAAATCGTCTATACGGACCCATAGACGTACCTGTATCACTGTCAGTTCCCAATTATAAGTTGAAAAAAAAAGAAGAAAAAAAGAAAAAAAATTATTAAATGAAATAAAAAAAAAATACACGAAAAAAAAATCTTTTTGAAAAAAAATACATATATTAAAAAAAAGGAATACATATTAAAAAAAAAAAAAACTGAAAAAATATCACAAAAAAAAGATAATGTTTGTATGTTTGTACTTATTCGTTTACGTAAATACTTATATGCTTGTTATATACAATAGAAAAATATGTAGTTAAAAAAAAGTGTACACATTGGTAACCAAGGAATAATGTGATAAGAAATAAAATTAAAAAAAATAATTATTATACTAGGAAACTTGGCGAATGGTCTTTGTAACCGTAGTCAACAAACCTGAAACACACACACACACACACACAACTGACAGCCAACATGGATTTAGGGGTGGGAGATCGGTAGAAACTGCCTCAATTAATTTATTTGAATATGTTTACAGAGTACTTGATAGAGGGAAATATATTGTAGCAGTGCTCTTTGATCTATCTAAAACATTCGACTCAGTAAATAAACAGGTGTTGTTTAACAAGTTAGAAAATATTGGTATAAGAGGTATCACTGTTGAACTCACTAAATCATTTATGGAGAATCGAACACTAACAGTCAAAGTCAACTAATCATATTCTACCATACAAGCAGTTACATTGGGAGTTCCGCAAGGATCTATTCTTGGACCGGTTTTGTTCTCCATCTACATTAATGATTTACCGAGTCATATTACCAGAGGAATAATTTTGTGTTCTTTGACATAATCATTTAATTGTGTACAATTTTCTCAAGAATTTTTGATGGAATAGTTAAAATGCTTACTTGACATAAGTCAGATATATTTTGAGGATTATTAACCTTTGGCAAAGGAGTAACTAGCGCATCTTTCCATTGTTCAGGGAAATACCCCTGTTCCAGGCATTGCTCGAGTTTTAGTCCCTGTTGCCCGTAGTAACTCCTGTACTCTATAGTTTGATTTTCTATCTCTGCACGTTGTGCGTAAATCTTTATGAAAAAAATTGAGAATATATACGTCATTTCAATACATCTTAGGAAAAATATTGGATTAGTTTTGCTTCCCCGTCCTAATCCTAATTAAAACAAAAGTTAAATAAATAAAAAATAATTCTCATGAGAATAATTACTTCAAAAATATATTACTCTAAGTAGTCTATTGTCACTTTCTTAAAAATATTCAGAAGCGGCACCATACTTAAATAATATTAGGGTACAAGGGTTACCAGTGGCGATAGGGGGCTAAAACTCGAGGAAAACATTTCTTTTCCTAGTGTCGATCTACTGATACCGAATTAGGCATAGACATAATTTGAAAATAGTAATTGATTTTTCCATTAAAAGAGTGCCTATGGGGTGGTCCACCCGGTGTAGGAACTGATGTTAAATTTAAACAGAGAATGACATAATGAAGTGATATTTTTACAGAATTCACATAGAATGAGTTTATAAAGTATCAGCAATAAAGTCCACTTTATAAGAAAGTAGTAATGCTAAACGACTTTCGCAAAAGCAATCATTTGATTTTATTTACCTGTCCTATTTGACTTATTTGTTTAAATTCCAAAATAAAGTTAAATTAAAACTTGGAAAAATGTTAAAAAGGATTTCCTGCCACATGTATTTTTTCTTTTTAAGCGGTGCTCGGGGAATCTACAAAATATCACAATTAACCAGTGTGTTACTGGTAAATAACCTCTATGCCTATGACTTTTACGTCAAAGGATCAGTTAGAGGTTGCTTTTTTTAAATAAACAACACAAATAAGTATAAAAACGTGAAATTAAATATTTCGCTGACGTTTCGGAAATTTAATCTGTTTCCTTTTTCAAGGCTTTTTTTGAAAAATCTTTTTTGCTGTGTATGATAAATACGTGAAGTTCTTCTTTTAACATTGGCAACCAAGTTGTACAAACATCTACAGAACAATTCGACACGCATCTATCCTCATTCAATAATATTATCGGGGATTCTTTAATTTTTCTTTTTTTGCTATCTGCCTCTTCTTAAAATATTTGCTGAGTCCCAGTTTATTCTATGTCCGTTCTTCCAAGTGTGTTCACAGATCTTGGACCTCTGAATTTATTTTTTTCTGATATAATTTTGATGTTCGTCCAATCTTACACTAAATGGTACAAATGTCTAGCCGTCACCCCGGAGAACTCACTCGTCTTCGTATGCTTTCGTTTTTTGTTTTGTCTACGCATTACACTCGGAGATCTGACTTTTATAACCTTACTTTCTATCGTTTGTTTTTATTAGTTAAGTTTGTGAAAATGGGTGACTGTGCAATAAAATGCAATATTTGTTTAAAACAATTTACATTAAAGTGCAATTTGTCGAAACACTCAAAGGAAGTTCATATTGAAACAATTCAATTTACTTGTTTTGAATGTGGCGAGAACTTTAAAAAGAAATTTAATTTAACCCGCCACATTAGTAGGAAACATACGGCTGTTAACAAAACTTTACCTCAGATTAAATGTGTAATGTGCAGTTATCATTGCGAGAAAAAAAATATGATAGATCATTATCATTCTGTCCATGTATCGGACAAAACAGACTAACAACGCAGTTACTCATTATAGGTGGAGAGCCGGCTGTATAGATTTCCTATGAATAAGATACAAAAAAATCTTTATGTGAGTGAGTAAGTACTACCACAGACTTACAGGGAGCCACTTTTCATTTTTGCAAATTTTTCCCGCGCCATGGAATTCTGACGTCACTTTCGGTCACGATTTTTTGTGTCATCGAATACATGAATAAAACTTACGTCAAAATGTAGGTTTTGAGGTATACAATGAGATTATAGTAGGCTGCCAGGCTTAATTTGCCCACAACCCTGAGACACCCTCGATTAAAGTAATTTTTTCTGCTTTCTTAAGTCATCGAATACATAAATTATTATTTTTTTTTAAGTTAAAGTACAAGCCTTCTAGTTATTAAAAAAAATAGGCTGCCTCTTCTTATTTGCCCGCATCCTCCCATTTTGACGTCACTTCCGGTAAAATCCCATGACACGGGCAAAATTTGCTTATATGAAAAATAGCTCCCTGTAGGTCTGTGGTAGTACTTACTCACTCATACAAAGTTTTTCATGTATCTTGTTCATAGGAATCTATACAGCAGGCTCTCTACCTATTATGTCACCGTGATGGGTTGTACAGAAAGTCTGGAAAAATACTCGGCATTTAAAGTTGTTAGGCAGTAATAAAATAAATGGTTACTGCCCGGCTAAATTAAATGTATGTGAGAACAGAGAAACTGGATACATTTAAGTCAATTTTACGAGTACTCATGTAGGTTATGGAATGGGTCTTGGGAGAATGACACTTTCCAAAAGCGAACAAGAAGAAAGCTCTGCAAAAATAAGCCAAAAAATTCCATTTGACGAAATTTTAAATACGGTAAGAGATAGCATATCCAGAGATACTTTAGAACGTATCCAGAAAGTTGCCAATAAAGCCACAAAAAAGCTTTATATCGACAAAAAAGAAAAAAAAAATCCTCAAACAATCGCCACAGCCTCCCTACACAGGAAGAAAAGATATAATTGCAATGAATTTACTAGTTGATAATAATATGGTTTTATGAAGTATAATTTTAGAAATATTTTATAATGAATACACATTTTTTAATTTTGTTTTAAATAGAAGAAATTAGTTTTGTTCTGTGATAATTTTTTATGTTATTAGCCTAATTTCCAGCTAAGTGCTCCGAGGTGATATTAAGGTTATACTACTAGTTGCTGTCACACTCGGAGAACGCAGTTGACTTTCGTGAGTGCTCCGGGGTGACGGCTAGACGTTTGTGTTGTCTAAATGGTCTGGATGACTCACCCACGTATTGTTTGTTGCACATGGAATACTATAAATGCAGTTTTTTGAATTTTGCTCGTGATTCTTCGGTTTTGTCTTTGTCAGAATGGATCTTAACAATCAGGTAAGACAAAAACCTGAAAAACGTTACACAGCGTTAATTCCTTATGTATGCGGATTATCTGAAAAGTTGTGCGTCATCGGTGATAGATTTGATATTAGGACAGTATTTCAAACAAACAACACTTTAAGATCTATTCTGACAAAGACAAAACCGAAGAACCACGAGCAAAATTCAAAAAACTGCATTTATAGTATTCCGTGTGAGTGCAACAAACAATACGTGGGTGAGTCATCCAGACCTTTTAGTGTAAGATTGGGCGAACATCAAAATTATATCAGAAAAAATGAAATTCAGAGGTCCAAGATCTGCGAACACGCTTGGGAAAACGGACATAGAATAATCTGGGACTCGGCAAAAATTTTAACAAAAGAGGCAGATAGCAAAAAAAAGAAAAATTAAAGAATCCGCGATAATATTATTGAATGAGGATAGATGCATGTCGAATTGTTCCGTAGATGTCTGTACAACTTGTTTGCCAATGTTCAAAAAAGAACTTCTAACAACCCCTAACTGATCCTTTGACGTAAAAGTCACAGGCGTGGAGGTTATTTACCGGTAACATACTGGTTAATTGTGATGTTTTGTAGATTCCCCAAGCACCGCTTAAAAAGAAAAAATACATGTGGCAGAAAGTCCCAAAGAATTGAAGAAGAAAAAAAAATGAAGATAATGCCACAAATAACATTTAGACAATATGTTAAAAAGGAGTGTTGTTTATTTTTAAAGACGATAGAATGAATGAATGAATGATCAGTGGGCTTGAAACTTGGTGCACATATCTTATAGTTTTTTGTGAAGCGAAGCCAAAAAATTATTTTACGAACTTTTGCTCTCGTACACATTGATTCAGAATTGTATTTTGTTAACTCCTTTAATAATGGAGTGGTGGTAGGGGTGACAGATGTCATAAAAAAAATGTAAGACCTTGGGTTCTAGTATCGATATCCCTGTATCTTTTTTATTTCAACAAAACCGAAGTAAAACAGCCAAACGTTTATATCGTGAACGGTTTCGAAACAGGCCGGCGCCGTCAGACAAAATATTTGCAAAATTGGCAAGAAATATGGGTGAAAGTGGAAGTTTAAAAAAAAAAAGAAACGTTTTTAAACCCAGAACCGCACGAGATGAAGAACATACAGTTGACGTAAATCCAGTTTCCATGGTAATGGAATACTCAGTAGACATAAATACCATTATTGACCTTAGGATAATCCTCAGTGGCTTTAAGAAACTAATTTCCAAAATTAATGTATGGTGCAGAATTCTTAAAGAACAGATTACAGGACCAAATCTTCACGATGACACACTTACCAGAGATATCTACAGTTTTTAAGAGAAGAATTGTTAAATTTCAAAGAAGACGTACCAGTACATATTAGGCATAATATGATATTACAAGATGGGGCACCGCCACATAATGCTATAATTGTAAGGAACCTGCCAAATCTCCGGATCATACAACGGTGGATTTTTTCCTTATGCCCTATGTAGAAGAAAGAGTTTACTTTATACCTCTAAATCCCGTCGTAGATTTTAAAAATAGAATATGAGTTGAATGTTGCTGATTAAATGTTGAAGTTTTTGAACATGTATGTATCCAAGGCGTGATAAACAGAGGGCAATTATGTTTAGTAGCGATCGGAAAGCCTCCTCGAACATGTGAAGTAATAAATAATATTTTTATCTTCTTAATTGTTAATTCGTTTCCTTAAGTGTTAGTAGTTTTTTTATTGGTAATTATTATGTATTTGTAACTGTCCATAAATTAATGTTATGTCCAATTTTTCACCATTAGTGTAAATCTATTTATAAGTATAGCATAAAATAAAAACTAATAACACAATGTCACAAATAACAGTATTTTCAATTTTACGTTACTAACAATATCAAAATTGAATTGTTTCCATAGCCAATTAAGTGTATACTTTTTCTACACAGGTGAATGCAGAAAAATAATGGACAAAACAATCGACAAAAAAAGTACCATTTAAAAAAACGAAATTGACTATCGTTACTTTCACATATATGATCACAGGGACGATTTAAGGACATCATTTGATAGACCTTAACAAGTGATTTACAAATGTATAGACCGTACCAAACTTATAGCAGTTTAACTCGTAAAACAGAGAAGCGCTCGATCTAATAAAGACATGACGTTCACCTGCTTGACAAGAACTTAAAGTATTAGTATTTTGCTTTTCCACCAAGGCTACCCAAGGCTACAAATAATTGGGGACACATAATTAAATTGGATTGGCTAAAGTCTTATTGGATACTTATTGTTAGTTAAATCTTATTGAGCAACAGGCATACTTGCTTGCAAACAAAATAGTATATTCTTAATATTATTATCTAAATTGCCGACTACTGTGCAAAAAAAAACCACGAGTAAAATTGGACGCCGGAACTTTTGGCTCGAAACGCTGCCAATACCGTTAGAGTTATTAAAAAAATGGACATAGACAATTTTATGGAGAATTGAATTTTTTATAAGAAAGTTAGGGATGGCATATGTCTATCTTCATTACTTTAGGTGTGAGAGTGATTGAAAGTTGAATACAAAATTTACAGTTGTCCAGTGCACGACTTTCAACCATCTTCTCGCCAAAAGTATTTAAGGTACACATATGCTACCACTGAACCATTTTTATAGAAAATTTAATTTTCTATAAAATTGTTTACGTCCATTTTCTTCGTAACTCTAATGGATTTTACAGCATTTCAAGTTAAACGTGCAGGTGTTCAATCACTGAAGAAACTGTGGTGGAAAGACTATTCTTCCAAAAGCGCAAGCCAAACATTCGACAGCGTTGTACATCTCTATCATCGTCGTACAGCTACATTAAAATGAAACGGAAGGAGGTACACAGATTAATGACAGACGTCGTAGTAATCGCTCGCATGTCGATAATGTAGAAGAAAGATATTCACTTGTTGATGGCATTTCGTAGCTTAGCTGGACACTTTTACAAATCAGAATGCTATAAGTTTGATATAGAGTTTATATGGTTTGTTTTTTGTTGAAATAAAAAAGATACAGAGGCACGAATACCAAACTGGAGTTTCTTGACTCCTAGTTGTTTGCTTCACTTATTTACCCCTATTTCGCTCCCAACCCTTCAACGGAATAAGCACAAAATACAATCTAATTCAATATAGGTATCATTAAAATACATATGTGTTCCAAATTTCAAGTGAATGTATTAATTTGATTTTGTTAATCCCCTTAAAGAGCAGAGTGGCGGTGATGTAGTGGTGGTAAAAAATTGAGGCTTTGGTTTCAATTATATACACCAAATCCCTAGTGTCTGGACTCTTGCCAGCTACGTTACTTATTTATCCCCAACCCTTCACCAGAGTGAACTAAAAATATATTCTAGTTCCAGATCCCGTTATAATACATAACTGTCTCAAATTTCAAGTCAATAGGTATCTTAAACCGTTACCGATCTGTTAAGCAGATCGACAGACATACACTTTTTTCTTTGAATTTAAAATCTCGATGTTTCAAGACATTCTAAACCTATTTCAACAAAACAAAACAATATTTTTTTTTACAATTACTATACTTCCATTCTACTACGTGGATGTGGAAGTAAAAAATGATTTTGTGCTGGTTTAATTGAATCAAGTAAAGTTAAAAGTATCATGGTAAAATTAAAGGTATTACTAGAGTGTTGAAAATTGGTATTTATACATGTGTAAAATTTAAAAATAAGCAATTGTTCTCTTTAGCATTTTCCGAGGTTTTTAGAGATAACCCCAATTATTGTCATTTTAAAAAGAATGGTTGAGTGGAAGAGCAAACCCCTGTCCTTCGTACAATTTGTTTGTTAGGGATAATTCAATGATAAAATTCACATAGGGTAAATTTTTCTTTTATGTAAATATTCCTATCAATAAAATCATGTAAAGCAAATGATTGCTTTTGTCCTTGACATTTGATATTATTTTTCAAGCAAACACAACTGACAAAATCAAAATGAATTTAAATTAATTAATAGAAATATTTCCCATATGATAGCGACTTTATTAGTGGCTCTATATATAGGATTATTATGTTTTCTAGAAGTTTATATTTTTCAAGCAAACATTCTTTAGTCAGATTTCAATCAATAACACTCGCACGGCGTTACTGCGTGGATAACAAAATGGAGGCTAAAGTGAAATTATACTATTTACTTGAATAATATTTACTTTACAAGTCGAATAATACAAATTTTCCTTCAATTTTAACAGTATCTTACCTGTATAGTTGCAAATTTAATTAACTTCTAACAATGTTCTTAAATATACAAATTTTAACAAATTGCGTCGAACTCGGCTGTCGCGTCAACAAGATGGAACTACCAAACGGAACTGGAACTAGAGAAGTCGCGTTGGACGCGGAAGGGACGCTATAAACTGCTGCAATAGTGCAGTGGCGGGAAATTCGATAATTTCAATCACCGCAGTGACTGACGAACTTCGCGTATAACTTAGAAAGACAATATTCATTATGATATCGGTCGGTTTCGTTATGTGGCAGAAAATATTGTATGTTTGAATCACTGATTGTTAAAACTATGTACAAGATTCTCCAAAAGTCTGGAAACGGCCGATTTTCTCCAAAACAACGTTTTGAAATGTTTCTTATAAAAGTTTCTGATAGATTTAACAATGTCAAAGAAAATGGGTAAAGATCGGCCTTTTTTCGCCTATCACAATCGTGAAAATAAAAAGTTTTTATTTGAGCCATTCTATTATATTTATATTTAGTTTATAGCGTTCAACATTATGTTTAAATAACATTGATATAAAATATCCTACAGGAAGTTGCATGAAGAATGTCTCAAACAGGGCATAGTTATTAGTTTTCTAACGACGTTTTCGACGTTTCTTCGAACTTTCAGTAACTATTTCATTATAAAGCGCTCAGTGAATCACAATTAATTCACGATTAGAAAAAAGCTTATAAACTCTACTATTATAAGCACAGATCGGGAATTGGTGCCAGAGACGGCTCTCATGTAAACGTAATATTATACAGGGTGGGCCTTTGAAAACGAAACACGCCTGTTTTGCGACACTTAGAGCGACCCCTCATTTGAAGCGCCTTCCACTTCTCTATGCGACAGCATGATCGAAATGAGCTTTTTTTATTTTTACTTCCACATCCACGTAGTGGAAGTACTTATAAGTAATCTTAAAAAAATTTTGCAATTTTTTTTTTCTTGAAATAGGTTTAGAATATCATGAAACGTCGAGATTTTAATTTTGAGCGAAAAAAAAATTTCTGTCTGTCTGTAGCTTTTTTTGTCCGCACGATTTCTCCGGAACGGATTAAGATATTGACTTGAAATTTTGTACACGTATATACCATAACGAGATCTGGAAATGGATTGTTTTTTGAAGATATCCGGTAAAGGGTTGGGGGATAAATAGGGGTAAATGGTGGAAAATATGTAAAGCA
The DNA here is from genome assembly GCA_963583905.1 of Stenurella melanura. NCBI lineage: Eukaryota > Metazoa > Arthropoda > Insecta > Coleoptera > Cerambycidae > Stenurella > Stenurella melanura. The sequence goes on along the minus strand of OY757318.1, from coordinate 89,396,119 downwards.
AGCTGATAAGAGTACAGAAACTTGAAATTCGTTGTATCTACTAGAAGCCAAGGCCTCAGATTTTTTTATAATATTTTTCAACCACCCCTGCTCCATTATTGAGAGGGTTGGTAAAATAAAATTGAGATATTCACTTGAAATCTGTATGGATGTATGTATTATAACGACATCTGGAACTACATTATATTTTGGGATTATTCTGATGAAGGGTTGGGGGTTTAATAGGGGTAAATAGGGGAAAATAAATAAAGCAATTAGGTATTTGTACTAGAAGCTAAGGCCTCAAAGTTTTTTATAATATTTTCCATTCCAACACCACTCCCCACTTCATTTTTAATATTATTCCGTTGAAGGGTTGGGGGGGTAAATAGGGGGAAATACTCCCTTATTACAAAAGTTGATACAATTAAATTGAGATTGTCACTTGAAATTTGGTACACATAGGTATTATAACGACATCTGGAACTAGATTATATTTTGACATGATTCCATTGAAAGACGTAAATAGGGAAAAATAAGTAAAGGAAGCTGTAAAAATACAGAAACTTGGAATTTGGTGTATACAGGGTGTCCCAATAAAAATTCCCAGGCCAGATATTTTCTAAACGAATAGAGATATTTTAATTCTGTTAAAGCCAATTTGTAGAGCATAAAGAGAGCTTCATTTTTGAACATAATTGTTTTTTTAATATATCAGTATATACATGGCGCTGTGCTATACAGAAATATTTCGATGGGAGAAACTTTAAAATGGGGTTTATGTGAAAGAAAATGCATTTCTAAGCAGATTATGTTGTAAAAAGAAATACCATAAAACTAACCGTTTTCGAGATATTGGAGTCCAAATGTTGGCATTTGCCAATACTGAATAATTGTAATCTCTTCAACATTTCAGTCCTTTAAGTGGGACAATCTGTATTTAATTTACAAATTTTAGAAGAAAATATTTAAAGAATTTTTCATATATTATGAATTAAACATATTTGAAGTAACCCTTGGGGAAAAAAACTAAAAATATTATTTATCATATAATTCAAACATTTAAGCAATAAAAAAACAAATACGAACCTAAAACAATTTTTGCGAACTAATGAAATTAAAATAACTATTTTAATAGGTGTTCAAAATTATTGCCATTTTCATTAACACACATCGTAAACCTATTAATTAGTTCAGATCTACAAACTTTTAATAACGTATGCCAATTAATGGCGGCAACACTGGCATACATTTTTTTATAATGATCTGCCATGTCTTCTGTTGGTTCTTTGTACACTTCACTTTTTAAAAATCCCCATAAATAATAGTCTAATGGAGTAATGTCAGGAGATCGAGCGGGCCATCAAAGTACTCCATTGGTACCAATCTATCTTCATGGGTATGTTTGATTTAAATAATTAATAACGTTGTAGTGATTATGTGGGCCCGCTCCATCCTGATGAAACCACATGTTATCCAACCGAACGGGCAAATTCCTTAATAGTACTTGTAAATCATTTTGCAAAAATTGTAAATATCTTTCACCTGTTAAATTCTCATGGTAGAGGTATGGGCCAACAATGTAACCATTAACGATACCACACCAAACATTTACTCCAAAACGATTCTGGGATCTGGTATGTCTCATCCACCTAGGATTCTCTTGAGACCAGTAACGACAATTATGTGTTGCGATTACTCCATTATTGTGGAATCGACTTTCATCACTCCACATAATTGTATCTAAAAGATTTGGATTATCTTCTAAAAGAATTGAAAATTGCCAAAAAATCTAATCTCTGCTCATTGTCCCCTGGAATCAAATGATAACTTTATATGGAAAAAAAATTGTTTGTTTTAAGAATTCTGTGGCAGGTGGAACGTGCAATATTTGTTTCTTCCGTCAACTTGCGTACTGACATGTTTGGGTTATTTTCTACTTAATGTAATGCCAATGCAATATTTTCATCAGTTGCAGTTCTTTTTCTTCTTGTTGTTTTTGGTTTCTTAAAACCTCCATAATTTTTCAAATTAGAACGCAAACTTAGAAAAGTTTTCCGATCTGGTAAAGGTCTGTCAGGAAAACGTATTTCATATAAACTTACAGCTCTTGAAGCATTTTTAGGGCATTCCCCATTAATTAAAATCGTGTTTAATTTATCTTCATTTGTTAGAGAAACCATATTTAATAATAAATATTCACAAAGAAAACAATAATTAGGTACAATAATACAGTCCTATTGTCACACCAATTAACAAAATGTGATTGAAATTGAGAAATGTCAAAACTATTATTCCAAAGGTAACTTTAATTGTATTTAATTTATAAGGTATAAGGGTTATTATACTCACTAGATATCAAATATTTTTAATTATAATCTAACCTAATAACAAAGTAATTAGGTACCTATATGAAAAGTTCTTTAAATGTTTTCTTCTAAACTTTGTAAATTAAATACAGATTGTCCCACTTAAAGGACTGAAATGTTGAAGAGATTACAATTATTCAATATTGACAAATTCCAACATTTGGACTCAAATATCTCGAAAAGGTTAGTTTTATGGTATTTTTTTTAGAACATAATCTGCTTAGAAATGCATTTTCTTTCACATAAGATCTCAGATTTCTTTCTAATATTTTTATGATCAATAATTTCCAGATGCTAAAGTGCAAATATAGTAAAGATGCTTCCTTTAAAGTGAATTGGATGAAAAATCTGGATGTGGAAGTAGTGATTCTTTAGGCAGCAGTTTTTTTTTTCGTCCCTATGAAAACCACCTTCTAGATTAACTAAGGTGGGGGTGTTGTTTAAGAAAAATTCTAAAACACGTCACCTTTTATCTTTTGAACGGCACATTTTGATGTCAAATTTTACTTTTTCAGGTCAATCCCCTACCTCCAACAAAAACAAAAATTACGGTAAGGTGGTCGAGTGACCCCTCACTTTAAAGGTTTTTGATTCTCTCTGCGAGTGCATGATTGATTGTTTTTAGGTTTGCTCGTGTTTTGTTTTAAACAACTGATTAATATGCTTATTAATTTAAATTTTTAGAAAGTATGCAATACATTTCTATTTACCTTCGGTGTTTATAAAGACCTACCGAGCCTCAGATACAGTGATTTGAAAGCCCTTCCTGCCCTGAATACTAAACTACTAATAAATTTGAGAAATTTTAACCGTTTAGTATTCAGGGCAGAAAGGGCTTTCAAATCACTGTATCTGAGGCTTGGTAGGTCTTTATAAACACCGAAGATAAATAAAAATGTACTGCATACTTTTTTTAAATTTAAATTAATAAGCATATTATCAGTTGTTTAAAGCAAAACACGAGTAAACCTAAAAACAATCATGCACACGCATAGAGAATCAAAAGACATTTAAAATGAGGGGTCACTCGGCCACCTTACCGTAATATTTCATTTTTGTTCGGGTTGTTGGGGGGGTAGGGGGTTGACCTGACAAAGTCAAATTTGACATCAAAATGTGCCGTTCAAAAGATATAAGGTGACGTGTTTCAGGATTTATTTTGATCTTATTTTATTAAGGGGTTGGGGGTAAACAGTGGTAAATAAGCAAAGCAAGCTAGTAAGAACCCAGAAATTTAAGATCTGGTGTCTATACTGAAAACCAAGGTTTTACCTATTTTTTAATGACATTTCCACCCCCACCACCCCACTCCATTATTAAAGGGGTTAATAAAATATAGTTGTGATTTAGTGTGTACAAGACCAAATGTTCTCAAGAAAATTTCCCTCATCCCCATTAAACATCGGTTCGTCGAAAAAGTGTTGAAGTGGCATATGATTTCAAGTATTATATTATCAAAAATTTATGAGTAGTTGTTTCCACAAATATAAAACAAAAAAATAAAATGAAGGCATATTGATAAGGGTGCTCTCGTATAAAGAGACTTGATAGGAAATCTGGGTGTGGAAGTCAGTGGCGGCTCGTGATATTGTCTGCAGAGGAGGCTTGATATTCTGAAAGACAACTGACGTGCAATATGACTTCAATTTGTACATTTCCCCACCACCCCTGAGGTAGTACAACGGCGCGTTACATTTTTTTGCCGTGGGTTGTTCGCCACGATACCGAATCACGACTTGAGAGAATAGAACTAATAAAAGAATAGAAAGAAAAGGAAATAGAAAATATGATGAGATGAAAAAATCATACTCATGAAATTCTCGTTCCTACGACTCGAGTATCGGTATCAGAAAGGAGCCCTACTATCCCACTTGTAATTAAATTATATAACTTTTAATAAAAATAAAAACAGGTTTGGTAAAAAAATTAAAGTGTTTTTCTACAAACAAAAAATTGTATTCATTATCACTGCCAGGAGTGTAAAATTATAACTTTTAATAAAAATTAAAATTGTTTTGAGACAGAAGTTATATAAAAAAATATAACCGCGGAACTCTATATTATGGAGAATTAAAAAATATTTCCTAAAAAATAAATAATAAATATTTTTTCTAAAATAACAACTACCTATATTAATCTCTGCTTTAAAGCCTAAATATTTTTATAAATGAGGGGTAACCTGCGATTTTCGGAACTGGCAAAATGGTTGATTACTTCATCATAAAATGAATCGTGTTTCTTCAATTCTGACAAAAAACGTTTTTCTATTGAAATAAGCGATACATTTGAGAGGCGGTCTTGACTCATTTTGTTTCTAGTAAATGTTTTTATGCGTTTAAGTGCTGAAAATGATCGTTCTAGAGAAGCTGAGGTTACCGGATTTGTTGACACTAATGACAAAAGTTTGTACAGTTCGGGGAGACAGCTTTTTAAATTGTTATTATATATAAAAGTAAGCATTTCTTGAGATGATTTTGAATTTGCTAAAAGTTGCTGGTCAGAATACAACACGCATAGTTCATTTATTAATGAAATACAGTCAAAAAAAGGATAAGGGTCCATTAATTTCTCCATTAGACTAGTAGGAAATGATTTAGAATACGTTGTAAAATTATTGGGATTTGCTAAATCGAAACATTGCAAAGAATTTAAATCAGAAAATCTCATTTCAATAATGGTGTCCAAAATTTCTATAAAAATTTGTTTGTAATGTGTATCTGCCCTGTCAAAGTTATATGTTGTCTTTCTCTTTTTACATTGTGGCTCAGGCTCATCGTCATCGTCTACTTTTTCAACATTTTCTGAAAAAATGTATAAAGTATTGAAATGTATTTCGTTATTGCGAAATTCTTTTAATTTAGATATAAGTGAATTAAGTCTAATTTTAGATTATGTTATATCAGTTAGTTTATTCTGTAAAATTTGGAAAACAACATCAGTTTGCTCAAAAATCATTTTAAAAGCCTTTAGAAAAAATATGAAATTTTTATCCAACAATAACGATTTTAATCCGTAAGCTGCTCGTAAAGTCTGATCGTCATTTAAAAAATCTTCACTTTCCGAAATAAAATTAAAAACGTCAATAAGTTCTTTCCTGTATTTGTCAACAGTGAAAACAACTCTAGATGAAAAATTCCAACGAGTGGGAGCGTTTGTCGGAATTCTATGTTTCATATTAATTCTATTTAAAACATCAGTTCTTTTGGTAGATTTTGAAAAAAATGACGAAAAACCAGTAATATTTGAAAAAAATATTCTAACTTCTTTAATTCCGTTACATGCTTTACTCAGAACTAAATTTAATTGGTGTGCGTAACAGTGAATAAAGTAAGCTTGAGGAGCAATATCTTTTTATTTTTGTTTGGAGTCCATTAAGATGCCCTGACATAACTGCAGTGCCGTCATAAGTTTGTGCTATTAATTTATTTTTCAAATCAAATTTACCAAATTCATCGATTAATAATTTAAATAAACTCTCCGCGTTTCTTCCACTACTCACATCAAAAAAACCAACAAACCTTTCAATAACTTCTCCGTGCATTACATATCTAAAAATTACGGAAAGTTGAGATTTACAAGTAACGTCCGTCGTTTCGTCAATTTGCCACGAGAAAAATTTGCAATTATATAGTTCTTCATAAATTTTGCCTTTAATAATCGAGCTAACACTCTCAATTAGATCATTTTGAATTGATTTAGACGTTCCGGAAAAAACAGTGGCGTTATTCAAAAAGTTCTCTGATTTTGGGTCATACGTTTTTAAAAAATCTATCAGCTCTTTGAAATTTCCTTTATTGCACGATTCTCGTTTTCGTCATGTCCTCGGAAAGAATTTTCTTGTGAAGATAAATATATAACGGCATCTATTAACCTCCTTAATATTTCCCTATTTTCACGGACCTTTTCGTTAACATTTTCTATTTCTCTCTTATGTGCAGAATCCAAGAAATTTACAATATTTTGTTTACCAAACATTTCGAATTTAATGCAAGATGAAATGTGCTCCTGGGATTTTTCGTGCCTTTCTAAACCTCGCGATAAATTTTGCAAATTATTAAACCCGGCCCTGCCCCAAATTGAGGATTGATCATTAGTAAATAATAAACATCTCCAACAATATAATTTGTTTCTAACTGTTGATGCCGTTAACCACTCGACTTTTTTATAATTGTTATCACAAAACCCTCTGTTTTGTTTACCACTTTTAAAAACTAACGAAGTCATTGCTGGTGTAGGCCTGGCATTTCTTTTAATTCTTACCTGTTCGTCGTAAGTAAGAGTAGTAAATCCATTTAATAACAAATAATCCACCACGTCTGGACAACAAGACATATTTTCACCTAGAGCACTCATTTTTCACGTGATTCACAAAGAAAACTAACTGTTAGTTGCTTATAGCCGGTTAAGTTGACGTAAAAATACATAAAACATTTGATAGGCGGGCTAAAAATGAAAAAAAGCACTCATTTTTAGCCCGCCTATCAAATGTTTTATGTATTTTTACGTCAACTTAACCGGCTATAAACAACTAACAGTTAGTTTTCTTTGTGAATCACCTGAACGACCTGTGCACAATGTGCACATGCGCTATAAAGAACTGAGATCGGAGGCTGGCTTCCTTTGGCTATTCGAAGTACTCTGCTATTTTACACAGCGCAAAGAAATTCAAGGTCATTCATGTTATAAGTAAATGCGTTAAAGTTGGAAGCTATTTCGTATTAGCCTCCAGCGAACCGCAGTGTTCGTTCAGTAAAAGACCGGCCGACCGGGAAATATGCATACAAAGACTATCCGGACTGTAACGTTATAGGTATGTTTGTGGAAAGGAAATGCAAGACTTTTATGTATACACTGAACATTAATTAATAAATTATAAACAATAAAAAATATTGAAAATTGAGATATACCTAATTGAAATTTCTTAAGGTATTACTTTTGAAGATATGGTGGTTCTTCCAAGGGGAGGCTCAGCCTCCCCTGACGAGGCGCCACTGGTGGAAGTAGTGAAAGGGAATAGAATAGTAATTAAATATTTCTAAATATTACTAATGATTTTGTAAAAGCTATCATAGTTGCAAATAAAGACTGGTGCTTTATTGCATGTTGTAAAATTGAATTTTAACTGGTACAATGCAGGTTTTCACAACCGTTGTCCAATGAATTAGTTTCTTTCGGGTTTTGCCGTAGTCGTCGAACTTGACTTGACGTTTCGCTGATCATGCTGCGTCAGCTTCTTCAGAAAGGTTCCAAAGACAGTCTTTGGAACCCTTCTGAAGAAGCTGGCAGCATGATCAGCGAAACGTCAAGTCAAGTTCGACGACCACGGCAAAACCCAGAAGAAACTACTTCATTGAATTTTAACGGGAAATATTTTTTTTACAATTTCGTGTTAGTTTTTTGCAGCATAAAAATAAAAATTGTTTGTATTACAATGTATTACAAATTTTTATTCAATCATAACATTAAAATTAATTAAAATTAAGTGGTAGTATACATTTATGAATAATTTAAAATCCACCACACTGTCGACAGTAAGCCTCGATGACATCTCCGTCTTTGATATTAAGTGTGCTCATAGTGTCTGTGTCCTGTACTACATGTCCACGAAAGTGGAATACTACTTCGTGTGGATTGACTCGGAAATATTCACAGTACTTCGTTTTCAACATACCCAAGGGGGCATGCTTCCATGTTTCATATATTATAAGACTTTCGTCTTGCCCTAGTACTTTTATGATGGTGAATGTACTATCATCACAGTTGTTTTCAGTCTCCATTTTCCTAAAATTTAAACAAAATATTATCTCACAACAAGTTCTACTGTATAGTTTCAAGGTCGTTGTAGAAAATCTTTTTGTTTTTTTTTTTTAATTAAAAAATTGACGCTGTTTCTCAAGACTTCGAAAAATATTAAAAAGGAAAATTGTTTATTCTTAAAGGCCATAGCAGAATAACTGACTATATTGTACCCCCACACTTATGGAACTGGAATATTGTGTTTTATACCAAGGGTATGATGTTTCGGTCAAAGGGTTGAAATGACTGATTTACCCTTAAACTGGCTTATTTTTTCTCCATTTTCTCCACTTTTAATTAGTCAATTGCCTTGAAATTTGGTACACACATTTTATGCTTTTAAGTGACGACAGAAACATAAAAAAATAATTAGCTTCAAACATTCTAAATTTCCTTACTTTTTATTGGGTATTTTGCCACTGAAAAATAATTAAAAATTTTAATGAAAAAACCTCTGCACCAAACGGATCAGACAGAGGTTGGTTCTTGAGTACTTGACTGTTTCAAAAAGTCTCACACCTAAAAATATATAAACTAGAACAATGTTATAAACTAAAAACTCAAAATCAAAGCTATAGGAAGTTAACGTTTCGGAAGAGAATCTACTTCCGTTCTCAAAACTTTTTTGGCCGTCAACCATGACAGTTCTTTGTTTATGTATTTCCATAGTCACGTGAGACATTAAATTATATTTATCTTATTTTTACTTACTTCGTCTCTAAGGATGGGCAACCAACTAGTACAAAAATCTATTGAATAATTAGAAACGCATCTATCCTCGTTTAATAAAATAATCGCAGATTCTTTAAGTTTTCTTTTAGTTCCGTTGCTCTCTTTTTCTAAAATCTTCGCCGAGTCCCATTTAATTCTATGATTATTATCCCACGCGTGTTCACAAATTTTGGATTTTTCAAATTCTCCCCTTCTAGCGTAATTTCTATGTTCACCAAGCCTTACGTTGAAAGGTCTAGATGATTCACCTACGTAATGTTTTCCGCACTCACACGGAACACTATAAATACAATTTTTTGAATTTTGAACAATATTTGGAGGTTTGGTTCTTGATAAAACCGATCTTAACGTGGAGCCCGTTTGAAAAACCGTTCGTACGGTTGTGATAGTATATTCTCTCTACTATCAATGTTCAATAACTGACTATCAACAAAACTCTCAGGATATTGATTATTTAATAAGACAATTTTTATAAATTGTTTTTCGTTCCTTAATATTACATCATTTGAAGAAATAATTTTGGCCCTGTCATACAAACACTTAACAACACCTTTCTTAACACTAATATGTTGATTTGAATTGAAATTTAAGTATCTGTTTGTGTGTGTTTGTTTTCTATACACACTGGTTTGGTATGTGTTATCTAATTTTTTAATTAAAATATCTAAGAAAGGTAATTCATTATTATTCTCTATTTCTATTGTAAATTTAATTGAAGGTTCTTTTTCGTTAATCTGATTCAAAAAATTACTTAAACGTTCTTTACTATAAGGCCATATAGCAAAAATGTCATCTACATATCTCCACCATACAATGGGTTTATAAGCTAGATTATTAATATTACTTTCCTCGAAATTTTCCATGAAAATGTTACTTAATATTGGAGATAATGAAGAACCCATGGCCATCCCAAAGTCTTGTTGATAGAAGTCATTATTTAATTGAAAGTATGTTGTTTTAATGCAAAGTGTAAGTAATTCCATTATAGTTTCAATGCTTAACTTAGTTCTATTCGCCAAATTCCCATCTTGTTGCAATCTGTTTTTTGAGGTATTTAGGTCAATGGCAGTAATTCCATATATACATGATTTATCGGATAAATTACGAAAAATTGGGAATAGGTTTTCCGTACGAACGGTTTTTCAAACGGGCTCCACGTTAAGATCGGTTTTATCAAGAACCAAACCTCCAAATATTGTTCAAAATTCAAAAAATTGTATTTATAGTGTTCCGTGTGAATGCGGAAAACATTACGTAGGTGAATCATCTAGACCTTTCAACGTAAGGCTTGGTGAACATAGAAATTACGCTAGAAGGGGAGAATTTGAAAAATCCAAAATTTGTGAACACGCGTGGGATAATAATCATATAATTAAATGGGACTCGGCGAAGATTTTAGAAAAAGAGAGCAACGGAACTAAAAGAAAACTTAAAGAATCTGCGATTATTTTATTAAACGAGGATAGATGCGTTTCTAATTATTCAATAGATTTTTGTACTAGTTGGTTGCCCATCCTTAGAGACGAAGTAAGTAAAAATAAGATAAATATAATTTAATGTCTCACGTGACTATGGAAATACATAAACAAAGAACTGTCATGGCTGACGGCCAAAAAAGTTTTGAGAACGGAAGTAGATTCTCTTCCGAAACGTTAACTTCCTATAGCTTTGATTTTGAGTTTTTAGTTTATAACATTGTTCTAGTTTATATATTTTTAGGTGTGAGACTTTTTGAAACAGTCAAGTACTCAAGAACCAACCTCTGTCTGATCCGTTTGGTGCAGAGGTTTTTTCATTAAAATTTTTAATTATTTTTCAGTGGCAAAATACCCAATAAAAAGTAAGAAAATCTGAATATGCCACAAACAAACAATTACAGACAATTCTAAATTTCATTCAGTTTGCTGTAGTGGAACAGGCTAAAAGAAAAGAATCCATGGTTCCTGATATGACATGCATCTACGATACGTGGTAAAAAAAATTATAAGTGTTCTAGTCTTTTGTACAGCTAATTTTAACTAATGTATCTCCCAACTAGCAGTTTGATATTTTATAAAAGTTGTAGGAATGTTCCTGACACAAATTTTATAAAACAACATTACTCTTTCATAACGTTTTCACAGCAGCTATAAATGCGAAATTGGCACCATCTTATAAAATATTTCAGTCGCTGTTGATATTTTGTAACACCTATTGGAACCATTACAAAATAATTATGTAAACATTTCCAGAAGCCTTATGAAAATTTAGTACCATCATTATATAGAAGTTTTAATTGTACTATAAAACACACTTCACTGTTTATTAAATTACTGCTATAAAACAACTAAACAACTATTTTATAAGAGCTAACCCCTTCCCTCTCCATAGTTCATTTCGTCACATTTTTGGCAACCATATCCCTCACCCTAAAAGTCGCACTTATTTGTTGAATTGAACTTGTTAACATTTTCCGAAGTTTTGAGAAATACCGCCAATATTTCGAACTTTGAAAAGAAAATATAAAAAATGTCACATGATTGCTTTTGTCCTTGTCATTTGGCATTATTTTTCAAGCAAAAATTATTGACCGAATCGAAATGAACTTAAACACATTAATAAAGAATGTTTCCATGTGATGCGGACTTTATTGTAGACCCTGTATATACGCGTATTGCTTTTTCAAAACGAAATTTTAATTATTCAGTTAAATAAATATTCTTTAATCAGATTTCAATCGCTAACATTCGCCCGGCGTTTGTGCAAATGGCGGCCAAAGTGAGAGGATACAATTCACTTGAATAATATTTACTTTACCCGTCGAATAAAACAAATGTTCGTTCAAATTTAATAGCATCTTACCTAGACAACTATAAATCAAATATTTAATATACTTATTAAAATTACCTTATAAATATTTTGCTAAATGTCACAAATTAACGAACTTCGTCTTATCTTTATGATCGCCCTTAACAAGATGGAGACAAAAGAAGTGGAGAGGGAACAGTGTTGAGTTTTTAGTAATGACAATGGGACTAAAACTTAGTGCGCGATTGTAATAGATTTGGCGGGAGATTTAAACAAATTATATAAACTGAAACTGCAACTTTATTTGGTTTTAATACAATAAATACTACTTCATAACTAAATAACAACGAAAAATAAACTCTTACTCGTAATAAATAATTAAAATAAATACTAGTCTGTCATTAACAAAAAATTAAATTATTTTAACCCACATAACAATTATAATGTGATAATATCATTAGTGTCATCTTCGTCGATCGAGTGTGGATTAAGGCTTTTTAAATGCTGAGAAGGATAAAAATTATAACATGTTTTACTTGTAATGCTTGTCGAGAAAATGAAGCATTTAACCCCAATATGAGACTCCGCCCCACTTGATTTTAATGTGAGATGGTGCAAAATGTTCCTAAAGATGTATAGAACAAAGTCAGGGTCATAAGAACTGGTGCTTTTTCGATTTCGGGTCGTAAACTGGGACAGAAGTTCGCTCTTTGCGGTCATCGACAATTTTTTTTTAAGTTGAAAGAGAACCATTGGATTTTATATTTTGGACAATTCTAATCATTTTTTGACTCTTGACGTTTTTTACCTAGCCTCACTCTTCTCAGGATATAAGCGTTAAAAAAAACGTTTGATCGTTTGTATTTAGGTTTTTTTTTTTTTAAAGAAACTGGTATTTTGGGTGCTTATTATGAACTGTATTGTGTACAATTCTAAGCATTTTTTGACTCTTGACATTTTTTACCTAATCTCAGTCTTCTCGAGTTATAAACGCTTAAAGAAGACGTGTATTTAGGGTTTTTTTTTTCTTCAAAGAACTAGTTTTGGGTCGTTATTATGAACTAAAACATGTAGACTTTATATTTTGGACAATTCTAAGCATTTGTTGACTCTTGATATTTTTTACCTAACCTCACTCTTCTCGAGATATAAGCATTTAAAAAAAATCGGTAAAGGTATTTACACAGAACTTCCCTCGTTATTTGTGCATGGCGATGACTCTAAAAAATTAATAATTACGAAATGACATTGAGAATAATAATCGGAATATAGTTATTGCTATTATTACAAAGAAAACTTGATCAGTTTTGGTCAAAAAAATATACAGATTGTTCATCCAACAGCAAAAGTTCAATACTAAATAGCAGGTGCCACATATCGCAGGCTTGCGCAAATACCTTTACAGATGTCCACCATGACTGAATTATTTCTTGGGATGACCGCCCTGTACATTTTTCAATAAAAGTATAATAGGTGCATATGCCAGATATTATTGCCATCTGTCACATTTTCAATCCAACATTCACGTAATGGGGTGGAAGTATAGTGGTGGTTAAAAAATTTCATTTTTTTTTTTCAAAAATGTTGATAAAAAAAATTTCAAAATTTTTTCTTCTGAAATAGGTTTAAAATGACAAACGTAGAAATGTTAAATTTGAGCAAGTTGGAAAGTTTCCTTCTATTCTATAGTAGTGGTAAAAAAGGTTTAAAATTTAAAAATTATGTATTTTTTTTAAATAAGTTTAGAATGCTATGAAACGGGAAAATTTTAAATTTGAGCAGACAAAGAAAATTCGTTTTATTTTAGTGGTAAAAACTTTTTGAAAAATTTGGCGAAAAAAATTTTCAAAATTTCTTTTTCTGAAATAGGTTTAGAATGTCATGAAACGTGAAACTTTTAAATTTGAGCAAAAAAAAAGTTTCCATCTATTCTAGTGTTAATTTTTTTTCCAAATTGGTAACAAAATGTTGCAAATTTTTTTTTTCCGAAATTGGTTTGGAATGTCATGAAACGTGGAAATTTTAAATTTGAGCAAAACAAAATTTTTCGTCTATTCTATAATAGTGATTAGATTATTTTTTTTTTATTTTTCAAAAACATTTTTAAATTTGTTTGAATAGTTTTAGAATGCCATGGAAACGTGGATAGTTTAAACCTGAACAAAGAAAAAAAAATCTTGGTGGTAAAATTTTTTAAAAATAGTAAAAAAAAATCAAATTTTTTTTTTAAATAGATTTAGAACGCTATGAAACGTGGAAATTTTAAATTTGAAGAAATAAAAAAAAAAATCTATTTTAGTGGTAAAAAAATTTTCAAAAATGTTGGTAAAAAAAATGTTCAAAAAAAATTTTTTTTAATCAGGCTTAGAATACCATGAAACGTGGAAATTTTGAATTTGAAGAAAGAAACAATTTTTTTTCATCTATTTTAGTAGTAACAAATTTTTTAAAAATGTTGGTAAAAAAAATTTCAAAACATTTTTTTTAATTAGGCTTAGAATGCCATGAAACGTGAAAATTTTAAATTTGAAGAAAGAAAAAAAATTTTTTCATCTATTTTAGTAGTAAAAAATTTTTCAAAAATGGTGAAAAAAATGTTCAACATTTTTTTTTCTGAAATAGGATTAGCGTGCCATGAAACGTGGAAATTTTGAATTCAAGCGAAAAACAATTTTTTTCGCTATTTATTCCGTTTAGACGGTCCACCCTGTATATTTTCCAGTGAAAATGTTACCATTTCTTCGCTGTCAGTAGGGTCAACTACCTACCAAATTTGACTGCTCTCCGTCACGTAGTTTTTTCGATAATGCACCAACAGACAGAAAGACAGACAGACCGGCAGACAGACAGACTGACGAAATTGAAAAACCTATATTTTCGTAATCTACGTGATCTGAAACGTCAGAATCCGAATTAGGCTTTTTTTCACGAAACAAGTATTTTGGGTGCTTATTATGAACTGAAACATATGGACTTTATATTATGTACAATTCTATGCATTTTTTTACTCTTGATATTTTTTACTTAACCTCACTCTTCTCGAGATATAAGCGCTTAAAAACGTGTATTTATAGGCTTTTTTTTTTTTAAATTAGTATGTTTTACCTAATCTCGCCCTTCTCGAAATATAAGCGTTTTAAAAAAAAAAGAAAAATATATTTAAGCTTTTTTTTTAAAAAACTAGTAGGTATTTACGATTATTTATGGGCGTTTATTTTGGATTAAAACTTGGACTTTATATTTTGGACAATTCTAAGCATTTTTTGACTCTTGACATTTTTAACCTAACCTAACCTTTTTTAAACGAGAAAAGCTTGGATATACGTAATTTTTTAATTTTCAAAATGCCTGTATCTCGAGAAGGGTGAGGTTGGGTAAAAAATGTGAAAAGTTAAAAAATGCTTAGAATTGTCCAAGCAGTCCACGTATTTTAATTCATAATAAATGCCCATAAATAATCGTAAATACAATTTTTTTTTGAAAAGGAAGGCTTAATTTTTATAATTTTTTTTTTATGAAAGTACACTTTATAACATCTTGATTTTGGTTTTAAAATGAAGTTTACGACCTCTCCTATCTATTACAACTGGTCTATCTGACAATTTTTAATAATTAATTTGACAGACTTAATTTATATAAAGCAAATATTTTTATGGAACTACATTTCATAACACCTTGATTTTTGTTTTAAATTAAAATATTTATTTTTTCATGAAAATAATGAAGTTTAAGACCTCCTATCTATTACAACTGGTCTGTCTGACAATTTTTTATAATTAATTTGACATACTTAAATTTTTATAAAGCATTTATTTTTTTGAAAGTACGCTTCATAACACCTTCTTAATTTTTGTTTTAAAATGAAGTTTAAGATCTCTCCTATCTATTACAACTGGTCTATCTGACAATTTTTGTTAATTAATTTCACAGACTTAATTTTTATAAAGCATTTATTTTTATGAAAGTACACTTCATAACACCTCCTTAATTACTTCCTCATCCACATAGTGGATTGGAAGTATAGTAATCATAAAATGTTTGCTTTAAAATGAAGTTTACGACCTCTCCTATCTATTACAACTGGTCTATCTGACAATTTTTAATAATTAATTTGACAGACTTAATTTATATAAAGCATATATTTTTATGGAACTACACTTCATAACACCTTGATTTTTGTTTTAAATTAAAATATTTATTTTTTCATGATTCACGTATACAAAACTTTTACCAAAAATACATTGTTATAAATAGTTTATTGTAGATTTTTTCACATTTTTAAAAGCGGTGTGCTATAACTTAAAAAAACGAAAACTTTTACGACACAATGATTAGTGGTACTTAACCATTGAAATGGTATGTGTCCACATGTCTTACGTTTAATTCATTCCGCTACTGCCACTGCGGAAGAGTATAAATATCTTCAAAATGTTAGTTAAGTAATCGTAATATAAACATCATTACCCCATTATCAACAAAAAATTTTAAAAACAATCACTGACTACAAGCGGCACATTATGTTATTTATGTTGATACAAAATATCTGTAGAAATAAAAGAAAATTAAACAAATGTATAACATTTCAATAATTTTTCCTCAAAATATGGATTCTCAAAGTAACTAATTAGATTATTGTGTTATTTTACATGTAATATGCACTGCACTAATCTTAATGAAGGGATATATAAATTAAACACTGCTGCAGAAGTTGTAACTCAGTTCTTCCAAACATTACATTACATGTAAATATTAAATTCCAGATAACCGAGTATACTTTTCTTGTCCTCATTCAAAAAATTGTTTATCATGGTCAAAATGGCAAGTAGTCAAAAATTAATTATATGGCGTGCTAGTGTAATGAAAATATTTGAATAATGGTATAGAGAACACTAATAATGTTTCATGATCATGATATATTTCAGAATGTTGCCAGTAAAATTCTGATGCTAAAAACATATTTCAATGTTATAATTTTGTAAAGTTTAATTAATATGAGGCGTTTAACCACGGCAGAAAGGGAAAATTGCATTCGACTTCTCAACGAAGGAATGTCAAAACAGCAAGTTGCGCACATTTACAATGTCAGCCGAAAGACAATTTATAATTTGAACCGCCGCGTCGAAACTACTGGTGATCATAATTATGGGCATGGGGGTGGACATACAAAAAAAATAAACCAAAGAATCGAAAGAATTTTAATGAGAGAAACTATGCGGAATAGAACAAAGGACTCTAGAAAACTAAATGACTCTTTAAGACAACAAACTGGGGTGAGAGTTTCTGACAGAACAGTGAGAAGAACATTAAATAAAAACAACTTGAGGTGAGATTTTTTTTTTGAAAAACATAACATAATGCCAAACATTTTAAATTATAGAACCCATCGCAGAGCAAAATGTGTGCGGTTTTTACAACGCCATAGAGCGAATAGGCGGGCATGGGCAAATCGGCATGCGAATTGGGGTAATGCAGAGTGGAGTCATTGTTTATTTACTGACGAAACAAGATTTAATTTGTTTCACTCCGATGGCCGAATGTTAGTTTGGAGAAGGCCAAATCAGCGATATTTGGAGGAAAATATGGCCCCTCAAGAAGCATTTGGTGGCGGAGGTGTTACAGTGTGGGGAGGTATCATAAGAAATGGTAAAACCGAGCTATTCATTACCAACCAAACCATTAATGCTACTGTTTATCAGGAGGAAATTTTGGAACCTATTGTTGTTCCTTTTGCTCGACATTACGGCCCAGAAATTCTATTGGTGGATGACAACGCTCGACCTCACAGAGCGCGAAGGATCACAGAGTTTTTGCAGGTACAAAACATCAATAGGATGGACTGGCCTGCAAAGTCTCCGGATCTTAATGTCATCGAACACGTTTGGTCTTATTTAAAACTTAAAGTAGATCTCTTGATGTACCCCTGAAACCTTAGAAACGCTCAGTGAGGCCATTCGTGAAGAATGGGAGAATATTCCACAAGATTTTATAAATAATCTTGTGGATACTCTACCAAATCGATGTCGGGAAGTAATATTCCGAGCAGGAGGACCAACAAAATATTAGCTTCTCTTTTTTTAAATTAATGTACCTAATTTTAATTAGGTAATTTTAATTTAATTTTAATTTAAATTAAATTAATTTTTAATTTTTTACTTAAATTTTTTTTCAGTTATTAAAAATTACCAGAATTAGAATTATAAATTTTTTAAGAATTGACTTTTGGTCGTTGTTAAGCAATGTTGTATATTGTAGAATTTAATGTAATAAACTTGTTCTTGTCGCTACGTTTTTGTTTATTATCGACGCGGTATATGTGTAAATTTCAACCCTCAAATAAAATGCTTAGACCATAGAAAATCTACGTGAAATAAGGATTCCAAATCCGCAAATCCAAATCATCAAGAACCGTCAATCCAATGTCAAGTTATAGCATTTTAAAGATTTCGGTATCCAAATTTTATGTTGAGTAGTATGTACAAGGCCTAAGGGCCTTAATCCAAAAACTGACAAAACCGTCTAGAGATATTGATGTTACCTTAGTAAGGAACCATATTGCAACGACCAAAAAAATTTTTTGCGGAAATTTCACTCATACAAACTTTTTGTTTTTTTGCATGACTTCATTGATCACCCCGTATATAATAAACTTATGCTCCTACGATAAATATACGTCATGCAGCTTAATCCGAAAAAAACTAGCTCTTAAAATTTGCAAGCCGCGTTCAAAAATTTGCATTCCTGTTGAAAATATTGAACTTTAAATTTTGCCTAAAAGTCTCTATGTGTAAGTTCGAGTGGCCAGCAGTGTATATTTGAAAATATGCCTACTATATAAATAATATTTTAGATGCCGATAATGCATGGTATTTTTTGTACGAGGAAATTTTTTCAAAATTTTTTATTCTTAAAATTTTGCAGTTATTCTAAAAAACGTGACCTCATGTTTATTCGGTTATTTATCGAGGTATTTACAAAAATTTTGATAAAATAATTAATTAAAAATGTAAGCATTTTCAGAAAAGAGAATTGGTATATATCAAATATTAATTTAGTTATCAAGTGCAATAGATAATATTATTGCTCACGTTCTAGAATATTATCCATTGCACTTGATAACTAAATTAATATTTGATATATACCAATTCTATTTTCTCAAAATGCTTACATTTTATATGATTAACTTTTATTAAAAATCTTTTAAATACCTTGATAAATAGCCGAATAAACATGAGGTCACGTTTTTGAAAATAACTGCAAAATTTTAGAATAAAAAATTATGACAGAATTTCTTCATACAAAAAATGTCGTGCTTTATCGGTATCTAAAATATTATTTATATAGTAGGCATATTTTTCAAGATATAATGGATTTAAAACTGGTATGGGGCTACCACTCGAGGAAAACATTTTCCTATCGTCAATCTAGTGACGCCGAATTAGGTCGAAACGCTTCTGAGGCCATTTTACCATGCTTGTTCTGCTACACCCTTTGCAGGAGTAAATATAGCAACCTGTAAACTTATTTTTCTGTCGAAATACATATAGTCTGTTCCATATATAATTCATTAATATTTAAAAAAAAGTGTAAATAGGTCTATTTGTTCATTTTATAATTACTTTTATTATTCTAAATTATTATGTATTTTGTGTATTATGCATTTTGTATTGTTTCCTTATTCTGAATTATGTACTTTGTATTTGTCCTATAAGTGGGTACTTAACCTGTTTGGACAATAAAGAATTTATTTATTAAATTTTGTAAGAAGTAGCACGGAAGAGGTATTCTTGGTGTAGAATTCTGAAACACGTGTATGTGAGAAAGTTTTTCTATGTGTCTATGCAGGTAATGCATATGAAAGTTTTTTTTATGTAATTGTTATTTTGTATGTGTTTTTGTTTTTAGTTGTTTTTGGTTTTGTTGAACAGGATAATTTAAAATTAAAAATAACGTTGTGATAGTCACGGCAGACGTAATGTGCAGGCAAAGTATTTTGTTTAGAAATATATGTGTTTCTGTACTTATCTATAATAAGTCTTTAATAAGAGTTGACTTAATTACTAGTATCTTTTTGCTAGTAATATTTTTATTTCCTTATATTCTAATTTGTTTATTATTTACTTATTAGCTAAATTTTCATGTAATTATAATCATTGATTGCAGTTTCAGGCGACTGGCAAGATTCAGATCCGTTAATTTTTGAAATGGCTTGGAAAGGAGCAGAAGCCTACCATTACTACATGATGGCACAGAGACTTCTTTACGGTGGAAAATTGCATGATGCTTTGTGTGTTGCATACAAACTACAAGATTATGGAGAATATATATCTGAGGCCGACATCTATGCATTACTGGCTCTCACCGCTTGCCTGGATAGATCCTTCGCCATTTGTTCCAAGGCATTTATGAAGCTACAAAGCCTTAAATATGTATGTTAGCCGTTGAAACGTTTATGCAATAAATTAAATCACATTTTTTTTTAGTTGCCAGGCGTAGAGTCCAACCAGTACAACAAACTCGCTTGGGACATATTCAGACAAAATGAGCCGATTAATGTTAAGAAAAAGTTGATTAAGTGTGATAACTGTGAGAATGTTATACAGGACTGGTGAGTACATGTTGTATTAACCCATTAATGCCCAGGTGTTCATTTACAGACACTTGAAAAAATGCTATGTTCCTATGGTTAAAATGGAATAAAAACCTCACCTAACACGTAAAATTGGCTGCTCTTTCAGATAATGCTATTGGATTTTTGCTGCAACCACTCCAAGTGGGTGGAAAATAATTCAATTTCCAAAAATTGTAAAAGATAAAGTTCCATGCAATTTTAACTGTGAAAATCTAATTGAAATGTCTTCGCTTCTAATAAGTTACTTAGAATGAACTTAAGTACTCCAAATCTATGTTTAATACCCTTTGGGAAGTTGATACAAGGGAATAAGGGTGAAAGGGGTAATTGTATATACTATACATTTTTAGTATGTTGAGTTTGAATTTTTATGCATTACAGCCTAACAGGCTAATCCTGAAAATGTATGGTATGTACAATTTTCCGCTTTTACCTTTATTCCACTTCTTGTATCAAGTCCCCAAAGGGTTAAATGTATTAAAAATTCGAGTAAAGTAAACTTCATATTTCTAAGTCAGATAAAAAATTTCAAAGCTTTGCCGCCTATTATCACTAGGATAGAGCGGGGCATGGATTAAAATAAGAAATTAAGGGAAACTCGCCAGTATCAGTTATAATTTCTAATATTAAGCCACTCACTCCTAAAATATATGTAAAAAATATGTAATTTGTAAAGTACTATTTGTTTAGTTCATTCATTCGTATTTATTTTGTTAGTTCTTTTAAATATAAGAATTTCATTGTATAAATTGTTATATCACATGGAATATGTCAAAAACATGTATTATTAGGTTGTCCTATTTTCAATAAAGATTATTATTATTATTATTATTATTAAATATTTTACGATCTAAGAGTCATTACTGTTTACTTAATTTTTTACACACATACGTAATGCTGTAAAAGGGCAAGCAGAATGACACAGGTATTAACCAGAGACGGACTACAGTCTTCCGCGATATTTGTTTGATTGTGAGTGCCTAGAATGTATAATACTGCTTTAACAGATACGTGAAATTGCTCTTTGTTTAAGCATATTTTATGTAGTTGTGTAAAAATATTCCGGCGGATGGTGAAATATTCGAGTGTTTTCCGTTTTTTAGTGGCTGTGGTAAAATAATATTGTGATAATGTTCAGGCCTTGGGAAGATCCTCAACCTAGCACCAGCAGAGAATTTAACGAAGATATGGGAAATTATAATTTCTCGAAAATTACAGAAACAAGTTCTAGACAATATTTATGCGAACATACTAAAAAAGTAGTTTTAAACGTTTATAAAAATATAAAAGAAAGTGAAGGTGAAAAAGGAGCCGTGGAAAAAACGGCCTACTTAACAGAAATTTCAGAACGGTCTATCTATAGAATAATTAAGGATCACCAAAACATGACTGCGGATATTTTTGAAACATGGTTTCAGACTTCATTGCTACCAAATATAGAAGAAAACAGCGTAATTGTTTTAGACAATGCTTCGTATCATTCGCGACAAATTGAGAAAATACCAAATATGGGAACAAAGAAAAGAGATATTCAAGAATTTCTCCGAAAACATAATTTGGAATTTGAAGAAAATTTTAGGAAGAAAGATTGGAAATTGTTAAGAAGCAAAACTTCCCAAAACAATATGTGATTGATAGCATGGCTAAAGCTCAAGGACATGCAGTTTTACGGTTACCCCCATGTTTTTGCATTTTTAACCTGATAGAACTAATATGGAGTCAGCTGAAAAGAAGTATTCGCAAAAATAACACCTTCCCCAAATTTGATGCCAAAGTAGTTGACCTTATTAAAGCTAAAGTGGGAGAAATAACACCAAGTAATTGGAAAAAGTGTATTCAGCATGTCATTAAAATTGAAGATGAATTTATTAAGTTAGGAAAAAAGCATCAGCCCTAATCAAGACAGTTTAATAATATCTGTAGATTCACATACCGGCGATGATACCGATTTAGAAAGTGGTTGTGAAGTGTTGAGTGAGTGTAGTGATTAGAGTTTTAAATAAAATGTTATATGTGATTTGATTTAGTGTACATTGTGAATTTATCGTTTCATTAGTGTTTTACATACGTGCAAATGCAATATAACGTGATTTTTATTTATTATATTATATGTATACGTATTTTATTTGATAATTATTTATTTGTTTCTTTTTCAGAACTGAATTTATTTATTTTATAGTTATTTATTTGCTGTCCAGAATTGAATTTATTTATTTCAATTATTTGTTTGTTTTCTAGAATTTTATTTATTTATTTAATCTGGGTTAATTAGATTACGGGTTATTGACATAAATTCAATATTTTCTTTATTTAATGAATTTAAAAATTTACTTTATTTCTTTCACCTATTTTAATAATATCGATAACCTTAACTCTGAACCCACATTTTTTGGCAAGGAATTGCTCGTACCTCCTCGTAGTCCTTGCTGGGCAACAATAATAATTCGATAGGTATATTAAATTATTATCGGCGAAACTGAGCAACAAAAGAATATTTGGTATAATTTTAATTTAGACTAATAAAATTCATCGATGCTCCTCCAATATATAAAATATTATTCCTATCTTAACACAAGCAAAACAGAATAATTTTTTTAAATTTATCATTATCACTGTAACAAATAACTATTTATTTATCAACCATACATTAAATTAATTAGATTGTAACTCACGGCACAATAATTTTAAGTACGGTCCTGAGCCGCAATAAATTACGTCGGCTTTGACACTTTTATGGCCGAGTTTTATGACTTTTTTTTGGGTGTCTCGGGCCGTGTTCACTCCTTTGTCGGGAATTTTTTATTTGACTTAGAAATATGAAGTTCACTTTACTTAACATTCATTCTAAGCAACTACTAACTGGCAGCTGAACAAAAAGGTGAGCGAGACTGTAGTGACCAGTTTAGTTCTGTAGTTCGGCCGAGGTTTGAATTAAATGATTTTATTTTTAGTATTATTTATTTGTTTGCCAAAAAAATTTTAGGGCGCCAGCGTATTCAAGAAGGAATATTTTCCAAACAAGAAAAATATATGATATTCTTGCAACTTGTTCTGATAGAAACAATCAAATTCAACTTAAAAACAAACAATATGTATTAAACAACAAGTATAAAATTTACAAAATCTTCAGGTAATATTTTAATTGAAAGTTTAAAAATGACTGCAAAAATTTGATTTAAAAACAATTCAAAGATTAAATTGGCTGGAAAAAAATGGAACTTTATTAATTAAATGAAAATATCAACTGGATTACACAATTATCTTCTGACCCAAAGTTGCTGCTAGCACAGTGATAGTTGGCTTACATAACTTGGTGGTAGATGGTGTGGAATTCCGGCATGGTGGGGCTTCTGGAGTTGGCCACGGGTACCCGGGAATTGAGGACTTCAATATAATTGTCCTTGTCTACGAGGCAGTTCCAGGTCGACAACAATTCTGGGAAGATGTCCAGCCACTAATGGTTGGACTATCCATTATTTTGTCCAATAACTAGGACTATACAGAAAATTTTACTAGCAATTTGAAGTTCAGGGGAAAAATATCAAATTTATATAAAATTTACCAGAACAACTTTGGCATGGCCAAGGTCAAAATTACTACAAAAAATGGCAAATCGATAAAAAAAATTGAAATTGTAAAATTTACGTAATGAAATATTACAAAGAATTTAAATTGAAACATTCGCCCCTTTAAGTTACTATTACCAATTACCCTTAAACTACTATTACCAATTTGTTACAAAGAATTTAACTCCACTCAAGATTGCAATAAAATTGTAATCACCAAAAAACTGTTAATAAAATAGAGAGAAAATTTAATTAATCAATCACCTGGATTAATAAATTACAAAAAAAAAACAAAATACAATAAAGTTGACTTTGAGTTTCGATATCATAAAAATTCAATAAGCAAGACAAAATATGAATGAAAATCTTAATTTAAGGTGGGAGGTCGTCTATGCGACAACAAAAATTGTAGACTATTCCCCACCAAATTATTAATTCAAGAACACAATTATTAGCATTTTTTTCCTAATCTAGGGCATTGCACATCTTCAGCAGCTGTGAGCAACATTGAACTTAACCCTCAAGATGAGTGAACAAACACACAAATTTAATAATAAGCCAATTTAATTAAAGATAAAAATTTCACTCACCTCACTACTGGTGGTTGCCTCAAATTTTATAACCTCGACAATGTGCGTTCCACGCAGCAACAGAATCTGCCCCTAAGCAAATTCAATATGAACCTAATCTGTAGGTCTTCCTCAAAATTAATATTACTATTAATTTCTATCCATGTACCGTGCAATGTCGTATGAACATACGATCACACGCAGTGGTGCCTAAAATTCGTCAAATACATTAAATGATATTTACTAAACCAAAAATAGATGCTTTATAACCATGATCTCATAATACGCAATTACTTAATGACAATATTTAAACAAATCATTAAATAATTACTCTAACTATTCACACAAGCAACTCACCCATTCAATGATGAAAAGCAAAGTCCTGTCTGCCCTCGCCGGAAGAGCAGCGATCGCCGTCATGCTCTTTTCGCTTATGTCTGCTGCGTGGGACAACATGTGATCTTTTAACTTGGATATGGGCTGAGTGTGTGATAGTCGAGGTGCTGTAGTGACAACATAACAAATGCTCTGTTATAAGCAGCCAATTTTACTTACTTTAAGTGGATGCTTGGGCGTTAATGGGTTAAGTCCAATATGATATTCTGAAAATTCTTCCGGCAGCTTTCATGTAAGAGACTCCATCAGTAACAAATAATAGCAATTTGTCTCTATTTGCGCCACTTTGTCATCCCATAATGGGGTCCTCCCACATGTTTCTTTAATTTTAAACTATGAAATTTATTTTAAAAAATATGACGCTTGTGTTTTATTTTGTCATATTAGATTGTTTAATACAGTGTGCCGCAATTAATACAAATACGCCCCTGTCTTTTCTTATATTTAGGCTATGCAAAGTGTCCAAATGCGGCCTAGGAATGCGCAAGGAAATTTCTTAAATGAATTTATTTTTTTTGATAACATTATGTTTACTGGTTAGACCACATTCACTACCAATGGGACAGTTTTTGGGGAGAAACTAATTGGTCCCTTCTTTTTCCACACAATTTTAAATGCAGTACATTTTTTAATAATGACTTGTTGGAAGCAATTGAAAATCCCATTAGAAGTAGACAGAAAATATATTTCCAATTAGATGGATCGATTTACAATTCTAGGATTGTTAGGCAATGGTTAGACGTACATTGGATAGGGATAGGGAGAAACAGCTCTTTTGAGCTCTGGCCACCACTCATAATTTTGGGGCAAAGAGCTCAGGCTCGACCCCTAATCGTCCGAGACGGTCATCTTTAGTCAAGAATATTGGCGTGGACTCATAATTGTAACCTGAGTACCCAAAATACTCAGTACTCATGTCTGCATCTTTTGAGGTAAACAGCTGAAGCAAAGTATCTAAAGTTGGCTTACTACAACTCTTTTCAGAAGGAAGGTCAGATTGTTTCACGTTGAAGAAATAAAAAAAAAGTTGTTTGAAAAAATTGCTCAAAATCACATTTTTAGCCTATGTATTGATTTTCAGCGCAAATTCATACTTTTACTATTTTTTGCTGATTTCATGCTTTATTTATAATACTGGTCATTATTTTCGCTAGTGTGCCATGGAAATAAAAGAAAAGAGCTGTAGCAAATGTATTTATTCATAACATTTACGTAATTAAAGAATAATATAAAATTAAAACAAATTAAACTCTATCGGATGTAATCTTTTTCTTCTAATCCAACATATCTGGATGCACTTTTTTAATGCACTTTCGATTATTTACGGCAACTCGGGAACACAAAATTCTTCATGATTTTGGCGTCCAATTTCGTAAATTTCATTCTTTAGTTTTCCCCAAAAATAAGAATCCAAAGGAGAAATTTCTGGTGACCTTGGTGACCAGCAGAGCTGTGCCACACTAAAGTACTCACGAGTACTTCACAATGAGTACCTTTAAAAAGTACTCATAAAAACTTGAGTATAATTAAGTACTTGTTTTTGAAGTACTCTTAAAAAATGAGTACTTTTGCAAAATTTAGAGAGCACTCTTCTAAAAATGAGTAACGAGTACGAGTACTTTGAAAGATATCAAATTGAAATAAAAAATTAAAATACCGCTTACACCATTACCACTTCCAGCACATCAAAATATTTCACAAAAATTAGATCAGAACCTTAGAAAAAGACCCTATTTTGGCTCTTTTTAGGGGATAATAGGGGTCAAAAACTGATGCGGTAGATTTTTTTAAATTATTAAGAAACGTTAGCTAATGAAAAATCAACATAGCAGATTTCAGCCACTATTTTTTTTTAATGTTTTTTACAAGCAAAGCTTCCTGTAAAGTGGCTGACGCAGTAAATTAATATAGAAGCATTTTTTACCCCATTTTTTTAAAATTCACCCCCTTTAAACACAGCAGTACACGGGCTACTGAAGTTTGTTTTATTGTTTCTTATTACTTTGCATACCTTTTGATATATGGTAAACCGACAATAAAATCATTTAATTTTCAGTATATCATAAATTAATAAAAAAAATTGAATTGCAAAAAAACACATCAGACACAGATTTCAGTCAACTGCATTTGACAAGCAAGGTTTAAAACAAGTGACTGACACAATAGAATCATATAGGAGCGTTTTATTATTTGCATTTTTAATTAATTGTTAATTAAAAAATCAGCAGTGCCATAATGACAAATGGTTTTTCCAGCTATTTATTATGACGTCTTTACACTTTTCAACTTCAGTCACACGATAAGACCATATAAAAATTTCTGCCACCAGCTCCCTAACTATAATGTGACATATGAATCACCACAATAATGTAAAGTACGAGTATAGAGTGCCATCTAAATAAAAGTACTCGAGTACTTTTGGCATCCACAACTGACGAGTAACGAGTACGAGTGCCGACGTGCAACACAGGCAAGTCTCAACTTGTCTTTCTCCATACAAGTGTTCAGGTCAGTTAGTGTCAGTCAGGCAGTATTGAGAAGTGAACGTTTGACGCATGAAACTATATCATGGATTGGTAAGTTGGTGCTTTAAGCTTTGTTAACTTTTGTAGTTCTTCAGATTTGTAATAATAAATGTGGATTTTTAAAATAAGAACTGACAAAAGAATAAAAAATTTGTGATGATTCATATATCACGTTATAATAATAATAATAATAAACGGCTTTATTAGAGTGTAGATGTACATTTACAAGTACATTACAAATAGCAATTTACAAGGCGAAGTTTAGCCATGTGGCTATTCTTACACTTAACCTTATAAATCACTTACTTAACTAATTAAGTTAAAAATAAAACATTAAAATACAAAAATGCAATGCAATATTACAATAGTCCAATGTAATAGGGGGACGGTATACACTTTATAAAATATATTTATAGAAATACTAAAAAATTATTTACTCAAAATAACTAAATAAAAGAATCAATCATAAACACAGTGCAAAATGGTGCCCAAGAATATATATTCTAGTTTTTGTTGGAATTAATCAACCAGGCTTTGATTTTTTTACGGAAGATATTAACTGTCGATAGATTTTTATATATGGGATCAATAGAGTTATATAAGGTTGCGGATGTGTAAGAAAAGCTATGTTGGAAGAGGGCTGTACGATGTTGTGGCACTGTTAGCACGTACCGATGTCTGATGTTTACAGTATGTACTGATGATCTGAAAATTAACTTGTCTCTCAAGTACCTTGGAATAGAATATTTTATTAAAGAAAATAAGAAAACTGCATAGTGAAATTTAACGAGTTGTTCCATTTTTAACCAACGCAACTCAACATATTTGCTTGAAACATGATCAAATTTTCTTAAGTTGTAAATAAAACGACAACAACAGTTTTGCAAAACTTGTAGTCGATTTTTTGTAGCTTGATCCAGGCAGTAAAAATACATAAAATTGAAATAATTGAATACAGGCATGACTAAAGTTTCACAAAGTTTTTTACGTTGTTTAAAGTTCAAGATATGCCTGTTTGCATACAGTACTTTTAGCCGGGAGTAAAATTTTTATAAAAGAATTTTTATGTGCTGCATAAAACGTAATTTTTCGTCTATTATTACCCCAAGATTTTTAGCATGAGTAGAAAATGACAAATTTTCTTGATTCATATTTAGTTGAATAGAAGCCTTTAAGTGATCTCGAATATGTTCTGAGCAGAATAGAATAACAACTGATTTGGTAGGGTTAATTTTAAGGTTATGTTGATGCGAATATTGATAGATGTTGTCTAAATCTTGGTTGATCAAATTAGTGGCAATAGCTGAATTAGATGGCTCAAAACAGTGAAGAAGTTGGGTATCGTCAGCATATGCTTGCACATGCGAACTAGTTACTACATTAAATATATCTGCTGTATATACGAGAAACAAAAGAGGACCAAGAATGGACCCTTGAGGAACACCTGACGTGATAATTTTAAAATCAGATATATTTCCTGCAACTGATACGCATTGGCGACGTTCGCTCAAATAAGAATTGAAAAACCGCAGGGATATCGCGTCGAAACCATAGTAATTTAGCTTTGCACAAAGAAGCGTGTGATCAATGGTGTCAAATGCCTTGGAGTAGTCTAGGGATACAAGAATAGCTGCCATACGTTTGTCTAGTGCTGTGATGATATTATCAAGGTTCAACAAAGCAGTAGTGGTGCTATGTGCTTTACGAAATCCCAATTGATGTAATGGGTATAGGTTATGCAGTAAAAGATATTCGGTAATCTGGTCGTGAACTATTCTTTCTAGTATTTTGGAAAGAATTGGCAACAAGCTGATAGGCCTCAGATCCTCCACGGTTGCAAGATTTGCTGTTTTTGGTATTGGACAAATAATTGCATCTTTCCATTCTGTAGGAAAGTAACCCTGTTCAAGACAGCAGTTAATAATATGAGTGATATGCTTTATGATTATTGGGATGCATAATTTTAACATGTTTAGAGTTATTTTATCTTTTCCGGCAGTGTTCGACTTTATACTCTTGATAGCATTATAAACGGTATCGGTAGTAACAAGTGTGAAGGTGAACAGTAAATTATCTTTAAATTTGGTGTTAGCATAGTAGTTTATCGTTCTATTGCAGTTACTGTTCTTGCAGAATACACTAAGAAAGAAGTCGTTAATATCTGCAGCATTCTGTAAATTAGGAGGTATGATGTTATCACGTTGGGGAGCTGGTGGCAGAAATTTTTATACGGTCTTATTGTGTGACTGAAGTTGAAAAGTGTAAAGACGTCATAATAAATAGCCGGAAAAACCATTTGTCATTACGACATTGCTGATTTTTTAATTAACAATTAATTTAAAATGCAATTAAAAAAACGCTCCTATATGAAGGTTTGCAAAGTAATAAGAAACAATAAAACAAACTTCAGTCACCCGTGTACTGCTGTGTTTAAAGGAGGTGAATTTTCAAAAATGGGGTAAAAAATGCTTCTATATTATTTTACCTTGTCAGCCACTTTACAGGAAGCTTTGTTTGTAAAAAAACATTAAAAAATTTGTGGCTGAAATCTGCTATGTTGATTTTTCATTAGCTGACGTTTCTTAATAATTACACAGGCCAACAAGGAAAGGGGGACAGGAATGTTCTTTTGATCAGAACTGTCCTAGCCCATGCTTTTTGACATGCTGAAACCGATTCTGATATTTAAAAAAATTTACCACATCAGTTTTTGACCCCTTTTATCCCCTAAAAAGGGCCAAAATAGGGTCTTTTTCTAAGGTTCTGATCTAATTTTTGTGAAATATTTTAATGTGCCGAAAGTGATAATGGTGTAAGCGGTATTTTAATTTTTTATTTCAATTTGGTATCTTTTGAAGTACTCACTCATTACTCATTTTTAGAAGAGTACTCTCTAAATTTTGCAAAAGTACTCATTTTTAAAAGTACTTTAAAAACAAGTACTGAATTATACTCAAATTTTTATGACTACTTTTTAAAGATACTCGTTGTAAAGTACTCGTGAGTACTTTAGTGTGGTACTCCGCCCAGCTCTGCTGGTCACCAAGGTCACCAGAAATTTCTCCTTTGGATTATTTTTGGGGAAAAATAAAGAATGAAATTTACCAAATTGGGAGTGCATTAAAAAAGTGCATCCAGATATGTTGGATTAGAAGAAAAATATTACATCTGATAGAGTTTAATTTGTTTTAATTTTATATTATTCTTTAATTACGTAAATGTTATGAATAAAAACTTTTGCTATAGCTCTTTTCTTTTATTTCCATGGCACACTAGTGAAAATAATGACCAGTATTATAAATAAAGCATGGAATCAGCAAAAAATAGTAAAAGTGTGAATTTGCGCTGAAAATCAATACATAGGATAAAAATGTGATTTTGAACAATTTTTTTAAATAACTTTTTTTAATATCTTCAACGTGAAACGATTTGACCTTCCTTCTGAAAACAGTCGTAATAAGCTGACTTTAGATACTTTGCTTCACCTGTTTACCTCAAAAGATGCAGACCGCTGTACCAGATTTTTTTTAATAGCCTCATTTATATTAACTTCCTGGCAGAGTTCAGCTATTGCTGTTCTACCACTCAGCCAAGACACGTACACATAGACATCAACACAACAACCATTTCCTGCGATATTGCCATCTACTGCAGCTGAGACTCGAACTCAGGAGAAATAACAGCGACTAGACATGTTATGCCGCTCAACAGCAGTCTAGCTCACTACTACCGTCCTGATAACGCATAAAAAGCGCCACTAAACATCCATATCCTGAACCAGTAATCGGGACTCTGTGGTCGCAAGCCAAACACCTTTAGTACTGCGCCACTGAGCTGGCTGGTCATTTATTTTGCTTTAAAAATAACAAAAATGTAAGGATGTATTCATATTAAGTGCGACATACTGTATATGAAATTTTTTAAATTAAGCTAAAAATCTATTTAACAAGCTCATAAATGACTGGGCTTTGGGCATAAGGATGTTCAGCTATTACTTGACCCTCAAAATAACTGCTTTGGGAATGGTCTATATTAAAACTTTCATATTTTTTAGGAATACGATTTGTCCTCATTGCAAAATCCACTTCCCAACATGTATTGCATCGGGCCTATCGATTGTTGGAGCTCCAATATGGTTCTGCCAATCTTGCCGACATCCAGCGTTAGAAAGAAAAATGTCATTTCAAAATGCGTGTCCATTGTGCCATGCGAAAAATGAACGTCAGTAAGCAAATTTTCCAATTCTGGTACGATCTGTCCAGTTGTGATCATCTTACGCATTTAATTTAATGCAGTAGTCTATATTTGTTAATATGCTCGTGTATACACTCCTCAATTTTGTTGCGTGGACCGCCCAACGTAACTATCAAAGTCTGACTATTTCTTGTTTTGTTTATGTCCATTGTGTCATGTAAAAATTTACTGTCAGTGAGCAAATTTTGCAATTCTGTAATGATCCGTCCAGTTGTGATTACAAAAAAGTTAAGCTTTTAGGGTTTTATAGTAGTCTATATTTGTTAATATATTCATTTATACACTCCTCAATTTTCTTGCATGGACCGCCCAACGTAACTATCGAACAGTCCGGCTATTTAATTATTTTTTGTTTTG
This sequence comes from Stenurella melanura, assembly GCA_963583905.1. Classification (NCBI taxonomy): domain Eukaryota; kingdom Metazoa; phylum Arthropoda; class Insecta; order Coleoptera; family Cerambycidae; genus Stenurella; species Stenurella melanura. Next base: position 89,364,160 of record OY757318.1, on the reverse strand, counting down.
TTCATGTCCATTGTGTCATGCAAAAAATGATTCTCGGTGATGAAATTTTGCAATTCTGTAACGATCCGTCCGGTTGCAATCCTTTTCCTAAAAATTAAGCTTTTAGTTTAGTTTATTATAGTTGTTATAATATTCATTTATACACTCCTCAGTTTTCTTGCATGGACCGCCCAACGTAACTATCGAACAGTCCGGCTATTTAATTATTTTCTGTTTTGTTCATGTCCATTGCGTCATGCATAAATGATTGTCAGTGAGCAAATTTTGCGATCTATTCAGTTCTGATCTTTTAACAAAAAAGGTAAGCTTATTATAGTTGTTTATATTTCGTCAATGACGTAACAATACCTCCAAACTGATATTCAACTCAAGTGTAGGGACCTTTCACTTTCACTGTGAATATCTCAGAAACGGAAGATTGGAAAAAATTTAAAAAATTATGTGTTCATTAAGTCTCCAATCTAAATCATTCACTGAAATTTGAATTGTGTACATTGGACAGTGAGCAAATTTTGCAATTCTGTAATGATCTGTCCAGTTGTGATCCTCTTACAAAAAAGTTAAGCATTTAATTTGTTATAGTAGTCTATAATCGTTAACATGTTCATTTATACACTCCTCAATTTATTTGCGTAGACTACAACAATGGTGACTACAACAAAAATGATAGTGTTCTAATATTGGTGAAATCAGGTATAAATTTAGAAATATCACACTTAAAACTGAATAAATCTAGCAACAATTAGTAGAATGAGTCTCAACAATATCACTTTTGGGATTTCAGCTGTATATAAGCCACCCCCTATAAATGAAGCTCTGCTTATAGAAGATATCGATAACTATTTCACTAATAATTTAAACAAAGGCGATATTGGCGATATTAATATTAATATAATTAATGATAATGAAAATAATGTTAATGGGTACCTTTCAATCATGGCCCACCATGGGTTTGTGCCTTATATAGGATCTCCAACACGTGTTACAAATAAAACTGCTTCTTGTCTTGTAGTAGAGTGCTCGCGTTGACAAAAGTCGCTTAGTTTTCGATCCCGTTGGCACTTTTAGAGTAAAATGTATGACCTTGTCAGATATGTCACTTATGCCCTGTGGATTACGAATCCACTTGTCGTCAAAGAATCGTCATGAATATAAGGGCGCAAATCAAAATTTTCTAATTAACTACACCACGCGATAGAGTCAATCATGAAGCGTATTTTATCCAAAAATCATTAAATTCTCTGTAGAATTTCTATTTTTAAAATAAATAAGGAAACGAACTTTTGCATGGGCTTATATGGCAGTAAAAATCAGTCCTCATTTTCTCTGTTCGACTACGGCTGAAAATTAATTATTTTTCGTCTACTTTTCCATTCCCACGACGATATCTCCCAAACTATTATATTTATCAAAAAAATATATTCTTTATAAAATATTTGCCATATATTCCAGATTACAATGGTTTTTAAATCAGATTTTTTGAGAATTTAATAACCAAAATATGTAATAATGTGTAGCGTGATATCAATTTTCGAAGCTTATCAGCGGCATGCGTTCGTTGCAAATTGTCGCTCTCCCACTCTTTAAAACTGTTTCAACACACCCCACTTCGCACCCGCTCTGGCCTACCGTTAGATAGATTGGCGCATAGTAGCTCTCGTGGTTCATAATATTTTGAAATTTATATCTTGAAAATGATTATTACTACGAAATAAATGTAAGTATATTTGTAGAATATTAATTCACTGTTACATGGACTTACATAAAAATTATGGCCTGCCTAAAATTATTGTGTAATAAATTAACACATTATAAAAACTCCCTATAGTTCACTGTTTGCAAGATACTTTCAACTGGTATGTATTTTAAATTTTCTACCATATAGGTAACTGATGTATATGCTTTTTAGAAGAAATTAAATTGAAAAGTACTACTGATAGCACAAGTTCTGAAAGTGAGATTGAGAAAAATATAATTTAATGTAAAACAGATTCGTAACATATTAGCCTAATTTGTATGAAACTGGGCCCTGTAATCAAAGGTTTTGAGAAATTGTTTGCAACATTTACTGATTGTTTAAAAATCTATGAAAAAATAAGTAACCAAGGAGAAGATGATCTATATCCTAGCATTATGTCATTCAAAAAAACAAACAATTTTGACTGGTTTGGGCCGAAATTGCTATTATAGGTAGCCAAAGAAATATAGAACATTTAAGAAGATAAATATGGAAAGAAATTGAAAAGAGTTCAGATGGATCCAATGCCTGTCCATCAACTTTTTCCTATGTGTATTTTTGTAAAATAATTTTTTTAAATAGAGAAATGTACTTTTGTCAGAAGTACAACAATAAAGCTTTCTCAAGTAATGACCACGGAACCAGAAAGAAAAGTAAGACTACTAGCCCACCAGAATCCCATAATTTTCGAAAAAATTTGTGCTAACGATTTAATACCTATGGAAATTGAATATCACATTTCATGTTTCTAAAATCGCTATATAAAATACAGAGGTCTATCTGACAATAAAAATAAAAGTGGAAAACGGACAGACAACGAACGGAGTTCTACTAAAATATGTAAAATTCTTGAGAAACGGTTTTTAAAGCAAAAAGAGAGATCAGTAGACTACTTATAAATACATTTACCGGCAAAGGAGTCAAAATTGTTAAATCTACAAAGAGAAACGAAAAATATGTTAATTCAGAAAACGAGGCATGAAACTTTACATTTTCTATTGTGACTTTAGAAATATTAAACATGATATTTAGTTTCTATAGCATTTAAATCGTTAGCACAAATTCTTTAGAAAATTATGGGATTTTGGTGGGCTAATAGTCTTATTTCTCTTTCTGTGTTCCTGGTCATTACATGAGAAAGCTATTTTATTGAAAAAAAAATCATTTTACGCAAGGACACGCCTGAAGAAGTTATTGGACATACACTCCATCCATCTGAACTGTTTTTAATTTTTTTCTCTTTCTCCATTTTTCTCCTTCAATGTTCCATATTTCTTTTGCCAGTAAAACTAGAACAGCAATTTCGGTGCCAAACCAAACAGCCAAAATGATTTGTTTTTCGAGATCGCATAGTTCTAGAATATACATCATCTTCTCTTTAGTTACTTATTTTTTCACGGAGTTTTAAACAATCAATAAATATTGTAAACGATTTATCAAAACCTTTGTTTACAGGGCCCGGTTTCATACAATTTAAGCATAATATTTTACGAATCTGTTTTTCTTTAAATTTTATTTTTGTCTCAATCTCACTTTCCGAACTTGCGCTATCAGTAGTACTTTCCATTTTCATTTCTTCTTCAGTTACCTATATGGTAGAAAATTCTGTTAAAAAAATACATACCAGCTGAAAGTATCTTGCTAACATCGAACTGCCGAGTTTCTTATAACGTGTTAATACATTACACAAAAATTTTATGTAAGGCGAAATAACACTGAATTAATTATTAATTAAACAAATATACCTACTTATATTATTCATTCCATAGTAATCATTTTCAAGATATAAATTTCATTAATATGAACCACGAGAGTTACCATCCGCTAATCTATCTTACGATGGGCCATTGCGGGTGCGAAGTGGAGTGTGTTGAAACAGATTTAAAAAGTGGGAGAGCGAGAATCTTTAACGAACGCATGCCGCTGATAAGCTTCAAAAATTGATATCACGCTACACATTATTAAATATCATGATTATTAAATTCTCAAAAAAATTGATTTAAAAACCATTGTAATCTAGAAAATATCGCAAATATTTTATAAAGAATATATTTTTTTGATAAATATAATAGTTTGGGAGATATCGTCGTGGGAATGGAAAAGTAGACGAAAAATAATTAATTTTCAGCAGTAGTCGAACAGAGAAAATGAGGATTTTTGATTTTTACTGCCATATAAGCCTATGTAAAAGTTCGTTTCTTTATTTATTTTAAAAATAGAAATTCTACAGAGAATTTAATGATTTTTGGATAAAATACGCTTCGTGACTGACTCTATCGCGTGGTGTGGTTAGTTAGAAAATTTTGATTTGTACCCTTATATTCGTGACGATTTTTTGACGACAAGTGGATTCATAATCTACAGGGCATAAGTAACATATCTGGTAAGGTCATATATTTTACTCTAAAAGTGCCAACGGGGGGAAAGATAGAAATTAATTTGCACTCTACTATTGATCATATATTTGTAAAGAAAAAATTAAAAATATACAATATGAAAATCAAATCATTCTTACTAGATACGCATATTACATACCATTATCCAATAATGCTGAATGTAAATAATGAAAAATATGTAGCTGATACTAAGTGTAAAATTGAACATACCTATACTAAATTAAACTGTTCTAAATTTAAAGAAAATATTAATCTCAGGACTGGTCGGATGTATTAAATACACATGAGTCAGAAAACGCTTCAAATATATTTGTAAAAATTCTTGCTAATCATATGGAAAAGGCAAAAACAAAACACACTGTAAAATTTATAGAACACAAAAATATCAAAAAATGGATTACAAACGGAATGATCTATTAAACACAGGGACAGGTTAAAAAGGAGGCTGTTAAAAAGCTATAATCCCGAGGTGGAGTCCGAATATAAGGCATACAGGAATATGTTGAATAAGTTTATCTTACAAACAAAAAATAATTATTACAGGAAGCAAATCGACAATAATAAAAATAATGTTAAAAAGTATATCAAATTATAAAAGAAGCCACAAATAAAAAAAATAGTCACATAAATAATGAACTTAGAATTTTGGATGATAATGAAAAAGTATTTGATGAAATCATAGATATGGCCAATCACTAATCATTATTTTATTAATGTGGGTATTGAAATGGAAAAAAAATGAGGCTCCCCAGATGCCTTATAAATTAGAGCAATCATCACCTGTATCAATGTTTTTAATACCCGCCACTGGAAACGAAATTATTAAACACATAGCCCCCTTAAAAAGAGACAGTTCTCCATATGAAGATGGTATATCAGCAAAACTTATTAAATTAGTACATTTAGAAATATTAACTCCAATAACGCATATAATCAATATAACCTTCAAAACTGGCATAATTAAAGGTGGTTCAAAAAATTATATACAAAATTACCGTTCAATAAGTCTCATTAATAACATGGCCAAAGAAGTGTTTTAAAAACAGATTAATAAGTTTTTTACAGGAAATGATACCATATCAAAGAAACAATTTGGTTTTACAGAGGGGGTTAGTACCAGTGATGCGATGTACCGTCTTATTTATAAAGTCAGAAGTAATCTCAATATCAGCAAGAAATGTATAATTGTTTTTATCGATCTTGCTAAAGCATTTGACACAGTACCACATGATAAACTCCTTGATGTGCTGTCACATTGTGGAGTTCTTGGTACTGTTGAATATTCTTGAAAGCTACTTAAATAATAGACATCAACGTGTAAGAATAAATAACATAATAAGTAATTCACAGGTAATAAAGATTGGAGTACCACAGGGCACCGTTTTGGGACCTATTTTATTCACAGCCTATATAAACTCATTATTAAATCTAAAAATAGATGGAGGATTTGTATCATATGCTGATGATGCAGCCATAGTATTTTCAGGAAACACATGGGAAGAAACCAAAGAATTTGTTATTCAAGGCATAGTGGCAAAATTGGCTTGACTCATACAAACTATCCTTAAATATAAAAAAAACTAATTACATAGCATTTTCTTCAACTACAGCAGATCGCCCTGATTTTGGTAATATTAGCATAAACCAATCAACGAAGTATATAAAGTGAAGTATCTAGGAATCCTTATTTGGTCCAGGAGGTGACTGCAAATTTGTGCGGGGAACGAGTGGACGGGCTTTAGCAGTTTAGAATACTGCAATAGTATGCCCTAAACTCATAACCGCTGGTCGGCCGATCACGGTCCCTGGTGGTAATGAGTAATTACGGTAATTGTTTATTGGGGCAATGGGGCGATTGTGGTGACAAAGTGGACGGTTTTTTTTAAACTAATTTGTTAATTATGATGCAAAGAATGTAAAATGCTCGGTCGGCCGATCCCCACCCCTGGCGATAGCCTTGGCCGACCATTAACAACAATGCAATTTTTAATGCCTAGCCTTCCCCAAGGAGTGACCAGGTCGGCCTTGGTCTATTCGAAAGAACAAAATTTTTCCTTTCATAAAACCCTGGTCGGCCGATCGCGGTCCCTGGCTTTAATGAGTAATTACACTAATTGTCATGGGGGCACAGGGGGGATTGTGGTGACAGAGTGGATGATTTTTTGTTTAAACTTTTTTTTTATTGTAATCTCGAGTCTAAAATGCTCGGTCGGCCGACCCCCACCCCTGGTGATGTCCTTGGCCGACCATTTGCAACATTGTAGATGCCTTTTCTCACGCACGAATTTAGCAGATCGGTCTTGGAATATTTGAAAGGGTGAATTATCAAAAGAATTGTTATTACCTCGCTGTTTTCACTTTTATAACTTCTTCTTCCCCTTAAGGGAGGGGGCGGCGGGTGATAAATGTTGTAGCAACTACACTCAGAGAAAAAGTGTACTATAGTTTTAGGTAAATTTCTATAGTTTTAAGAAAATGTTCTAATTTAAATACCAACCTATGAAATGTTTCTTTGTTTTAAGTAAATCATTTATTTAATTGTATAAAATTTCACTTAATTCAAGTAAATTATTTATTTCATTTTATGATTTTTTAAATTGTTTCTAAGATATTAAATTACGTAATATCAAATAAATCAATTTTCTTGAAGTAAATAAAGAATTGTTTGTTTTAGAGGAAAAAAAAACTTTGATTCAATAAAATCTGATTCAAATACATGGATTTACTTAAAACTATTAAATTTTTTCCGACTGTATGATCGGAATTCATCACGTGTTTATGATGGCATTTTGCTTTTATAAAATTACATTTAAAAAAATATCTACGACATTAATTAAAAAAATACATATACCATTTATTGAAATAAATATACGTGTTTAATTTTGAAGTTACACTTGGAATAACTTTAAATTTGGATCGGGGAAAAAAAAATTGTCCAAATGAAAGTTGTTTGTTTTGGAAGGGCACATATGCTGACATTTATCAAGGGCCTATTAAGGCCACCCTATGTAACCACCAACTTTGGTTTTTTAAGAAACCCCATTAGTGACTTTTACGATTCCCACCGAGGAAAAACTTGTCCTATTAATTTTTTTTTGTTTATAAAGGGACATGTTATGGCACTAACCAGGGGCCTGTCAAGGCCACATTTGGTAAAATCTGGACACCAACAACACACCGAAGGAAAACGTGCTTCCTTATTATAATCTCATAAACGTAGATATCATTCGTTTCGAAATTCTGTAGAAAACAAATTATACATATTTTGAGTAAAAAAATTTTAAAATCCCGTTTTATTCTGTTGTTGGAATAATACCCCCTTAAGGTGGCCATTCCCTAGAAAGAGACATCCGATAGGGAAATATTTACTATTTTTGGCCATAACTTTTTTCTCTTAGTACGTATATTTTAAAAAATTATAGGCCACCTAAGTAGAACCTTAACAAGAATATTACTATTAATTTTCACTCAATAATTTCAGTGGATTGCAAAATAGTTAGATTTAAATTTAAAAATTATGCCAATTTTCCTAGTTCGTACTTTTAAATTAAACTGTTTTACAACCAACGACATCACCAGGGGTGGGGGTCGGCCGACCGAGCATTTTGGACTCGAGATTACAATAGAATAAAAAAAAGTTTAAACAAAAAATCGTCCACTCTGTCACCCCAATCCCCCCTGTGCCCCCCACGACAATTAGTGTAATTACTCATTAAAGCCAGGGACCGAGATCGGCCGACCAGGGTTTTATGAAAGGAAAAATTTTGTTCTTTCGAATAGACCAAGGCCGACCTGGTCACTCCTTGGGGGAGACTAGGCATTAAAAATTGCGTTGTTGTTAATGGTCGGCCAAGGCTATCGCCAGGGGTGGGGATCGGCCGACCGAGCATTTTACATTCTTTGGATCATAATTAACTAATTAGTTTTAAAAAAAAACGTCCACTTTGTCATCACAATCGCCCCATTGCCCCAATAAACAATTACCGTAATTACTCATTACCGCCAGGGACCGTGATCGGCCGACCAGCGGTTATCAGTTTAGGGCATACTATTGCAGTCTTCTAAACTGCTAAATCCCATCCACTCGTTCCCCGCACAAATTTGCAGTCGCCTCCTGGACCAATTGATCAACACTTGACATGGAATACTCATATTGAATATTTAACAAACAAAATTCGTAAGCTGATACATAATTTCTACTTATTAAGAGAATTTCTAAACAAAAAGCTGCTAATCTCAATATATAAGGGACTTATTGAATCTTTAATCCGTTATGGCATTATCGTTTGGGGAGGATTATATAAAAGTGTGTTACATCAATTAAATGTTGTTCAAAATTATATATTAAAAATAATAGGTAAAAAAAACAAACTCTATCCTACTAAATTGTTATATGATGATGAAATCTGTAATGTTCGAACACTTTACATGGTATCCATTTGTACATATATTCATAAACAAATCGAACTTAAGCAATACGTAAATCACACTGATGAATCCAGGAATAAAACAAACAGACATTTAAACATTCCCATTAGTAATAAAAATATCAATCTAAGAGTCATGAACTACCTCGCACCAAAAATATACAGGGTGATTCACGTAGGCCATTCATTAGAAGTTTTTCAACTTGCAGTTGGATTAGAAACTTGAAATTTGGTATGCAGCCATAATCGATCATGCCCGTTCTATCTAAAATATTTTCAGTCCTCCAACTATACAGGGTGTGCCAAAAATTGGTACCAACTTTCTTATTTTAAATGGAAACCTATATTTTTCTTTACATGGTTCGATTGGTCTTCTAATTCTGAGTTTAAAGAACCTAAGTTATGTTAACTTATCTATTACATTTTTTGACATATGTCCAACGTTTTGAAAAAAATTGCCGCTGTAGTAGTTTACGAACAAATTTGTATCTCGCAAACCTTTCAAAATTATGAAACCAAATTTGTGAAACAATTAGCTGGAAGTCCAGGCTACCTTTTGATGTCCCATCGGTGGTCCCATTTTGTACCATATGGGCGCAGTCGATTTTCAAATGTCGCAATCAGAAATTGTTAAAAAGTAAATTTTTTCAAATGGCACCTACTATTTTTTTTCACGCCATTCGAAAGAAAATTGAATTTTAGGGTGAGTTACTTAAGCATTCCCTATACCTAACTTCACCCCATATCGAGTTATTCAATAAAAATCAAGAAATACCTTATCTTGCCGAGAGATTCCTTACTTCATCAAGTATGCCATGGAAACAAAAGACAGTTGTAATAATTTTTAAAGAAAAATATGGATTCTTATTTAATTACACACAACACTAACAAATTATTATTAACGAACAAGAACAATGTTGACGAAATTCTGACGTAAATGTTCAATGTGACCACCATATTTTTGTTCAAATATTCTATTATTCTACTTTCAACAGATTGCATAGCAAATCTTTGCGCCTACCATTTCTGACGCCAGAAATCAGTGCAAAATTGAATTTTAGGGCCACTTTTATTAACATTGTGTATGTCTCTCTACAGTCGTTTTTGAGTTATTGGCATTTTTTGAAAAAAATATTGTTTTTTTTTCTCAAGGGTAGTAGGCTTTGGAAACTCTCATTTCATATTAATTTTTATTTAAAAATCGTATTGCAATAATAAATAATAACAACAAAATAACAACAAATAAACAGATTAACAAAATAATTATTTTAATACAAATGCTCAATGTGTGCATCGTTTTCACTGACAGAATTTCGTCAACATTGTTCTTGTTCGTCAATAATAATTTGTTGGTGTTGTGTGTAATTAAATAAGAATCCATATTTTTCTTTGAAAATTATTACAACTGTCTTTTGTTTCCATGGCATACTTGATGAAGTAAGGAATCTCTCGGCATGATAAGGTATTTATTGATTTTTATTGAATAACTCGATATGGGGTGAAGTTAGGTATAGGGAATGCTTAAGTAACTCACCCTAAAATTCAATTTTCTTTCGAGTGGTGTGACAAAAAATAGTAGGTGCCATTTGAAAAAATTGACTTTTTGACAATTTTTGATTGCGACATTTGAAAATTGACTGCGTCCATATGGTACAAAATGGGATCACCGATGGGACATCAAAAGGTAGCCTGGACTTCCAGCTAACTGTTTCACAAATTTGGTTTCATAATTTTGAAAGGTTTGCGAGATACAAATTTCTTCGTAAACTACTACAGCGGCAATTTTTTTCAAAAAATTGGACATATGTCAAAAAATGTAATTGATAAGTTAACATAACTTAGGTTCTCTAAACTCAGAATTAGAAGACCAATCGAACCATGTAAAGAAAAATATAGGTTTCCATTTAAAATAAGAAAGTTGGTACCAATTTTTGGCACGCCCTGTATAGTTGGGGGACTGAAAATAATTTAGATAGCACGGGCATGATCGATTATGGCTGCATACCAAATTTCAAGTTTCTAATCCAACTGCAAGTTGAAAAACTTCTAATGAATGGCCTACGTGAATCACCCTGTATAATTGTTTACCAAACAATATAAAAATTTTAAATAATGCAAAGCTAAAAAGCTTAAAAAATGTAAAACTTATATTACTACTAACTATCCTCAATCCCATAGTATATTGTGAATTTATAGACTTAAACTGATTTCTATTTTATAATAATAATAATAATAATAATGTGTTTATTATTTGCCCAAAGAAAACATACAAAGCTACTATATATATTTTCGCTAACCTATTTTATGCAACTGTTATAACATATCTAATCTTTTAAATGTTAATTACTAACTTTTATTTTTTGGCACATACAAATGATAAATCATTTAGGTGCCATATTTTTGCATATTTTTACCCTAATAAGTAATAATTATTAAGTTTTAAACTGTATTTTCAATAGTATATTATATTGTATATTCATTTATCCACTCCTTAATTTTTTTGCATGGACCGCCCAACGTAACTATCAAACAATCTGACTATTTAATTATTTTTTGTTTTGTTCATGTCCATTGTGTCATACAAAAATTGATTGTCAGCGAGCAAATTTTGCAATTCTGTAACGATCCGTCCAGTTGTGATCCTTTTACAAAAAAGTTAAGCTTTTAGTCTGTTATAGTAGTTTATATTTATTAATATATTAATTTACACTCCTCAATTTTTTTGTAAGGACATCCCAACGTAACTATCAAACGGTCTGACTATTTAATTATTTTTTGTTGTGTTCATGTCCATCGTGTCATGCAAAAAATGATTGTCAGTGAGCAAATTTTTCAATTCTGTAATGATCCGTCCAGTTGTGATACTCTTACAAAAAAGTTAATCATTTAATTTATTCTAGTAGTCTGTATTCGTTAATATGTTTATTTATGCACTCCTCAATATTTTACTTGGATCTCCCAACATAACTATCAAACAGTCTGACTATTTACTTATTTCTTGTTTTACTTTAATTGTTTCTTTGATAGCAAGAGTTTGATCGAAAATTACCATTCCGTCCAATATAACTATCAAGCAGTCTGAGCAATTTAATTAAATCTTTGTTTTGTTTCGATTATTTCTTTGGTAGAAAGAGTTTAGTCGAAGGTTTTCTATTCTGCGTTAACATATACACAGAATGACTTAATGCCTGGTTATCGATTGTTGAGATATGATAATATTTAGGGTGGAGGTCCAGGTCAAAAGTTGAAAAGTATATTATAGTTTTTATCCATTTAAATAATAAAATGTTATTACCATTGTCACATTTTATAATTAATAAATAATCATGCGGGATGTTTAAAAATGAATTATTTCTTGTTTGTTTGTAATTATAATAATCAGAAATCGGGAATTTTATCTTGGTGACGTAAAAGTCAGGATTGGCTCTGCCGGCGCGGAATGATTTTTATGCAAGTATGATACAATTTATCTTACCTTGTGCTTTTTTTTAGAGAATTCCGTAATGTCCAAAGTTAATATGGTCACTTTTTTATAACACAGCCACACAAAAACAAAAATGTTTGCTTCCACCAACGGAACCTAGTACACCCTAGGTTTTTGTGGTCACTGAATCCGAATCCGTCGTCGGTTTGTCGCGTTATGGTCATTTCAAGGTCAAATCATTAGATTTCGACAGAAAACTTTGAAAAAAATGATAATAGGCTTTTGAGGTCGCTGAATCCAAATCCGAGGTCGGTTTGTCGGTATCAGATTGCATTAAGGTTATTTCAAGGTCGAATGGGAGAAGAACTGACAAAAATATTCACCTGTTATTTCACACATAAGCAGAGGATGTATAATATGTATAACATGCAGATTTGGATTCAGCGACCCCAAAAACTTATATACAAATTTTTCTGTCGAAATCTAATTATTTGACCTTGAAATTACCTTAACGCGACCTGATCCCGACAAACCAACGTCGGATTTGGTTTCAGCGACCCCAAAAACCTATATACAATTTTTTTTTCAAATTTTTCTGTCGAAATCTAATGATTTGACCTTGAAATTACCTTAACGCGACATACCGACAAACCAACGCCGGATTTGGATTCCGCGACCTGAAAAACCTATATGCAATTTTTTTTAAAATTTTTCTGTCGAAATCTAATGATTTGACCTTGAAATTACCTTAATGCGACCTGATCCCGACAAACCAACGTCGGATTTGGATTCAGCGACCTCAAAAACCTATACACAAATATTTCTGTCGAAATCTAATGATTTGACCTTGAAATTACCTTAACGCGACCTGATCCCGACAAACCAACGTCGGATTTGGATTCAGCGACCTCAAAAACCTATATACAAATTTTTTTCAAATTTTTCTGTCGAAATCCAATGATTTGACCTTGAAATTACCTTAACGCGACCTGATCCCGACAAACCAACGTCGGATTTGGATTCAGCGACCTCAAAAACCTACATACAAATTTTTCTGTCGAAATCTAATGATTTGACCTTGAAATTACCTTAACGCGACCTAATCCCGACAAACCAACGTCGGATTTGGATTCAGCGACCTCAAAAACCTATATACAAATTGTTCTGTCGAAATCTAATAATTTGACCTTGTAATTACCTTTACGCGACCTGATCCCGACAAACCAACGTCGGATTTGGATTCAGCGACCTCAAAAACCTATATTCAAATTTTTCTGTCGAAATCTAATGATTTGACCTTGAAATTACCTTAACGCGACCTGATCCCGACAAACCAACGTCGGATTTGGATTCAGCGACCTCAAAAACCTATATACAAATTTTTCTGTCAAAATCTAATGATTTGACCTTGAAATTACCTTAACGCGACCTGATCCCGACAAGCAAACGTCGGATTTGAATTCAGCGACCTCAAAAACCTATATACAAATTTTTCTGTCGAAATCTAATGATTTGACCTTGAAATTACCTTAACGCGACCTGATCCCGACAAACCAACGTCGGATTTGGATTCAGCGACCTCAAAAACCTAAATACAAATTTTTCTGTCGAAATCTAATGATTTGACCTTGAAATTACCTTAACGCGACCTGATCCCGACAAACCAACGTCGGATTTGGATTCAGCGACCTCAAAAACCTGTATACACATTTTTCTGTCGAAATCTAATGATTTGACCTTGAAATTACCTTAACGCGAGCTAATCCCGACAAACAAACGTCGGATTTGGATTCAGCGAACTCAAAAACCTACATACAAATGTTTCTGTCGAAATCTAATGGTTTGACCTTGAAATTACCTTAACGCGACCTGATCCCGACAAACCAACGTCGGATTTGGATTCAGCGACCTCCAAAACCTATAAATTTTTTTTCAAAATGTTCTGTCGAAATCTAATGATTTGACCTTGAAATTACCTTAACGCGACCTGATCCCGACAAACAAAAGTCGGATTTGGATTCAGCGACCTCAAAAACCTATATACAAACTCTCACCAGCATTTACAGTAACTGCTGAAAGGCTTATCATTCGTCAACCACTCAATCAATTTCGTAGATCCGTACACAGGGATGCACACACAGAATATAGAGCGTTATATACAAATTTTTCTGTCGAAATCTAATGGTTTGACCTTGAAATTACCTTAACGCGACCTGATCCCGACAAACCAACGTCGGATTTGGATTCAGCGACCTCCAAAACCTATATATTTTTTTTCAAAATTATCTGTCGAAATCTAGTGATTTGACCTTGAAATTACCTTAACGCGACCTGATCCCGACAAACAAAAGTTGGATTTGGATTCAGCGACCTCAAAAACCTATATACAAATTTTTCTGTCGAAATCTAATGGTTTGACCTTGAAATTACCTTAACGCGACCTGATCCCGATAAACCAACGTCGGAGTTGGATTCAGCGACCTCAAAAACCTATATACAAATTTTTCTGTCAAAATCTAATGATTTGACCTTGAAATTACCTTAACGCGACCTGATCCCGACAAACAAACGTCGGATTTGGATTCAGCGACCGCAAAAAAACCTGTATACAAATTTTTCTGTCGAAATCTAATGGTTTGACTTTGAAATTACCTTAACGCGACCTGATCCCGACAAACCAACGCCGGATTTGGATTCAGCGACCTCAAAAACCTATATGCAAATATTTCTGTCGAAATCTAATGATTTGACCTTGAAATTACCTTAACGCGACCTAATCCCGACAAACAAACGTCTGTTTTGGATTCAGCGACCTCAAAAACCTATATACAAATTTTTCTGTCGAAATCTAATGATTTGACCTTGAAATTACCTTAACACGTTAGCTGCCGCTTGACTGCCGGCTGTCATTTGATCGTTTTTTGTTTATGCCACCCTCATTTATATGCGTATTACCGAAAATGCACATATCATAACTTGGGTCTCCGGTGAGATAAAAAACTAAAAAAAAAAAATGAGGTATACAGCATCTTAATTTGAATTTAAGTATACACTTTTCATTCAATGGTAGCCTGCAGTCAGGTGGCGTGGACATAATACAATTATTTTCCGTGTGCCAAATGACCACCGGTAGACATTTGAAAATATAAAGTAGCAACAGAATTGCTGATGGGAACAACAGTAGTAAATTCTCTAGTACTTTATAAATATATTTACCCTGAATCTAAAATATCAGTTACACAATAATTCCGTACAGAGCTAGTAAACTCGCTGCTCAATATTGACTCAAATTTGAATTAAAATATCCAGTCTAAAAAAGAAAAACATAATCATATGATCCAAGAAACTGTGGAGAAGTGTCATCGAAATCAAAAAATTCACGGTCTGCACAAAAGATGCACGGTCTGTTACAAAACTTTATCCGTTCAATATGGATTTAAACATTCAACAAAGAATACAAAAAAGTAACAACGTTTTGTGCAACATGCCCTGATAAACCATTCATTTGCATCAGTTGTTTTCCTAATCACGTTTAAATTCTAAAATAAAAATTAGAAAAATTTTATTTTAGGTTTTAGTTTTTTTACCAAGAACAAATAATGTGTTAAATTAGTTTTATTTTATGTTATCACATATGTTTTATTATATGCTTCAGAATAAAAATTATTGTCACTTTTATATATATTTTATTGAATTAAACATACCTGTAACGCCGAACCATTTCCACCTACGATTCCTTGTATGCCGAATAATCTATTCCTATGAGTATTTTCATATAAGATGAATAGCGGGCGTCCAAGGTTCATTTAAAGTGACAAAAGTAAATGACCGCGGGCTACCAGTCGGCGTGTTAGGCAAGTGCCCTATTGACAGCCGGCTGGCAAATTGACATTTTGAGTATGATACAAAAATTCCATGCGGCAGCTAACGTGTTAACGCGACCTGATCCCGACAAACCAACGTCGGATTTGGATTCAGCGACCTCAAAAACCCATATTCAAATTTTTCTGTCGAAATCTAATGGTTTGACCTTGAAATTACCTTAACGCGACCTGATCCCGACAAACCAACGTCGGATTTGGATTCAGCGACCTCAAAAACCTATATATAATTTTTTTTCAAATTTTTCTGTCGAAATCTAATGATTTGACCTGGAAATAACCTTGACGCGACCTGATCCCGACAAACCAACGTCGGATTTGGATTCAGCGACCTCAAAAACCTATATACAAATTTTTTTCAAATTTTTCTGTCGAAATCTAATGATTTGACCTTGAAATTACCTTAACGCGACCTGATCCCGACAAACCAACGCCGGATTTGGATTCAGCGACCTCAAAAACCTATATACAAATTTTTTTCAAATTCTTCTGTCGAAATCTAATGATTTGACCTTGAAATTACCTTAACGCGACCTGATCCCGACAAACAAACGTCGGATTTGGATTCAGCGACCTCAAAAACCTATATACAAATTTTTCTGTCGAAATCTAATGATTTGACCTTGAAATTACCTTAACGCGACCTGATCCCGACAAACCAACGTCGGATTTGGATTCAGCGACCTCAAAAACCTATATACAAATTTTTTTCAAATTTTTCTGTCGAAATCTAATGATTTGACCTTGAAATTACCTTAACGCGACCTGATCCCGACAAACAAACGTCGGATTTGGATTCAGCGACCTCAAAAACCTATATACAAATGTTTCTGTCGAAATTTAATGGTTTGACCTTGAAATTACCTTAACGCGACCTGATCTCGACAAACCAACGCCGGATTTGGATTCAGTGACCTCAAAAACCTATATACAAATTTTTCTGTCGAAATCTAATGATTTGACCTTGAAATTACCTTAACGCGACCTGATCCCGACAAACCAACGTCGGATTTGGATTCAGCGACCTCAAAAACCTATATACAAATTTTTCTGTCGAAATCTAATGATTTGACCTTGAAATTGCCTTAACGCGACCTGATCCCGACAAACAAACGACGGATTTGGATTCAGCGACCTCAAAAACTTATATACAAATGTTTCTGTCGAAATCTAATGGTTTGACCTTGAAATTACCTTAACGCGACCTGATCCCGACAAACCAACGTCGGATTTGGATTCAGCGACCTCAAAAACCTAAATACAAATATTTCTGTCGAAATCTAATGATTTGACCTTGAAATTACCTTAACGCGACCTGATCCCGACAAACAAACGTCGGATTTGGATTCAGCGACCTCAAGAACCTATATACAAATTTGTCTGTCGAAATCTAATGGTTTGACCTTGAAATTACCTTAACGCGACCTGATCCCGACAAAGAAACGTCGGATTTGGATTCAGCGACCTCAAAAACCTATATACAAATTTTTCTGTCCAAATCTAATGATTTGACCTTGAAATTGCCTTAACGCGACCTGATCCCTACAAACAAACGACGGATTTGGATTCAGCGACCTCAAAAACCTATATACAAATGTTTCTGTCGAAATCTAATGGTTTGACCTTGAAATTACCTTAACGCGACCTGATCCCGACAAACCAACGCCGGATTTGGATTCAGCGACCTCAAAAACCTATATGCAAATATTTCTGTCGAAATCTAATGATTTGACCTTGAAATTACCTTAACGCGGCCTGATCCCGACAAACAAACGTCTGTTTTGGATTCAGCGACCTAAAAAACCTATGTACAAATTTTTCTGTCGAAATCTAATGATTTGACCTTGAAATTACCTTAACGCGACCTGATCCCGACAAACCAACGTCGGATTTGGATTCAGCGACCTCAAAAACCTATATTCAAATTTTTCTGTCGAAATCTAATGGTTTGACCTTGAAATTACCTTAACGCGACCTGATCCCGACAAACCAACGTCGGATTTGGATTCAGCGACCTCAAAAACCTATATATAATTTTTTTTCAAATTTGCGGTGGATTCATTGGTGGAAGTGAAAGTTTTTTTTTTTTTGTGTGGCTGTGTAAACATTCACTCGAAAAGGAGGTATTATTGAGGGATGTACATTGAACTAAAACACACACATGTATTTTTTACTACCCTAGTGTAACACACAGATACAGTGTGTCCACGGAATAGCGTTATTATAGGTGTAAATGACAATTTTTTTTTTATGCTATGAACACAATTTGCTGTATTCTGCTCTTGCTTGACCCAAAACTTATTTTCAGTAAGTCAGAGTTTCAAAAATGTATAGAGTGCTTAAAGATGGAATTCGATTTTTTTACTATGCACTCAGTTGTATTCTGCTCTTGCTTGACCCAAATCATATTTTCAGTGTTTTCATAGAGGGTGCTGGCGGAAGCTTAAGAATAAAATTCACGTCCGGTAAACTGCCATTTCTGTGGTAGATCTTGAAAAATTTCATAAGAAAAACTTGCTTAAAAGTAGAAAAATATGACGTACCAAATTTGATAACTATGCAAACTAATTCGCGTTTAATTTTAGGTTCCATGACAGTCGGCTTGAAAAAAATTAATAAATACAAAAATGTGCATATAGTTATTAAATTTGGTACATCATATTTTTTTATTCTGAGCAACAGATGTGGCAGTTTACCAGAAGCGAATTTTATTTTTAAGCTGCCACCGGGCACTTTCTGGTAGGCCACTCCGTGGCCTCCATGGACTCTACCCTACGAAATAAATTTTCTTAGAAAGATATTTATTAACCTAAAATTCTACTCGTTCACTTAAGATCACATCCACAAAGTTCAATTGCTGTAAGTCTGCTCAAGGAGTGGAAATGGAAAAAGTTGATTGAAGGAGCTGTTACTCTGCTGCTGCTCTGCTTGCTGTTTCATCCCCATTGGTTGCATTTTTCAGGAGATTGAAAAGCGCTGTCCCTACTTCACATACACAGCACATGTATTTGTTTTGACGCACTCTCAGCTCTCAGAGAATATACTTTATGTTTGTAGATAATATGTACATACATATGGCTAGATTTACACTACGGTTTACGAAAATGCGATCTTGGATGATCTACCTTTCCCTTTATTACATGTTAACATAAATGCCAAGAATTTCCACAGTATACCCAGATAACAAGGCATTTTTGTCAAAGCAATGTTTTACAGTTTTGGGGGCATCGTCTAATTACACACTTCTCTCGAAAAATTCACATTCATGGTGGCTCAGCAATATATGCCATGAGCAGTATTAATTCAAAAGAAATGTTATCAATCAAAGATTTTTCAGATAAATGCCATATTGAAGTTTGTGGGATAAGTTATGTTACAGGGAATACTGATATAGGCGTACTGAATGTCTATAGACCAGGTAGCGGTGACATTAAAATTTTTGCCAATAAACTAACAGCAGCTCTGAAATATACAGGGTGTTTCAGTTAAAAGTCCCCAGGCCATTATCTCTAAAATTAATAAAGATATTTTATTTTTGTAAATGGCAGATGATTGATACCAAAGAAATGTTTAAATAACGGTGATTAGAATTTTTCCTCAACAGCAAACAGAGACGGCGCTGCGATGCAAAACTATTTTTTGATGGCTGGAACCTTGAAACATAAGTCATGTGATTAAACAACAATTTGTGAATAATTTTGATGGTATAGAGAATTTACAAAAAACAAGCCGTTTTGGAGTTACATGAGTTTCTTTCATTAATGCCAGTACACGTGAATTTTGATAAATCCCTATAATTTATTTATTATTTATTATAGAATATTGGTTACCAAACACTTTTTTTCAAGATAAGGAAAGTGGTATAATACACTATCATAAAATTATGTTTACCACTTCCGGCCAAACCGGAACCAACATGATGAACCAATATCCATATGTTCCTACATATTACATTTTTTTTTTCTAATAACGCTTCTAATAAAACGGCTCCCAAAACTTAAAGTAAGTAGGACAACAAAAAAAATACACACTAATTTAGAATGGTAATGAAAAATCTACTTAAGAGATATTAGTAGGCTTTGATTTAATTTTAAGTTTGACAGTAAGTTATTAAACAAGGTTTGTAGTTGGTGCATTTCAATTATAGTTTCAAACAGAAATAGTGTACTTAGAAACAATTCAAAGCAAATTAATCCAAATAAGGCAATAAAAAAAAATAAATATAAAAAATGGTTAGATACACCAAGATAAGTTAAACATGATTTTAATATACGGTGAATGCAAAAGAAATTCCCGACAAGCAAAACGATTGTTTTGTTTACGATTTCCAAATAGACCTACACCTGATAAAAAAACATTTATCATGCTGTTTAAAAATTTAAGAAAGTGGGGTAGTTTTAAGAAAACTATTCGTAACAGAAATAGGCCAGTTAGAAACGATGAAAATACAGCCTTGGTGTTAAATAGTGTTGTCAACAATCCTCAATGTTCTCTCCGGAAATTGGCATCGGAAACTAATCTGTCGATATCTTCGTGCCATAGAATATTAAAATCAAATAAATACCATCCATACCAATTAAAATTGATCCATCATTTAAGGCCTGGTGATTATGAACGAAGATTACATTTTCTAGCTGAATTTTCCGTTCTTTCTGAAGAATGCCCAAATTTTTTAAAAAATGTGCTCTGGAGCGATGAAAGCCGTTTTCACAACAACGGAGTTGTGAGTAAGCATAACTGCCGATACTGGTCACAAAATAATCCTAGATGGATGAGAATGACCCGAAATCAGGTAACTTTTGGAGTTAACGTGTGGTGTGGAATATTAAATTCATATATTATTGGACCATATCTATTCCATGGGACTTTAAATGGAAGAAAATATGAGATATTTTTGAGAAATGTATTGCCAGGATTATTAGAGACTATCCCTCATAACCAGGAGAATATTTGGTTTCACCAAGATGGTGCACCACCCCATAACTCAGTACTAGTCAAAGATTGTCTTAATGAAATGTACCCTCAGAGATGGATTGGTACTAATGGAGTAGTCAGATGGCCAGCACGATCACCTGACTTGACTCCATTAGATTTTTACCTTTGGGGGTATTTAAAAAGTGTAGTGTACATTGAACCCATTGATGATATGGCCGATATGTATAATAAAATATATGCAAGTGTTGCTGCTATAAATAGACATACGTTACAAAAAGTTTGCAATGAAGAGTTACTGAAACGGTACAATATGTGTATTCATGAAGAAGGGAGAAATTTTGAACATTTAATATAATAAGTACCTACTAATAAGAAAGAAATTAGTTTAATTTCATTTTTAATAATATTTCGATAGTTTTTAAATGTTTGTTTATAAAACTTTTGTTTACGTTCTTTACTGAATTGTTAATATAAATTTAGCCCATTCTAAATTAGTGTGTATTTTCTTTGTTGTCTTACTTACTTTAAGTTTTGGGAGCCGTTTTATTAGAAGCGTTATTAGAAAAAAAAAATGTAATATGTAGGAACATATGGATATTGGTTCATCATGTTAGTTCCGGTTTGGCCGGAAGTGGTAAACATAATTTTATGATAGTGTATTATATAACTTTCCTTATCTTGAAAAAAAGTGTTTGGTAACCAATATTCTATAATAAATAATAAATAAATTATAGGGATTTATCAAAATTCACGTGTACTGGCATTAATGAAAGAAACTCATGTAACTCCAAAACGGCTTGTTTTTTGTAAATTCTCTATACCTCAAAATTATTCACAAATTATTGTTTAATCACATGACTTGTTTCAAGGTTCCAGCCATCAAAAAATAGTTTTGCATCACAGCGCCATCTCTGTGTGCTGTTGAGGAAAAATTCTAATCACCGTTATTTAAACCTTTCCTTGGTATCAATCATCTGCCATTTACAAAAATAAAATATCTTTATTACTTTTAGAGATAATGGCCTGGGGACTTTTAAGTGAAACACCCTGTATATCCCCCAAATTGATAAAGATAATTCAGAATTATATTATATCTCCCTTAACTAGAATTATAAACCATCTTTGCAGAACGGTGAATTTCCCAAGCAGATGAAAATTGTACTAGCTTTCCCACTATTCAAGAAAGGAGACACCTTACAAATAGATAACTATAGACAAATATCTTTATTACCTGAATTTTCTAAGATCTTAGAACGCTGTGTTTATAACATTATTATAAAATTTGTCGAGCAAAACAACTTATTAACAACCGATCAACACGGGTTTCGAGCAAAAAAATCTGTAGAAACAGCAAGCTACAACTTCTTAAATTACATTTACGCTGAGCTGGACAAAGGTAAACTTGTAGACTTAAGTAAGGCCTTCGATAGTATTAATATATCATTTGTATTGGACAAACTGTATTACTTAGGCATAAGAGATCCTCTGTTATCCTGGATCAATTCATATCTTCAAAACAGATCTATTATAATAAAAATTCAAGAACAATTTTCAACGCAGCATGGTGTCCCGATTGGAGTTCCTCAGGGGTCAGTTTTGGGTTCATTGATTTTCTTACTTTATGTTAACGATCTGCCAAGATTTGTCACAAAAGGGAAGATCACTATGTTTGCGGATGACACAACTGTAACTGTGATGGCTGAAACTCCTGAAGAACTACAAGCAAACATAAAACTGGTGTATGAGGAAATGAATACATGGTGTCAAAGAAACAGGCTAATTCTCAATGAAAGCAAAACGAATTACATTAACTTCTTTATTACAAAACAGCTTTCCGCAGAAGCGCAATTACAATTTAATTTAAATTTCTCTGGCAATGCCAAATTCCTTGGAATTTGGCTTAATTCTATTCTTTCATTCACTGCACACCTGGACTTTGTCGGTGCCAAATTAAACAAGGCATATTATGCCATTCTACAAATGAAACCGTGTTTGGATCAAAAGGGTCTTATGAATTTATATTATGCCTTTGCGTATAGTCATCTATCATTTAACGTTTTTTCCTGGGGACAGACTGCAGGATGGGAAAGAATATTTATTTGTCAAAAAATAAAAATCAGATTCTTGTTTAACCTAAGTTTTCGAGAAAGCTGCAGAAGTACATTTAGAGAAAAGCGAATATTAACGTTCCCATGCATTTTCATTCTAAAATGTGTTACTTATGTTAAAAATTACTATTCAAATTATAAGAGCCGAAAAGATATACATAATTATGAGACATGACATTCTAATACGTTATTGCTTAATAAATATAAAACAACTACATTCAGAAAATCGCCACATTATAGTAGTGTATTTCTGTATAATAACCTCCCTGAACATCTAAAATCAATTGCATCTTACACAAAGTTTAAATCAGAAATAAAAAAATTTTTGATTGATGAATGATTGGATGAGTTTGTAAATAAGTTTAATTCTTAAATGAGTAAAATGTTAGGAAGAAAGGAAAAGGAAGTTATGTATTATCCCATATATAATCTTATCTATTTTATAACTAAAATAATCTTGCCTTAATATTTTAACTGTTTTTTCTTGTTTTTGTGATCACTATTTTATAAACTGAGCTTTTATCTATGTACTAGTAATGTTGAATATTGTGACCTGCCCTTTGTACTGTGTATGTTAGTTTGGGCCAATAAACTATTCTATTCTATAATAAAACAGCATTAGCAAAAAACATAAATGTACCGCCATATACTGGAATCTAATGTTGACCCTCGGTCAGGGTCGAATGCAATTAACATTTTAAAATGAAATAAAATTCACTTTATCATGTTGGCAGTTTTATGCCATTAATTCTTAACTTTGTTTTGTATGATTTAATGTTACATAAAAATGGCTTATTTTATTGGGAAAAATGTTGTCAGCAGTTAATTGTAATTATTATGGAAATAAACATGCCACATATTAACACGTTGACGGACACTGACGTCATATCACGTCGTTCGCTCCAGCAGGGCAATTAAAAATATTGAGATGTGCTGAAATTGACACCATGATTAAAATCATTATTAGTATACATAAAGAAATGCAACATATAGCTTTAAAATCAGAATTTTCTGAAGAATTAGATATATTGGAAAAACAGTCTGCGTCATATAACGTCATGTCCCAGTAGAAGCATCTTAGCTACAGTAGGACACTGACATCATACGCCGAATGTAAAAAAAAAACTAAAAACACTTGATTTTAGTATAAAAACTTTTAATAAATGAAATTACAACTACTTCATCATCATCACTACAATTTATAAACGTGTATTCTGGATCCCCTATGGAATCATCTGTATTTTACATATCGTGCCCTTTTATCTGGCGGAATCTTCATCCTCACTTTCAAGCTCTTTATACTAACGAAGTAGTTGCTTTTCTTGCTTCTCTTCCATTTCACACGTGAATAAATTATAAAATATGCACAGGAATCAGACAGAAACGCGCCAAACATGGTCCCTAGATCCCCTGACCAAATTCTTTCGTCACCAACAAACTATTAGGAATTTTGTCATTATTTTTTTACCCAAGGTGCCTAGTGGGACACTTCATACCTTACTACATGTAAAATTTACGTGGTATGCTGACAAGCATATCTAGAGCACACTAAGTTTTTGCGGCATATAACGTCAGTGTCCCTAGGGGCACTGTGGGCGATGCGGCTTATGCCGGCAGTGTCACGTTAGGCACATATCAATAAAAATGAGTGTCCGCGAATGTGTTAAAAACTGTTTCTGTTAAGAAATTTAGATAAGTATAAATTTTTTTTACGGGGATTATTTATAATTGAATATAACAATAAAATATTTACGCTCATAGGCCCCCTCCGAAAATTTATTTGCCCGCGCTTAAAACAGTTCCTAGCTACAGGCCTGCCCCAGGGGTTACTATTTACCAATTCTCTATGTTTACCTTATTTTTTAGATCCAAGAAACGATCCTATCAGGTTTATTCCAAAATCAGTGTCAACGGGCATTTCACCCATCTTATCCCAAGGTACCCTTGACCAAAAACACATTGTAGCTGGCGATAATGAATATTTCACCACTTCATCCACGTCATTTTTCTGTGTGTTTCAGAGTGTTTGCAATATCATATTCTGATATTGTCTGTAATTGTTTATTTGTGGCATATTCAAATTTTCTTACTTTTTATTGAGTATTTTGCCACTGAAAAATATTTAAAAATGAAAAAACCTCTGCGCCAAACGGATCAGAGAGAGGTTGGTTCTTGAGTACTTGACTGTTTCAAAAAGTCTCACACCTAAAAATCTATAAACTAGAACAATGTTATAAATTAAAAACTGAAAATCAAAGCTATAGGTAGTTAACGTTTCGGAAGAGAATCTACTTCCGTTCTCAAAACTTTTTTGGCCGTCAACCATGACAGTTCTTTGTTTATGTATTTCCATAGTCACATGAGACATTAAATTATATTTATCTTATTTTTACTTACTTCGTCTCTAAGGATGGGCAACCAACTAGTACAAAAATCTATTGAATAATTAGAAACGCATCTATCCTCGTTTAATAAAATAATCGCGGATTCTTTAAGTTTTCTTTTAGTTCTGTTGCTCTCTTTTTCCAAAATCTTCGCCGAGTCCCATTTAATTCTATGATTATTATCCCACGGGTGTTCACAAATTATAGATTTTTCAAATTCTCCCCTTTCTATGTTCACCAAGCCTTACGTTGAAAGGTCTAAATGATTCACCTACGTAATGTTTTCCGCATTCACACGCTAAGATCGGTTTTATCAAGAACCAAACCTCCAAATATTGTTCAAAATTCAAAAAATTGTATTCATAGTGTTCCGTGTGAGTGCGGAAAACATTACGTAGGTGAATCATCTAGACCTTTCAACGTAAGGCTTGGTGAAAATAGAAATTACGCTAGAAGGGGAGAATTTGAAAAATCCAAAATTTGTGAACACGCGTGGGATAATAATCATAGAATTAAATGGGACTCGGCGAAGATTTTGGAAAAAGAGAGCAATGGAACTAAAAGAAAACTTAAAGAATCCGCGATTATTTTATTAAACGAGGATAGATGCGTTTCTAATTATTCAATAGATTTTTGTACTAGTTGGTAAATAAGATAAATATAATTTAATGTCTCACGTGACTATGGAAATACATAAACAAAGAACTGTCATGGTTGACGGCCAAAAAAGTTTTGAGAACGGAAGTAGATTCTCTTCCGAAACGTTAACTACCTATAGCTTTGATTTTCAGTTTTTAGTTTATAACATTGTTCTAGTTTATATATTTTTAGGTGTGAGACTTTTTGAAACAGTCAAGTACTCAAGAACCAACCTCTGTCTGATCCGTTTGGCGCAGAGGTTTTTTCATTAAAATTTTTAAATATTTTTCAGAGGCAAAATACCCAATAAAAAGTAAGAAAATAATATTCTGTCTATATGAGAGTTGTCTCTGCTGCCAAGATAAAATTGTCAAGTTCTGGTCATTACTCTCGCATACCAAAGGATAACAAATGTTATCAGTTGAGAATTGTTAGATTTAACTGAAAATTGGGATGAATAATACTAATCGGTAATAAAAAATAATCGAATTAATGACTCGCATCATGACATTTTATCTTGCATTAATTGTTCCGGAAAAATGCAATTAAAAATTAACCAAAAAAGATATACCAAATTAAATATAGTTTGCAATGTGTAAATCAGCAGAGATAACAAAATTATCATCTCATAAAAATAGTTAAATACTATTATGACATACCACATAAATACTTAATATTATCAGTGTTCATAAATTATGACTAAAATTAGCCGTCACATATATCTTATCATTGATTAACTTCTAATTAGGTAGATAAAAATATATTTTTAAGAGTATTCAGATATTGTAGTAACAGACCATTTAAACAAATTTATAAATCTTTATTAAACAATACATACAACGATACCAAGGAAACATTTTTGAAGATTTTATAGGACTTGATATTCACAGTACCCATTTAATAAATAAACTTGCAAAATTATACACCTTAAAGAACTCAACATGTAATTGAAAATATTCACATCTGGAAAACAAGGAACAGTCGTCAGGCTCAACTTTATAGCCTAGACGCCACTTTCTTACTTCTTAAGAAAATGGAATCAATATTTTTAAATACCTCCGAGGCCGACTTCGAGGCATCAATGCGATGATGAATCCCCCTAATTTGATAGTAGTCAACCAATGGCTTGGTCTGAGTGTGATATGAGTTTAAGCGTTTCTTAAGCGCATCGACATTATCGTCCGATCTTTTCACTAAAATCTCCCCGGTAACGTCGTCAGTCATGGGCTTCTTCGGCGGAGCAAACTCTTCGTGGTAAGACCTGCCACTAGCTGGATGTATTAAGCGTCCAGTGATACGTCTAACCAATAGGCTGTCGTCTATGCCAAATTCGACCACCGCATCTAGCTGTGTGTTGCGTTTTTCCAAAAGATCGTCTAACTAAAAGAAAAAGATTTAATTACTTTCTTGTACTCATAATACAAGAGTAAGTTTACCATGCATATTCCCGAAAGAATTAAATTTTTAGCAATGATAGCAGTTACAGTGGCAAAGTAAAAGCGCTAGGGCTACCTTGAATAGAATAGAATTAATTAATCATAATAAGGCAACGGATGTCAGAACAGACAGAACTGACAACTACATACAAAAAGTTTGACTACAAATCACTCTTTAGAAATTCATTCAAATCATAAAACGCAGAAGCTACCAGGATTGGTTTAACTTTTATTTTAAATAAATTTAGGGGCAGTATTTTTAGGTAAGAAGATAATTTATTATAAAATAATGGACAATAACAATCTACACTATTTCTTGATTTCTTTAACCTTAAGGGGGCCATTCCCTAGAAAGAGATATCCGATAGGAAAATTTTTATTATTTTTGGCCATAACTTTTTCGGATTTTCACGTTTCAGATCATGTAGATTATGAAAATATAGGTTTCTCAATTCCGTCAGTCTGTCCGTCTGTCTGTTGGTGCATTAACTAAAAAAACTGCTTTACAGAGAACAGTCAAATTTGGTAGAGAAGAAACGGTTAAATTTTCACTGGAAAATATACAGGGTGGACCGTCTAAAGGGAATAAATAATGGAAAAATTTTCTTTTTGCTCAAATTTAAAATTTCCACGTTTCATGACATTTTAAACTTAAAAAAATTTTTTTTGCTCAAATTTAGACTTTCTACGTTTCATGGCATTCTAAACCTATTTAAAAAAAAAAAAAATTGAATGTAGTCTTTTTTTCAACACTACTACTCGTACAGCTACTCGAAACAGCTAACATATCTGCATTAGAATTTTATCAATGGTGCCAATATAATGGAATAAAAGTAAACGTAAATAAAACATTTTTTATGGTATTTCAACCAAAGAACGGTAAAGACGAATCTAGTCAACTCATTAAGATGAATCATAACACCATTGAACAAGTGAATGTTATAAAATTTTTAGGGGTTGTAATAGACCAAAAAATGACCTGGGAGCAACATATAGATTATATTTCTTCAAAATTAAGTACTATGTGTTTTATTGTAAGACAGCTGCGAGCTACAGTATCTTTGTCCATTCTTAAATTGGCCTATTATGGGCTTGTGCAATCTATTTTAAGTTATGGTTTAATTTTTTGGGGACGTTCAGCCCACTTTCATAAAGTCTTTGTTATACAGAAAAAAATTATCAGATGTATGGTAGGAGCACATCCTCATACATCCTGTAGACAAATATTTATTAATTTATCAATTCTAACTTTGCCTTCTCTCTATATATATTTAGTTATATTAAATATAAAAATGAGAGAAAATTCATTTATGAAAATAAGCAATGTGCATAAATATGATACACGTAACAACAGTAATTTATACCAACCATATTCAAGATTAAGTGTCTCTCAAAATTCGCATATTTATCAGGGCATTACATGTTTCAATAGGTTTTTAAATCTTTGTGGTAACGTTAGTAGGTATTATTCAGAATTTTAATCATTTTAAACAAAAACTGTATGAATACCTAGTGAGTAAGGCATTTTATTCTGTAGAGGAGTATCTAGGCCATTGACTATTTCGTTTATTGCATGTATGTTGAGTGTTAGATTGCCTTAGTGTATTTGGTAATGTTTATGTATGAGTGAGTGCATTGTGTATGTATATGTATGTGTAATGTACTATTTTGACTAGTTTGATAAGTTTTACCTTTGTAAAATTAATGAATGAATAAAGTATCTATCTATCTATCTATCTATCTATCTATGGAATAGATGTTACCATTTTCTTTTTGATCAAATTTAAAATTTCCACGTTTCATGACATTCTAAATCTATTTCAGAAAAAATAAATTTGAAATTTTTTACCACTGGAATAGATGGAGAAAAAATTTTTTTGCTCAAATTTTAAATTTCTACGTTTTAAGGCATTCTCAACCTATTTAAAAAAAAATTGAATGTAGTCTTTTTTTCAACACTACTACTCGCCTAGAATAGATGTTACCATTTTCTTTTTGCTCAAAGGACCCCGCACGGAACATATGGAAATTGGCCCTCGGTTATAGTGTTTGATACTCGGGGATATTATCCAAATATCGATGTTGATCAAAAGTCTCTATGGGCTCAAGGTCGGAAATTGGACGGTTTTCCAGATATCGGGGGTGTAAAGGGGGATGCTCATCTCTTGTGGGAAGTGGCCCCCGCTCCAGTAAAATTCGCTGGAATCGACATATGTTATTCTTCTTGACCTCCTGATAAAAATTCTCAGGGACACAAGTTTGAAAAATTGACAGTTTTCTAGATATGGGGGGTGCAAAGCGGGACGCTCATTTCCTTTATAGGAAGTGACCCCCAGTGAAATTCACTGGAATCGACATATGTTGTTCCTCTCGACCTCCTGATCAAAATTTCTCATGGGCACAAGGCCGGTACATGCACAGCTTTCTAGATATCGGGGGTTGCAAAGTCGACTTTTAACCCCCGATATCGAAAAAATTGTGCATTTACCGACCTTGTGTCTATGAGAACTTTTGATCAGGAGGCCGAGAGGAACAACATATGTCGATTCCAATGAAATTCACTGGCGGTCACTTCCTATAGAAAATGAGCACCCCCCTTTGCACCTCCCATATCTAGAAAACTGTTTATTTTCCATACTTGTGCCCCTGAGAATTTTTGATCAGGAGGTCGAGAGGAATGACATATTGATTCCAGTGAATTTTACTGGAGCGGGGGCCACTTTCCACAAGAAATGAGCATCCCTCTTTACACCCCGATATCTGGAAAACCGTCCAATTTCCGACCTTGAGCCCATAGAGACTTTTGATCAACATCGATATTTGGATAATATCCCCGAGTATCAAACATTTTAACCGAGGGCCAATTTCCATATGTTCCGTGCGGGGTCCTTTAAAATTTCCACGTTTCATGGCATTCTAAACCTATTTCAGAAAAAAGAATTTTGAAAATTTTTTTTTCCAACATTTTTGAACAATTTTTACCACAAGAATAGATGGAAAAAAATTTTGTTCCGTTCAAATTTAAAATGTCCATGTTTCATTACATTCTAAGCCTATTTCGGAAGAAAAAAAATTAGAAAATTTTACCATTTTTGAAAAATATTTTACTACTAGAATAGATGAAAAAAATTATTTTTGTTTAAATTTAAAATTTCCACCTTTCATTGCATTATTTTTTTACCGCTACTACAGAATTGAATTTTTTTTTCGCTCAAATTTAAAATTTCCACGTTTCATGACATTCTAAACCTATTTCAGAAAAAATAAATTTGAAATTTTTTTTCCTATTTTTCAAAAATTTTTTACCACTGGAATAGATGGAGAAAAAATTTGTTTGCTCAAATTTAAAATTTCTACGTTTCATGGCATTCTAAACCTATTTCAGAAAAAAGAATTTTGAATTTTTTTTTCCAACATTTTTAAACGATTTTTACCACAATAGATGGGAAAAAATTTTGTTTCGTTCAAATTTAAAATGTCCATGTTTCATTACATTCTAAGCCTATTTCGGAAGAAAAAAAATTAGAAAATTTTACCATTTTTGAAAAATATTTTACCACTAGAATAGATGAAAAAATTTGTTTTTGTTCAAATTTAAAATTTCCACCTTTCATTGCATTATTTTTTTACCACTACTACAGAATTGACGGATTTTTTTTTCGCTCAAATTTAAAATTTCTACGTTTCATGACATTCTAAACCTATCTCAGAAAAAATAAATTTGAAAATTTTTTTTTTCAATTTTTCAAAAATTTTTTACCACTGGAATAGATGGAGAAAAAATATTTTTGCTCAAATTTAAAATTTCTACTTTTCATGGCATTCTAAACCTATTTAAAAAAAAATTGAATGTAGTCTTTTTTTCAACACTACTACTCGCCTAGAATAGATGTTACCATTTTCTTTTTGCTTCAATTTAAAATTTCCACGTTTCATGACATTCTAAACCTATTTCAGAAAAAAGAATTTTGAAATATTTTTGAACAATTTTTACCACAAGAATAGATGGGAAAAAATTTTGTTTCGTTCAAATTTAAAATGTCCATGTTTTATTACATTCTAAGCCTATTTCAAAGAAAAAAAATTTAAAAAATTTGTTACCATTTTTTAAAAATATTTTACCACTAGAATAGATGAAAAAAATTTTTTTTGTTCAAATTTAAAATTTCCACGTTTCATGACATTCTAAGCCTATTCCAAAAACTTTTGAAAAAAAACAAAAAATGTGCAAATTTTTGCCCACTACACAATACAAAATACATGACGGAAAAAAATTGTTTTTGCTCAAATTTAAAATTTCCACATGACATTGTAAACCTATTTAAAAAAAAAAAAATTTTTTTATTAATTTTAAAAAAAATTGTTGAAAATATTTTTACCATTACTACAGAATAGATGATGAATAATTTTTTTGCCACTAGAATACATAAAAAAAAAATTGTTTGCTCAAATTTAAAATTTCCTTGTTTCATATTTTCATTTTCATTTTAAACCTATTTAAAAAAAAAAACGAAATTTTTTAACAACTGTTATACTTCCAGTCCACTACATGAATGTAGAATTGAATATGTGACAGATGTCAATAATATTTGGCATATACACTTATTATAGTTTTATTGAAAAATGTACAGGGTGGTCATTCCAAGAAATAATTCAACCATGGTGGACATTTGTAAAGGTATTTGCGCAAGCCTTCCATATTTGGCACCTGTTATTTAGTATTGAATTTTTACTGTCGGATGACTACTCTGTATATTTTTTTGACCAAAAGTTATCAGGTTTTTGTAATAATGGTGATATCTATATTTCGATTATTACTCTCAAGTAGAACCATAACAAGACTATTACTATGAATTTTCACTGAATAATTTCAGTGGTTTGTAAATAGCTAGATTTAAATTAAAAAATTATGTTAAACTTCCTAGTTCATAGTTTTAAATCTAGCCATTTTGCAAATCACTGAAATTATTGAGTGAAAATTCATAGTAATACAGGGTTCAGACTTTGCGAAGCTGAAAAAATTCCCTGAATTTTCCATAAACAAAAATATTAATTTCCTTATATTTTTTAGTAAAGTAATTTTTTTATCTGACAAAATAATTCCGTGAATTGAACTGAATCAGTGAAAATTCTTAAGAACTCTATGGTTTCCATATCGAGATGCAGAATTCCCAGATATTTTATACAATTCATCAAATTCCCTGATATTTCCAGGTTTTTTTTTAAAGAGTTTTAAATTACTTGAGTTTTCCAGGTTCTCCATATGAATCCGAACCCTGTAATAGTCTTTATGATTCTGTTTAGGTACTCCTATAGTTTTTTTAAACAGACTGTCTATTTTACGAGGGCCACACCAAATATCTCGCTTAATATCTATTGTAGAAGAATAAAGTTTTTTTTGTGAGCTATATTTCAGTAAAAAGAAATTTGAAATCCATAGCCTACTTTATGAGATATATTACAAAAACCTGAAAAATAGGAAAACCACAAACGGTTATAGCTTCCTTATTTGAGGAGATACGAAAAAAGTTAAAGGAATGAAAGTTGACGGCAAAGACAATAAGAATAATAACGTGTAACAAAAAAATCGAAAAATGCAGTTGGCTTTGACATACACTATTGTGCAAAAATGAAAAATACATATCTCAAAGTAGGCCATGACGCCATTAATTCCGTTATTTTTTTCTCATTCCAACGATATAAAACATGTCACAGAAATTTTAACCGATAATGTCAATATTTAATATTTTACGAATACCACAATTCATATAATTGAATCGTAACAATCAGCTGTGCCATAATTAGTGAAAAACAATGTATACAGTTATTAATAAATTTGACAGATTGTCACTGTTCTATGTTGTATGTTGCATTGTCGAGTTCTAAGACAAATTTTATATCAGTAATTATGGTGTACACCAATAATAACAAATTCGATATGATCAGCATTTATTGTCAGTGCAATTTTGACGCTGAGATGGCAGTCACGGTTTACGGAGATAGATTTCCAGATGCTCCGCAGCCAAATCGAACTATGTTTAGGAAGTTAGTTCAAAATCTAAAAACGCACGGTTCATTTTCAAAAAAAGTAGTAAGGCGAGCGCATGTTGCGGATAATGTAAGAAAAGTGAATAGAGTAATGAATTATGTTAACCAAAATGAGGAAACCTCTTTGAGACAAATTCAGAGAAACTGTCGCATAAAAAAGACAGTGCAAGAAAAATATTGAAAAAAAACGGATTTCGATGCTACAAAATGAGGAAAGTTCAACATTTAAATGAGGGAGATAAGCCAAGGAGAGTAAGATTTTGTAGATGGTTATTAAATAAGAAAAGGAATGACGCGCTGATATGTAGCAAAATTCTTTGGTCGGACGAATCAAATTTTTCTAATAATGGATTTTTCAATAGAAAATACACATTGGTGCAGAGAGACTGCTTTCCAAGAAAGATTTTCTACGAATGTTTGGTTGGTTCTTTTAGGGACTAAAGTAATTGGACCTTATTTTTATGATGGCAAATTAACCGCTCGTAGATACCGTAATTTCCTGCAAAACGAATTTCAAGATTATCTTTATGAATTAACAGTGGCAGAAAGATTAAATTATTCATATTTTCAACAAGATGGGGCTCCACCTCACACTGCTGTAATATGTACAAATTATTTAAATCAAGTTATGCCAGATAGCTGGATAGGCACCTATGGACCCATTCTATGGCCAGCTCGATCACCAGATATTACTCCCTTGGATTTTTTCGTCTGGGGTTACATTAAAGACAAGGTATTTCAAACTGCCCCTGAAAATATCAAAACCAGAGTCTTGTAGAGCACGTTTATGTGTCAGAATGCATGGTGTACAATTTGAGCATTTGTAGTTAGAAAAATAAATACACACAATTTCTTTTCAATATAGTAGTAGGTAGTACTGTTATACATAGTTTTTCGTTTTTTTCTTTGGATGTTCGTTTTGTACTTGTATTTTTATTTATGAGATATTTATTGGTTTGTATTAAATTGTAATAAATAATTACGGAATTATAATTATTATAAAGTGAATTTTTACTATTATGGCACAGCTGATTGTTACGATTCAATTATATGAATTGTGGTATTAGTAAAATATTAAATATTGACACTATCGGTTAAAATTTCTGTGACATGTTTTATATCGTTGGAATGAGAAAAAAATTACGGAATGGCGTCATGGCCTACTTTGAGATATGTATTTTTAATTTTTGCACAATAGCGTATGTCAAAGCCAACTGCATTTTTCGATTTTTTTGTTACACGTTATTATTCTTATTGTCTTTGCCGTCAACTTTCATTCCTTTAACTTTTTTCGTATCTCCTCAAATAAGGAAGCTATAACCGTTTGTGGTTTTCCTATTTTTCAGGTTTTTGTAATATATCTCATAAAGTAGGCTATGGATTTCAAATTTCTTTTTACTGAAATATAGCTCACAAAAAATGGGATAACTGTTTCTAAAACTTTATTCTTCTACAATAGATATTAAGCGAGATATTTGGTGTGGCCCTCGTAAAATAGACAGTCTGTATACATACTAAGAAAAAAATGTTATGGGCAAAAGTAATAAATATTTCCCTATCGGATGTCTCTTTCTAGAGAATGGCCACCTTAAATATTTAATGTACATGTTGCAGTTTGTACGGGTATTGTGATTATGTACTTCGGATACATTAGTATATTTATGGTTGTTAGTTTTAACATAAATTAGGCTTTGATAAATATATAGACTTGTAGTTAATATACCAAAATTTTAAAATGTTCTTTAACATCTGCCCTACATTCCAATCCTAGTACCAGCCTTATAGCTTTCCTTTGAATGTTAAAAACCCTCTCACTGTTGGCAGAGTGACCCCATACAAGTAGCTTAAGGTGGAATAGATCAGAGCATGATAAGTCGTCAGAGTTACCTCACGTGAAGTAATCTGAGTTAAGGATTTTAGCAAATATAGATGTTTAGATAATTTATTACATATATAGTCAACATGTTCATGTTGGTCCCATTTTAATGTAGGATCCAACATGACCCTCAGAAATTTTACTTTAATATGATTATTGATTGATGCCCTAAACTGAATATCATTTTCTCAGTTTTATCATCATTTAGTTTTAAAGAATTACATAGGAACCATTGTTTTGCATCATACATTGATTTTGCCATAATTTGGGAGAGTTTCATAATTTGAATTGACATTTATGACTGTAGCATCATCAGCAAACAACACATAGTCACATTCGCTGCCAGATCCAACAGTTGGTAAATCGTTCATATAGATTAAGAACAGTATTGGACCTAGCAGTGAGCCTTGAGGTACCCCGTATTTAATTTTTTGAGGCTCTGAATATTCATTGTTATAAAAAGTTTTCTGATAGTGCTCAGACAGATAACAAATCCATAATACTCTAATTTGTTGAGTAGTATTTCATGAGATACACAATAATTAAGAGCCTTACTTAGATCACAGAAGGATAGCCTACAAACATTCCTGATTCGAAGCCTTTGACTATGATCTCAACTAGGTTATAGCGAGGGTAATTAACTTCTAACGGTCAGGTTTGGAAGAACACTCAGTACCTTGCGCGCAACTATTCTATTCATTATTTTAAATTTAAATTGTAAGATACTGGTCTGAGCATTATACGCGTTTAAATTTTATCGGCTAATCGTGACAAATGCTTGACCAATAGCGTAGTAGCTTGTACGACGAAGTTTAGAGAATAGTAGACGATATACACGCCGACTCTAAGAGGAGACGCTGGAAAGATGACGTGGAGGTAGGTGGTCGTGTAGGGCCGTAAGAATTAAAAGCCGCGATATATTTGTAAATATCTGCGAATAGAATCAGTAAAGTAGTTATTATAGTTTATATGTTCTGTTATTGTGGTGCATTGCCCATAGCTACAGCAAGGCAATGTTTTCGACGAACTAGCTGTAAGTACAGTCTTTTATATTATGCATGCCTCTCGTGATGCAAATAATGCTGTTTGAAGCCAATTGCGACAATGCAGAATTATTGATGGCTTCAATACCTCATTCCACGTTTGGCCAGTAATATTATTTGTTGTAGCCAGTGTTACCATCCGATAAAGACTTCTCTTACTCCATGAGAAAACTATAATAGTGCGTGAATAATTTTATGTGAAAGTTATGTTTGCATAACTATATAGCCCTGTTTTTAGACATCTCCCGTGTGTCTTGGGCATAAAAACCTAGTGTACGACTACCGAACTAGTCTATATCGAAAATATTAATTGTCGGGCCATTTTTTGTTATTAACTTTACAGTTAGTAATATATTCCTTTTGTGTGTCTTAATTATGTTATCGTAAAAATTCTTTGTTTTACCGCTCTGGCCAGATCGTGTTTAGTATAGTTTCATTATTTACCGTATAAGGATTATTATTGTGTACAGTTTGCTTTGTATTTTGTTATATGTCAGATGGACTAATGATTTGTTTATATGATTATTCTGACAGAAGTTTTTTGTAAAGTTTACTCACAACCCTGATGTCAATGGCTCTGCTTTGTTTGTGTATTTTTTGTAAATCATTAAAGTAAGTAAAATTCAATGATTCGTTTTATTTTCCCTTAAGAAATTATCACGTTATCAACTTCCCTCGCTGAAATAAATTTGGCTGTATCAAACTATTTGACTGAAAATAATCTGTGGTTTTTTAGTAAGTATTTGAAAACTATTTATGGTATAGGAATTAATGATATAGGCCTATAATTATTTGGATCACAGGCAGAGCCTTTTTTAAATATAGGATAACGTTAATGACTTTAAACGAACTGGGATATATTCCAATATATACAGGGTGATTCACGTAGGCCATTCACTAGAAGTTTTTCAACTTGCAGTTGGATTAGAAACTTGAAATTTGGTGTGCTGCCATAATCGATCATGCCCGTTCTATCTAAAATATTTTCAGTCCTCCAAATATACAGGGTCTGCCAAAAATTGGTACCAACTTTCTTATTTTAAATCGAAACCTATATTTTTCTTTACATGGTTCGATTGGTCTTCTAATTCTGAGTTTAGTGAACCTAAGTTATGTTAACTTATCTATTACAATTTTTGGCATATGTCCAATATTTTGAAAAAAATTGCCGCTGTAGTAGTTTACGAACAAATTTGTATCTCGCAAACCTTTCAAAATTATGAAACCAAATTTGTGAAGCAGGTAGCCGGAAGTCCAGGCTAACTTTTGATGTCCCATCGGTGGTCCCATTTTGTACCATATGGGCGCAGTCGATTTTCAAATGTTGCAATCAAAAATTGTCAAAAAGTCAATTTTTTCAAATGGCACCTACTATTTTTTTTCACACCATTCGAAAGAAAATTGAATTTTAGGGTGAGTTACTTAAGTATTCCCTATACCTAACTTCACCCCATATCGAGTTATTCAATAAAAATCAAGAAATACCTTATCTTGCCGAGAGATTCCTTACTTCATCAAGTATGCCATGGAAACAAAAGACAGTTGTAATAATTTTTAAAGAAAAATATGGATTCTTATTTAATTACACACAACACCAACAAATTATTATTAACGAACAAGAACAATGTTGACGAAATTCTGACATAAATGTTCAATGTGACCACCATATTTTTGTTCAAATATTCTATTATTCTACTTTCAACAGATTGCGCCTACCATTTCTGCCAGAAATCAATGCAAAATTGAATTTTAGGGCCACTTCTATTAACATTGTCTATGTCTATCTACATTCGTTTTTGAGTTATTGGCATTTTTTGAAAAAAGTATTGTTTTTTTTTCTCAATGCGTCAGAAATTGTAGGCGCAAAGATGTGCTACGCAATCTGTTGAAAGTAGAATAATAGAATATTTGAACAAAAATATGGTGGTCACATTGAACATTTACGTCAGAATTTCGTCAACATTGTTCTTGTTCGTTAATAATAATTTGTTGGTGTTGTGTGTAATTAAATAAGAATCCATATTTTTCTTTAAAAATTATTAAAACTGTCTTTTGTTTCCATGGCATACTTGATGAAGTATGGAATCTCTCGGCAAGATAAGGCATTTCTTGATTTTTATTGAATAATTCAATATGGGGTGAAGTTCGGTATATGGAATGCTTAAGTAACTCACCCTAAAATTCAATATTCTTTCGAATGGTGTGAAAAAAAATAGTAGGTGCCATTTGAAAAAATTGACTTTTTGACAATTTTTGATTGCGACATTTGAAAATCGACTGCCCCCATATGGTACAAAATGGGACCACCGATGGGACATCAAAAGTTAGCCCGGACTTCCAGCTAACTGCTTCACAAATTTGGTTTCATAATTTTGAAAGGTTTGCGAGATACAAATTTGTTCGTAAACTACTACAGCGGTAATTTTTTTCAAAAAATTGGACATATGTCAAAAATTGTAATAGATAAGTTAACATAACTTAGGTTCTCTAAACTCAGAATTAGAAGACCAATCGAACCATGTAAAGAAAAATATAGGTTTCCATTTAAAATAAGAAAGTTGGTTACAATTTTTGGCACACCCTGTATAGTTGGAGGACTGAAAATATTTTACATAGAACGGGCATGATCGATTATGGCTGCATACCAAATTTCAAGTTTCTAATCCAACTGCAAGTTGAAAAACTTCTAATGAATGGCCCACGTGAATCACCCTGTATACATAAGTTAAAAAGTTTAGTTAAAGAGTAAATTAATTTTTTTTTTACATATTTAATGATTTTGGCATTCATATCAAAACAGTCTTTGCTGTCTTTAGCCTTTATCATATCAATAGCTTCACTTACTTAACAACAAGTTACCGGTCTGAAACGGAAAGTTAGTTTTGGTTTCATTATGTTTGAGGAGACTATAAAGTTCTTAGCCGAAATATGAACTTTAGGTTCAAGTAGATCTTTTATAATTTATGTGGCAATGTCAGTGGAAAAGCCATTTAGGAAAGTCATTTCCTACTCTCTCCACGGAGGGACGGATAAGAAAAGGATAAGTAAGTCCCTAAGATAAGGAAATAAGGTCATCCCTTGGTTGCTAAAGCCTCTTCTGTGGGAAACAGAGTCCACTACGTGAAAGCAAGGTTGGCATTTAGGTAGGGGAGGCTTTTACTTACACATCACTACTCCATGTAAACCGGACCAGACAGACGGACATTTAGAAAGTTGTTCAGAATTCGAACACTAACACATTGATATGACAATTTCTTCTCTACGAGCGATATTACTGGTTTTAGAAATGTGCCGATCGAATGCAATATACTCTTCGGTTTGTATTTGCGAAGAGTATAATAATGCACAATAAGGCCCAAATTAATATATTTAAATGCTATGACTACACAAATTCTTATAAGCTTTTCTTTATCAGGATAATATATCAGATTTTGTGGAAAAATATTCTACAAGAACACTGCATAACCGCAACAAAATATTTTTTTGTTTACATTATATTTAATGTATTTGGTGGTTTTTGTTAGGAAATATATGAGCAAATTAGATTTAAATTTTTGTAAAATCTGCCTGAGCAAAATTACAAAATGTGCGTTAGTTCACGTTTTTGAAAATAATTTCAAAGTTGTAGAATGAATTATAAAAGAAACACTGCTTGACAAAAGAGTGAAATCTGGTAAAATAAATTGTGTATCAATATAAATTAGCATATGGTTGTACATTCCCTAATTTAGGCATTTTGAGAGTATTAGAAATGATTTTAAGAATGCACTTTTAGTCAGTGTGTTTTACTTTTACCACTTATTCCAGTGCCGGTACATTTATAAATAACACTATAGTCGGTTTCAGTTTAGAATGCAGTTGTTTATGTTATGAGCGGAGCACAGTTTACATAGACACAAGGGAATTGCCAAATAGGTGGAATCTCCATTGAGGCCACCTAAAGGCCATTGGTACACAGAAAAAAAATTAACGGTTTAAATTAATAATAATAATAATAATAACATGTCTTTATTTATTTAATTCTATACAGGATACATTAGAAAATGCTTGACAAGGGTGGCGAGATCTAGCGTAGCTACTCAGCTAACCACCCACTAAAAAACTAAAAGTTAACATTAACGCTATGGAATAACATACAAATTTGAACAAGTACACAAAATTATCATGAATTCTTTTAGATAATTTTTAAAGGTCGCAACGGTTGAGCATAATTTTGTGACAGGAGGCAGAGAATTGAAAGCCTTGGCGGCTTTGACTGATTTATTTTATATACTAATGTGCATAAGTGCATAAAAAACTGCTGCTCTAATTTAAACCACTCAGCTTCACGGTAATAGGATGAAACATGATCAAAGTATTTAAGTGCATAGCAAAATCTGATACAACTATTCTGAAGCTTCTGTAGACTCTCCTTATCCTTACAGAGTAAAGCTGGCCAATAAACAACATCACAATATGCAGGCAATGACAAGATGAGGGAATCACACAATTTCAGTTTTACGTTCACAGAACGAAATTCCTTGAATATATAAAGAGTACATAGTTTCGCATAACTTCTTTGAAGAATGTTCGATACATGATATTCAAAGTGCAGATTATTATCAAAAATTACTCCTAAATTTTTGCAAACACTGGTAAAATTTAAATTGACGCAATTTATATATATTAAAGTTATCACTACTCATGATATCATACTTATTTTTACCAAAAATGATCATTTGAGTTTTAGATTCATTTAGTTTAAGGCCATGAGAGTTTAAGATTTTGGAAATCTGATCCAAATCGTTGTTAATATATTTTTTGGCTGATTCTACATTTTCAAATTTAAAAGAATGGTAGATTTTCATGTCATCTGCATACTGGTGTGCAACTGAATATTTTAAATGATTACTAAAATCTGCAGTATAAACTGATACATATTGGCGATATTAAGGTTATTACAAGTTGTACTTTAACCCTAGTTGACAATAATAGTAGAGACACAGAACACGAAAAAGTCGTCTAGAAACATGTTCCATTGAAAGGTAAAAATGTACTGAGTTCTTTATTATATAGTACCTAACAAGTATATACACCCCCTAAATTCGTCTGGCGATACCGGTGTCCAAGCACCCCCCAGGGGTGAAAAACCGAAAAAAACTAAAAATTAGATATTTGTCTCATCTTTCTGCCAAATTTTTTATTTTTGATAAATTATATATGGTAACAAAGTTATGGCTATTTATAGGTAAGAGATGTGTATTGTTTAAAGCGTACACTGTTTCCTAAAAATTAGCATAGTTCTCTTATCGCGCAAATATTCATTTTGCTATTTTCGTAAATTCATTCCACTTGTGATTGTAGGCAGACGAACGAAAATTGACAAGAATAAAAGTTGTAGTCTATACTATCTGGATTAAACCAGTTTTTTTTGGTTTTACTTTTGGATTATAAATGAGCGAGTTATGAAGAAAATTGTTAGTTGTTGTTAAAAATGTAATTCAACCCCCAGTTGCAACTATCTCTACTCTGTCGTTTTCCCTCACACTTTAACACGTCTTCCCGCTCGTCACCTCAGCCCGCGAAGCTGTATATGCTCACATATGAATGAATACTCCTCTGTAGAATATTGTTTCATCACTTGTTTTTAGTGGTGTTTAATTAGATATTGTTATATATTTATAACATTATTGTGAAATATGGAGTCTACATCAAGTAATACCGAAAATGAATTAAATGCGGAATTTAAATTGCCGATTAAAAGTAGAAAATTACTTAATTCAAGGAAATTATTATCTTTTAATCATGAAAAGACAGATACTAAAATATTGTTGCACATATCAGCCAAATCTGAAGGTTTTACAGAATGCATTATAATATAAGCTGTAAGGATACTGATGTACTGGTTCTCTCACTTCATTTTATAGAAAGTCTTGACGTAAATGTTTACATGCAGACAGCACAAATGAACATAATAGATATATAAATTCTATCAATATTGACAACATTTTAAAATAAAATATATTATTCGTGGAAAATCTTTGAAACAAATTGCAGTCTGCTATCGCGTTCATGTGAAAAGTATGTTTCTTTAGAAGTAACAAAATTTAAGGAGTTGCAAAAGTTTTGCACGTTACTGTACTCTCCCACTAATTTCGATAATATTAATGATTTGAGGGCGAAGATGTTATCTCAATTTGATCTCAATTCAGTATAGACAAATTGCCCCCCTATAAGTGACGCCATGAATCAACACTGTTTGAGAGCATTTTACCAATTTATTATATGGAGCAGTGCTTTAAACCCAGTTATTAATATGCCGAATCCTTTGGAGTACGGGTGGAGAATAAATGAAGATAATTCTTATTTACCTATATGGACAAATAAATCGCCAAATGCCAACTCTGATTGCAGAAATGTCATTTTGTTATTGTAAAACAGGTAAAAGTATTGTAAATCGTTTAAACAACGTTTTATAATAAATGTCATTTCAGGATGCTCAACCATGAGGTGCCAGTGCAAAAAATATAAATTGATACACAGACAAAATTACAGTTGTAGATGAAGAAACGGACGATGAATTATATTAGTAAAATTATGATTTCTGAGATTATTACTTTTGTATTTTATTATAATGTGCATTTTTCAATTAATATGAAAATGTATTACCTTGTAATAACATCAATTTTATTTGTTTAGTATTATTCTTAATTGGTTTATAAATAATCAATGTGTCTTATTATTATTGTGGCATTTCACACGCCTCCTATATTATTATTATTATTAAGACAAGTAAAGGGTGTGGGTAAATAATTATTAGTTAAAAAAGTAGTTTTTCTTCCCAAAATTCATTATTTTATATTTTAAAAACTATGTAATTTAGGTCATTAGTATCTGTGTTAATGTATTTTTAACTTATTTTTGTTAGGA
Organism: Stenurella melanura; assembly: GCA_963583905.1. Lineage (NCBI taxonomy): Eukaryota > Metazoa > Arthropoda > Insecta > Coleoptera > Cerambycidae > Stenurella > Stenurella melanura. Next base: position 89,320,916 of record OY757318.1, on the reverse strand, counting down.
CAATTACGTCCTAAATTATTGTTATGTTATATCACATTATCCAGGCTAATTTCTAATGAATTAAATGGCAATACTTTTACGACTATGCGAGCAGCGAGTGACAGTGAGAGGGAAATAGACAGATCTTGCGATAGCTGCGACGGGGGTGCTACGGAAATTCTGTCAATAGGTTAGTATTTCTTTTATAACTTTCTTATTTATAAGCGGAATATAAAAATCAAAAAACGATTATAATCTAGATAGTACAGGCTATAACTTTTATTCTTATCAATTTTCTAAAATTTTCGTTCGTCTACCTACAGTCAGGAGTGTAATGAATTTGCGAAAATAGTAAAATAAATATATGCATAATAAGGAAGTTACATAGGTCTATAACAACCATTATCCGCTTCAACTAATGCAATTTCTTCACATATAATTTGCTATAACTTTATTATTATACATAATAAAACAAAAATTTGAAAACTGTTAGAAAGACTAGGGAAAAATCAAATTTTCTAGTTTTTTCACTTTTTCACCCTTGGGGGTTGTTTGGACACCGATGTCGCCAGACGAATTTAGGGGGTGTATATATAAGCCAAATACTATGCAACAACGTAATCAACACATTTTTACCTTTCAATGTTCCACGGAAGTCGAGATAGATCTCGTTTTGAACTCTACTATAAGTTTTTAAACTGATAAGATGTCAAACTTTCATATAAGACGGTAATTTTTGATACATAATTGATAAATTCTGTATCGAATAAGATACCTACATTTTTAATACTATTTCAAGTTTCATGCTGGGATTCATCCAACTAAAAAGCTGGATTTAAGTCGTTTAGCCTCAATTTTATGCTTTCAAATAATAAGCTAAGTCAAAGTCATATCATATGTAGGGAATACATGACCGTCGAATCGGGTATTCGCAAGGCAACCTTAGCGCTATTTTGTGAATATCGTTGCTAAAAATTTCGCCTCTCCAGAAATGATGATAGTAAACTTACACCTCTCCACCTATTCGGCCCTATGATGGAATGTTTACGTTAGCATAAGGTGTTTGTTGTCATTAACAATAATGTACGCGGAATTAATTTTTCTAGTGAAAGTCTGTTAGATTGAGGGATAACGTAAACGTTCGATCATATAGTGTAATCGATTAGGGTTTGATCGAAAAATGCAAGCTACTTGTATGTATAAAAATTGACTCATATAAAAGAGGCCAAGAATATTGAATATCATGTTTCGGCAACACTTTTTATTTAGTGCCACATTGTTTAAATAAGTTGCAAAGCTGAGAAAATCAGTTTTTTATAAATAAAAAAAAACTAATGATAAATTAAGCCTTGCGATTTTGAAATTATCGAAAGCTGTATGTCTCAATGTACTTAAAAGACGCTTAAAATTTCAAATCGACATCTTTTTCAGTTTTTGCTAAGTCATTTGTTTATTGAACCTTTCGTAAAATTGTCCTTATTTTTTTTGTAGACATTGTAGAGTAACGAGTCAAAGTGAATTCTCTTCTTAAGAAGTTGCACTATCAGGTACGTATCGAATTTAATTGGTTTTCGCAAATTTAATTGTTTAAAATTGGGTTTGAAAAACATGTGCGTTTTAAAGTCCTAAACAAATTGAATAAATCATTTATTTTTAATCGTACGTCGTTGGGACGGGGGTCATTTTAAAGCTACAATTTTTTTGCGAATTAAGAAAAAAAAGAAGAATGTTCTAAGCCACTTGGGAGATAATTTTTTTCTTCTTTTATTCGTAGACCATTTAATTATTCACTTTTTTATTTGAAATGAACATAGTACGTAGATCAAGACTTGCTCTGCATTATGTGAGAATTTCAACTAAATGTGGCTGGTGATACAGCAGCTTAATAATGAGCCACATAATTTCGTTAGAGCACATGGATGCATGCTCTTCGACTCACAGGTTTGCTTTCGGCCGCTTCAAAATCACACCACACGGATAAAATCACATTACCTCCATAACTATACATCGTAGAACATTTTTTTTTAAAATTGGGGTAGCTCGTGATAAATGACTTTGGGCATACTCACAACTTTCACAAAACTGGTCCAAGCGACGTATTTTACATTTTATGTTTTTACATTTCTACGAACGTCATTACCATCAATATAAACTGGTACAGCATTGCTGATATTTAGGTAAGTATGATCAAAAATAAATGAGTTATTCCATTTGTTTATGACTTTAAAATGCACATGTTTTTCAGACTCGATTTTAAACAATTAAATTTGCGAGAACCAATTAATTTTGATATGCACCTGATAGTACAATTTGTCAAGAAGAGAATTCACTTTGATTCGTTACTCTACAATGTCTACAGAAAAATTAGGAAAATTTTACAAAAGCACCTTTTTAATAAACAAATGACTTTTTGCAAAAACATTAAAAAATATTGATTTGAAATTTTCAGCGTTCCTTAAGTACAGTGAGCAGAGGCGCGTTTAGATAAATTGGACTAAATAGGCGCTGTGAGATTTGAGAGCCCATTGATTAAAAAAATATTAGATCTAAAGATTTGAAGGCAAGTATATTTTTACAAATACATATTATACTTGTCAATTTGAACGTTTGATATCACAGTTTTGTGTTTCCTCTGGTACAGTATACAGAAGAGACAAATTTTGAAGTCGCTGTTGCCCCGAAGTACTTCGTAGGTAGTTATTAATTCTTTTGAGCGCCGAAAAAGTGGCCATGGTCATGTAAATACACAGAAGGGTTTCAACATTAAAGAATGTCGCCTGCAACACATTGAGAATAAAGGACTCAGCAGTTTTTTATAGTAAGAATAGGTTTCAGTCGATTGTTCTGAAACTTGGGGAAAATATTCTCCTGGAGCCCCTGATTAAAATTCTCTCTGACCATCAGTCCGACCGAATTCGATTTTTTGGTCTAGAGGCGACTGAAACTGTGAACATCTTCGAAGGTCTGCGTAAATGTTCCATAAAAATTCTGAAAATATTCATGCTCATTTCTTGAAGAGAAATAAGCATCTTTTGTACCTTGACATTTTTTTTCAAAGTACTTCCTTCTCCCGGAAAAAAATAACAAACAAACAAACATATTTTTTGTAATTTTTTTACGGGAAAAGGAAGCACTTTGAAGATAATCACCAAGAGCCAAAAGCTCAAGTTTTTCTTCAAAGTGCTTCCTTTTCCCGTAAAAAAATTGGAAAAAAATTATTTTTTTCTCTTTGTTATTTTTTTCCGGGAGAAGGAAGCATTTTGAAACAAAAAACCAAGAAACAAGAGATGTTTATCTTTCTCCAAAAAATGAGTATGAATATTTTCAGAATTTTTATGGAACATTTAAGCAGACCTTCGCAGATGTTCACAGTTTCAATCGTCTCTAAATCAAAAAATCGAATTCGGTCGAACTGGTGGTCAAAAGGAATTTTATTCAGGGGGCCCAAGACAACATTTTTCCCAAGTTTCAGAACTATCGACTGAAACACATTTTTACTATAAAAGACTGCGGGGTCCTTTATACATTTCAGCAGGCGACTTAAGCCGGCATATATAAAAAATTGATGCAATTTATCTGGAGATAACTCGGAATCTATGTCGCCTCTATAGGTCGATACTAATGCATTGATTATTGTAGTGCACTGATTATTAGCTTGTTCTGCATCGTCATACTCTTTTTCCAAATTTTATTTATTTTCAGATTCTTTTTCTATTTGTTCATCATCGCCAGATTCAGTAGAATCGTTTCCTAATGGTTCTTCCTTTTCGCAGTCCTCATCCCTTGTTTCAAAATCAATATTTTCTCGGTTGTTTTATTGGGTTTTCTGGATTGATCTGTTTCAGGTTCTTGAATTTTCGCATCATCATTATCAGTAGATTTATTTTCATTAAGGTGGCCATATTTATGTGCTAAATTGTGGGTATAATCACATGATTTTAAAGCGAGCTATTTTAAAAAGTATAGGTCATATTTATAAAAGTTGCACATAAACGGAAACTAGAAACTTTAACTTAGGAAACGTGTGCTTTTATATTGTTAAAAAGTAATATTTTCATAGATAAAAAAAATGCTTAACATGTACCTTAGAAACGATGTCAGCTCGCCACTTCAATAATAATTTTGCACTAGTTAAAATCAAAAATAGGGAAAACCAATACAGACAAGTCCTAGCTTAAACATTCACCCATATTATGAAACAAGAAAAAGTCTCATTAGACCCTTCATGTACTAGAAAGCTCGAATTAAATTTTGCGGTGCACTTTTCACATGTTTACTGATATTCTGACATATTTATTTTTCATAGAATGGAATTTTATAAGATTTATTCAGCTAAAAGTTGTTGTCTTAGTTCGGTTACTGTCTCATAGATGACGCAACAGAAAAAGGGAATTATCTGAATTTTATATTTTTATATAGGGTGGACAAAAGAATCAATAAAATGGATCCAATATAAATCGATATAATCGTTAATAATCATTATTCCCCACAGTTATTTTTTTAAAAAAAGTCAAATTTCACATTTATTCTTGGTTTTAAACATTTATTAAGTTTTAAAGGTTTGTAGCTGTTCTGCATTTACAAATGTGAAATTTGAAAATGTATAGGCTCTTTAGGAAACTTCCGATGTTTAATAATACCTACAATAATGACATACTGTTTATGTTTTCGTGCACTAACGTAAATTTCTTTGTTTTGGATGAATTACGGTAAAAATATATTATTTTAACATGGACAAAAAACGGTTGTTTGTTTATACTTATATTGAATGCAACCGCTATTAGGATAAATTGTTTTGGTAAATGTTCGAGAAGTAAAGAAATCTGATGAGCTAAAAACCTTGTGTGGTAGAGTCGTGAGATCCCATTTCTTTAGTGACTTAATGTTACCGAAGGTAACTAACTATACTTGTTGTATTCGTGAAACAAGCATTCGCTCCGGCATTTATTCGATTTTTCATATTTCAGATTATATCGATAACAAGAATTAATATATTTCAATTATGTCGATCTGTTAGCGCTATATTTATAAAACTATTTTATAAAAAAACATGACATTTCGTTATAATAACTGACAAGAAAGAAACCAAATAATACTTTATACACAGGGTGGACACCAAAACATAAAAGAAATGTGACAGGGAAGCATAATGAGTATACGTAAGTGGAATATAGTTGACGCTCTTTAAGAAAGAGAACCTGTTATAACTTTAAAATTAGATAAAGTATACAATATGGTAAAAGAAGAAAATAATAATCTCCAGAATAATTAATAAGTAAAAAGTGCCAAATATATTATACAATATTATATTATCTGTACATATTTATAGAATATCTTACTAGGATACAAAGTATATATGACGTACTAGGTAGGTACTGATAATATTAATGAAATTGTAATAACAGTATCACTAATATCACACAAGAAAATAAGCAAGGGCCGCTTTATCAATGCGAGGATAGCAAGTTATCCTATAGTTAAAGCACAGTTTGTAATAATACGGTAGGGTCACTTCCTAGACAGTGATAGCCTCACTCCTGCTATCGACGCGTGAACTAACTCGGTAGGGGAAGTGTCCTACTATATTATTAAACTATTATTTCACTATAGGATGACACTACTTATCCACGCATTGATAAATCGGCCCTCACACATCTTCAGTACAGAACAGAAGGTTTTATTATTCAGTGACAAGCACGATTTCACAGATGACAGATTGATCGACGAAAACAACAATATGCTCAATCGTATCTTCTTTTTTTTTATGTTTTGTCAAAAGTGATGGGTTATAATAATTATTTAGAATATATAGCATATTGTGCGAAAGTGCAGAATAATGCAAATTTCTTACGAGTTGTGGTACGAGCGTTATTACAATAAACTCTGTACAAAAGCATGTTTTTGAGGTAGCCGTAGAACAAGTAATTGAAGCTCTGTGCATCTAACTGACGTCAGTCATCCATAATATAGGTCAACATTGTACTGTTCTCAGTCACATGGTTTTCGTTACATAAAAATTCAAATTTCATGTATTTAAGAATGCTCTTTTGTGACTTTTTTTTATTATAGTGTAAAACTTAACTTTAATTTTTCCCGATTTGAATCAAATTTTACTCAAAGATACAACATGTTAGGATCTACTTATGACTATATGTACTAAAAAAATGAAAAAAGCATATTAAGCATCTTTTATTCGTAAATTTTACTAATGTAACCTGAACTGTCAAGTAATTGAGAAGTAGTTTGTAAATTTATTTTTGCTTTTTGTGTATTCTGAAAATTCTACAATCAATATCTTAAATCTCATGAAACTTTGGATTTAATCATTTTGTGTAGTTCTAAACAATTTTCATTTAATTTTTTTTTTTAGTTTTTTCAGTTTATTATTTAGAAATTTTGTTCAAATTGGATAAAATTTAAAAAGTTTATAAGGTGGTAATAAATTTACAAATACTATATAGTGTAGTAACTTGTATTGTGTCTTCCCGTAGCCATTTTGTGCAGGTTGTTTGAAACATACTTAAATTAAGCTTAAGGTGGCCATTCCCTAGGAAGAGACCTCCAATAGGGAAATATTTATTATTTTTGGCCATAACTTTTTTTTCTTAGTACGTATATTTATTAAAATTATAAGAGCACCTAAGTAGAACCATAACAAGACTGTTACTATGAATTTTCACTCAATAATTTCCGCGGTTTGCAAAATAGCTAGATTTAAATTTAAGAATTATGTCAATCTCCCTATTTCGTAGTTTTGAATCTAGCTATTTTGCAAACCACTGAAATTATTGAGTGAATATTCATAGTAATAGTCTTGTTATAGTTTTACTTAGGTACTCTTATGGTTTTTTAAAATATATGTACTAAGATATAAAAGTTATGAGCAAAAATAATAGATATATCCCTATCGGATGTCACTTTCTAGGGAATGGCCACCTTAAATGAAGTACTAAGATGTGTTATGTCTTCATTTCATTATCTTAATTTTTTACCTTGAATTTATGGTCAAATGTCAATATTACTGATTTTTTGCGTTTATCTTTATCTATTGTACAGGCCATGAACATATTAGTTTGTAAAAATTAAAAAGGCTTGAAAGAGTTTCTATCTTAGTACTATCCCATAGAAGCGACCGATATTTTTTTAGGGAGTTTTCAATAGAGATGTTTGAAAAAATTACACTGTCATCCGCTTTTCATGAGTATATATTTCACGAATTAGGAGCGGGATTTATTTCAAATTTAGGCGGTACGTGCAGACTGAAAATGTGATTGCATTGAAATAGTGAACTTTGATATCGCTCATTACAGTGTGGCGTTACTTTAAGGAAAATTTGAAGAAAAAATATTATCGACTTTTTTATAGAAATTCTTATTTTAGATTTGTATTCACTACCATCAAAAACCCATTTTCACCAAATTTGAACAAAATATATACTGGCTTCTCAATAGGTGGCCAAATAAAGGGACATGGGATGGGGAAATCATTTTTGGCCATAACATTCTTTCGTACTACGTATATTTAATAAAAAAAACATAAGAATATTACTATGACTTTTCATTCACTTCACTCAACTGGTTATTTTTATACTTAGGTAATATTATAGTTCTTTTTTAAATATACGTTACCAAGTAAAAAAGTTATTGCCAAAAATAATAAATATTTATGTATGGAATGTCCCTCTCTTGACCATCGCCATCTTATTAGATTTCATACAAATAATTGCTCTAAACCGTAGTCCAATGAATATGTTTGAAATACTTTGGGGTTTCTTTCAGTATATATTTTTTTACATTTTAAAATTTTTTAATGATTTCCAAGGGGATTTTTTAAGGAAAAAAAACTTTATTTATACAGGGCGGTCGTTCTAAAAAATTATTAACTACGAAACGACATATGAGAATAATAATCGAAATGTAGGTATCACTATTATTACAAAGGAAACCTGATAACTTTTGGTCAAGAAAATATACAGAGTACTCATCCGACAGCAAAAATTCAATATTAAATAAAAGGTGACAGACAATTCTGTTAACTATATGCCAAATATTATTGCCATCTGTCACATTTTTAGTTGTACATGCACGTAGTGGAGTGGAAGTATAGTAGTGGAAAATTGTCAGTTTCTCTTTTCTTACAATGACATGAAACGTGGAAATTTTAAATTTGAGCGAAAAATTTTTTTTTTCATTATCTATTCCCTTCAGACTGTCCACCCTGTATATTTTTGTTCGAGTCTTGTTACAGTAGATATTATAAATAAATTGTAATATAATAGATATATGTAATAATATAATAATTATAAATGCCAATATTTCACATGAAAGCTCTTCTGGATCCAGAATAACATTCAAATGTACCTTTGACCTATAAATTAAAATCCAGTAAAATAATGAGAAATATATTTCGACCCAAGGGTTTCGATATGGAAGGGGGGAAAGGGGATCGGCATGCGGTTAAAAGCAGGTAGATAGATGTTTTTGTTGTTTATATTATTTCGATTTGGAACACTTGTTATTTGGATTGCTCAAGCGAAGTAATGTTTACAACTGGATTAGTTTATAGGATTCTTTATTGAATTTTCACGAATAAACATCTATAGTAGCCGCTAGGTACCACCACTTAACGGATGGTTAACGACTACCCTTTTCTATGACGTTGTCGAGGTTGTTCTCTTTTGCGAACATGGCGCCCTTAATGTGAAATATACCGAAAAGCTGATTCGTCATCTGGCACGTGCCAACTGCCGAAACTTAAATAGTAACGTCTGAGGAATTGCCAAATTGGTCTGTTAATTGATTGCATCTTTTTTAATGCACTGAAAAAAATATGTTCGGGAAATCAATCAATGAAAGTTCATTGAGAATTTATGAATCTGTTTATTGATATGATGTATATGTTCATTAAGACAATGTACACATTTATTGTTACTATGTAAACGACATTATATTAATAACCGGATTCATCAGTTTTCAGTCGATGAACCGATTTATTAATATTATGAACATATTTTTTTCAGTGTGATACAGTGAATAAAGATTAAAAGAATGAATATTCAAGAATATTCAAACACGATAAACACAAACAATAAATTCCTATAGACTTCTACATTGAAATATGAAAAATATTGAAATCGAAAGGAAGAACTGTAAAATGATTTCAAATTCAAATGATATAAAATGTAAATAAATGACAAACGTTCGTGAACACATACTTGCATGAACTATTCTTACTTTGTTATTTTTGTTGCAACTGAGATTTGATGAGGATGATATGGAAAAGGGAAGAAATGCATTTCATGATATGGGGGCCCCTGGAAAAGTGGGGCCCTAGGCGCGCGCCTAGGCCTAAACGCACCTCTGACAGTGAGACGTACAACTTCCGATCATTTCAAAGCCACAAGGCTTAATTTATCATTAGTTATTAACAATTGAAATAAGAGGCCATTTTGACGGTTTCTTTCGATTTTGCAAATAAACAAATTACCCGATTTAAACCTTTCTTGTTGGGTTTTGTACGTCTTTTTATTAGCTACATTTGTCATATAAAACATTTTTTCTAAATTATTTTTTTTTAATTTACGAAAAACTGGTTTTCTCAGCTTTGTGGATGATTTAAACAATGTGGAACTAAATAAAAAATGTTACCGAAATATACTCTTAGTCTAATTTACATGAGTCAATTTTTATACATGAAGTACCTATCTTCAATTTTTCATTTCGAGGTACGTTTGGACTAAATCTAATAGGGCTGATTATGAAACAGAACTTACTTTTTCTGCTTGGACCACTGTTCTTGGAAAGCCGTCAAGAAGAAAGCCGTTTTTGCACTCAGGCTTTTCGAGGTTTTTGTCGATCATGTTAACCACAAGATCATCGCTTACAAGTTTACCTTCATCCATCACTTTCTTCAGTTTGCTTCCGAGGACTGAGCCAGACTGGATTTCAGCACGAAGCATGTCTCCTGTTGAGAGGTGGCATACACAATACTTCTCCTTTAACAACGGAGCCTGTACGGAGACAAATGTAAACACTTAGTAACGGTTAGTTCACACACGAACGTTGTCTTACCTGCGTGCCTTTTCCTGAGCCCGGAGGGCCTAGTAGGACAGCTTTTATTCCATCAGTATGACTTTCTGCTTCAGGTACTGGGGCGAGTTTATGAGCTGCTAAGGGAGCCATTTCACAATTCTAACCAAATGTGTCAGTTGTTAAACCTTAAAGATTAAATACATGAGTGATATGTTATACAATAAATATATCAACACTTAAAAATGACCTTCGCTCACCTCTTGATAATTCGTAGGCAACGAAGCAACTCCCCAAAGTCCACGCAACGGAAAAAACAGAGTGAAGTAATGGATGAACGTAACCTCAACAAAAACAGCTGTTCTTCTTCCTCTTCTTTCCGGTTTGCGAGAGTGGCAAATTTTACAGAATGGAGAGAATCCAGAAATACAACAACCCGGAATTCTACTCTACCAATCACGTTTAAACATTCCTGCAAATCGTAGTTGGTGCCACAGGCGACATCTTTTATGTAAATATACGGACTATAGTCTGTTTTTAAACCAGGAGGAGCGTTTTACATTTAACACGCTAGTCTGTGCTAAATCATACATCTGTGATTGGATACGCCCTCGCCAGTTTTACACAAGGCAATAGTCGTAAATTTTGACATATTGATATTGTAAAAATTTTATTTCCATGTCATAAATTATTTGTTATAATTTCTATTTTATCGTCCGCACTCTATATATCAGTTTTTAATTCCTTTTCTATAAATCTAAAGGCAAATGTGGCTAACTACTTGGTGCCTTTATATTGCGTAAATGATATGAATGCTCTATAAATTCCTAGAAGTCAAATAGAAGTCGATGTGTTATATAATGTAATAAAATATACACAAAAACACTGCAGTTGTGTATTATTGGTTGCCCAAAACGTCAAAAAGGTTTGAATGTATTTTCTGGTTACTTTTTATGGTGTGAATGAAACTTCCATGTTTACTCCTGGTTTAAAAACAGACTATAGTGCTGCAGCGTTGCCAGTGCCAGTACTTTTGTACTGGAATCAGTACTTTTCATACTCTGCCAGTACACGTCAGTGCTATTTTTACAGTTTCAGTACTTTTTGCGAAATTTCCTTTCCAACGAATTTGTTGAGAGTATCAATTCAGAATTCAGATAAATAACATGGCAGGTTGGCAACACAACACACACTTGTGCCTGTTATTACGGTTATACGGTTCACTAGTTTACTGGCCAGAACAAGCCGCTGACCAGTAGACAGTAGTAAGTAGAGTATGCTACTTGACACCTTGACTTTACAGTTAACTCATTTTATTGGTTCATTTATAATTCTGTTTAGTAGTTTAGCGCATTGGCGGCGGTTCAGCTTTAATGTTTGTAATTCGTTTCAACTATTTAAATCCGGGCATTTCATTTCTTTGAGTGTAGTAGGACATACTATTGTCACTTCGAGGCACGATACAAAGTGTATCGTGCTTCGAGGACATAGAAATCAGACCCTCCAATATCTGTACAATTCCTGTCTTCTGTTTTAAGTTTATCGAGTACGCCACCTATGAGTGATGGACCTGCACTACGACATAGCGAGGTCTATGTTAAAAGTAACGAGGTCTAGGTGAAATGTGTAAACTGTAGAATTTATACTAGTAGCGACAACTTTCGGACATATATACGTATCAGATATTTTACTTTCAGTTTGTCAGTACGTTATTTCATTCCAAATCAGTACATGAATTTTTGGCGGTCTGGCAACGCTGTAGTGCTGTAAACTGTAAAGGTATTAGTTAGAAAAGGTTTGCAATTTTAAATTCATATTCGCTTTAATTGATTAGTTTATTGGAAATTGTTACTTAATTTAAATTTTTGGACATCTTTGACACGTTGAAAATATTCACACAATTAAATCCAAATTTAACACACAATAGACGCAAAGTTGCAATAATGTTTTTTCCTCACTTGGTTCAACATATTGGGAATTAACTAGTGCCATATTTTCTATTATTACCTAAATTTTTAAAATTATTTTAATATAAAATTGAAGGAATATAACACCTAGCACCTAATATAAAACTAAACTATTTAATTTAGCTTATAAATTATAAGTTATTCACACTCATAATAATTGAATGGCAATTATATTCATAATCAGGCAACTTCGATTTATTTACAGTAACAAATACTTTCGATTGTAAGTACATCTATTAGTTTATATATTATGCATTCCTTAACTGTATCATATCCGTTCACCATCACCACTGCTGTTGCCGTTACTTGGAACATAAACAGGGCCGTACTCACAACTATATTTCAGTACAGAATTTATTTGGAATTTGTGGATATTTAGATATATTTATTATCTTCTTCAGGACGAGGTAAATTAAAATATACGCCTATATTAAAAATCCTGGAGGGGACTGAAACCTTCAAAGTAGCGCTGGCTCCCCAGTAGTTTCTACAAATACTAAAACACACTTCTACGCTACACTTGACGAGCATTTCGCCGACCACGATGGCATCATCAGGAGAAAATTACAACTAGTGCGGTGGGTTTTAATCATCTCCCGATGATACCAACGTGATTGGCGAAACGCGCGAATGTCAGTTATCAAGTGTTTTGGTCTTTGTAGAAAACTTTAGAGGCAGGGGTTAAGTGGAAAAGTGTCGTATTAGACAAACTTTGCCCTCTAAAATAAAGGCGTTTATTGTTATTATTATTATTATTATATAAAAAATAATATAGTCCAGTCAGTAAAGACAAAAAAAGTGCAAAACCTCGGACACCCGTTAGAAAAGATCGATTTTCATTAAATAAATGGCATTCGATTTGTGATTGATGGTATTGCAAAGTCTACATGGTCCGAAGGTGTGCTTTTACCCTGGGGGTGGATGCCACCCGTTCTCGGGGGTGGAAATTAGTACACTCACAACAATAGGGGGTGAATTCTAAGCAAAACATGTTCTATGAAGTTTTTTCGACAAATCAATATTTCTCGAGTAAAGTTTTAGACTGATTTTTCACGAGTAACTCGAAAACCTTACGTTTCATCAAAAAAGTTATCAGATGCAAAAATGAAGCTTACAAAGCAACAAATCGACTGCTTTTTTTTTAAATTTCTATACATGCAATACGAACCGAGTTATGGCTCCTTGAAGGTGACTGTTTGTTCGCCGAAAACTAAATTCGAACCTTTCGACTTTAAATAACGGAAAAACGACGAATGTTTGGAGGAAAACTTGTCTTTTTTTTAAGCACTTGAAAAGACCTTTAAAATGAGCTTTAGTAAGAGTCGTAAGAGTGTAAAAACTTATGGAATTATGATGAAAATAAAATGGTTGTCTCGTATTCTCGGACAATAAATCAGCAAATAAATCAATGGCTTAACTGCAACAATTGAAATTAAACGTAGTCCATTTACAATTTACTTTACTTAGGTACTAACAATATGTTGAATGCCTAAATTTGAAAATAGTTTGATTCAATTTTGAAATTTTTGAAACATTTTCTTTTTTCACAATAACTCAAAAACTATTTTTTCTTACTTTTTGTTGGGTGTAGCTTTCATTTTCACATTTTAGTTTATAACTTTGTTCTAGTTTATATATTTTTAGGTGTGCGAGACTGTTTTAAACAATCAGTTATTCAAGAACCAACCTCAGTCTGATGCGTTTGGCGTCATTAAAATTTTTAAATATTTTTCAGTGGCAAAATACACAATAAAAAGTAAGAAAATCTGAATATGCCACAAATAAACAATTATAGACAATCCAAAAACTAAACAAGATACGTAAAAAATGCAAGAGTACAAAAATTTAGTGTTTTTCTTGCAAAAAATTCAGTTTTTTATTATTTCACTAGGATGAAGATTAATTGAGATATCGCCGTTTTAAGTTCTAGAGTACGAAGACCGCCTTCCCCGAATCCTTTAAATTCATTAATCTCAAAAACGAAGGGTTCAAAAAATTCAACTGTAAAATGGTCTTTGGAGCGATTAGATATTTTAAAACTTAAGGAAGTTAAGCCATTGATATCATTGCTGATGTATTCTCCAGAAAAACGAGATAACTATTTTATTTTCATCATAACATAAGTTTTTATTTTAGTACTTTTTGTTGGGTATTTTGCCACTGAAAAATATTTAAAAGTTTTTAATGAAAGAACTTCTGCGCCAAACAGATCAGAGAGTGGTTAGTTCTTGAATATTTAACTGTTTCAAAAAGTCTCACACCTAAAAATATATAAACTAGAACAATGTTATAAACTAAGAAATGAAAATGAAAGCTATAGGCAGTTAATGTTTCGGAAGAAAATTTACTTCCGTTCCCATAACTTTTTTGGCCGTCAACCATGATAGTTCTTTGTTTATATATTTCCATAGTCACGTAAGACATTAAATTATATTTATCTTATTTTTACTTACTTCGTCTCTAAGGATGGGCAGCCAACTAGTACAAAAATCTATTGAATAATTTGAAACGCATCTATCCTCGTTTAATAAAATAATCGCGGATGATTCCTCTAAGTTTTCTTTTAGTTCCGTTACTCTCTTTTTCTAAAATCTTGGCCGAGTCCCATTTAATCCTGTGATTATTATCCCGCGCGTGTTCAAAAATTTTTCAAAGTCTCCCCTTCTACCGTAATTTCTATGTTCACCAAGCCTTACGTTGAAAGATCTAGATGATTTACCTACGTAATGTTTTCTGCACTCACACGGAACACTATAAATACAATTTTTTCAATTTCAAACTGGCTCCACTCTAAGATCGGTTTTATCAAAAACCAAACCTCTAAATATTGTTCAAAATTCAAAAAATTGTATTTATAGTGTTCCGTGTGAGTGCGGAAAACATTACGTAGGTGAATCATCTAAACCTTTCAACGTAAGGTTTGGTGAACATAGACAAATCCAAAATTTGTGAATATAAAATTAGGACCCAATTATTCATAATATTTTTGTACACCTCTCGAATTTTGCATTTTTTTTAAAGTGCTTCCTTCTTCCGGAAGAAATAACAAAAGAAAATTTTTTTGTAATTTTCTTGCGGGAAAAGGAAGTACTTTGAAGAAAAAGTTGGAGGGGCAGAAGTTGCTTATTTTTGTTCAAAGAACACGCCTACCGCTTTTCAGAATTCCTTAGACAAAAATAATTTCGACCAAGAATTTCACTAGATTTTCATTTTTTTCTACCTCAGAAAGATCCCGGAATAATCAGGCATATTCTTTAGGTAAAAACAATCAACTTATGCCCCCAACTTTTTCTTTAAAGTGCTTCCTTTTCCCGTTAGAAAAAAGATGTTTTTTGCTTGTTACCTTTTTCCGGGAGAAGGAAGCATTTTGAAAAAAAAACACCAAGAGACAAAAGATGCTTATTTTTGTCCAAAAAAATGAGCCTGAATATTTTCAGAGTTTTTATGGAACATTTAAGCAGACCTTCGCAGATGTTCATAGTTTCAATCGCCTGTAGATCAAAAAATCGAATTCGGTCGGACTGGTGGTCAAAGAGAATTTTAATCAGGGGGCCCAAGAGAAAATTTTCCCCATTTTTACTATAAAAAACTGCGGAGTCCTTTGACGCTTGTCCCATTTGCTCCAATTCACTTTTCTCGATTAATCTTATGTAACTGACGTCCGATTTTTTTTGCACTACTTACAACGTCAACATTAGAGCAAAGAGGTCGGACGATAATTTTTAATAAAATGCTCTATAATTCTTCCTTAACAAATATCATTCTTCAGTTTGTGGCTGCTAGCGCAAGACAGTTGATGTGGTTCCTAATTCACGGTGTTTATTACATGATGAAAATTATTGCAGCCAAGTATTTTTATGATCAAAATGTAGAGCATTTTTAAGACTGTTCTCCAGTCCTCTCTGTTATTCTGTTTTTAGTTGCTATATAATAATTAAAATAATTCTGGACCAATGTGATATTAAATACCTGAGTGTGAGACAATTGAAAGTCAGTTTTCAAATAAGAAATTAATTCTTTATTTGATTTGTAAAATTTGAAGTTTGGATTTTCTAATTAAAATGTAAAAGCAACTTAGGTATGATGTTTTGTATCGTACACAGAGAAAACATAACTACACAAAATGAAATTAAATATCTGCCTTATTTGCGAAGAAGTCTTTGTGGAGATATTTTGAGAAACGTAACGATAAAACCTAGAACTACAGACAATGATGCAATTTCGACGTATCGAAAAAAAGAAATGAGAACTTCTAAGACTAAAATTAATACTCATGGAATTGTATTAAAATCTGTGAAACAATTTTAAATATATGAAGTAGTTTCTTCCGGGTTTTGCCGCGGTCGTCGAACTTAACTTGACGTTTCGTTGATCATGCTGTCAGCTTCTTCAGAAGGGTTCCAAAGACTGAAGCTGTTGAGTTCGGCTCCTCGTTATATACCTGGGCGCTGCTACGCTTGGTTGCACATTCGTCGTGCTCCGTTGATCGTGACCGATTACATTACTGGTACTTGGCAAAGCTAGTCTCCATGTATTCGCTTAGTCGATACCCATCTTCTCTGTTGAAATTGTTCTTATTTTTCAGTGATTCCCTAATAATTCTTGGGTAATAACGTGCACTTCTGTCCAATATCCTAACGTTCTCGTATTTGATCTTATGGTTCTCATTATGATGAACATGTTCTGCTACAGCCGACTTATCTGTGTATCCGAGTCTAGTATATCTCTGATGTTCTTTGATTCTGCACCGGATACTTCGCCCTGTTTGTCCGATGTGACTTTTTCCGCATGTACAATCCAACTGGTAAACACCTTTCGCCAACAGTTTAGGGATGGGCTCCTTGTTTGAGGGAAGCAACTGTTGTATTTTCTTCACTGTTCGAAAACGTACACCTATTTTCTTTTTCGATAGAATTCTTCTTAGCCTATCCGTGACTCCGGCGACGAATGGTAAGCACGCATATATTGTAGGTTGTTCCTTTTCTTCAGTTATTGTTCTTCTCTGTCTATTAATAATTCGTTGCATATCTCTTTGGTTGTAACCATTCTTTTCTAGTGCTTGTTGGACGTTTTTAAGTTCCTCGGATTTGCTCTTTTCGTCACATATTGTTGAAGCTCTGTGGAACAAAGTTCTTATCAGCGACCTCTTTTGTTGTGGATGGTGGTGTGATGTAGCATGCAGGTAACGATCAGTATGCGTTTTCTTCCTATAAACTCCATGGGCCAGTTTACCATTGCTTGAACGGTTCACCAATACATCTAAGAAAGGCAAACCTTCCTCTTGTTCGGTTTCCATCGTAAACTTGATGTTTGGATGACGATTGTTTAAATGATCGAAGAAGATACTTAACGACGATTCACCATGGGGCCATATAATGAAAGTGTCGTCTACGTAGCGTAACCAACATTTCGGTTTCTTCTCACTGCAGCGTATAGCTGCTTCTTCAAATTCTTCCATGAATATGTTGACGATGACTGGTGAAAGTGGTGATCCCATAGCTGCTCCATACTTCTGCTCGTAGAAATCGCCATCCCACAGAAAATAGGTCGCCGATAGGCTAAGAAGAATTCTATCGAAAAAGAAAATAGGTGTACGTTTTCGAACAGTGAAGAAAATACAACAGTTGCTTCCCTCAAACAAGGACCCCATCCCTAAACTGTTGGCGAAAGGTGTTTACCAGTTGGATTGTACATGCGGAAAAAGTTACATCGGACAAACAGGGCGAAGTATCCAGTGCAGAATCAAAGAACATCAGAGATATACTAGACTCGGATACACAGATAAGTCGGCTGTAGCAGAACATGTTCATCATAATGAGAACCATAAGATCAAATACGAGAACCAGTGGCGAATCCAGAGGGGGGGCTATGGGGCTGCAGCCCCCCCAGAACTGAGGCAATTTCGAAAAAAATCACTAAACTTGTTTTTCCTTCATTTTTTTCTGTTTGAAAACTTCGCAACATAGCTTTATTGCTTGACAGGTGACATATTAAGCCAAAAGAGTCGTCGTATGAATATTATATTGTAAGTTGTTGCCATTTTCTAACTTGTTACGTTTAATAATAATTAATAAACAATATTTGATACTAGGTGCTAGCTTTTTATATTTATAATTTTTAGCATCGTTTCTTTTATTAAATAATAACAAACAACAATATTAACTAATACAGTAACATATATATTACATATGTATCAACAGTCACAAACAAAATTATTTTAACTTATTGGTGCTATGAATATGCAATTACGTTAAAAAATGGTACATTTTTGTCGACGAAACTTAATTTTCGAAGAAAATATTTTTGCAACTCGAATTTCTAACTTTTCATTTTAGAGTGTTTGACCTTGAAAAATACAAAATTTTCGCCTGCGGCGCAATTTTGTTCCTTCTACCCCTATACATCATCATTCTCTACAATTGCGCCACACTTCAGCTCCCCCCAGACCAAATTTCTGGATTCGCTACTGACGAGAACGTTAGGATATTGGACAGAAGTGCACGTTATTACCCAAGAATTATTAGGGAATCACTGGAAATTATGAAAAATAAGAACAATTTCAACAGAGAAGATGGGTATCGACTAAGCAATACATGGAGACTAGCTTTGCCAAGTACCAGTAATGTAATCGGTCACGATCAACGGAGCACGACGAATGTGCAACCAAGCGTAGCAGCGCCCAGGTATATAACGAGGAGCCGAACTCAACAACTTCAGTCTTTGGAACCCTTCTGAAGAAGCTGACAGCATGATCAGCGAAACGTCAAGTCAAGTTCGACGACCGCGGCAAAACCCGGAAGAAACTACTTCATTGGACAACGGCCGTGAAAACCTGCATTGCACAATTTTAAATATAATCACGAATATTATGAGTTGATGCTAATCATCAGAATGTACAATACCAACCCATACGAAGTCCAAAAAAAATGTTAGCACTGGTAAAGGGAGGTCAAAAGATATATTTGATTTTAGAAAGATGTTTCATATGTAAGCAAGTAAAGAAGAAGCTTACATCTTTCAGCACAGGCACTTGGTGAGAATATCAGAAATAACGTTCTAAATACTGCCAAGCAGATAAGAGTATCTATATAGAGATATTGTCAAAAATGTTGTTTTGTTTACCACGAATGCCATACTGGACAGCATCAAGTTTGCTAGAGTTATTTACATCAGAAGGTATTTTAAATTTCTATTACTTATAAAGGATAGATCATTGGTCATTGATAATACGCCATAATTCAAAGGTGGTACATTATTTAGATAATAGCTAGATAATATTTATTGGTGCTAAAACAAGAAATGTTATACACAAGTCAAATACATTGATAAAACACAGTAAGAAACAAATTGTCAAAATAAAATGTAGGTATACATTCAATAAATTATCTATTGATATTAAAAGCACATTAAAAAACCCTCAAGACAAAATTTTAATTTTCAGTAACTACTGACACATCACAGTCTAAAAATTCATTGATGGTGTAAAAAGCTTGGTTTATTAAAAAAATTTTAATAAGTCGTTTAAAATTATTGACCGATAGTACTCTGATCCAGAGAGGCAATTTATTAAAAAATTTAGGTCTATAGTAATTGAGGCCATTCCTGCTAGATCTTAATCTTAAGTAGTTGGGTCTTATGTTATCTCCATTTCGATTATCGTGATTATGTACAGATTTCTGGAATGTGTACTCTTCCAGATTATTTTTAATATATAACAGACACACATAGATATCTAAACTAGGGAAAGTTAGTATTTGCAGATTAATAAATTCATGTTTAACATCTGCCCGGTACTCCAGATTCCTTATAGTACGGACCACTTTCCTCTGCAGTCCAAAAATTCTACAAGTAGAAGGAGCATGGCCCCAGCTTATCAGACCATATGACATCTGGGACACTATAAGACTATAATAAGCAGTCTTTAAAACCTGAAGTGGAACCAATTTCTTGAGAGATCTAATTAAAAATATGTTTTTTGACAATTTATTTGACAGTTGTTCAATATGTTGACACCAACTGAGCTTTGGGTCTAAGATAACACCTAAAAATTTAACATTACCCGGATTTATATAGTCTTCAATTGCTCTATGAGAGAATAGTACATTAGTAGTTTTAGTTTGATTTAGACTTAACTTATTTGCTATGAACCATTTATTGGCGGCGATCTGTGAGTCGGTCATGTGCTCCCTAACAGTACTTAGGCACTTGTGACGGGTTATTAATGTTTGGAACACCCATTTTTAAATCGTTTACATATATCAAGAAGAGAGTAGGACCCAGCACAGACCCTTGAGGGACAACATGTTTGACATATCGTGGTTTAGAACAGTTACTGTTCACAGAAGTGTACTGTTTTCTACTCGTAAGATAAGAGGATACTAGATTACAGCTAAGATCGTTAAATTTATAGTACCTAAGTTTGTCAACAAGCACCTGGTGAGACACACACAGTCAAAAGCTTTTTGTAAGTCACAAAAGGTTACTCCGGCATAGTCCCCTTGTTCCTGTATTTCAATTATCTTGTTATTTAAGAGAACTATAGCATCGTTAGTGGATTTATTAGATCTAAAACCAAATTGATTGGGACAAAAGAGTACATTGTTTTCAAAATGTTTAGTAATTTGAATTTTTAGAGCTGTTTCCAATAGTTTAGATATGATTGGGGTTAATGAAATAGGTCTAAAATTACTCAAAGTTATTGAACCACCTTTATGTATGGGTATGACCTTGGAGATTTTTAAGACATCTATTTGGAGCAAAATATGAGGATATTCTCATGATTTAGTAAAGACATGCAAAACATGCTTTGGTAAATTGTTGTTGTGCAAAACAGCCATCCTCTTCAAGAGAGTCAGGAAGTAAACTCCCACAGGACACACATCCAATGGCACGATACCGTCAAGTACATATTGGCGTTATCATGGATCAAAGCCTGACGTGGAGACAGAACATGGAAGCGATAATACAGAAAACGAGGACGAGGAGGACTCTACTTTGCCCTATGATAGGCAGACACTCAACCTGAGGAACAAACTCACGCTTATCAGGACTCTCATTGCACTTATTCTGACCAACGCCTCCATTGCCTGGGGATACCAAGCAGCCACCCACCTGAAGAGGATACAAGCAGTGAAAAATGTTGTACTTAGGTGCGCCGTGGATGTACCTTGGTTGGTCAGAAACGCCGACATCTTCAGGGACCTGAAATACACCCCAGTAACTGAAGTCATCCGGGACAGAGCGAAGAATCTATACGCCCGTGAGGCAGAGCATGGGAATCCGCTGGTCAGACAGGCGACTACGACCCCAACGACCCTCCGAGGTACAAAACGCCGAAGCTCCAGATCCTGGATAACGGGTAAGTATAACTTAACCGTTTTTCTGTTTCAGCCCGACCTTCAAGCCAAGCTGCAAGGAGACGATGACCAAAAACATCCAAATCATCCGATCCCAGGGGTACCAAGCAAACAACCAGCTCGGTACCCTTACCCTAGCCTGTGCCGGCCTCTAACGCTAAAATAAGCATCTTTGGCCGAACACATTCCTTGTGCTACACAGTTCACACTTCCTTCCGACGAAATCGGAGCACATGATGCCAGTTGGCCAGGGGCTTCCGACTAGTCAACACCCCCCAAAGTCCGAGAAAGCTCGGCAACAACTGTTCTCTCTCACGGCAGACTAAAGACGCTCCCCGGAGCCGACATGCCAGCGAAGAAAGAAGACCAAGGCAGAAGAGCGCCAGAAGAAACGAGCCAGCTGGCAGGGTCCAACAGCTAGGACCAGGAGAGGTCTGTTAACATCGCCTACACCGTCCGCATTTACGGGGGGGATAGGCAAAAAAGCAGGCCCATCCCTTACGAGGCCGGTCCAGGTCTACAGCGATGATTGGGACAAAGAAGTCAAGCTCGAGCCCTAATCATCTAAGACCGTCATCGTTAGTCAAGAATATTGGCGCCGATGAGACACCCTGTATGTGTATATGTATATACTCGTTAATGTTAACAGGCCATAAAATATTAACAGTTCGGGGAAATTAGGAAAATGTTACGGAAAGTTTTGGGACTACAGCTAAAAATTGGTCTGTACCTACAGAATTTAGTCAGCAATCCCAAAAAGAAGAATGGTGTTGACCATTCAAAATGGGGGCTTTAATTGTTATTTACCTTTTTTTTTAAATTCATTTTGCAACTTAGTTTTTTACTTATATCTTCACTTGTAAAGGTAGTGTAAATTTCTTCGTCTTGAACTCCCCTATAAGGTACGTCTACACAACGGATTATATTTCAATTGTTAATAACATTTTAAGGCCAATAACTGATAAAATTTAATTTTTCGGCCCTCGAATTTTCCTTAAAAAAATGCGCTTTGTTCTGTTGCAAAATATTAATTAATTTTTTTCCAATTAATTTTTTTTTTTTATTGAAACAAAAGATCAAATTAATATTTTGCAATTCTGTTTGGGTTCGTACATTCTATTTGACGTATATTTTCATATTCAAAAAGAATATTGAAACAGAATTTAAATTTTAAATTTATTTACGCAAAAAACAACCTATACAAATGCAAATATATCGGTAGATTTTGCATACAATTTATTGCAACCAACGGCATTTTAATCGTCATAAAAAAACACGAATTGGACTTGAAAATTTAACTGAATGTTCTTTAGAGTATGTGTTATCACTTACAAAAAGTGCTATATCTATATCTATAAACAGATCATGGAAAGAAAATCGAGAAAATGGCATCTTTTGCGCTCCCGTTGACGCCAGTCGCTAGATCTCCCTCCCTTCACTGCGAGCGGCGGAGAGTTTCTCCGGGACAGTAGCTAAGTTATATTTCTCTTTTTCTGAGCTTCAGGAGCAGCTAGATTGATGTTTTTATTTTTAATTTACTTACCTTGCTGTTAGTGTACAGTGTACATTTAAAAGATGAAACGCAAGAAAATGAGGAAAGGATTGGAAATATTAATATAACTAATGACGATGATAACAGTGACTGTCTATACGCTGAGGTGCGAGACGAAACAGACAGCGAATCCGACACAGGCAATCAACCTAAAAGAAACAATGAGAACAGAGAAATAAACTGTATTTTATATATTCCATAAATTAATTTTTAAATAAAGAACGTACCTATATATTTTTATCCCCAATAAGAGAAAGAAATATTCACTTATCAACGTATTATCAAATAAATTGTATGTAATCTTTAAATATCCATTGTGTTTAACCGCGTAATTAAATAAAAAATAATCGAAGAATCATATCGAGAAAAAACAAGGCAAATTAAAAATAAAAACATCGATTTAGCTGCTCCTGAAGCTGAGAAAAAAAAATATAGCTGCCACCCCGGAGAAACTCTCCAAGTACGCCGCTCGCAATGAAGGCGCAAAAGATGCAATTTTCTTATTTCTTTTTTAGATGATTTGGCACTTTCTAAGTGATAACACACACTTTGAAGAATATTCAGTTAAATTTTCAAGTAAAAATATTTTCAATTTTTGCCGCAATCGCGTAAAAAGTAAATTGTTCATATCTCGGCTTCAGAGCATCGTGAAACAAATTATAATTAATTCGTGATTTTTCATGACGATTAAAATGTCGTTGGTTGCAATAAATTTTGTGCAAAATCTACGGATACGTCTACATTGGTCTTATTTGCAAAATTTAATTTTTTTTACAATATTCTTTTTGATTATGAAAATGTACGTCAAATAGAATGTACGAACCCTAACAGAATTGTAAAATATTAATTTAAACTTTTGTTATAAGTTTCAATTAAAAAAAAATATTGCAAAAAAAGTAATTCATATTTTGCAACAGAACAAAGTGCATTTTTTTAAGAGCAAGAAAGTGTACTATTTCGTTAACATACAGACTTGACATTCGCTTCTACGTTACTTCAAACTTCGAGGATCAAAAAAGTTTTTTCAGTTTTTTGCCATAGAATGTTATTAATAATTGAAATATCGTTCATTGCATAGACATACCCTATAAGGGAGTTCAAGACGAAGAAATTAAAGGGTCAAACGTCTTTCTACGACCTTTACAAGCGAAGATATACAAGCAAATAGTTAAGTTGCAAAATGAATTAAAAAGAAAGTTAAATAACAATTGAAGCCGAAATTTTGAGTGCTCAACACTATTTTTTTCGGATTCCTGAAGAAATTTTGTAGAGAATAGACCAATTTTTAGCCAGTCCCAAAACTTTCCTAGAAATTGTAATTTCTCAAGCTAACTTCCCCGGACTATAAATAATGATTTATAACTTGAGAGAGGATGAGAGCTACTCATACATTGTATGGTCTTTTTTGTACCACGAATGTTTTGTTCATATGGGGTGAGAAGCCCCAGAAAATTAAGCCATATTGTAAAACAGAATGTACCAATCCTTAATAAGGAAGATTTAATGTGTCACAAGTTATAGTAAATCTTTAATTGTTTTATTATATTATACAAGTTGTACTTATCTTTGAGCAGATTTCATTTATATACCTACCTATGGTTCAGATGTCAACTTTTGGTCTAACGGTTTCTTCTTACTTTTTTATAATTTTCTTATTCCCTAATAATTATTGTATTAAATTTAATAAGAAAACAGTCCTGTGTGTATTAATAATCGAAAAGAAAAACCACTTCGAAAAATGTGTCTATCTTAAATAAGCGAGATAGAACTCCCTGCCCGCTTCACTATAAAGCCGGCCCTGTGAAAGGAATTACAGTGTCCGGTGGGATTCAGGTTCAAAATATTTTTATTATGTATTACTCGGCAGCAAGCTTTGAGCTTGGTGCTTGGCGGTTTGTGCACAGTGGAAGCAACAAGTAGCATTAGCAGACAGCTTTTGTTTTCAATGGTAACGTGAAAAGTTTTGTGTTTTTATGGTTTTAAGTTATTGTAAGGATAAATAATCAAAATGCATTGGAAAATATTACTGTTACTCGCTTTATGTAAGTATTTTATTTTATTTTTTTAACATAGACATTTACTGGCTATATTAGTTTGACTTTTAAATAAATGAACGTGCTTTTTAGGTGTTTGTTTCCCTGAAAGCAGTTTTCAACAAACTAGGGGTGGGAACAACGGCGGTAAATACGGAGGTATGTACATAAAATTATTTACAATTAATATTTACCTTTGCATATGAGTAAAAGAAATTAATAAGGAGGATATAAATATAAAACCGGTAATTAGATATATAATTGTATCATGTTAAATCGTATTTTAACGCAAAGGTGTGTAAAATTTATTTATCAAGTGGGTAATGCATCTAAATAATAAATACTGATTATATTTTAAATTTCTCAAATTAATGACAGGAATATGGTAGTACCTATGTATATAGAGGAAAATCTTATCAATATTATCAATAACTTCCTGGTTACTGGTTAGGTAGAGAATAAAACCGTGTGCAGTGCCAACTATCTTGAATGATACAATAATGAAAACTGGTTAATAGAAAAAAAATGCCAACTGTCTGTTATCAAGACTAGGTTCTATATTCGAATTCTTTGTACTTTTAGGCAAGGCGAAAACCTCGCCGTCGTATGAAAAAAATGTCCCATAGGATATTTTTGCCCCTGCCCCTGACATGCTCCTGAATAACGATCAAGAATTTGCCGGGTGAAAATCTGGTCCAAATTTGTTTGATAATTTTTTTCAAAACAAATTGCTAAAATCGCTTTTTTTGATCCGATTGGATTTTTAGGTTTTTTTGGTCATTTTAAACAAAAAAGGTCTCTTGTCATGTTTTCGTAAAGTTGACCGTTTCCGACTTATAAACATTTTAATGTTTGAAAAAACACAAAATCAGCCATTTCAAGGTTGATATAGAATATTGTCTGTAATTGCTCATTTGTGGCATATTCAGATTTTCTTACTTTTTATTGGGTATTTTGCCACTGAAAAATATTAAAAAATTTTAATGAAAAAACCTCTGCGCCAAACGGATCAGACAGAGGTTGGTTCTTGAATACTTGACTGTTTCAAAAAGTCTCACACCTAAAAATATATAAATAAACTAGAACAATGTAATAAACTAAAAACTGAAAATGAATGGAGATATGTAGATGACATTTTTGCTATATGGCCTTATAGTAAAGAATGTTTAAGTAATGTTTTGAATCAGATTAATGAAAAAGAACCTTCAATTAAATTTACAATAGAAATAGAGAATAATAATGAATTACCTTTCTTAGATATTTTAATTAAAAAATTAGATAACACATACCAAACCAGTGTGTATAGAAAACAACATATTAGTGTTAAGAAAGGTGTTGTTAAGTGTTTGTATGACAGAGCCAAAATTATTGCTTCAAATGATGTAATATTAAGGAACGAAAAGCAATTTATAAAAACTGTCTTATTAAATAATCAATATCCTGAGAGTTTTGTTGATAGTCAGTTAGTGAACATTGGTAGTAGAGATAATATACCTACTATCACAACCTGAGGTATTTAGGTCAATGGCAGTAATTCCATATATACATGGTTTATCGGATAAATTACGAAAAATTGGGAATAGGTTTTCCGTACGAACGGTTTTTCAAACTGGCTCCACGCTCAGATCGGTTTTATCAAAAACCAAACCTCTAAATATTGTTCAAAATTCAAAAAATTGTATTTATAGTGCTCCGTGTGAGTGCGGAAAACATTACGTAGGTGAATCATCTAGACCTTTCAACGTAAGGCTTGGTGAACATAGAAATTACGCTAGAAGGGGAGAATTTGAAAAATCCAAAATTTGTGAACACGCGTGGGGTAATAATCACAGAATTAAATGGGACTCGGCGAAGATTTTGGAAAAAGAGAGCAACAGAACTAAAAGGAGACTTAAAGAATCCGCGATTATTTTATTAAACGAGGATAGATGCGTTTCGAATTATTCAATAGATTATTGTACTAGTTGGTTGCCCATCCTTAGAGACGAAGTAAGTAAAAATAAGATAAATATAATTTAATGTCTCACGTGGCTATGGAGTTACATAAACAAAGAACTGTCATGGTTGACGGCCAAAAAAGTTTTGAGCACGGAAGTAGATTCTCTTCCGAAACGTTAACTACCTATAGCTTTCATTTTCAGTTTTTAGTTTATTTCATTGTTCTAGTTTATATATTTTTAGGTGTGAGACTTTTTGAAACAGTCAAGTATTCAAGAACCAACCTCTGTCTGATCCGTTTGGCGCAGAGATTTTTTCATTAAACTTTTAAAATATTTTTCAAAATACCCAATAAAAAGTAAGAAAATTTGATATAGAATATTAAAAAATGATTTTTTTAAGTTCACAAAATTCTTATGCAATCTTTGAACATCCATTAACAAAATCCTGAAGAGTAAGTGCAGATTTTTTCATTCTAAAGCTTAAATTTTTAATTGTTAAATAGACGCTTTTAGCCAGGCGCGCGTTGTTTCAATTGTTTATAAATCGGAAACGCTCGACTTTACGAAAAAATGACAGGAGACCTGTTTTGTTTAAAATTACCAAAAAAATATGTCTTTCGGGTCAAGAAAAGCTATTTCTGTAATTTGCTGAAACTTATTTTTTCGAAGAGAGAGAAATGTAAAAATTGAGAAAAACAATCTGAAAAAATTCCGGTAAATGTATCATCGAAATACAAGACTTTTATATTTGCAACTTTTCCGCAAAGTGCGTTTTCACCTAGCTCTTCCGTAAAAACATGAAAACTACCCCTTTTTTTGAAATTGTAGCGCTTTAAAAATATGTAATTTAAAAATTTGAAAACATTCAGACGCAGGCCCGACGAGAGGGGGGGGGGGGTGATTCCCCCGGACCCGGAGTTTTAAGGGGCCCGGATTTTTTCCGAACTTTTGAAATTCTGGAAAAGCTAGAAATGTATATGTAAACTTTGATTGCATTTGCGTTGGCTAAAACAAGAGAGGCATACTTGCAAATCATAACAGGCAATATATAGACTGTTTATGTAGAAAGAAAATAGAAAATTGTAATTTATATTTTCTGCAACGATCACGAAT
This sequence comes from Stenurella melanura, assembly GCA_963583905.1. Lineage (NCBI taxonomy): Eukaryota > Metazoa > Arthropoda > Insecta > Coleoptera > Cerambycidae > Stenurella > Stenurella melanura. The sequence goes on along the minus strand of OY757318.1, from coordinate 89,292,948 downwards.
CAAGTAAATTTCTATCGTAAAGAATATTATTCTGCTGAGGAGCGGAGGGCCATTTCGAAAAGTCGAAAATTTATAGGGTGTTCCATTTAAAAGAAGCAAGTTAGTATCGACTGTATTTCCGGAACTGCCACCATTTTGAATTATTATTTTCGGATTCGCAATGGTCGACTATGGTAGGACACCAAATCTCAAATGTCGATCTCATCTGCCAGTGGGAAATATTCCAATGGCTGCCTTAAAAGAATCACCCTGTATAGCATAAAGTTGAAGAGAATGTTAACGAATATGGATGGCTACGAAGCCCTAGCATGTGCATGCCGGTTTTTTTGTTAATTAATTACCTAATTAAGCATTTTATTTGATGTAAAGAATAGATGTGCGATAATGCTAACTTTGCTCGATTTTTATTTTTTTTGAGTGTGCTCCAGATTCTTCTTTAAAACTTGGCTGAGCATATTACATTTTTTTAAATCACATAAATAGTTGAAAAAATACCGAATCGAAGTCGGCATACTGCACTGTAACAAATTCACATCAGCACGTTCCTGGTAATTTAAAATTAGTATTATGACGCTTTGGGTTAACACAAAAAGGAAGTTAAACCATAAATAAATAAAGATTCTCTTATCAGAACTGGATGTTTACATTGATAAATCATTTCCCCGTTCATATCATGTATAAGGAAATCATATCTTCAAATAGACCGAGCTTCTATGACATAAGAGGTACTCCTCGAACTCCTCAAATTTAAAAGGTGAAAATGGTTGCAAAACATGTAAAAAACATGTTCGCCTACCAGACTAGAAAAAATTTGTTAATTGTTGTTTTTTTGAATTATTCAATTTATATTAAAAAAAGGATTCTTCTTTTCGAAACACCTGCTTGAAATTTACGCAATTTGTGGTAAATAATGAACCATTCTTGAAAAAATTTGTCTGGCAATTTTTGTTAATTGACTTCTGACAGACCTTTTGTTATAATTTTTTTTATATAAAAGTGCACTTCATAACACCTTGATTTTTGTGTTAAAATAAAGTTTAAGATCTCTCCTATCTATTACTGCTGAGGGCGGGACACGAATACTCATTCAGACTGGGATGTACAAAAATTAACATTACGTCCCTTAAAACATATTATACGTGGCAGTTCATTGAATTACAAAATTCAAGTCAACTAGTTACTGTGTAAATTTCAAATGTTTATGTTAATAAATAAACAAATGGCGTAATTAACAACTAAAAAAATGATCTCTGCTTCTAAACATTTTAGAACAATCAATGATTTTTTAAAATTCGTGTAAAAATACCAGTTACCAGAATATGAAAGTTTTATGTCGATATATTAATTAGAGTAGAGGGTCCACGCCTTCGAAAGCCGTCAAAATCGCCAAGTAACCCATTCCAGCAAGGTAAATAATTTTTGAGCTCGGATATCGAAAGAGGGTCCTAATGGGCATCAGAAATGGCTTGTTGGACTTTTGTTGACGATTGCACAACTTCTCCACAAGAAAAAAAAGATGGCGAAATGTTATTTCAAGAATTCGTGTTTTAAACGTATACCTCTCGCTAGAGAGTGAACTACATGCGATATTGATTTGATTTTTTTTATTTATATACTACTGACATGAGCGCATCTATCTGTACTAATTAAATGTCAAACTCGCTTACGGTTTTTTTCTAAATAAATGCCAAATCACAGTAACGAAATTTGTGCGTTTGAAATTTTGACGTGCGGGCAACTATATTAAATATTCATTTTTTTTATATACTATATACGAATGAAATATGGTCTAAAGATCAACAGAGTTTTTGCAAAAAAAATTAGCTCGATGTCTTATACAGTTTTTGAGTTAACGACTTTTTAAAATAAACCATAATTAGATTCGTGGTATTCCTGTTAGCATGCGGCTGTTTTCTGGCTAAGTGTAATGCATTAAGATAGTAAGCCAATACACTTTTGAAATTGTGCTATTATTTACATTTTTACAATTTTGCAAAAATATTAATAGGTAAAAAGAAACTCATTTGGCAGATGATTTACTCGATCTATTAATTATGAAGGTGTTGTATAGAGATATTATTTATTAAGTATATCATTATTGTGGTACAAATGATATAGCATTTTACAAATACGAAAATATAAAAACGTACACAAAACTTGTAATATATACATAAGTAATAATAATACTAATAATGCATAATAAGTATACACAGCTCAGTAAGCATTGACAAACCACTATACATAGGCATTACTATTAAGAAGCACTGTCTGCTAAAAATTGCTCTGTATTATTTCTGCCCTTAAAACAATTGTTAGGAAATGCTTCACATGCAACAGAACACCAAGTGGGCGCACATTTTTAATCACACCTTACTTTACAATTCCACTATTTGTTTTCTTTAGAACCAGTTGTGACTTTTTGTCATCATTTGTGATTTTATTTGGTTATTCTCTATCAGATATCCAAATTTTCTGGGAAAGGATAAATTGGGAAGGAGATCGGAAAATCGCTTGGACACTAAAATTTTATGTGCTTTGTTAGCTGCTTCTCAAGTCGAGAAAATTTGTTATAAATCCAGGATTTTGTGTTAGGTAAGGGTCTAAACCACTTTTTGTGGATAATTTTTACAATTAAAAGTATTTCGCAGTGAGCAGGGTTTTAACCTACTTCGCAAGGTTCTTCAGTTGCTAGCTAAGCTAAGTACACTAAACCACTGGACTACCGTCCCCTGTAATGCTCGTTTTAAATGCAGTAAGGAAGTGTCTTGTGTAGGACGCGGACGTAGCTAACGTAAGTCTAATAACCTTAAGGAAAAATAAATATTGCCTTAGCAAATCTAAGGATTTAAATCCACTACAGATGGCCGTAGTGAATTTAAATGCTTAATCCGTAAGTCCTATGTGAATCTGTATGGATAGATTCACATAGGACTTACGAGCATCTTAAATTACACGATCATCAATTGCATCGCAGTTATCTCCAAAATTAATCAAAATATATAGTTGGCATGTTCATTTTAAGGCAACAATAATTGCTCATATATCCTCTTCGGAAAGGATAACTGACAGGTCGCACAATACACCGACTGCCAATAACGTTTTTACAATATTTTCTTCTTCATATTTTTCACTTAATTATTTACTGATCTCGTGAGTATCCTAAGATACCCTTTGTTGTCATGTACCCACACAATTTTTGTAGGTTTTCTATTTTGCAAAAATTAAACATACCTTGCGCAAATATTATTGTGTTCCCTTCTTCATGATTGCAAGTTCACATTATTGGGCAACGTAGGTATGTCATTATTTACACCAATATTCTAAAATGTATTTTAGATTATTCGCTTTATATTTGTTACTATTTATAAAGTAATTCCAGTGTAGAATAAGAATTGTGTCTGTTATGGCGAATTCATATAATTCTGATGGGTTTTTAAGTCATACCATACATTTTCTTAAATATGAAATTTCGGACAATTTTTATTTTTTAATCTCAAATTTGTATAATTTATTGACGATTTCATACAGTATTTGCACCTTTCGATATATACAGTCCTTCTAAGCCAAAATGACGCAACTGAAAATGTTCTAAACAAATTGGACATACTTCAAAGTTTCCTTTTTTCAGTACTCATTAAACCATTATTTCTGCATCTATATTTTAACAGACTCTATTTTAAAATCACGTAGTTGTAACATAACAAATAAATGATTGTCTAATTTTCAGACAATTGGTGACCTACTGATTAATAGTAACTTACCTTAATCAAATTAGTTATTAGACTAATGTCTATCCACAATTACACAGACCGAATCCTGCCGCAGCTGTCACGTTGCGCGTTATCATAACAAGACATTGTTACGATCGAATTAAAAAATCTGTAACTCGAAAACTGTATGAGATATCGAATTAATTATTTTTGCAAAAACTTTGTTGATCTTTAGACCATATCTCATTCGCATATAATATATAAGAAAATTAAACATTTAATGTAGTTGTCCGCACGTCGAAATTTCAAACACACAAATTTCGTTCCTGTGATTTAGGATTTAATTAGAAAAAAACCGTAAGTGATTTTGAAACTCTACTAGTACAGATATATGCGCTCAAGTCAGTGGTATGTAAAGAAAAAAAATCAGATCAATATCGCATGTAGTTAATTTTCTAGCGAGGTATACGTTTAAAAACACGAATTCTTGAAATAACATTCCGCCATCTTTTTTTCTTGTGGAGAAGTTGTGCAATCCTCAACAAAAGTCCAACAAACCATTTCTGATGCCCATTAGGACCCTTTTTCGATATGCGAGCTCAAAACTTATTTATCTTGTTGGAATGGGTCATTTCAATTTTTAATGCTTTGGACCCCTTACTAATATTCGCAAAAACTCTGTCCGAAAAAGTCGTACTTTTTCAAACGATATTTTTTTTATGAAAATATTTAGAAATCGTTATGCCAACAATGTACTCGTAAACTAGATGTCACAACAAAAAAAATGAACTCCGGGTGAGTCATTTTTGATGGGAACTGGGTCATATTGAATTAAACATTAGAGAACTTTTTTATAAACAAATGCATTTTCTGATGAAAATTTTATGGTCGCTTCATGGTTACATGAGACATGTTTGCACCAAGTTTTGAGGTTTTTCTAATTCTATTGACCTTAAGGTGGCTATTCCCTAGAAAGAGACATCCGATAGGGAAATATTTATTATTTTTGCACATAACTTTTTTTTCTTAGTACGTATATTTAAAAAAAAAACTATAAGGGTACCTAAGTAGAACGATAACAAGACTATTATGTACTATGAATTTTCACTCAATAATTTCAGTGGTTTGCAAAATAGCTAGATTTAAAACTACCAAGGAAGATTAACGAAATTGATTGAGGAAGCCGTTACTCTGTGGTAATCCATAATTATAACGGGTTTGAGTAAAACACTACTGTTTTTTACCACTATGTTTGCACCAAACGTGACTGCAGTTTCAACCCTTTAGATCATTTTCAAACGATGATTCAACCAAGAATGAAACAAATAAGATTTGGTTATTGGATATTTAAATAGGGACGAGCGACAGCTCAATGCCAAGTCGAGCTTTCCGGAGGGAAAAAGAGTTTTCCGACCATGGAAGGGAAGGGCCACGAGCTGCCGCGATATTCTCTCTGTGGGTGTTTTTTTTTTACAATGGGTACCCCTTGACCCACTCTCATCGCGGCAGCTCAATGCCAAGTCGAGTTTTCCGCCGGAAAAACAGTTTTCCGGTCGTCTAAGGGATGGGCCACGAGCTGCCGCTATTTTCCCTCTGTGGATGCTTTTCTTTCACCAATGGAAACCCTATGGCCCACTTTCAGCGCGGCAGCTCAATGCCAAGTCGAGTTTTTCGCGGGAAAAAAGTTTTCCGACGAAAAGTTTTCTCTCTGTGGATGCTTTTCTTTTAACAATAGGTACCTTTTGACCTATTTTCAGCGCGGCAGGGTTAGCGCCAAGTCGAGTTTTCTGCGGGAAAAAGAGTTTTCCCACCGTGGAAAGGAAGGGCCACTAGCTGCCGCGATTTTCTCTCTGTGGATGCTATTCTTTTAATAATAGGTATCTTTTGACCTATTTTTAGCGCGGCAGGTCAACGCAGAATCGAGTTTTCCGCGGGAAAAAAAGTTTTCCGACCGTGGAAGGGAAGGGCCCAGAGATGCGCGACTTGGCGTTGACCTGCCGCGCTGAAAATAGGTACCTATTGTTAAAAGAAAAGCATCCACAGAGAGAAAATCGCGGCAGCTCGTGGCCCTTCCCTTCCACTGTCGGAAAACTCTTTCCCCCGGAAAACTCTTTCCCCCGGAAAACTCGACTTGGCATTGAGCCTCCGCGCTGAAAATTGGAAGGCGGTTAGTTTACACTGAATCATGATGATTGCCACAACCCGAATCGCGACAGCTCTTTGCATGTGCATTTTAGAGCCGGAAAAATTTGGAACATCGGAAAATTCGATCCGGCAACGAGCTGCCGCTTTCCACCCCCGACAGGCCTCTTCTACTCCTTGAAACAAGATAATCCCCGCCAGCAGTGGCGCGGCCGCTTTTTACGTTGCCGTTTCAGGCCTAGTGTGAATCTGGGGTGCTAACTCTGGGTGCCAACTCTATGTTCATTGTTAGAAGTAAATTAAAAACAATCGTCAGCCAGATAAATTTCTACAAAAATGGTTCATTATTTACTACAAATTGGGTAAATTTCAAGCAGATGTCCTGAAAAGAAGAATCTTTTTTTGGCTAAATTCAAAAATTCATAAAAAATAACATTTAACAAATTTTTGCTAGTCTGGCGGGCATAACATGATTTTTACATGTTTTGCAACTATTTTCTCCTTTTAAATTAGAGGTGTTCGATGAGGTACATTTTTTAATCATGGAAGCTTGATCTATTAACAACCCAAAAGATTTGTTTATAAATTACTTTTTCCATCTACTGTTTTTTAATATGATGTACGTGTACTATGTGTCTCTACGCTAGAGTAAATATTATATTTTTATTATGTTTAAAAAAAATTACAGTTTGTCATCGATTAAGTTAATTGTTTTTGCCATGGAATGATTAAAATAATTTTCATTATTACTGTGTCAAATATACAAAAGACTCCTTTATTGCGTTGTTCAAAATAATAATTAGTGGGAAAGCGCTAATTGTTTTATTTTCTTCCTGTACATTCATGTGTGTGATTACTGATTATACAATCTCTGATGAATAAAAAGACACAGCATGACACACATTTCATACAGGAACTTGGGTGTTTATGTAAGTATTATAGCCTTTCGGCGGAAGCACATTTTTTTGATATCCATTTTTGACACATCAAAATATGCTCGTGAATTTTAATCAAGTTCCTGTAATCCCAAATGAGTTTTAATCGTAGTTTAATTTCCGAATCACTAACATACCTACTAACGGCATAAGAACTGTTTTAAATGTACCAAAATTATAATATTTTGGCGAAAAATCTCAGCAACACATAAAAAAACAACCCTTATTTCGGGGTGACATTGAAATTGATATTAGAACCTGCCAGTAGAATTAGAAGTACAAGAGGTTGGGCGATTAGGGATTTCTTTTGCAATTAAAACCATTACAAACTCTAAAAAGATAAAATCCATCACCTTAATTGGGTGAGATGAGTGTAAGAGTGTTCAGAAATAATTACTTTATAATAGCCATTTAACAAGAAATGTTTTTTTTTAATAAATAAGTAATCGTATATTAGATATTGTAACTTACACGGTTCTTATGGATGAGATTTCATCAAATTTATTAAAAGCAGCTATAAATTTCATTTCAGGTGACTGCAAATTTGTGTGGGGAACGAGTCGGGATTTAGCAGTTTAGAATACTGCAATAGTATGCCCTAAACTCATAACCGCTGATCGGCCGATCACGGTCCCTGGCGGTAATGAGTAATTACGGTAATTGTTTATTGGGGCAATGGGGCGATTGTGGTGACAAAGTGGACGTTTTTTTTGTAACTAATTTGTTTATTATGATCCAAAGAATGTAAAATGCTCGGTCGGCCGACCCCCACCCCTGGCGATAGCCTTGGCCGACCATTAACAACAATGCAATTTTTAATGCCTAGCCTCCCCCAAGGAGTGACCAGGTCGGCCTTGGTATATTCGAAAGAACAAAATTTTTCCTTTCATAAAACCCCGGTCGGCCAAAGAAACTTTTCGGCTATTGGCTGCCGTAGCTAATTCAAAAAGTTAAAATTTTATACCAGCGCGCGACCTTGATGACGCTCGCCGGCTTCTCAAGGTTCAAAGAAGTTATTAAACAAATGCCCAGAAGTTGTGTTGTAATGGATATTTCAAAAATCTAAGATGGTGAAACTGTCATAAGTGTTTTTGCAGACAATTTAAGTATATACATAATTGAATTAATTAATAATTATAAAAATCTTACATTTCAAACCGTATAAAGTATCAGATTTGATTACATTTGTTTCTAATAAATACTTGAAGTTCAAGTATTGCATTTTTTTATTGCAATAAATATATTACGATATTCGACTTCAATACAATCCTTTTTTTTTTCAACACATTTTTAAAGAAATCAATTTGTTTATTACTTTCAAATTCATTTGATTGCATTTAAGGGGGTATTATTCCAACAACAGAATAAAACAGGGAATTTTAAAAAATTTTTACTCAAAATATGTATAATTTGTTTTCTACAGAATTTCGAAACGAATAATATCTACGTTTATGAAATTATAATAAGGAAGCACGTTTTCCTTCGGTGTGTTTTTGGTGTCCAGATTTTACCAAATGTGGCCTTCACAGGCCCCTGGTTAGTGCCATTACATGTCCTTTTATAAACAAAAAAAACTTAATAGTTAGGAACCGAGCCGCGCGAGAAACGCTTCTAAAAAGAGGCCTATACCACTCGAGAACATAGAAAAACTGAAAATGGTTTCTCACAGAAAACCACCTGCCGCATTCGATTTTTGAGGTCGCGATGAAATTCGGAATTGCGAACACCCCCTAAATGTCAATTTTACCCCAAAATCGTAAAATCGAAAATACACGTTTTTTTTTACTTCTCAAGACATATCTTCACAATTAAGAAAGTTATCGAACTAATTTTTTTTGCAAAATGATCGTTGGTATCTGGTTATAATACTTGTGCTGTTTTATTGTTTTCTATGAAACCGTTTAAAAAAAAAAAATGTATAAGACCTTGTCATTTGTGTGTAGTGAAATTTTGACTAATCGGGGAACGATTGTTGTTTTTTGAAATTTAAAAAGAACTCAGCGACAAAGTTTCGCTGAAAACATCAAAATTGTTTTTAGTGAAAAAAGTGTGTCTTTAGTTTCAATGCAAAAAAAGTTATAGTAAGTTAAACCCAAAAGTTATACGCGCGCTCTCCACTTCTCTTGCCGTATCTAAGGGTAATTGCACTACTGCTGTTATATATATATACTTGACGTTGCATCGGATAGCACCATCACGTGTTAAAGTATAATAAATATAGTTATTTTAGGGGTTTCCAGAAATTTTACTGATACGGAATATGTAACCATCTTATTTATGTTATTTTAAATATATCTAAAAAAATATATATTTCACAATACGTACAATACTTCACATTTAATTAATGTATTGTTACGGATTTCCACCTTTTAGGAAACACCCTGTATGAATTCGTGGGTTCTAAATAATTTTAACAAGAGATTAAACACTACTAACACTTTATTTAACAATTTACTGACTACAATACTTGTTTACTTAATAGTTAACCTCACTTTTTACCGAGCGTGTCACTTCTCAAATAAACTTTTTCCCGCGGTTGTAATCGCGCCTTATATACTCCGAAATTAGCTCTAGATCAATCCAGAATCTTCTTCAACCATAATCTAGAAAAGTCCTTGGCTCTTTCTAGAGCCTTTCCAGTCACCATCAGAGGCATAGGCGTGCCATCTCCTTTTCCAAGGGGGTGTAATTCATAACACTGCCCCCTCCTTAAGCCTAGATCGTCCCGATCAGGCAACTCAGGATCACCAGTGTATCTCGCCAGCCTGTCCAAATGCACGATCTTCATCTTGGACTTTCTGCTTTGCTGAATCCGATAGACGACATCATTAATTCGGGTAATAACAGTGTACGGTCCATCCCAAGGTGATTTCGGTGACTTTCCTTTCCTCCGCTGGGGGTTGTACAGCCAAACTAGCTCTCCCACCTTGATGACCTCCTTTGAATTACCCTTCCAGTCATATCGAGCCTTCATTCGGTCACTGGCTGGTGATGGTTCCACTATATCGTTAGCCAACCTCTTGAAAGGAGCTCCGGCGTTGAACTGCTTGTTTTCACCCTTACTTCCAGTCTGTGGTCCCTTACTGGCTGCACAAATCTTGCATTTGCGACACCAAGCCTCCACATCCTGACGACTTCTTATCCAATAAAATCGTTCTCGTATTTTCTTCAGGGTCTTGTTAACACCGAAGTGTCCATCGGATGTTCCTTCGTGCACTTCCTGAAGCACCTTCGCAACTCGACACCTGGGAATCACTAGACGCATAACCAGCTGTTTTCCATCCGGGCTTTCCCATGCTCTCCGCAACAGCCCGTTCATGACTTTCAGTGAGTCCCACTGCGCCCATAGTGCCTTCAGTCCCACTCTTTTATCCGAAACATCCTTCCATTTTGGACGAGTTCCCCTTTCTTTGGCTCTCAATATAGGCCCAATTTCCACATCGTTTAGTTGCTCTTGTCTGAGCGCTTCATCTGCCCTATCATCCGGCACTTCCACCTTGACAGTGTCGACTGCTCCCTTGACCTGCAGTTTCTCCTGGTGGTAGTACTTGCAACCTTCCTTGTACCTTCTTCCGGATGAAATGTTTGCATTTCTCTCAGGTTTCGTTTTATCGTCATATCCTTGTAGTGGTGGCCTTTCTGTAATGCTCCGAAGCTGGGAAATCTTCACTTCTCTAGGGGCACCACGTTCGTTATCTGTTACAGCCTCTCTGGTACCGGCTTCCTCTAGTTTTCCCCTTGGCTTCACAGCATCTCCGGCCTTCGCTCTCTTCAAGCTCCTCTGTGGACATTCAAGCTGGATATGTCCTAGTTCCCCGCACCTGTAGCATTTCATACGCCGTCCACTTGGCCTTCCACTACTTTGTTTATTCTGTGTCTCTGCCCTGTTTCCAACATTCACATTCCTCGAGTTCCGCTGTCGACAGTCTCGTTTGATATGCCCTGCTCTGCCACAGTTGTAACATTCAATACCCCCGCTTGGCTTGCCTTGTCTTTCTGCAGTATCCACTTGAGCCAGTAACTGATTGAACATCTTATATGTTTTGAGAATCGCGTTCAAGATAGGGTTTTGGTCTGTCTCTTCTGGCTGCGATTCTTTAAGTGTCATAGCCCGTACTCTTGACTTTGGAGTATCCCTATAGACAGCTTCTACCTCTAGTGCATGTACCAAGGCTTCACTACTACTTTTATGTCGGGATAGCCTGAGGACTCGCCTGATCTCCTCGTCCCTTATCCCGTCTAGGAATGCCCCCACTGCCAATTGCTCTTTAAATTCTTTTGGCGCATTAGGATATGCTAAGTGTGCCAGTCTTTCCACCGCAGCTTCAAATTCTTGCAGACTCTCTCCAGCTTTCTGAACGCGCACTTTCAGCTGGGTCTGGTATACTTGAGCAAGGTGTTGATCGCCATATCGTAGATCTAAGGCGGCTTCTAAAACTCTAAAATTCCGTTGTTGGTCTACCGGAATTGTCTGGAGCAATTCCAATGCTTGGCCTCTTAAAGCTACGATTAATGCTTTAGCCTTCTCTTCGTCGTTCCAGTTGTTTGCACTTGCTGCTGCCTCAAACTGTGTCTTGTAAGTCATCCAGGAACTTTGACCATCAAAGGAGGGAATTTTTAATCGCTGGCCTGATGACACCACTTGCTGGTTTCCTCTATCCCTCAACTGTCGTTTAAGCTGGTCTATTTCCCCTTTGACTTCTTCTTCGAACTTGTTTACTTTCACTTTGACTTCACCAACTTCTTCTTCGACCTTGCCTACTTTTACTTCGACCTCATTAACTTTCGTCTTTACGCTACCCATATCTTCCTTAATCTCATTTTTTATTTCTTCCACGACTGTAAACAAGGCATTCTGTTGCGTTTCTATAGCTTTCCTTAAGTCATCATTTTCCTTTTGACGGCGTCTCTCCTCTTCTTGTTTTTCCTCTTGACGTCGTTTCTCTTCTTCTTGATGCCTTCGTTCTTTTTCTTGTCGTCTTCTTTCCCGTTCCTCTTTCTCTTCCTGGCGCTTTCTTTCCTGTTCTTCTTTCTCTTCCTGGCGCTTTCTTTCCTGATCCATCATCATCTTTTGCATTTGGGCCATAAATTCCTGCATTTGTTGTTCGGATGCCATGCTTCTGGTCGTTACCGGCATACAATTACGTTGAAATCAAATAAGTTTAATAATTACGTCACTATCGGTAATGGGACTGTCCAGAAACCCTCAAAACGGCACGAAAAAGTCTTATCTAGAGTCTTTGTCACTTAACCTCCAATGTCCAACAAAATGTTCCAAAAATGTCTCAAAAATGCACTTAACACTGTTTTTCTGTTCGAAAATAATCCTCGAACAATGTCCAGTAAATTAGTCCTTCCTGTGTTAGCACTTACTCCGAGAATACTGTCCCAAACCTTCTCGAACACTTCCGAAAAATCCTCTTGTCAAAATTCCGCTTCCGACACCAAAATGTTACGGATTTCCACCTTTTAGGAAACACCCTGTATGAATTCGTGGGTTCTAAATAATTTTAACAAGAGATTAAACACTACTAACACTTTATTTAACAATTTACTGACTACAATACTTGTTTACTTAATAGTTAACCTCACTTTTTACCGAGCGTGTCACTTCTCAAATAAACTTTTTCCCGCGGTTGTAATCGCGCCTTATATACTCCGAAATTAGCTCTAGATCAATCCAGAATCTTCTTCAACCATAATCTAGAAAAGTCCTTGGCTCTTTCTAGAGCCTTTCCAGTCACCATCAGAGGCATAGGCGTGCCATCTCCTTTTCCAAGGGGGTGTAATTCATAACAGTATTTAATGTCTGCAGATTTATTCCGCATTAAAATTTACTTCTTTATCGGTTATAACCCAAGCAATGAAGTTGTAGATGGAATTAGGAATAATTTGAAAAGCACATTCTTTTGTTATTTTTAGTTCTACTACTGATTTGCACAAGTTTATTTCTTGCTTTAAGAATTTAGCAAAATGGTAGACATTAGACTGCAACTTATGGGGTGATTTCCTCTGAATAGTAATATCTTCAGGATCAGAATTTTCACTAGACGATTCAAGTAATTTAACTACCTTTTCTGCCGAACACACGTAGTTTGATAGTTTTGCACCTCGTGAAATAATAAGTACCTTATCGTGAAATTTTGTTTTTATTTTATGTGATATATCATCACTACTGGGATATTTAGCATTCCATGTAATACCATGTACGTTTGCTTCAGCATGAAGTAGTGTCCTAATATCAGCAATAGTAAGTAACTGGTTTTTTACAAATAAAGATTCCTCGAGGTGGGGTAGAATGTTACATAATATATCATTAAATGTTAATACTTGAACATTTTTATTGCACGGTGTACATAAAAACTTTGTCATGCACAAACTGTGGTACTTAAAATCGTGTGCTATCATATCCACACAACTGTCTCCAAACCCTTGAATTCTGAGCAATATTTCAATATCATTAAGTTCTTTGGCTTTTTTCCAGATTTCATTTTGCCTATTAAATGAAACCACGGCTGCAAGTTTTCTGTTGCCTTTCTGGTCACGTTCTTTGCAACATATAAAACAAAAATTTATTAATGTTGCCGTTGTTTCTGACCTTCTTATTTTTGGCAATCGTTCGTCGTCAGGTTGCGATCTCTTATTATAATAAATTCTTGTATATGATCTTCTACATTGAGCATGCCAGACAGGATTTTTTGAGAAAAAAGACACCCTCTCCTTAAGGTGACTTTTTAGGACAACCGATACTTTGTCTAATTTACGTGAGGCAGCGTATTCTAATGAATAATAAATTGATCGTCGTTCACACTTTGTACAGTTTCGGAATTATCCCGTTGACACACTATACAAAGCCCGTAATTAAAATTTGTTGGAGACGTGGCTAAAAGATGAATATTTTTTTAAATAACAATGAAAATATACATATAAAAAGTAGGAACCTACCAAATTTCTCCATTTTGTATAGATACCAAAAGTATACTCAGTAGTATATAAAGTACCTAAATTATAATTGTCTATAGGCAAACACAAACAAGTTAAAAATAAATAAAAATGAATTTTAAATAAATCAATGTATTGAATAAACTCTCAAAATTATCTTATATGCACAACTAGCACTTAACACGCCTCAATACACAATAACCAATCACATAATGACCAGATACCAGCATATTTATTGTTTTCAACCAAAATGAACTTGTGCGCACATCCGACACTTGGACACACACGGGTGAAATCATAAATAATATGCGATAGGCCAGCGCGCAAATATTACAGCTACCTTATCACCCGTTTTCTCGAAAACTAAGCAAAATTTTAAAAAAACGTTTTAATAAAAAAACTTCTTTGTTTCATTGTCTACATCTTTGTCGCTTATAGTACCTAGCTATCTTTAATAATAAAAAAGTTAGCAAGCGACTACATTTTCTGCTACAAATTACGTAAAGGTGCGTTATTTCATTTTTCTTTTATTAATAAAGCAATTAAATATTTTCAATTTTTTAACTTTGTTCATACCAATGTGATCAGAAATATTTGAATATTACCTGTTTAAAATTTTAGATTAATATAATCGCTAATAAAAAAGATACGGCAAGTTAAACATATGATATGAAGAAATCGCAGATTTTCGAAAAAAATCAAAAATTCTCAATTTCACTGATTTCGCAATCCCAAATTAATTCGCGACCTCAAAATTCGGATGCAGCAGGTCATTTTACATAAGTTTCAATATTCAGTTTTTGTATGTTTTCGAGTGGTATAGAAGGTGTAAGATACAGACGTCTCGGTTCCTAACTATAATAGGACCAGTTTTTCCTCGGTGAGAATCGTAAAAGTCACTAAAGGGGTTTCTTAAAAAACCAAAGTTGGTGGCCATATCTTACATAGGGTGGCCTTAATAGGCCCTTGATAAATGTCATCATATGTGCCCTTCCAAAACAAACAACTTTCATTCGGACAATTTTTTTCCTCGATCCAAATTTAAAGTTATTCCAAGTGTGACTTCAAAATAAAACACGTATATTTATTTCAATAAATGGTATATGCATTTTTTTAATTAACATCGTAAATATTTTTTTTCAAATGTAATTTTATAAAAGCAAAATGCCATCATAAACACGCGATGAATTCCGATCATACAGTCAGAAAAAATTCACTAGTTTTAAGTAAATCCATTTATTTGAATCAGATTTTATTGAATCAAAGTTTTTGTTTCCTTTAAAACAAACAATTCTTTATTTACTTCAAGAAAATTGATTTATTTGATATTAAGTAATTTAATATCTTAGAAACAATTTAAAAAATCATAAAATAAAATAAATAATTTACTTGAATTACTTAAGTAAAATTTTATACAATTAAATAAATGATTTACTTAAAACAAAGAAACATTTCATAGGTTCATATTTAAATTAGAACGTTTTCTTAAAACTATAGAAATTTACCTAAAACTATAGTACACTTTTTCTCTGACTGCAGTTGCTACAACATTTATCACCCCCGTCCCCTTAAGGGGGGTAGAAGTTATAAAAGTGAAAACAGTGAGCTAATGAAAATTCTTTTGATAATTCATCGTTTCGGATTTTCCAAGACAGATCTGCTAAATTCGTGCGTAAGGAAAGGCATTTACAATGTTGCAAATGGTAGGCCAAGGACATCACCAGGGGTGGGGGTCGGCCGACCGGGCATTTTAGACTCTCGAGATTACAATAAAAAAAAAGTTTAAACAAAAAATCGTCCACTCTGTCACCACAATCCCCCCAGTGCTCCCCATGACAATTAGTGTAATTACTCATTAAAGCCAGAAACCGAGATCGGCCGACCGGGGCTTTATGAAACGAAAAATTTTGTTCTTTCGAATAGACCAAGGCCGACCTGGTCACTCCTTGGGGGAGGCTAGGCATTAAAAATTGCATTGTTGTTAATGGTCGGCCGACCAAGCATTTTACATTCTTTGGATCATAATAAACAAATTAGTTACAAAAAAAACCGTCCACTTTGTCACTACAATCGCCCCATTGCCCCAATAAACAATTACCGTAATTACTCATTACCGCCAGGGACCGTGATCGGCCGACCAGCAGTTATGAGTTTAGGGCATATTTAGGGTATTCTAAACTGCAGTCGCCTCTTGGACTATTATACCAAACGTAAATATGTAATGAAAAATTATAGACCAATATCCCTTTTAAATGCTATGTTAGAAAATTTAGAAAAGGTTGTTTTTAATAAAATTACGCATTTTCTTGATTTTAAGATATTAAATAGGTTTCAACACGGGTTTAGAAAAGGCAAAAATACATGTAGTGCCATATTGAAGTTTATAAATACATTATATGATAACTTAGACATTAACAATAAATATACTGGCCTATTTATGGATTTAAGCAAGGCTTTTGACCTAGTAAACCACAGATTACTTATCGAGAAACTTAACAGATACGGTATTAAAGGAAAAGTTAACGATTGGATATCCTCTTATCTTTCAAACTGAAAACAAGTGGTTGATATAAACGGTATACAATCGAGTGAAGTAGATGTAAACATTGGGGCACCGCAAGGTTCCATTTTCGTACCACTACTATTTTTGATATTTGTTAACGACTTTCC
Source organism: Stenurella melanura (assembly GCA_963583905.1). Classification (NCBI taxonomy): domain Eukaryota; kingdom Metazoa; phylum Arthropoda; class Insecta; order Coleoptera; family Cerambycidae; genus Stenurella; species Stenurella melanura. The sequence goes on along the minus strand of OY757318.1, from coordinate 89,276,549 downwards.
AAATCTTGACCCAGAAATTACATTGTTATGTTTGCCGATGATAACACATATTTGTGCTCTGATAAATCAAAATCCGAAGTCTTAGACAAGCTGCAAGACGTGGTAAGTCGTTTTATTAACTGGTTTTCTCCAATAAATTACACCTAAATGTATCAAAAACTGTTTTTGTCAATTTCACGCCAAGCTTAATAAATGAAATTTATCTAATTAAAGCCGCACGACCACACATCATTAAAACAAGTAGCATCTACAAAGTTTCTTGGTTTATGTACTGACAACGTGCAACCACAACTTCTCAGCTGGGTGCTGAATAAGCTATGAAAGAGTAGCAACCGGTTTGCTCAGGGTTGGTCGAGGGTCACTCTGTGGCGAGAAGAGTTATTTATGTATCTATCTTTTTTTTTCAATAAATAATTTGAGTGTTATTAAACAAACTAAACAAGGAAAAGGGCGCCAGCGTATTCATACAACTGATATTCCTGCAACTGTTTAAGGAGGAAATAATCAAAGGCAAAATTAACAAAATATAACAATATATTAACAATAAATAAAGTTCAAAATTTACAATTGTATTAATGGAAAAATGTTTTAAAGAAAATTTGCTACAATAAAATATATAATGTTTAGAGTTAAAATGATTGAAAATGTAAATACAACAAAAATTGATTTATTTGAATATTTAAAAGTAATAAAAAAATCTCTGCCAAAAGAATTAAATTGAAAAAAAAAATCAACTGGTTTAACAATCACAATAGTTATCCTCTGGCCAAAAATGAGAAAAAGAGAAGAGACACGGTGAATGCGGTTTACGTAACTTTGGCGGTGGGAGTGGAGTTCAACGAGGTCGAACCCTGGAGATGGCCACAGGTACCTGGGAGAGAGGATTTATTGATCGTGTCCTGTTCAACGATGATGTTCCAGGGAGACGCTGCGTTGAAAAGATGTCCAGCCAGTTACAATTTTCATCCAGCCAATAGCAAATCCACCGTGTATTTGATCCAAGGTTGGTCGATCCAGATTATTACATGAAAAACAATGATAATTCAGGAACCAGTTGATACAAATTGAACTAAATTACACAAAGCAAAAACTGATAATTTAAGTTTGAAATGACTAAATAAAAATTAATTGACTTTAAAACTTATTGACTGGTATTGTCAAAATTTCCTTAAAAAGTAGGACATTTCTTAATATAACTTAGCAGCACTTCAAAACTGTCCAATGTACATTTTTCAGATTTCAGTGAATGATTTACAATATTCATAATTTTTTCAATTTTTTTCCGTTCCTCCGTTTTTGAGATATTCGCGGTTAAGGTGAGGGGTCAATACATATTAGTTAGACGCATCTTATCCTACCTCCCATACGCGGAGTACGTACCTAGATTGTGAGCCGCAATAATACAAATGACTAATTTAGCGCGCTTTAAAAAAAATCGCTGTTGCCAAACGATACACATTGGGAAAAAAATAATTATATCAAAAACTTTTCTAATCTTTGGGCTACATTTGCTTCACTGTATGTGTATAAAAATTTTCAAAAATAAAAAAGTTTATCGATTGATGAAAATTGTAATACGTAAAATTCAAATATCTAGTTTTCCTAATTTTTAAGGAAATGAAAATGCGAACTGTGTAAAAATCATTAGTACAGTTAAAAGCGCTATTGTGTGTACTTTAATTGAAAAAAAAAACAACGTCGATAGCAACATTAGTTTTGAAGATATGACGGTGGAAACAAAAAAAAAACACATTTTATTTAAAATACAATATTTTCCCTTTTTTTTTAATTTAAAAAGGTCCAGACCACGAAAAAATGTCGTGAAATACGATTTCATATGCCCAGTGACATGCTTAATAAAACCTACCATATTTGACCTGGTTCTACGCCAGAAAAAAAAAAAACGACACGATAGTCTCGAATTCGCTCCTCTATTGCTGTTAATTCTATCTCTCCCTAATATTCCGCTCGCGCATGCTCAGTAGTGACTTCGAATTGGGGTTTTTATCGCAGGTGATTCAAATTTTATGTAGTACGGGTGCTGAATGGAAATATTTGGCAACTAATTAAATAATTGACAAGTTACGGAAAAACTTGTTGCAAACGCCATCACTATGTTTCGCATTATACAGACTGAAAGAAGTAACACAGAAATCTATATGTTTAAATTTTTATCATTCAAACTTTCTGTCCAGATTACGATACGGTATTTCTGGGGCATTTCTCCACACTCAACTCGACTGTTTAAACTGCAAAAGCGGCAGTAAGAAACATTGTTGGTGCTACTAGACTCCAATCATGTAAGCCTATTTTTAAAAATTTGGACCTTTTATACCACGCATATACCGGGTGTAACAGGACCATGGTATACCCCCCCCCTTTTATCCTTTAGTTTTAAAGATAATTGATTGAAATTTAGGATATACTACGATATACTACAAACATAATAAGCGGCACTTTTTGACATACAACTGATTTTTTTCACTTCCAGTTTCGCCGGAAGTGACACTAACTTTCGATTTTTAAATGGAACACCCTATATATTATTGCATTTTTGAATTCTGCATAATTTTATGAATCCAACGATGCCAAATAAGTGACATTTCAAACATCAATTTTTTTTATAATATAGTTTTTAGTTTTCCATTTAAAGTGTGCCATGACTGTTCCGATTTATTCTAAATGACCCGTGTAATGCTACAAAAATCGAAATCCCGTTAAAAACACTAAATTGTGTGATTTATGAGCAAATGAAATTCACCAAAATGGTTTTTGGGGCAAAACTCAATTTCTTCAAATGGAATCATATCGGTACCGTGGTACCATTTATTAGTACTATTAATAAGGAATTTATTCCTATGTCGTGTTAAAATGTGCGATAAATACAAACAAAATTACAGCTAAAAGAAAATAAGAAAATACAATTTTGTTCTAATTAAATGTTAAGAAGTAATTAAAACAATGAAATATTTAGCTTGTCAAACATTTGTTGGTTTAACGGTGTTTTTATTGTGTCCTTAAAAATGGTTTAAAATTATTGTTAATTGGGTTCAAAATTCCTCAAATTTATACAAGAGATGAAAAAGTTGACATGTTAATTATTTATGAGGAAAGTAAAAAAAATGCAATTGCAGCTATGGACCTTTATGGCCGATGATATCCTTATAGACAATGTCCAGCGAAAAATTATTTTAAACGTGTTGAAAACCAATTCCGAAGAGAGCCCAACAATGACTCCGAAGAAAACTACATTGTTGACGAAGGAACGAAAATTAATGTTTTGGCTCGAATAGAAGTTGATAAGACTGTTTCTTTAAGGCAAATTGGGTTTGAAGTCTCAAACAGTAAGCCGAATTTTGCACAAATACCACTATAAATCTTTTAAATACCAATTGCACCAGCATCTCTATGAAAGTGTCTGAAAGTGATTATGAACGTAGGATGAAATATTTCAATTGGATTTTGTATAATAACGTACAGCCAAACAATAATTTTTTGTGACTGATTTTATTTTCGGACGAGTCAAGGTTTACAAATTTGGGATTATTTAACCGAAAAAATACAAAATATTGGTCACAAGAAAATCAAAATTTATTACGGGAGGGTAACTTTCAAGTGCGGTTCGGTTTCAATGTTTGGCTTGGAATAATCGGTAGTAGAATTATTGGTCCAATAAATATTTGGGGACTTTTGACTGGTGCCAGATACTTGAGATTCCTGGAAAATGAGATTGAGGACATTTTAGATGAGTTACCTTTAGATTTAGGACAGGGAATGGATTTCCAACAAGATGGCGCTCCTCCCCATAATTCAAGGATAGTAATTGATTACCTTCAACGGAAATTCGGAGAAAACGTAATTTCGACGAATGTTCCTGTGAGGCCACAGGGTCACCTGATTTAACGCCCCCTAATTTCCATATTTGGGGGTCATTTAAAAAATGTTGTCTGTGCAACCGCCGTTACAACCCGTGATGACCTGGAGCTACGCGTGAGACGAACAATTAATAGCATAACGGCTCAGGAATTGGCGAACGTTCTTCGAGCTATGCGAGTTCAGAAGTGTATTGACGTTAATGGCCAGCATTTTGAACAACTGTAGCAATGTCTTGTGTTAATTTTTTGTATTCCAAAATCACCTTATGTGTGACAAGGTAATTAGAATGAAATTGTCTTTTCTTATAGCTGTAATTTTGTTTGTATTTATCGCACATTTTAATACGACATATGAATAAATTCCTCATTAATAGTACTAATAAATGGTACCACGGTGCCGATATATGGTTCCATTTGAAAAAATTGAGTTGCCCGAGAAACAATTTTGGTGAAATTTATTTGCTCATAAATCACGTAATTTAGAGTTTTTAACGGGATTTCGATTGTTGTAGCAGTACACGGGTCATTTAGAATAAATCGGAACCGTCATGGCACACTTAAATGGAAAACTACAAATTATATTATAAAAAAAAATTATGTTTGAAATGTCACTTATTTGGCATCGTTGGATTTAGACAATTATGCAGAATTCAAAAATGTAATAAATATATAGGGTGTTCCATTTAAAAATTGAAAGTTAGTGTCACTTCCGGCGAAACCTTAAGTGAAAAAAGAATCAATTGTATGTCAAAAAGTGCCGCTTATTATCTATGTAGTATATCCTAAATTTCAATCAATTATCTTTTAAACTAAAGGATAAAAAGGGGGTATACCATGATCCTGTTTCACCCGGTATATTTACGAGGTATTGGTATACGTGAAGAATAATTTGGCAGAATTTATGAGCAACATTGACTTGCATACATATGATACTCGTAATGAAGGGAACATGGTAATATCGGATCACAGCTTATCGTTATATGAAAAGGGGCCAAAATTTGTTGGAATCGAATGTTTTAACAAGCTACCTGATAATATTAAACACATTAACAATATCAGAGTATTTAAGAAAAAACTTTTTGCATATGTGCATAACGGTATGTTTTATAGTGTTGCTGAATTTTTGAACAGTTAAGGATTTATTCTGATTTATATATAAAATCACATTATTGTAAATTTTATTTAGTGTATTTTATTGCATACATGTTTTTATAAGTATTTATATGTTTTACTGTAATTTAACGTATTACTCTGGTTAACGATTTTATCTATTTATTAATATATTTTGTTTATTGTTGTATACTCAGTTTTAACAGGATAACATGTAAATGTTTTTAAAATGACACCTTGTGTGCCGCTGACTTTTCCTATACCTTTATACATTAGGTTCTTGGAATTAATAAATTATTTTTTTTATTATTATTAAACGAGGGGAGGGGGTTGTCTACTTACCTAACGAAAGAAGGAAGCATTTTGAAAGAATTTCCTGTAACTTTTTTTTGCAAGTTTTAATATCAAATTTAATGGTTACTTTTTACTGTCTTCCCAATGTTTTTAGCCAATTCGGATGGCAAATCCGTATTTAGCACCCCAAAATTTGTAAAAAAAGATGGTGTCCACACTTCTCCACGGATGAGCCAAAAGGCCATTTTCTTTAACACGTATAAATTAAAACATCTGGCACTAGATTATATTTTGAGATGATTCATTTGAAGGGCTGGAGGTTAAATAGGAGTAAGTAGGGAAAATAAGTAAAGTAAGCTGGTAAAAGTACAGAAACTTGGGATTTGATGTACATACTAGATTACTAGAGACCAGATTTCTTTATAATTTTCAACCACCCCACCACCTCCACTCCATTATTATAGGGGTTAATAAAATAAAATTGAAATATTCAGTGATATTTGGTACATGTATGTGACCTCTGATTGAGATGATTCCGTTGAAGGGTGGGGGGGGGGGGGGGGTATGATGACAATAAGTAGAGCAACCTAATAAGAGTCCAGAAACTTTATTTTGGAGTATATGCTGGAAAACAACGCATGCGAGAAAGAGTATAAAAAACGATTAAAAGTTCATTCAATAAATGACTCACTGATTAACCGGTTTCGATTCTAATTGATCACATTATTAAGCAGTCTTCTTCTTATTCACAAGATCTTGACAGACGTTTTGTGATTCATGTAATATTCTAATTGTAGGTAATTGGCTCGCATTGCTGTATAGCATGTCTAACAGTCCCATGCCATCAGGCGCTTATACAGCTTAGCTTGTCGGAGGAGGACGCACAGACAAAAACTTTCTAATAGCAGCATATACCGGGTGTCCAGTTAGTGTTCCGTCCCAAGATTGTGCAAAAACCGCTAACTTTACAAAAAAACTTTTCTAACAAAACTTTCAATTGTTCCTCTCTACTACAACGTAAAATTATTTTCAATTATACAATGCAACATATCACAAAAACGAGTTACACAAGAAAGTTTTTAATGCTAAAATAAAGAGAACCTCAATTTACGCAAAAATCATTTGAAATAATCGTATCTCATAAAACCGTTTGAAATAAAAATAAAGTATGTATGATATTAAAATATGAGGAATTATATGTTTTATTTATCCATGTAAAAATATTATAGTCATACCAATAAAAAAATTTGAGAAAAATAATACTTAAATATCAAGAAATATAAACAAATATTTTGGACATCCGGTACAATAATAATTTATTTCAAAAATATTTTTCAGTAAATACATCATTACTAAATAACATCTCACATTTTTAGAAAAAACAATTAGTAAATCGCGGAGATATGGCAGTCAACAAAATGTTTGTAAATTTCCAAAAAAGACACGAAAAAAATCATAACTTGGCAACGCTGTATCCGATTGGCAGAATATTTTAGAGTGGCTTAACTGGCGCCAAAAAATACAGGGTGGTCCATTAAAAAATCATAATTTCTTGTGTAACTCGTTTTTGTGACACCTTGTATAACTGAAAATAATTTTATGTTGTAGTCGAGGTCGTAGTAGAGAGAACATTGAAAGTTTTGTTAAAAAAGTTTTTTTTTAAGTTTTTGCACAAACGGGCTTATAAATTCTATTAGTCACAGGGATTACTTAAAAAGAAAACTATTGAAATATTATAATTATGAACTTCACGAAGAATATAAACAATACCGTAATATGCTAAATAAACTAATTAAGACTACCAAAAATGACTATTATAAACAAGAAATGTTAATTGCAAATAACAACTATAACAAGATCTGGGCATTAATAAATGAGGAATCAAATAGCAAACAAAAATTTAATTATAAAAAATTTTATATTTTAAATAATGATAACGAAAATATATGTAATAATAAGGACAAAGCTAATTTCATTAATGACTTTTTTACCCATATTGGTGAAAACATGGTAACAAAAACTGGTAAAGATCCAAAGTTACACCAAACAACTAACAAATCTTGTACTGTTAATAATGGTAGTAATATTGGTGGTAATAATAACGAAAACATTTTTTTTCACCCAATTACCGAAAATAAACTAGTGTTATACATATCTCAATTAAAAAATAATTCTGCAAATGGACTTGATGGAATATCTGTTAAGACCATAAAAACAATACACATGTATATTCTAGACCCTCTTAAATTTATATTTAATTTAATCACTTAAAATGGACAAACATCTAAAACCATGAAAGAATCTATCATAACGCCTGTATATAAAAAAGATGATAAAGAATTGGCAACAAACTACAGACCTATATCCATTTTGCAAAACTATTAGAAAAGTGTCTTAAACTACATCTAGTAAATTTTTTGGAAAGTAAAAAATTACTAAATAATAAACAATTTGGTTTTAAGCAAAATCTAAGTAGGTATGACACTGTCAGTCATTAATTATTATTGAAACAATTAGAATCATTAGGTGTAAGAGATCAACCATTAAAAATTTTCCGGGAATATCGTATCGTATTCCTCAGGGTACTGTACTGAGGCCCATTTTATTTTTAGTAAATATAAATTCAATTTCACAAATACAAAGTATAGATGGGGAGATTACATCATTCGCTCATGATACTGCTGTAATCTTTGTAAGTGACTCCTGGGAAAACGTATATAAAAAATCAGAACAAGGAATGGCAGAACTTAAGGCCTGGTTGAATGACAGTATTCTGAGCCTAAATATGTTAGTTTTTCCTCGACAGTTGCTGATCTACCAGAAATAAACAACATAAAAATTCACTTTAAGCCATGTACCAATCAAGCGAACTGTTTGAAAAAACAAATAGGTAGCATCAAATACCTATAGACGAGTAAAATTGGGAAGCAAAGTCGCTTAGTTTCCGAGAAAAAAAAAACTGGTGTAGAACCAAACCAGACTTGGTGCGATTCTTTAATTAGGTGATCGTGTACATGAAATCACTTTTCACGATATTTTCTGGTGGTCAGGAACTTTTTTATTTTGAAAAAACTGTAAAAAAATGATTTTTCCATGAAACATGTTTTTTAACGTCCCCACCGTTATATCTTTAAAAATAATTCTACTATGGAACTGATTTTTTTTTTAAATTGAAGTAGACACAATAACGCTTCTAACTATGTACAATGTGATTGTAAAATATATTTTTTTTAATTGTTAAAATAATAGCAAACTTAAAGTTGTTATTTTCGTGAATGTATTTTTCAGCAATCGAGAAAAATTTTTATTTATGAAAATATGTATATACATGCTGTGAACAAATTGAAGCCAATATATGAAAAAAGTTTTTAGAATCATAATTTTTGATGTGCAGGTTACAGTATGTTGTCAGCGATTTTTTTAAAACGGGCTAAAACATATTTTTGCACGCCCGGCTCTCATACTGCTTACCGCCTGCGGACTACGGTTGTTCGATTCATGTGTACTAATCGGGCTTTTATTAACAGCTCCAAAATAGGTACAAACCTAAGGTATAAACCTACCTTTTGTTGTTTTAAGGTAAAAAATATTTAAAAGCAGGTAAATATAAATCATTGTTATGAAGTAAGTACCTACCTAATAAGTAGGTTATTACACATTTTTGATTGAATTAAACCAAGACGCAGGAATAAAACAACTTTATTTTTTTGCAACTATTTTTCTATTGACAAATGAGTATTTAGTTACGTAGGCCCTGCGTTAAAAGCATTCTATTTCGTCTGTACATTCATCGAAACCTTTAAATAACAGTATTTCAAGTACGACATTTACACTCGTTACAACATTTTAGGCCTTCTTTAACACAATCATATTTTCGATTTTCACAATTTTGATCTGAACAATAAATACTTAATGAAAATATTGTCCAAACATCGTCACTTAAATTCTGTCCTGAACCATGTGCATTTATAAGTGTAGTTGGCAGATTGCTTCTATACGATATTCTAAGTTGATACATAAACCTGCAATTAATAGTTAACTAAATGTATTAGATAGGAAATCTATTATTTAAATGTACAGACTGTCTATTTTACGAGGGCCACACCAAATATCTCGCTTAATATCTATTGTAGAAGAATAAAGTTTTAGAAACAGTTATCCCATTTTTGAGCTATATTTCAGTAAAAAGAAATTGGAAATCCATAGCCTACTTTATGAGATATATTACAAAAACCTGAAAAATAGGAAAACCACAAACGGTTATAGCTTCCTTATTTGAGGAGATACGAAAAAAGTTAAAGGAATGAAAGTTGACGGCAAAGACAATAAGAATAATAACGTGTAACAAAAAAATCGAAAAATGCAGTTGGCTTTGACATGCGCTATTGTGCAAAAATGAAAAATACATATCTCAAAGTAGGCCATGACGCCATTAATTCCGTTATTTTTTTCTCATTCCAACGATATAAAACATGTCACAGAAATTTTAACCGATAGTGTCAATATTTAATATTTTACGAATACCACAATTCATATAATTGAATCGTAACAATCAGCTGTGCCATAATTAGTGAAAAACAATGTATACAGTTATTAATCAATTTGACAGATTGTCACTGTTGTATGTTGCGTTGTCACGGATGGCAGTCACGGTTTACGGAGATAGATTTCCAGATGCTCCGCAGCCAAATCGAACTATGTTTGGGAAGTTAGTTCAAAATCTAAAAACGCACGGTTCATTTTCAAAAAAAGTAGTAAGGCGAGCGCATGTTGCGGATAATGTAAGAAAAGTGAATAGAATAATGAATTATGTTAACCAAAATGAGGAAACCTCTTTGAGACAAATTCAGAGAAACTGTCGCATAAAAAAAGACAGTGCAAGAAAAATATTGAAAAAAAACGGATTTCGATGCTACAAAATGAGGAAAGTTCAACATTTAAATGAGGGAGATAAGCCAAGGAGAGTAAGATTTTGTAGATGGTTATTAAATAAGAAAAGGAATGACGCGCTGATATGTAGCAAAACTCTTTGGTCGGACGAATCAAATTTTTCTAATAATGGATTTTTCAATAGAAATATGCATTATAAGTGGACACGAGAAAATACACATTGGTGCAGAGAGACTGCTTTCCAAGAAAGATTTTCTACGAATGTTTGGTTGGGTCTTTTAGGGACTAAAGTAATTGGACCTTATTTTTATGATGGCAAATTCTCGCTCGTAGATACCTTAATTTCCTGCAAAACGAATTTCAAGATTTTCTTCATGAATTAACAGTGGCAGAAAGATTAAATTATTCATATTTTCAACAAGATGGGGCTCCACCTCACACTGCTGTAATATGTACAAATTATTTAAATCAAGTTATGCCAGATAGCTGGATAGGCACCTATGGACCCATTCTATGGCCAGCTCGATCACCAGATATTACTCCCTTGGATTTTTTCGTCTGGGGTTACATTAAAGACAAGGCGGCATTTCAAACTGCCCCTGAAAATATTGAGGACATCAAAACCAGAATTCGAAACGCATGTGAGGCAATTACTCCTGAAATGCTCCAAAATGTAATGCGTGACGTGTCTCGTAGAGCACGTTTATGTGTCAGAATGCATGGTGCACAATTTGAGCATTTGTAGTTAGAAAAATAAATACACACAATTTCTTTTCAATATAGTAGTAGGTAGTACTGTTATACATAGTTTTTCGTTTTTTTCTTTGGATGTTCGTTTTGTACTTGTATTTTTATTTATGAGATATTTATTGGTTTGTATTAAATTGTAATAAATAATTACGGAATTATAATTATTATAAAGTGAATTTTTACTATTATGGCACAGCTGATTGTTACGATTCAATTATATGAATTGTGGTATTCATAAAATATTAAATATTGACACTATCGGTTAAAATTTTTGTGACATGTTTTATATCGTTGGAATGAGAAAAAAATAACGGAATTAATGGCGTAATGGCCTACTTTGAGATATGTATTTTTCATTTTTGCACAATAGCGTATGTCAAAGCCAACTGCATTTTTCGATTTTTTTGTTACACGTTATTATTCTTATTGTCTTTGCCGTCAACTTTCATTCCTTTAACTTTTTTCGTATCTCCTCAAATAAGGAAGCTATAACCGTTTGTGGTTTTCCTATTTTTCAGGTTTTTGTAATATATCTCATAAAGTAGGCTATGGATTTCAAATTTCTTTTTACTGAAATATAGCTCACAAAAAATGGGATAACTGTTTCTAAAACTTTATTCTTCTACAATAGATATTAAGCGAGATATTTGGTGTGGCCCTCGTAAAATAGACAGTCTGTATATGTTTATCTTAAGAATGGGTGGTAAAAGATGCCTTCAGTTGAAGGAAGCTCCGTTTGTTGTTGTTGTTAATTTGATCCTTAGGTCGTTTAATATCTGAATTTGTTTATTTTTGTTTTTCTACAGTACTAGAACAACAAGAGTACAAGAACAAACTGTAGTTCATAAACTTTGCACTACCTTCTGTATTGACAAAAATTGTCTGCTAGTGCCGTGTCCAAGTTACATAAATAAATTAGTTCCATTTAAGTCAGAGTCCGAAAAAAGGAGAGTAAGTAAAATTAATACATCTATATCAACTGATTTCACAAATGTTTGTTTGCTAAATTTAGTTTCGTACATTGCATGCAAAATCATCCTGGTATCTTCCTGTTTGCTAAATAGATTTTTGATCATTTCTGAATGACGTTTTTGTAGTGAAACTACTTTTTCTGTTAATTTAAATCCTCCATCTATTATTAATATTTCGTATTTGATTAAGTACTGTGCAGCATCTGTTGCAAATCGGCGCGGCGCGGCGGCACTGTATGATTGCAAAAAACGTTCATGTTTTCAAAACTTGTCTACCTATACGAGAGTCTATATGATATTTTAATTAAATTTTGTCATTTAAAATATTATCTTTTCTCACACAATATTTCCGCGATGTCGTCTTTTTTCAGCACTAGATATTATTGACAACAAACCTTGTATCCTAGGTCTTGGTACCACAGATTTGTCATCATCTCGCGCAATTTTCTTACAAATAATGCACTTCATTATTTTAGAAAACTAAATTGCGAATATTCTACAGCATCGCATTTATTTAAAACTATTTATACGTATACTCTAAATCCCGCAAACTACTAATATACGATTCAAATGTATTGGCCCCTCATTTTAACCGCGAAATCTCAAAAATGGCGGACCAGAGAAAATTTGAGAAAATATGTGTTCATTATGTGTCTATTGTAAATTATTCACTGAAGTTTGAATAAAGTACATTGGACGGTTTTGAGGTTCTGCTAAGTTATATTGAAAAATGCCCTACTTTTTAAGGAAATTTTGACCATACCAGTTTTAAATTCATTATATCTTGAAAAATATGCCTACTATATGAATAATATTGTAGATACCGATAAAGCACGGCATTTTTTTGTACGAAGAAATTCTTTCATCATTTTTTATTCTAAAATTTGGCAGTTATTGTCAAAAACGTGACCTCATGTTTATTGGGCTATTTATGAAGGTATTTAAAAGAATTTAATAAAATAGTTAATCATATACCTAAAATGTAAGGATTTTCAGAAAAAAGAATTGGTATATATCAAATATTAATTTAGTTATCAAGTGCAATAGATAATAATGCAGAACGCGGGCAATAATATTATCTATTGCACTTGATAAAATTTCCTTAAAAAGCATTTTTCAATATAACTTAGCAGCACTTCAAAACTGTCCAATGTACATTATTCAAATTTCAGTGAATGATTTACAATAGACACATAATTTTTTCAATTTTTTCCGTTCCTCCGTTTTTGAGATATTCGCGGTTAAGGTGAGGGGTCAATAGATTTGAATAGTCTATTAGTTAGACGCTTCTTATCCTACCTTCCATACGCGGTGTACGTACCTAGATTGTGAGCCGCAATAATACATATGACTAATTTAGCGCGCTTTAAAAAAATCGCTGTTGCCAAACGATACACATTGGGAAAAAAATAATTATATCATTGTTTCACTGTATGTGTATAACAATTTTCAAAAATAAAAAAGTTTATCGATTGGTGAAAATTGTAATACGTAAAATTCAAATATCCAGATTTCCTAATTTTTAAGGAAATGAAAATGCGAACTGTGTAAAAACCATTAGTACACTTAAAAGCGCTATTGTGTGTACTTTAATTGAAAAAAAAAAAACAACGTCGATAGCAACATTAGTTTTGAAGATATGACGGTGGAAACAAAAAAAAAACACATTTTATTTAAAATACAATATTTTCCCTTTTTTTTTTAATTTAAAAAGGTCCAGACCACGAAAAAATGTCGTGAAATACGATTTCATATGCCCAGTGACATGCTTAACAAAACCTACTATGTTTGATCTGGTTCTACGCCAGAAAAAAAAACGGCACGATAGAGTCTCAAATTCGCTCCTCTACTAGGCGTACTGGTTGACTAGCAAGTGTAAAGATTATGCGTAATACATAACAGGAAGGCTCAGAAGGCTGTTACATAAATTTTATCAAATAAGAGATATTTTAAATAAAAAAGTATTAATGATAATCTATAATGCCTTAGCTGAATCCATACCTAGATACTGCATATTAATATGGGGTGGTCTTTTTAATAATTCTATATATTGCCTTCAAACAATGCAAAACACCATTTTGAAAATACTGTTTAAAAAGAAATATGATTATTCCACTAAATTGTTGTATGATGAGTTAGGCTCTATACTTACCACACCTTACTATGGACGTAAAATAACACTTTAAATATGTCAATGCTAGCCCATAATTATGCAGCAAGAACGAAAGATAAGATTTCTGTAACTTTACCATTGTGTATCAAAAGCCATGCCCAACGATTTGTATTTTACTACGGACCAAAGTTATATAGTATGCTTCCAAAAAATTCAAAGGGTTTTAAAAATAAATTGCAGAATAACATAAAAAAAAAATTATTACTGAAAACTTTGTTAAAAAAAATTACTACTAGTGTAATATATCCAACCTCTAAACAAATCTACATGGAATTAATTAAATATAATAATTGCATCCGTTACAATAATTTAAATAATCCTCAATATTCTGAAATAATTATTAATTATTAAATTGTTTCTGTTTCCTTTGTGATAATGCAAACAAACTTCTATAGTTTAGGCAGGTCATAGAGGGAAAAATTAGTATTGTACATAATTAGTAATATTAATACATAATTAACACAATTTTGTACATAAATATAGCGTCGTAAAAATTGTAAAATTGAAATGAATTTAAAAAAAATGAATTAAAAGCATTATTTAGGTGTAAAATAGTTTATTAATAAAATGTTGTAAATGCACGTTTTTTTTAATATAAGACAAATTACTCGAGAACTTGGTTTATCGAAATGCAATAAGAGCACCTTTTTTTATTTCTATTGATCTGAGAATTAGTTTTGTGCAATAATTTTCAGAAATTTGAAAAAAAAAAGTTATGAGGAAAATACTGACAATCACCTCTTAAAACTTCACATTAAACAGAAGGGAGGTTTTAACTGGTACCATGTAAATTAACGTTGAGATGGCATATGACTAAGTTTATGGATTTTCGAAAATTTATATAAGAGACACACATTATTCTTGGATGTAGGTACTATCAGTCGCAAAAATATCGGGAGACAATTTTAGAACACTTTGTATAAAACGATAGGGAATATTCTACTATGCTATTTTATATAATTATGTGCCAAACAAATAAAATATTAATTATATCAGTAGTTATCACGCTTACAAGAAACTAAACACAAACAGACACAGAAATTTTTTATTGTTTATAAACAAATTTCTGTACAATTGTTTTCCTATGGTGATTATTAAGAATGTACAGTACATAGTTGAGTAGTAGCTCACTGTATGATGTATACATTATCACCGGCTAATAAATGATATGTAAAAATATGCAAGACTTTTACAACAGTGTGTTTTAAAATACTTTATAAATTTACTCATATCCTGCACAAGGTGATTACCTTACAAACATTTCCTTTATTACAATGCTTGTTTAATTTAATCAAAAGTTATTTTATAATCGGACAACATGTATAATAATAATTATCGTAAAAAAATTATTGGACAGAAATTCATTTCATAACACAGAGTGAACTCAAATATACATATAAAATAATAATAGTATTCATATTTCATATTTTATTATTATTTATTGTGTTTTATTGGTTTCACCAAATGGCCATCGACCGAAGTCCTTCAGCCTGTTACAAATATTTACAATGTTTTATTTATACATATTAATTTTTTACAGCATATTTACATTATGTGAAAAAAAAAAAAAAAATTACAAAAAGTTAGTATATATTTATATATATTCATGTTTCAGTTTTCATTCTCGATTGTTTAGTGCGACAATGTGTTCCCAAAGAGTTAGGTCTGGATATATTCTTCGGTTGTGTATTCCTGGTTGTCTTGTTTTGCAGAGGGGTTGAATAATTTCTATGTTGTGTTCTTCTTTAGCAAATTTGGTAGATAAGGATAATATTCTTTGGTTTATTGGTGTAATCTCTGTGATTTGGTAAAGAAGGTTGTTAGGGGGGTTATGCAGAGGATTTCTAGGATGTCTGGTTTTAGTGATGGATCGCAACGAAGATGTTTCTGCTACTTGTAAGTTTTTACTGACTGGTCTTCTTGTATTAAGATATATCATATTTCATAAAATAAAAAAATATTTATAATTAGTTTTTATACTCCACTCAGCCGAATAGAAAAACTGGAGTTCTTTTAAGAAAATTTTAAATGGCACGCATAATTTTGTGTGGGAGTGGAATACCTACTACATCTGACATCAAAACTGTAGAATGTTTGATGTTTATAAAAATTTATACAAATTTCAACCATGCCAGTTTTTCTTATTGGCCAGCAAGGACCAACGTGGAGGCGTGAGCATATCCCTTGCCAGGAAAGGATGGTGACAGGGTTGTTAAATTAGGGAGTAACAGGTTAAAGAAGAAAGTAAATTAACAAACTTGCAAGTTAAAAATAAATAACTCTTCTAACAAAATAACTAAACTTTCTTGTTAAAATAACATAATTAAAAACAAAACCTACCAAAGTTAAAAATGAATAACCCTTCTAATAACATAAATAAACTTTGTTGTTAAAAAACATAATAAAAAACAAAACTTAACAATAATTTTCCACAATAAATAATGTATCTTATCACAATCACTGCACGACACCATCACAGGTTACCGCACTCGCTCATCACTGTCACTATCTAATCGCTGGTGGCTCCTACATTTATAATTGTCGGCTCAATTTCTGCGTCAATCCGAATATCCATATCCCACATTGTTTCTTCAACTTTTTTAACGTGCTCAGCTGTGACTCTTTAATGCACTAGATAGAAAGCATTTTACATGTTCCAATGTAAAGGTTCTATTTTCTCGTGCAACGTTCCCTTTACTTCAGCTCAAATAAACTCAATGGGATTGAGTTCACAGTGGTAAGGCGGCAGTAATATCTCAATGCCTTTAGCTTTAGACATTTCCAGAGCTGGGTAAAAGTACTCTGACAAAGTGCTTCAACTACCAAGTACCAATCACTTGGCTAGAGTGCTTTAAAGCATGAAGTATCAAGTACTTTTATTTACAAAAGTGCTTCAATTACCAAGTACAGTAGGTACTTGAATAAGTACCAAGCCCCGTTTATTGAAATGGGGAATACAATATCTATGAATCAGCGGTAATATGAGATTATAAAACAAAGGCAATATAATTTTCACACCCACACCATTTACATATCACATATGACAAGGATCATGAAAAATTCAGGGAAAATAAACTCTAAAAGAAAATTATTTATGTATTTATTACTTAGAAAAGTAAGCAGTGTAGGTAAAAAAGTAAAACCTATACTATATTAATAGTAATAGTGGAGTGTGGCCTAAAAATAAATTCTTAAAAAGTGTTTAGGGACACACATTACATGAAAAAACTATTTCCGTCAAATTAGCCGAGTTTTTGATATGTTGCAGTTTGTAGTTCAAATCATTCTGAACAAAAAGTTCCTTTGACAAAACTTCAAATTGGAGAGTTTTGCCGGTAGACTAGATCGATACTGTACTCTATCAGTGATTGCTCAAAACGTAATGATGATATGATTATGAATGTGCCACAACTTCCAGTTTTGCCCAAAGTGAAGTGATGCCAAATTACACTTTTTGAATGTACAACACCGGTTTACTTCTATTGAAAACATCATATGTAAAGACACACAATGGCAATAGCAGCAATGGTAATCACACACTTGCATTACCTCACCAACTATGACTATGGATAACTAAACACTGAACACAAGCTGCTTTGTTCTTCTAATAATTCCTGTGTTCCTTATAATTCATGATGAGATTTGTCTAGAAGGAGTTTGAATGAGTTTTATAAAGAGCTCGCAAGTACTTTAGAAATACTTCAACCACTTTAAAAAGACTTCAATTACTTCAAAAGTAATTGAAGCACTTTAGAAAGTAATTAAAGCCCTCTGAAAGGGCTTTAAAGCCTCAAGTACTTATGCAAAGTAATTCAAATGTCAAGTACCAAATACTCTATCTTAAAAGTAATTGAAGCACAGTGCTTGAAGCCCTAAAAGTACTTCAAGTACTACTCAAAGCACTTTACCAGAGGGCTTTACCCACCTCTGGCCATTTCATCCACATTATATTTCTTGTATATCGGCGAATGCTGTTTCGCTAAGGTTGGCAGTTAGGCTTTAACCGAAGCACGATCGAATGAAATACCTTTACCATATAACCATTCTTGAATGTGCTTTTCGCCATGCATTGGTTGAGAATTTTTCCGGGTTCGATCTTTGCGAGAATTTTTGCAAACCATTCCTCGAAAACATCTGCATTCGTATCCTCATGATAATCGACACGAACAATAGAACTCCATCTTGCACCCTGTTGGCATTTTTAATCCTGTTGATCAATCTTCCATAGGCCTTGATGAACACTTTTTACATTTCTATCTTGTCAAAATTTCTTTACACTGTGTCGTTCATTCAACCACGTCTCATCCAAATAATAGCATTTTTTTCCTCTAATTACCCAAATATAATTTCTTCACCAACAAATAACATCATATCTCTCAAGTAGGAGGCTATTCCTCTTTCTTTTTGCAAATACAAAGTTCGTATCATGTAAACATTTTTAAGCGTCGATTTGCCCACTTTAGGTATATCTTTTTCTTCATTCAAGGACTATAACATTTTCTTTACAGTAGGGATTTTATTATCATTGAGAAGTGTATGAACTTTCCGTCGAATTCCATTTTTCTTGAATTTGTCTACTATTGTTTTATTTCTTCCAGACTTCGCTGTAGGTTTCTGACAGGGTTGATAAAAATCATGACTTAAAAAGAATCAAAAATCACGATTTAAAAAAAAAAATGATTTTTTTGATCTTTATTTATTTTTTACATAAACATCCTAATAATTGACATTAACAATGTATTTAGTACTTATGTTAATAAAGATAGTTTTTGTTTAAACTTACAAATTGAATAAATTGTGTACCTTGTATCCATAATTCTAAAATAAGCTAGAGCGTATATACATGAGAATTCCTGTCAGAACTTGAAAGCTCGCCTGTCTTTATAATGCGGGAATGATGCGAATTGCCATTATTTGCTAATCTGCCGCGTAACAAGTGAGAAAGCGAGTCTAAGTAATTATATTTATAGCATTTAAATATTAAATAATTTTTTAACATAGAAGTGGAAGGAAAAAAGATCGTATTTGGCAATATTCTATTGAAGAATCAAGTAAGCTTGATGGAAAAAGTGGTAGTAGAGCTACATGTAAAGAGTGTAAAGTAGAAATGCAAGAATTGTGGACCGACTGAAAGCCCACCGGAAAAAATGTGCTTCGCTTAATGTAGAAAGTGTAGAAGAAACAAATAATGAAGCTCCCTCTACTTCAGGAACAGTGTCCAATGTAAGTATAGTGTTATTTTATTTATATTTGGAACTACTTACAATTTTTTTTAATTTACATATTTAACGTCGGTCTATTTCTGCGACTAAGGCCAATTATGCCAGGAAACGAGCTAGATCCAAATTTTTTAAATGATCTAGTGCATTTTCTAGATTTCTAGTAACTTTCCGTGGACAAATGTGACTTTTTCATTCACTCCTAATTTTAAGAATAAAGTGTAGTATCTATGCCTGTCTGTGTGTAGCTGAATTTAAATATGAACATCTATCTTGTTTTTTATTATAGGCACAATTGAACATGTTACAACAAGATGCAGAGGAAGATAGTGCCCCACAGCCACTCTTATCTTCTACGCCATTAAGTAAAAAAAGAAAAGTAGTGCCTAACTCCAGTTCTCAATCTTTATCATTTTTTGTTGTACGTACGACCAAGTCTAATAAAGAAGAAATAGATAAACAAATTGCTAGAGCTCTTTATGCGACAAACAGCATTTTCATGTGTATTGAACAACCTGAAGTAAGAAAGGCAATAACGCTTTTACGACCTGGATAAGTACCACCATCTCGACATGATGTGTCCAACAGACTGCTTGATAAAGTGTATAACGAGGAAATAAGTAAATGTTTTAAAGATTTATCAGGAAGTTCAGTTGTCTGTCATTGGATGGATGGTCCAACATACACAATGAACCAATAATATGTGCAACAGTAACTACGAAAAATTGGTCTTCCTTTCTAGTAGACACAATAAACACATCTGGAAATCCACATACATCTGTATATTTAACACTTGCAACAAACTTAATTAAAACTCTAAAGATTATACCTGTACCGTAAGCAGTTTTGTGACGGATAATGCTGCCAAAATTAATGCTATGGGAAACCAAGTTAAAGAGTCAACGGAACCAAAAGTTATTATTTACGGTTGTGCTCCACACATTTTAAACTTGTTATGTAAGGATTTGGAAGTTAGTGAAATTAAGGAACACATTACGTTCGTTGTGAATACTTCCGAAACAACCATTTTGCCTCTGCGACATACACAAAAGAAGGAGGAAAAAAACTTACTTTACCTTCTGACGTACGATGAAACTCACTTGCCGACTGCTTAGAGGGTTTCGTTAAATCATGGCCCACACTTTTTAAAATTAGCGAGGAACATAAAAATGTCGTAGAACAATTGAAAATAATTGAGTCGCATTTTGACGAAACTGAAATTACCTTAATGCAAATGCAAATATTTAGATACCGATACGACCAGTTTATCACCTCATACCATTTGCTAGCCTTCATTCTAGACCCTACGAAAACAAAGCATGGATTAAGAGAAAGCGAAAAGAATCGTGCTTTAGAAGCCGCTAATGAATTATATCCCGAAAGTGGCTTACTACCACTGATTATTAAATTTCTAGCAAAATATGAGCCTTTTGCCGATATTATGTTTCACGAAGAAATTCTTAAAAACACAAAACCCTTGGACTGGTGGAAATCCTAAACAAATATTGATATTATTGACAAATTATTCCCGATTATCAAGCAATTATTTTCTGATGTAGCTAGTTCAGCCTCGGTTGAGAGAATATTTTAAACATTGGTTTTTTATTCATTACAAGATTCGAAATCGTTTAGGGGTCGAAAAAGCAGCTAAATTAGTTTTTTTGCATAAACTTTACAATAATTAACCTCATTTAAAATTTTTGTTTTGGAGTAAATCATGTTTTATTTTCTTTTTAGAGTTGGTTCTATTTAATATGTTTACTTTATGTTTCTGCTTTTAAGTAGGCACTTAATTTATAATGTACATTTAAGAAGATAACTTTTGTTTTATATGTGTAACCTAACTGTTCTTTTCTTCTTTTATTTGAATTTTTTGTAATTTGTATCTAGCTTTTAAATAAACTGTACTTTATATTTGAATGGTCTGAACTTTGATTTACTTAGATTATTGGCTTTACACAACTTGATTTAAATCATGATTTAAATTTAAAAGATCAGTTAATTTAAATCATGATTTAAATCAAATTGATTTACTACTTCTTTTGAACAACCGGGAACCGCATTTTTTTCAGATTTAAAAATATTACGATATCGCGCAATTACACTTATTTTCGCGAAAGCACTAACAAAATAAAATATTAAGGCACTATAATACAATAAATACGTAATTTATAAACAACAAATTAATACCGCCCTATTCATAAACAACACATAAATATTTCACAAAATAAAATTTTAGGGCACTATGATACGACAAATACGTAATTTATAAACAACAAATTAATACCGCACGATTCATAAACGAACACAATAATACTGATTGTAAACGGAATTTACCACAGTAACGGTTTCAGTGCAACGGACAAATATTTGCGGCTGCGCTTCCATAACACGTAGAGATAATGTTACCAGATTTAAGCGCAATATTTGAAATTTAAGACATATTACCTTGCATAATTAACTCAACCCGAATGCTTTAATTTCTTCGAATTACGTACGTGCGAATTTAGGAAATTTGTAAATCCGTACGCCCCTGGTTCCACTGCCTACACTTATTGGCTCCACTATAATTGCATTAAAACTCTTGTTCGTGAAAATGAATATTGTATATTTCTATTCTGGGTTGCGATACCCATTAAATTATCTATGCCTCAATAGTCGCAACTTAACTAATTTCCGGTTTGTGTTTGTTCCATAAGGCTGTCTTTGTTGATATATCAAAGTAATAAATAAAGTCAAGAAATACCAATGTACATACTAATGAACTATCTTTACGAAATATACCTTGATAAATTGTAAAGTAATAGATAGAAATATTTCTATATGATCAATTTAAAAGGTATGTCCCAACAGTGAACATCCTTAAAAAATATAAAATACATTAGTGGAGCCAATGAAACCAAAAAATCTTCGAAATCCACAACAGCAGTTTTTGATGATTTTTTTAAAATTTTTGTTATACAAGGTGGTCCAAAATCGTGTCCCCATATTTCTGTGGCTGATAGGTTTTTATACCGTCCAGCTAGTGTTCCCTCGGAAGATTATGCAAAAACATCTAACTTTACAAAAAAACTTTCTTAAAGGTGATTCAGAATTTTATGAAATTGTAAACAATAAATCTAATATTTTTAAGAAGTGTAACTGAGTCCACAAGAGGGATTATGTCTTTGTGCATATGAAAGTCACGGCTCATGAGATTTTGAAACATCTCTAACAAAACTTTAAATGTTTCATTTCTACTACAACATAAAATTATTTTCAATTATACAGGGTGTCACAAAAACGAGTTACACAAGAAATTATGATTTTTTTAAATAGAATACCCTATATCTTTTCATTCGTCGAATTACGTCCGCCAGTTAAGCCTCCAAGATTCCTGTATTACATATTTTGCCAATCGGATGCAGCGTTGCCAACTTATTACTTTTTCCTGCCTTTTTTGGCAATTTACAAAATTTTTTTTGCCTGGCATATGTCCGCGATTTATTAATTGTTTTTTCTAAAAATGTAGTAACTATGTTATTTCATAATGATGTATTTATTGAAAAATTGAAATAAATTATTATTGTACCGGATGTCCAAAATATTTGTTTATGTTTCTTGATATTTAATTATTATTTTTCTCAATTTTTGAGATATGCCTATAATTTTTTTACATGGATAAATAAAGCATACAATTCCTCTCATTTTAATATCATACACATTATTTTTATTTCCAACGGTTTTTGAGATATGATAATTTTTGCGTAAATTGAGGTTCTTTTTATTTCAGAATTAAAATCTATTACGGCTTTGGCCTTTTGTTTTATATTTCTTTCAATTTTTTTTTATGGAATGGCTATAATTTTTTACATGGATTAATGATGCATACAATTTCTCACATTTGGATATATCATACAGTTTCTTTTAATAATTAAGGCTTTTGAGAAATATCTTTTTCACGATATTGAAACTAACCTAAAAATTGCTGAAAATGTCCACCATTTTGATCAACGCAACACTTAAGTCTCTTGATAAATGAACGTCTTACATTGGCCACGAGTCAATGTACGCCCCCAATATTTTGGTTGTTTTTGTATTTAAAAATTTGGCTTTTGGTACAAATAAATTATTCAATAATAGGCTACTTTTAGACTAACAGGAATGAAAATATCACTTTCGGTTGAACCGGAAGTGACATCAACTTTCTTTCTTAAATGGAATGACTATATTTTTTTGATGGTTTCTCATTAAGCATACATTTCTAAGTGCAACAGTTTTTTCAGATGTAAAAAATTCCAAAAAATAAGTGAGATACGAACAATTTTTTAATTTTTTCAAAATGGCCGCGTTAGATGAATGCGATGTAAGAAAATTACTAAGTGGGCTATGGAAATTATTATTAAGGTTGTAGACTTGCCTGTAAAGCAGAAAATAGTTGTTTGAATTACTGATAGGTACCAGTATTTTTAGTTAAAAAAAAAACGGAATTTCATTTTCATTTCCGTAGGGGTCCTATGGAATTTTTTTTAATGGATCTGTGCTATTTCTTTTATTAATCAGAAATAATGATTCATAAACTATAATTTTTTTGCCATTGATCATTTCTTAACGATATCCTTCGTATTAATAGAAGTATTTTTCAAAAGTAAACACAAATTAAACAAGAAATAAATTTAATAGGTATAATAACGTTACAACCATGAATAAATTACCAAGAATAACAAAACTATTTAAAACCTAAATTATAATAAACCATTATAAAAATTGTTCAAACTGTTCACCGTTATGTTTAATACACAGAGTAGCGCAATTTATCGTTGCACGTCTAACATTCTGTAATTGTTGAGGTGTTATTTGTGCAATTTCGTGTCGAACTGTTGCTTCCAGAGCTTGCCTTGTGGTTGGAGCAGTCATGTAGACTCTATTTTTCAAATGCGCCCAAAAAAAAATCGAGTGAGGTTAAGTCAGGCGACCTTGCAGGCCATCTGACTTGACCATGGGTCCCAATCCAACGATCTGGAAATAATTGATTTAAGTAATCCCTAACGATAATAGCATTGTGCGGTTCAGCCCCGTCTTGTTGGAAGTAAACCTCGTCAATATTGGTATTGGGAATTTGATTAATCTGTGGAACTATTATATTTTGGAGAAATTCTAGATATCTTGGTCCAGTTAGAGTTTCGTTAAAAATTATTGGACATATGATATGGTCGCCCAGTACGCCTAACCAAACATTGAAGCCAAACCGCTCCTGAAACCGCCCCTATCTCATAATGTGAGGATTATCAATTGCCCAATATCGAGTGTTGTTTCGATTAAATAACCCAAGGTTTGTAAATCTCGATTCATCAGTGAAACATTAGATCTATCACACCGGCAGTTTTAGGTTCCTATGCGCTTTTGATGAGGTTCGCACTGTTCAGTGGGAACCTCATCAAAAGCGTGTAGAGATGTGTGTCAACCAAAATGGGCAACATGTGGAATATTTATTATAATTTTTTCTACTGAGTTATTTGAAGAAACCTCTTTTTTTAACTTTATTTTTGAATTTTGTAATTATTGCTCAATAAAACGAAATTGGTTATAATTAGCCATAGGGAAGTACATACTTACAAAAATGTTCGTTTTTCATTTCTACATCTCATCAGGGTGTTCCATTTGAAAAAAATTGAGACAATTCAATTTAAAATGGTCTTAATTGAAAAATAATTTTTGGTCACCCTGTACAGTTTTAGGAAATGAAAATGATTCAAAAACATCAATTAGATGTCTCGTAAGTAGCATTCACATACGTTTTTCTTAAAACCCATAATTGTGACTGTGGTGATTTTTTTAATATCCATCTGCAGATTGCATTATTTCAACACAAAAATTCATTACATCCAAGTGGTTGGGAGATATTCAATGCTAATATAGGAATGAATAAAGCTTAGAAAGAGGCTTCAAAAAATGTACTGATATACATAGCATTTCATTTAAAAAAAGGGACTTGGTCCTGTAATTTCATCTTGGCTCGCCCTGTATGTTCGAAAATAATTTCCAGTTATAAACTTATTTAATCTAGTTTACTTGCAATTTTTGAAAAAAAAAAATAAATGGGAATATGTATTATAATTTTTTGGATAACACCTTGCGTGAAATATTAGATAATATTTCATTACGAAAGAAAAGAAATATGTTTTTTATGAATGACGGTTCAACACCGCATTATCCAAAAATATGTAGAACATGGTTACACAATCACTATCCTAATAGATGGTTTGGCCGGGGTGCAGATGTACCGATTAAGTGGCTTGCTCAGTCTCCTGATCTAACTCTACTTGATTTAACTGTGTGAAGTTGTCTAAAATCGTGATTTTATAAACTCGTGAGTTTATAATGCTCGAATAGACACTATTGAAGAGAAAAAAATCGATCAAGAGTTTACAATGCTACAGAATGATGAAGGAATTTTACAGGGTGTTCGACGTTTATTTTTAAAAAATGACTTAGATTGTGCATAAAGGAAAATGGAGAACAATTTTTGTAATTGATTATTAACTATTTTCTATGTTTGATAACATTTCAGGGCATTCTTTATATGTAAAAGAATTTAATAAAATGTTGTAAATGCACGTTGTTTTTTAAACACAAGTTACTCAAGAACGGCTTGGTTCATCGAAATTCAATAAGAATACCTTTTTTATTTCTAATGATTTGAGTTAGTTTTTTACAATAATTTTTAGAAATTTGAAACGAATTAAAAAGTTATAAGGACAGTACGGACAATCACTCCTGAAAACTACACCGTAAACACAAGAGAGGGTTTGACTGGTAAAACTAGTATCTAGTTAGCATAAGACTAAGTTTAAGGGAGTCTGAAGATATTGCAGAAAAACTGAAATGTATTACCCCCCTTTTAAGGGGTGTATCTCCCTCATTATTCAATTGTGGAAATAAGTTTATATAAAAGACCATCATTATTTTTTATGCAATAATAATAATAATAAACGGCTTTATTCAAAGGGTGTAGATGTACATTTACAAGTACATTACAAATAGCAATTTACAAGGCGAAGTTTAGCCATGTCGCTATTCTTACACTTAACCTTATAAATCACTTACCTAACTAATTACGTTAAAACCCTAATAGCACATGGACGTCCCGAAAACGTTCCAAAAACGTACTCACAGGACATGAAAACGTCCCGAGGACGTACTCTACCGACGTAAGACGTACCGAGGACGTTTGAGGGACGTTCCGTGTCAGCAAAACGGGGTGTCCCGAGGACGTCCCACCCAGGACGTATGTGGGACGAATATAGGTCTAGAGAGGACGTCCTGAAAACGTTGTTAGGACATACTATGCAAAACATATAGGTACCTCCCCCTCCACCACTTTTAAGGTGTATTCACAGCAGAGGGTATTTATGTTCCTTTTTGGGTTTTCTTACCACATGCATTTCTTTCGAAATAGAATCCAGTCATTGGATTCTATTTCGAAGGGAATAAATGTGGTTAGAAAAGCCAAAAAGATAAAAAAAATGACAATATATAATTACCATGTAGAAAAATTATTCAAATAGATTGATTTTAATACTTGGTATTTTTATTCATCAACACCAAATGACAAATTTATGCGAACATTAAATTAACTTCTTACTCTACAAATTCAAGTGTCAAGTGTCAAAAACACAATTTTTATGGGATTTAAAAGTTATATATTATAATACTTAGTACAGTAAAATATATATACATTAAGTCATATTGAATATTATAAGAAATAAGCCAAGTGTGCAATAAAACGTAAGATAAATGTATATCTCACCTTCTCTTAACGTTTTGCACACTTCGTCTTTTTATAATTATCTTAGTTTATATTATTTTCTAATATTCTCTCCTTTTTGACACCCTCTCTGTTCTTTCTTTTGCCCTCTTCAATCACGATGCAATAGCCATTTCGGTGTCCTTCCAACACTTTGAAGCGTAAGTGACTTTCAGCAGCCCCTGTGCAAATAAAAGAAAAATTAACATTTCAGATGAAATCTTGGCAAAAAACATTAAGACTAATATATGCCATTTGATGGCAAGCTTATATTTAAAATAAATTGTTATAATTTTCTTGGGCAAGGTTCCCTTGCTCATTTAAAAATTTTAAGAACACCTCTTTCTATGAATGATCGATTCTACAAATAATACCAAAGACCGAGAGAAGCAGAAATATATGTTGTGACTAATGCTACCAGATTAATAACATATTATTATAAGTTTAACATTATATTTTTTGCCAATATTATTACAGAATTCAGGTAAAGCAAATGGCTATGGGTTAAGATGCATTAGGATTTACGGTTAGAAGCAGGTTTATTAGGTTGAACATTGATGATGTATAAAAGTTTTTGTACGTACGTACAGCATAATTTCAGAAAAAATATAACAAATAGGGCATATAAGTTACAAATTTGTAAATTTTCCTCAAAAAGTACCTTTGTTAGTGTTTTCCTTATATTAATTTACTGAAATCCCTAAATATACTTTACAAGTTTGTTGATGTTTTCTGGCAAATGTTTTTATTACTCGATGTATCAAACCTTACCTATCAAAAGTTTCATCACCTCCACTTGTTCATCTGAGATGTCGAACCATATATAACACTTCGTTTAACACAGTGAGTAGGTACTTAACATACAAAGAGAACTTTCAGAAAATTCAGAGACCATTATTCTTTTCAATTTTTACTTCACTCGCATACCGAAGGGAAGTATTGTATTTATAATGTTTAACCAAAAATCTTCTTTTATGTGAATAAGTTCGCTCCATGATAAACAACTAAAAACTACAAACCCAGGTTCACAGGTAATCTCCCATAGAATTTTAACAGAGCGGGGGTGGTAGCAGGCTATAACCTACAAATAAGCAGCACCAAATTTATCTAGAATAAAATATCGATCTAAATACTTATATATTAATAAATCAATTAAATAGACTTACCTATTTTTGGTACTTTCTTTTGTAGCCGTTAAAAGTGACTAGTGGCAGTGTGCGGAAAAAATAAAAATGATGCAATATATGCAATAACCATAAGGCTGCCAAATTGAATTCCCCATAGTTTGACAGCAACTGAGCAACTAAACTAACCGAAACTCCCCAACTCCCATTCGGCAGGAACTTTAAAATAAAAGAGCTATAGGAACTTAACATATTTTTAACTGTTATTCATTCCAGTAGGTATTTCCATTTATTCTCATTGCGATATTTTCGTACTAAATGATAGTAGCACACTAATATAGAGGATAGTATTATAATAAAACTGTACTGTCAAAAAGTACAAATTAATGTGATTTCGCAAGATGAAAAAAATAGTTGAAACGCATATAAGATTTCTGAAATCAGAAAAATCAAATTGACAAAATTTAAATGGACCATGAAATACGAAAATATATTTTGTTATCAAAAGAAATTTTGTTAGTAAAACTTTTTAAAGATTTCATAATTTCATTCTTACAGTTTTTAATTTCTTTTTTAATCATATCATCTGCTCAAAAGAAACATATCACTCCTAGAGGTTATTTCACAAATTTGTTTAGGTTTGTCTTGACTAGACTCTAGCAGGATGTCCTTAAAACGTTTTGTTCAGAACGTTTTGGGGACGATAGCAAACGGACGTCCTTGGGACGTACCACACAAACCCGGGACGTTCAGACCTAACGAGGACCTAAATGAACGTCCTGGGGACGTTTGTTGTTATCAGGGAAATAAAAAAATAAAACATTAAAATACAAAAATACAATACAATATTACAATAATCCAATGTAGTAGGGGGACGGTATACACTTTATAAAATATATTTATTGAAATACTAAAAAATTAATTACTCAAAATAACTAAATAAAAGAATCAATCATAAACACAGTGCAAAATGGTGCCCAAGAATATATTCTAGTTTTTGTTGGAATTAATGAACCAGGTTTTGATTTTTTTACGGAAAATATTAACCGTCGATAGATTTTTATATTTGGGATCAATAGAGTTATATAAGGCTGCGGATGTGTAAGAAAAGATACGTTGGAAGAGGGCTGTACGATGTTGTGGCACTGTTAGCACATACCGATGTCTGATGTTTACAGTATGTACTGACGATCTGAAAATTAACTTGTCTCTCAAGTACCTTGGAATAGAATATTTTATTAAAGAAAATAAGAAAACTGCATAGTGAAATTTAACGAGTTGTTCCATTTTTAAGCAACGCAACTCAACATATTTGCTTGAAATCTGATCAAATTTTCTTAAGTTGTAAATAAAACAACAACAGTTTTGCAAAACTTGTAGTCCATTTTTTGTAGCTTGATCCAGGCCGTAAGAATACATAAAATTGCAATAATTGAATACACAAATGACTAAAGTTTCACAAAGTTTTTTACGTTGTTTAAAGTTCAAGATATGCCTGTTTGCATACAGTACTTTTAGCCGGGAGTAAAATTTTTGTAAAAGAATTTTTATGTGCTGCATATAACGTAATTTTTCGTTCGTCTATTATTACCCCAAGATTTTTGGTATGAGTAGAAAATGACAAATTTTCTTGATTAATATTTAGTTGAATAGAAGCCTTTAAGTGATCTCGAGTATGTTCTGAGCAACATAGAATAACAACTGATTCGGTAGGGTACATTTTAAGGTTATGTTCATGCGAATATTGATAGATGTTGTCTAAATCTTGGTTGATCAAATTAGTGGCAATAGCTGCATTAGATGGCTCAAAACAGTGAAGAAGTTGGGTATCGTCAGGATATGCTTGCACATGCGAACTAGTTACTACATTAAATATATCTGTTGTATATACAAGAAACAAAAGAGGACCAAGAATGGACCCTTGAGGAACACCTGACGAGATAATTTTAAGATCAGATATATTTCCTGCGACTGATACGCATTGGCGACGTTCGCTCAAATAAGAATTGAAAAACCCCAGGGATATCGCGTTGAAACCATAGTAACTTAGCTTTCCACAAAGAAGCGTGTGATCAATGGTGTCAAATGTAGTCCAGGGATACAAAACACATATACAAATAATTGCATCTTTCCATTCTGTAGGAAAGTAACCCTGTTCAAGACAGCAGTTAATAATATGAGTGATATGCTTTAAGATTATTGGGATGGATAATTTTAACATGTTTAGAGTTATTTCATCTTTTCCAGCAGTGTTCGACTTTATACTCCTGATGGCATTATAAACGGTATCGGTAGTAACAAGTGTGAAGGTGAGCAGTAAATTATCTTTAAATTTGGTGTTAGCATAGAAGTTTATCGTTCTATTGCAGTTATCGTTCTTGCAGAATACACTAAGAAAGAAGTCGTTAATATCTGCAGCATTCTGTAAATTAGAAGGTATGATGTTATCACGTTTAAATTGAATATTGAATATTTAGTTGTTGTAGCTGTTTCCAAAACTCGCGATTAGAAGTTTGATTTTGTAACGAACTTAAATACGCGGCTTTATCTCTCCGCACCGATGCTAAGGCGAAATTACGAATATTTTTATAAGCTTCCCAGTTTTCTTGTGTCTTATTTTTGTTGTAAGCAGATAGTGCTCTGCCCTTTTCTTTTAAGATTAGCTTTAAGGGGTAGGTTAGCCAAGGAGCTGGGGGTTTGTTTACTTTCACTGGTTTAGATCGTAATAAAAAAGCTCTTGGTCAAATTGCTTGAAATTTCTATAAGTAATAAATTTCTGAGTATTTTTAAAATGAGGAATAGTTATAAAACAGTAAGACAATCTGATTGCTGACAAAGTCAGCATTTAAGGTTCCACATTTGTTCACTATATCAGGACAGCTTATAAAAATAGGAACTAATAGAGTGGAACTACTTCGTGCAATCCGGGTTGGCTCATTTATAATTTGTGTTAAACCGTGAGTATCAAAAAGTTCTGTAAAGATGTTCAAGTACAGCTTCCGCTTCTATAGTCTCTGTTTGTAATAATTGACAATTTATACCTGATTTGACGTAAATACCCACGCCTCCTTCTCTGCCTAGCCGTCTTTGTGACATAGTCCATACCCCGGTATTGAGACTGCATGAGACTGGGGAAATGTTATGCGAAAGCCAACTCTCAGATATGGCAACAATGCTAAAATCATTTTCTACAACTAAATCCACAAAATCGGCAAAACTCGCGCAAAGAGAACGAACATTTATATGTGCTATTTTATTAACGTTATTTTTTTGTACTATTCATAATTAGTTTTCATAATTAGGGCTTCAACTTTTATTTTGTATACATGACAGTTAATATCTTTTACCGCGTGATCTGTGGGTACATTTGCACTATGTTTGTTATTATATTCTATACAGTTTATACATTAGTTACAATCAGAGTCGCAATCTTTAACCTCGTGTTGTTTTGCGCATATCGGACAGGTAGACATGGTGGGGCACTCAGACTTCAGATATCGAGATGTACTGTCAGCCACAACACTATTGGGAAAAATTTTGGACAACCTTGTATAATGTTTTAAAATTTAAAATGAGTTCAGTCAAAAACTTTTGTTCCCTAATTTAATATTTCTATACGTTATCGATTACATTTTGTTAGTGCTATTTTCAACTTTTCCTTTTGTTTCAGATGTTCCTACTCACCAAGAACCAAGCAATTGGAAAACGATTTTAATAATCGTAGTTGGCGTAGCATTCTTCGGTGCCATAATATATGGAAGTAGTTGCTTTTACGTTTGCAAAATGCATTTTTTTGAAAGGACTGAAAAGAAATACACCAAAATGGATTCTATTACCCATATATAACTGAATGCTGCCATGCACTTCTGCTCAATTTACTTTATAAATGTTTTCAATTTGTGATAAATAGTTGTAATTAAGCTTAAAGAGACTAAATCAATTGTTTCAAGTCAACATCTTCGAACAACCAAAGTGGTTGACTAAATGACATGGACGTAAGCGTAACTTTTCGGAAACACTGTAAGCATTGCTTAAACTGAATTAAAATAATTGTAACGAACTTAAGTTAAAGAAAATCCATAAAACAAGGAATAAAATGAGTATTTCAGTTCACTGATACAAAGAAAACTTAACTGTTTTATCATTTGTATAAATTTTATTTAAAAAAGATAGAAATTGTTTCGCTAACACAGTAGAGGAGTGGGGCGAAAACAGCCCACTATGTCACTTATTTAAGATAGAAAGATCTGTGACTTTAGTCATTTCATTAAGAGATCTAGATGGTAGTGGAATCTCGCTTTACGACATTTGAGAGAAAAAAATATTTTTTGTCAAATTTAACGGTTTTTTAAACTTCATTAAAAAAAACATTCCCCAATAATTAGTCCATTAAAATTTTAAAAGGCATGTTTGTGTTAATGATGAAAGCAAAAATGCTTTGGAAAGATTTCTCAGAATCTCAGATCCTACTGGTCATTATACTTTTGTCAGTACCATAGAAAACTGTCGTCAATGGAATTATAGAGCTTTAAAATCCTCCAAGAAAATGACTAGTCCCATAACTTTCCACTGCAGGAAAATGTTTTTGCACATTTCATAGTTACAAGTGCTTCGACGAATGCGAATACAAAATTGAAACGCTGATTTTCTTCTAAAAGGTGGTTAACAATTCAATTTTTGACATTTTGAGTCAATTGACTGAGTGGTTTTCAACTCTAAAATTTTGTTTTCTTTTTTTAGCAGCTCCCTGTAGGTTGACCAATTTATGTAAGAATGTTTTTGTTGGCAAATCTTTTTTGGATGTTTGTCTAAGACTATTGTCGGGTTTAAAAAAAAAAATGTGAAAATCACCAAACAGTTTTTTTTTACTTACGAATGAATTGAAATAAATTTGTATTTAAGAATCTGTTAATAATTATTAGCCGTTAGTACAATTTTCGGTAATAATTTAAAGATTTGTCTCATGATGTTTTGGCTTTATAACCATTTTAAATAAAGAAACTGAATCTCGGGGCTCCTTGTGTCTGCGCCGTCCATGTCAGTTTAAATGACAATTAGACAATATTTTTCTCAAGCGCGAATTCAAGAATGTGAAGTTGTCGACAATGTATTTTTTACAAAGACTTACTTAACTAGATGTAGTTTTATATATTTTTATAATTTATGTTTAAATTGTTTAAAAAATAAAATGTTTTATTTGAAGTAAAATCACAGTCGTTGTTATTATAATTTTGTCCAAATCATATTTAGGAATTATGTCTTTTATTTCAGCTTTTCATAACACCGGCACACGATAAAAATAAAGTTGCGAGTGAGAACAATCAGAGTATCAATTCTCTATACTTTTGAGGATCAGCGGCGGTCCGTGAAATTTTGGTAAGCTATAACTTACTAATAGAGCATTAGACCCATGCCAGACTTTAACGGATCACTACCAGGGTCAAACGGAGACGTTTTGTGGAAAAAAATATTTGGTTGGAACATGCGAAATTTCTTTTCAAAAAGCTAAAATAAAAAAAAAGTGGGGATCGAGATCGAACTCGCAACCACCTCATTATATTCTAAAACGTGTAATATGTACATCCTAGAAAATTGTAAGACTTTGTGGTTTGACATTGTTCTTTTGACGGATGAATATCCACTATTTACCACTAAAAATAACTTAAATATTTCATATAAAGACGTTTTTCATATTTAGAGTGGTGTTAGTTCACAGGAATAAATAATATTCGTCATCAAATCACACAGTTTGAGAATCGCTGAGCTTATGACTATGTTTCTCACTCTTCAGTGTACATTTCATATTTTCGCCTCAAAAGAAGTAGGAAAGAATCTTGGTAGACATGCATTGACAATGTCTTTAGGTTAGGCTAATTGATACCAGGGTGGTATTAGGGAAAAATACAGAAGCAAACGACCGTCTGCTATGATTCTAGTGCTATTAAGGTCGCTTAATTAGATAATTTCTACTCCGACAAATTTTTCAATCTTAAATAAGCAAGATAGGCGTAAGCTTTTCAGATAATCTCTGTACATAGGAAATTAATATTATGTAACCTTGTTCATGTTCAGTTCAAAATTATACTCCTATTGGTCTCTAACAACGGCTGTAGGACATGAGGGAATTTAATGAGGAATTCCGAGAATGCGTCATATGAATATTATTATTAGACAAAGCGGCAAAGACCAATGAGAATGAGATGGACAGAGAGAGTATGGCAGCACTCTAGACGAGGACAGAACTAAAGGTGCTGTAAATACAGTCCGTCTAATTGATGCAGGGTGGTATTAGAGAAAAGTACGAAGCAAAAGACCATCTGCTATTATTAAAACTAAGTTGACTGTCACTTTTCAGTAGAGCCACTATCACTAATATGCTTTTGTGAGGAAATATGTCTATTAATATTTATTTTAGATGTCCAAGAAATTGTTTTGTTGCACTACTACATACAATAAAGATCTGTTCCATCAAATTGCAGTTCTCGGAAATTGCGAATCCACAAGTCTATTGCAGTCTGAGAAACACTAGACATTTTTGTATACCACCGACTCTATAATTTCACACTACATATGGCTAGATTTATAGTACAGTTTGCAAAACTGCGATCTGGGATGGTCTACCTTTTCCCTTTATTAAATGTTGACGTAAATATTTACAGCACCTTCAGTTCTGTCTTGTCTAGAGCACCGCCATACTCACTCTGTCCGCCTATTTCTCATTGGTCTTTGCCGCTTCGTCAAATAATAATATTCATATGATGCATTCTTGGAATTCCCCAATAAATTCCCTGATCTCCTAAAGCCGTCGTTAGTGACCGTTAGGAGTATAATTTTGAACGTGCCAATATTCTTGACTAAAGATGACGGTCTCGGATGATTAGGGGTCGAGCTTGAGCTCTTTGCCCCAATCATCGCTGTAGACCTGGACCGTCCTCGTAAGGGGTGGGCCTGCTTTTTCGCCTATCCCCCCGCAAATGCGGACAGTATTGGCGATGTTAGCAAACCTCCCCTGGTCCTGGCCAATTTTTTTTTTTTTTTTGAACATACAAGAGTTTATAGTATAAGAGTGGTAAATATTTCGGTGTTTGTTTTTTGATCCCTCCTGACGCGAAGGAGCAATTCTGACGAGCGCCTCTCAAGACGCGGCGGAGGGTAATGTTATTGAACCCTGTAAAAAATTATTTATTTTAAAAAATAAAATTTATTAAGAAAATTAGCCCAAAATTCCCATGAAAAAATCGATTTTGAAACATAATCATTTCATAAAAGACTGATAACCGGCATCGTCTTTCATTGAAATCTGCATAAAAAATTATTTCACTAAAATTGTCCTAAAAAATTACTTTTTCAAAAAATTTTCAGCTCGAGGACGACGGTCAATCGTCTTTTGGCACCGTCGTTCGAAAATTAATTATTTTTCGAAAGTACCAAAAATTGGACTCCGCCCCGACCGACAACTTTTTCGAAAGTACCACGAAATATTTTTCGAAAGTGCCACGAAATAATTTTTTCGAAATTACCACAAAGAGATTTGCACAGGGTGGAATTCTCAGTCAGGATGTAGCGAGTAGCTATTTTAAATGTCAAAATTTAAGAAAAAATCAATGGGACGGTTTTTACAATAAAAACCAAAATCACATTTGATATCGAACCCAAAATATCCTTAATCCAGGCCCAGATGGGAATCGCCATAGTAGTAGTTCGAATGCGAGTCGGCACCAAAGAAGTATCTTTGGGTTCAATGCAATGCCGTTGGTACATTTTTTCAAGCTGGAAAACCATTGAATTCATATATTTATGGGAATTTAATCGTTCACCAACATTTTTAAATACCTCATTTTCATACGAATCTAATGATACTAAAATTTTGAAAATCCGCTCAGAAATATTTGAGATTTCAGCCAAAATACAATGCAACCAAGCTTTTAGAAACATGCGGCTAATAGATAATAGATTAGTGGGCTTTGGAAACTAAAATGGCACATTTCTGTGTAAATCTGGTAACCTAATAACATTGGAAAAATCATAGTAGCCATTGAATGTAATAAAACAATATCAGCTATCAGACAGACTCGTGTAGTTATAGGCAATCTTGAGCTATCAAACATTTAAGAACGTTGCAATTAAGTTTAGCATAGGTATGTGGAGGTAAACACAATTACATCCACAAGGACATTTGCAATAGAATGCGACATCAGTTCGGCTTTCAGAGTTTTATTTAAATGAACATAAATATCGGGAAACATAATCAAATGCAAATGCAAATTCCCTACAATGTAAGAGTAATCTAAAATAGAATTGAGGAAATGAATATATTACTAGCAAAAATACTCGTAATTATTTCAAACTCTTACTAAAGACTTATTCAAAGATAAGTACAAAAACATATATCTTTCTAAACAAAATACTTTGCTGGCTACATGCCACGAACAACATTGAATTATAAGAAAAAAATATGCACATTACGTACAGAAAACTGTCACAATAATGTTAGTTTTAATTTTAAATTATCCTGTTCAACAAAACCAAAACAACTAAAGACAAAAACACTTACCAAGAACCATAAATAATTATTGCATAAATACCTATTGCCTGGTAAGTGACTGTTTAGTTCATTTTCAACTTTGAAAGAAGTAGCACTGAAGAAGTATCCTTGTGTAGGATACAGAAACACGTGTCTGTGAAAGTTTTCAAAGTTTTTGGTAAGTGTTTTTGTCTTTAGTTGTTTTTTGGTTTTGTTGAACAGGATAATTTAAAATTAAAACTAACATTATTGTGACAGTTTTCTGTACGTAATGTGCATATTTCTTTCTTATAATTCAATGTTGTTCGTGGCATGTAGCCAGCAAAGTATTTTGTTTAGAAAGATATATGTTTTTGTACTTATCTTTGAATAAGTCTTTAGTAAGAGTTTGAAATAATTACGAGTATTTTTGCTAGTAATATATTCATTTCCTCAATTCTATAAATATCGGGCCTATAAATAAATAAAAATCAATTCCGTTTGAACAATTAAACTTAAACTAGGTAACAGCAGTTATCTTTAAAATAATTAATATAATTAAACCATAAATTGACATTTATAGATATTGTTCAAAATGTCCACCATTTTTTTCTATACACAATTCGGCTCTGCGTACAGTTGCTTGAATGGCTCTACGCAATTCAGCCGGCCACCTGATATGACTCTGATTTGCGATAAGGCGTTCACCATGCAAGTTGTTTAAATATTCCATCACTCTTCTGGAATTATATGGGGGAACACCATCTTGTTGGAAAAACAGATTTTGTAAATAGGCAAGAGGAAGTAAGTCAAGAAATTCTGCTGTCTGGTTTTGTAAAAAGAATAAATATCGTTCGGCAGTAAGTGTTCCATGAAAAAATATGGGTCCAATTATTCGATCTCCAAGTACTCCAAGCCAACAGTTAAACCCAAATCTTTCCTGAATATCCCCCCGCCCTACCAACCTCGGATTTTCTTGAGCCCAGTACCTAGTATTATTTCTGTTAAACATACCTTGGTTCGTAAATCTGCTTTCATCTGAATATAAAATATGAAAAGGAAAACCTGGGTTTTGTTGTACTGCATTTAAGAACCGGTTGCAATATACTAGCCTCCTGTTGTTATCATCTCCATAAAGATGTTGGTGTATTTGGTATTTATAAGACCGAAAGTTATGTTTCTTTAAAATTCTGCAAACCGAAGACTGACTAATGTCGCATTCCATTAATAGAGCAGTAGCAGCTGACGTCACAACATGGCCGCCAAAGTTGCCTGGGTGGTAATGACCTAGTTTTGCATTTGTGTGCTTTCTGATTAATTCGAGTTTTTAAAGAATTTGTAGTGCTTTTTAAACGTTTTTTTCGTGTCACATCAATTTTGGGTGTTTTTCGTCTATTATTCATTTCGCGATTTATTGATCTGACTTTAATTTAGTGTTTTATTTGTGTTTTTCAACCGGCGTGTTATCTTGCGTACCTGTCAAAAGTTATTAATTTTCGATATGGTAAGTGAATTTCAGTGAATTTATTATAATTTTATTTATATTCTACATTTTAGGAGTCCCCTCATTACATTTCTAAGCTGAAATGTATTAATGGAGCCAACCTATATGATTTAAAAGTGAGAGATTGAAACTATATCCTTGGACAATTTTTCAAAAATATA
Organism: Stenurella melanura; assembly: GCA_963583905.1. Classification (NCBI taxonomy): domain Eukaryota; kingdom Metazoa; phylum Arthropoda; class Insecta; order Coleoptera; family Cerambycidae; genus Stenurella; species Stenurella melanura. The sequence continues at coordinate 89,238,189 of OY757318.1, read as the reverse complement.
ATATAGCATTGAATTAAGAACCATTGTGACCCTTCTTGTAAATAAAATTTATATCTAAACTATAAGACTATTATTATTCATACTTACCCTTATAATTATGTATAATATGTATAATTTGAAACATTCAATGATGGTAGACGATGCTGTTAAAAGTGTGTTATTTTTTAAATTCTATTGTGCTTTAGCTCACTTACCTTTACTGGTATTTTATTTGTGTACATTATCAATATTTTGAACCTTTGTAATTATAATTGTAAGAATCAGAACAGATACCAAACTAGGTATATAGCTATATAAGTATTCGGAGCGTATTATGTTGCATATTTGCTCGCATTTAAATTAAATGGAAACTGAAATGATCTCACAGTCCTATCTTTTTATTAGATTTACTATTACTCCTGCATTTCATAATACAAACATCTGATTGTTGTTAGTAATGTGATAAACACTTACACTCGTTACAAACTTTTGAGCCTAACAAAAGTAAGATATAAATCAATAAAAAGTTGAAGGGAAATATTTTAAATCGTCAAAAAACGTAGATTTTACAATAGGTTTATAAAACCATTAATATATGATTGATATATTGGCATAAATCAATGAGTATTTTGATAACTTTTAACCTAGTGTAATAATACTACCTAACCTATGTCACTGCCTAGCTGTAACTGAGCGCATATTAATTAAACATTTACTAAAATATGTCTTGATATTATATATGTACAAAAAATGTAAAAAATCCAATATAGCCTTTATTTTCACTAATTTATGGGTTCACAAAGATGTCAACGTTGTTGACACCAAACTTTACACTGGTAAAAACAACACTAATAAAGTATATATAAAATTTTCTCTCACAGTAGATTTAAAAAATATATATTTATAAACATCACTACATCTATCTGATGTTAAGAAATCATCCACTTTAATTTATATTGAACAAAAATTGACCCCAACTCAAATGTCAAATTTCTGAATTTACCACCCAGGCAACTGACAGTTGGCAATACTGTGACGTCACTGCTACTGCTCTATTCCCTTGTTGATGTTGGGTGTACCATCACAAATCCTAATACATCAATTTCTTTGTCCTCACTTACAATAAATGTTTGATGGTCATCTTGTTGATTGGGTTCATTTCTTAATTCCTGTTCCACTCTGGCAAACAAGTGTCTGCTTGGATGATGTCTGTTGGGATATCGTTGCTGATGATACAGTTCTGCAGCTGCAGTTGAATTTTTGAGACGCTCTCCATAAGTATATCAGTAACATATCGACCTTTTCATTTCTACTAAAATTATTCATTTTCTTTCATTTTTACTCAAAGAGATTTCCGCAACGCTTTATTTTGTATCTGTCTGACAGCTGATATTGTTTTATTACATTCAATCCCACTAAACATGAAAACATTACCGAAATAAAACAGTAATGTATCATCGTTACTTTGTAACATTATTCAATAGATAATTTTAACGTTTATATAACAAGTATGTTATAGATTATGTCCCAGTCAGCAATGTTACAAAGTTATATTATTAAAAACACAATATTAAAGCAATATCCTCTCAACATATCTACATTAATGTTTTAATGTTATATTTTAAATACTACATTATGACTACATTTTTTAAATGTAACAAAATAAATGTTTTAATTTGATTACTACAATAATATTTCAGTAATATTAAAAGAAACATGATTTAATTATGAAAATTATATTTAAATAATGTTCTTTTGATGTACTGTTTGTTAACATTTATACAATTTTATATTTTATAAATATTTACAGGGTGATCTTTAAATGATAGCTACAAGATTCTTTAATGATGCTTCCCCTCTATGTTCTTACTTTTGGTTTGGAGATGACTGAATGACATTTACACAACTCTAAAATTGAATGGATCAAGTGGAAATATAGGCTCATATTTAAAAATATAATAGCTCAAAATGCAAGGAATATAATATGCTACTGTACAGTATAGTCGCCATTACATTCCTTGCACTTTGTGCTGTTAGATTTTTAAATGTGATCTTATATTTTCACTTTTCATCGCTTCAATTTTAGAATTGTGCAAATGTCATTCAATCATTTCCAAACAAAAAGTGAAAAAGCAGAAGAAACGTATTATGTGAAAGAACCTTGTACCTATCATTTAAAGACCACCCTGTAAATAATTATAAAATATAAAATTGTATAATAGAATCATAAAAATTAATTTGAGAATTTATAAAACATAATCACAATTATTATATGTGCATGTATGACACAATACACTTAGCATTTCAAAACCGCTTGCGTTGTACAAATTGTTCACTAATTATTAATAACAAAGCACCAAATATAACTTTTGTGCCTTTCAATGTTTTTTAGAATAGGTGAATTTAAAAAATTAGTTAATTACTTGAAACCCAGAATTATTTAATATATTTAGTTATATTTCGAATTTTAAAACCAAATAAAGTGCATGTATTAGAAACAAACATCTTAGAGATCACTTTGTGGGACAAACTAAACAGAATTATCTAGAGGTTTTTGTATTGAAAATAAAATAAAAATTTGAAAATGCACCATTATGTGTAATTGTGTGTTTATACATAGTGTATTACCTGTTCTGAACCAGCTTATGAATAAAACCAGCAGAAATGTATAAATGTTCTTTATTATTCAAACCCGGTTAAATTATTAGTACGGATGATATAGTATTCACCACACAATATTTTTTCTGATGGAGTTTATCATAATCAATTTGATTTGTATTATTATGTATTTTGAGATAATGTGCATTATTTAATATACAAAAAATAAACATTGATTTACAAATTGTGTGAAAATACCATAAAATATTTTATGTAGACATTCTTTGTTTTGAAAATCGTAGACACTCGAAATTTCGAAACATTCTTTGGTGGTATTCGGGAAGCAACTCTAAACCGCATCTGAAATTAAAACAGAAAATTGTTAAAATTATTGATAGTATATGGAACATTCTAAATTCGGTGTCATATGGGAAAGAGGAAGTTTAGAAACGAACGCTCGTTAAGGGGGGGGGGGTCTTCCATAAATGTTACAAGGGAGAAGGGGGGATTGCTTTTTGCAAACATGTTTTTTTTTTTATAGCCTCTTAAATGTAACATTTATCACAACACAACCTATAAGTTTGACATATAGACTTATTAACAAATTGAATATTTAAAATTAATCCATGCAATAATAATACTGAACTAATGGAGTAGGTAGGTATATATATTAAAAAAATGTGGAATACCATTCTGGCAATTAAAAAACTTTTATCAAATTTGTTTTAGTAAATATTAACAATCAATTTGTCAGTCGATCCGAACTAATTATTATACGCAGGAGCAATGAAGCAAAACAAAACTACAGTGAAGCACATATTTTCACCTTTGTAGTCGTAAATCTCAAAATATTAATAGAGAAAAAAATGCAACCTTTATTTCCTACAATATTGGTAATAACTAATTTCAGAGTAGAACTAATGGGAAAGCAAAAAATCAAGAAAAAATTATTTTGACCGACAATTTTCCAATATAAAAACTTAAAATGATTGTTCCATGTACTTATATTATATATAAAACAAAAATTTATTTTTAAATATTAAATACCCTATATAGTTTCACTTACCGATTCTCCATGTTATTATCTGTTTCTAGTTTTTTTACTAGCAGAAATTCATCGAATTTTGTTGTCTTTCAACAAGTCCTTTTCAGTAGTTTCACCACTTGCATTTACTGCATCGTAGCTTTAATTGCCAAGATCAAGTAAGAGTTGGAATTTATATAAGAGTTGCTCGATCTAGATTAATTGCTTCCTAAAATAGGGATTTAAAACATATTAGTTCATTAATTTCAAATATACCTACATAAAAACACATTTTTACATTTTCAATGAGTGTGAACCGTTAGCTAGATAAGTACCAAATTATTTTTCATCTCTTCTCAATGTAATTTGTCAATGTGAGCTTTGATTTTTAAGAAAACCGAACTTTCCAAAAAATGTTAAATATTATACTGAACTTATTTACTTACCCTTTATTTTCGGACATGTTGAACACTAACTAAACTATTAAATAAAGTCATCTTTGCGAACAGGACTTCAACAATCAATTTGTTAATGACGAAATCAGGACAAAATATGCTTACTCTTTTGTTTTCGGACATATTGAACACTATTAACTATTAGGTATTATAATGCTATCTTTGCAAACAAATTCGAGGCAAAATGGCCTGCATGGCGTGTGACTGACGATTTTGTCAATTTTCCTTTTCTTCTTGTTTAGCCGTCTCGGTCTCGGATGCGTCCGTTACGTTTGGTCTGGAATGGCCAATAAATAGCATTTAGGCGTATCACGTGACTATAGATGAATGTTGGTTTAATAACATTTATAATTATAACCTATAAATGTAACTTTAATTTAACAACAATGTTAATGACAAGTGTTTTTAATATAATTTTATAAATATTACATAATAACATTATGGAGCTGTTATAGAATAATATTGCATTACGTTACATTCCAGTAATATTATCAGAGTGTTTATGAACAATATGGCATATATGTTATATTTTAAACACATAAATAATATTGATTTCTTGTAACATAGCTGTTTTAATAAATAATGTTTTTTGGATATATTAAAATAAAATTATAATTACGTAAAAACAATATTACAAAAGAATATTGACAAAGTAACTTTAAAAAAATGTTTTTTAATATTTGAGTTATGTTTCATGTTTAGTGGGATGGCTACTATGATTTTTCCAATGTTATTAGGTTACCAGATTTACACAGAAATGTGAAATTTCCAAAGCCCACTAATCTATTATCTATTAGCCGCAAAGAGTTTAACAAATAGAGGAGACAAGCTCCATAAGCGTAATGTATAAACAGCGGGAGGCTGTAGGCTTCTCATCCCTCTCACAATGTTCGTTCTCTCTTTGTCGCATAGTACATGAGGGGTGGTGACGATTGACGACAATTGACGTTATTTGTTGGAAATCAAAGAGCGCTGGGTAAGGCTGTGTTGCTTTGTAAAACAGTGGAGAGAGAGAGAGTACGAGGTGTGCCGGGTGTGCGACAAGGACGAAGAGCCTACCGTCTCCAAGGCAACCAAACCGCGACTCCCGGCAAATCGCCAGCTTGTCTTCTCTATTTATTAAACTCTTTGATTAGCCGCATGTTTCTAAAAGCTTGGTTGCATTGTATTTTGGCTGAAATCTCAAATATTTTTGAGCGGAATTTCAAAATTTTGGTATCATTAGATTCGTATGAAAATAAGGTATTTAAAAATGTTGGTGAACGATTAAATTCCCATTTATAAAAACCGAGTTAGTGGGTACAAATCACATTTAAAAATTTTAAACGCCACTAGAGAATTAAGTAATGCAATCATATTGCTCTTTTTATTTTTATAGTAACGTAGCACACAAACTAAAATATGTTTTGGGCACCACAGCACTCTGGATTCAGAAATAGATTTTTTAATAAAATTTTTAATGTTTATCAAAAAGTGACAAAAATGGATGTATTGTATTCAAAATTTCCTCTAGATTCCAAAAATGTAAAAATATATAGGGTGTTCCATTTAAAAATCGAAAGTTGTGGGCATTTCCGGTCAAACCGGATGTGCACCAAACTTGATTTTTTATTGAAAAGATGGCATTTTAGTCGTGTAATAAGGCCTCCAAATTTCAATTTTCTATTCCAAATATTTTAGGAAATATCGGGGCGAGCGCAATTCGTTACTCACCCGGTATAGCTTCTTGAAGCATCCTGACAAAGATTACAAGCAATTCGAAAATTTCAGTGCAAAATTAAAAGCGAATAATTTTCAAAAAGTTCAAATTAAACATAACAACGTATGAACCAACAAGAATTTTCACAAATTGCAATGGCATAACCAGTATCAGCTCCATTGATTATATAACTACTAATCTAACGTTGGATAGGTATAAATGTAGGGTAGGTGACCTTTGCATAGCTGACCACTTTGCACAGGTAATAGATATAAATTTAAGTGAGTGTCCAAAAATATCCGAGTGTAAACAAAACACTCAGCAAAACAAATATCACTTCGAGAAGCAAATCTGATAAAAATATAAATGAGTTTAAACATCATATTAATAACATAAATTAGTCTTTCATTTATAGCACAAATGATGTAGACAACTCATTTAAGGAGTTTGTGGATAACATAGTATGGTGTCTGAAAGTTAGCTGCCCTAGAGTCAAGAAAACAACAGGTAACAAAAACAAAGTAAATTCTTGGTTTAATAAGCAACTAGCCTATGAAAGAATTGAAGAAAAAAAAATTAAAATGACTAATGAACAACACAAATGACAAAACAAACATTACAAACTACCACTCAATGAAAAAGATATAGAAAAAAAATATTAAATTAGCTAAATCAAGCTATTACTCAAATAAAATTAAAAATAGCCATTACAAGGCTCACGAAACTTGGAAAATGGTAAATAAGAACTTAGGCAAAGCTAGTACTAAGAGCAATAAAATAGAATTAGTCATAAATGATGTATTAACAACAGATGCAAATTTAGTAACAAATACCTTTGTGAATTACTTTAGCACAATTTCGGGGATTAAACTTCAAAATCACTTTGGTAAAAATTTGTCCTTACCGTGTACCAAAACAGAAAACCAACCAAATTCCCTCTTCTTTCCCTACATAGATAAACAAGACATCAAAAACGTGATAAATACCTTAAAAAATAAAAAAACACAGGACTCGATGAGTTAAGTGTCGATCTATTAAAAGCTGTAAAAGACATAATTAGCGAACCTATGTCAGTCAATCTAAACAAATCTCTTGCGACAGGAATCTTTCTTAACATACTCAAAATAGCGAACACCATACCGATATATAAAAAAGAAAACCTACAGGATATTGCAAATTACAGACAAGTATCACTAGTAAGCGCTCTATCAAAGTTGGCTGAAAAACTAGTATATAATGTATTATAAATTATTTAAATAGGCAAAATCTACTTACATCCTGCCAACATGGCTTCAGAAAACAGAGATCGGTAGAAACGGTGTCCTACAATTCACTAAACTTTGTTTATAAAGAGCTAGATAAGAGAAAATATGTAATATCACTTATGTTTGATCTCTCTCGGGCTTTCGACACAGTTGACATCAGACTTATGGAGACCAAGCTGTATGCTATGGGTATCTGCGGAAACCTACTAAATTGGATTATGTTATACATGTCTGACAGAAATTGTTAGTTAGCTGAAATGGAGCGGTTTCTAACACAAGAAATTTCGAAATGGGTGTTCCCCAAGGCGCAGTGCTGGGGGCACTCTTATTTATGTTGTACGTAAACAATTTGCCACAACACATTACTAAGGGTATGGCATTGATGTTTGCTCACAATTACGTTATCTACTGCAACTCCAGAAGAATTAGCATCATACATTGCAGTTAATTGTGATGAATTGGAGGCCTGGAGTCAGCGAAACCGTCTAATATTAAATTAAAAAAACCGTATATATTAACTTCCATCTAAGGTCCCCTTTACCGAAACCTTTATATCGGAAAACAACTTAACACTCTCGCAGACATCGAAGTTCTAGGTGATAATATTTCTAATAATCTCCTAAAAAAATCTAGATACTTACTCTGTAGTCCGTTAGCCCATCTTATTAATCTCTGTATTGGGGAAGGAATTTTTCCAAGAATGTTAAAATTAGCATTAGTTCAACCGATGTTTAAAAAAGGACATAAAATGGATATGAAAATTACAGAGCAATAAGTCTTCTCTCTAGTGTGTCAAAACTTATTGAATTAGCCATTAAGGAACCTCTCACGTCTTTTTTATATAGTAACGACCTGCTATCCAAATCACAACATGGCTTCACTAGTAATAAAAGCACCGAGACAGCATTATGTCTTCCATGATAAAATAATTAATGTACTAGATAATAAAAAGTTCGTGTTAGGACTTTTTATAGATTTCTCTCGAGCTTTCGACTGTGTTGACCCTCAGCTACTAAATGCTAAACTTTGTAGATATGGAATAAGAGGCTCTCCTTTAAATTTACTGTCCTCATACCTAAAGGACAGGAGACAAATTGTACAAATTCCCAATGGTGCATCCAGTAATAGTCTAGAGGTAAAACAGGGGTTCCACAGGGATCTATACTTGGGCTCTAACTCTTTATACTCTTTGCGAACGATTTAATTCTATACCTAAATAAAATACCTAATGTTCTTACAATCTGTTCTGCTGATGACACTAACATCCTTATAGTTGAGGATAATTTAGCTAGTTTAAAACTTACCACTGAAAAAGTATATAATGCAATATCTATCTAACTGGACAGACAAAAATAAGCTTAAACAAAAATAAGACCACTTCAATAGTATTTAGCTTAAAGAGAAACCCTGAGAAATTGCATTTTTCTAACAATTTTCAAATATTTCCTACAGAATCCATTAAAATGTTAGGCATTACGGTAGATATGCATCTACAGTGGAATCAACATATAGAAATGCTATGTGGGAAACTAAGAAGCAGTTGTTTTGGATTAAAATTTATGTCCAATCATTGCAGTGCGGAAATTCTACTAACTCTTTATTATTCCAACTTTCATTCAAGATTAAAATATGGCACAATTAATTGGGGAAATAGCTCTCAAGTAAACAGGGTTTTTATATTACAGAAATATGCAGTGGGCATAATTGCGGCATTAGAAAGTTTAGAGACTTGCAGAAACGCCTTAAAAAATTTAAAATTTTGACCTTAGCGAGTACTTATATATTGGAGATCTGTACGTACGTTTTAAAAAACAAGACTATGTACTTAAACAATCAAATAAGACACGGATATAAAACGCGCCATAAAGAGCAAATGCATACTACTTTCTTTCGAACAGCAATGTAAGAAAAAAGTTTTATATATAATGGCTATAAATGTTTCATTTTTTTAACCAATGAAATTAGATCATCTTCAAATATTAAGATTTTTAGAGTAAAACTCAAACATTTATTAGTAAATAAAGTGTGCTATACCCTGGATGAGTTTTTTGTTTAATACAGATATATTTAGATCTTTTTACTGTCTACACGCTTTACATATAAGTAATTTATGTTTTCTTTTTCTTTTAAGTGTCTTTAATTTTGTTTGTTGACTATTATAATATTACAGGTCTAGTGTTTATGCTTATATTTTCACTCTAGTATAAGGACTGACGTACTCTACATTTTGTTGTATATTTACATTTGAAATGTGGAAATAAAATATTATTATTATTATTAATTATAAGATTGACGATTCTGTGGCATGAGTTGGATAACTACTTACTACAGGTCACCTCTTAATTATTAAGAAATATTTCTGAGAAAGTGCTAGTTATAAGATATATTCATTAGAAGTGCACCACTCAACATGAGATTACGACGGAGAGAGCAGACTGTATGTAGCAATCGCCGTAAGTATAATTTTATTTATTTTTGTCTTGGGGAGTCTAAAAGAGTAACTGGAATCCCCCTTGTGAGTAGAGTTGTTAGATATCGTTGCGACAGCTCGGCCAGAGCCTGCCCAATATAAAACTCTTATCGTGTCCATTAGACGCACGACACTAAGTTCATCTACAGGAGCATGCTTTGCTCAAATGTAAATGATTCTTTTTTGTACACGTCTGTGTTATTTTTGTTCATTTTTATTGGGTTGGTGGGCAGGAAATGAAATCAACAAATTCTTTCTGTACTTTTATTCAGTCCCATATTAACACATTCATCACACATTTTCTAAACTAATACTATATTAAAAAATACAGTATATATGCTACAATAAAGACAAAATCGTAAATATTATAGTAATTTTTATATTCGAATAGAACGAAAATGTAAAAGGTCTTAATGAGCCATAAAATGTGAGTGAAATGTAATAATATTTAATAAAGTACTTTTTTAATAATTTTTTGTAGTTTCTTCTATTTCTAGAACATTACATTGATCTAAGATCTACTTAAAGTCTAGCTAATATAACTTTTAAATGTATATAATATATAAGTATGTATAAATATTCACAGTCATTTTCTTTGGCAATATGTTCATAAAGCCCTACAAATGAAAATCTATTCTGTTTTGAACAAGATATTAAAGTAAACTAATCTAATTAAAATTTTTAGTTTCAGTAAAACTATATCGATTAACAATACAAACAGAAACTCAATAGTAGGTACAACAACAAAATAATACTGTTAAGTACATTTAATAATGTTTACAGGGAGTAGGCTAGAAAATATTGCACTTTTTATACGATATATATTATAATTCTAAGACCAGGTTTGTAAAAAATAATTTGCCACATTTTGTATTTGATTTTAAAAGTTGCACATTGAAACACGAAGATATCATAGCGACAATCGAAATCTTATCTATTTTCATCCTACAAAAACGTTCACGGTCGACTTCTATTTATGGAATGGCATTTTTGGCCTCCACGGGCACGCAATATCACTTCTGCTGTTCTTGGAAGTGGCACCAATTTTGCTATTTTAAATGCAACACCCTGTACATTTCATTTAACCTCCCATACATATATTTATTATGGATAGTTTCTTAAATACTCGCCCATCCGACAGTAATGTATATTTACCGTAAAAGGACATTCTTTATAAAATGTTTTATGTACAGAGTTATTCATTATATTGTCAGTACCCCCTTAACTTATTTGTTTTCAGAATTCTAAAAAAGTTAAATACAAAGGTTGTAGATGTGCATCTGTATATTTTCTAAATACAATTAAATAAACGATCCCTGGGCGAGAAGCGAGTGACCTTGTACTTTCCTGTAGATGTTAAAAAAAAAAAGAAAAAAAATGTTGTTTAGTTAGCGTAGAAGATTTTGTAATTTTTTTTGTTCTTTTGTCCCTTGGTTTAGAAATGTAACGTAATAGTAACGTAGTTCCTGGCTGTATGGACACTGTCCTAATGCAAAAAAAAAAAAAAAATTAAATAAACAATAGCCTGCATAGGCCACGCGATGAAAAAATTAAGGTGATTTTTTAAAAATTGAACACCCTGTATCTTTTTACCTATTCTTTTAAATTGTTTTTCCCTGATTTCAAATTTATATAGTTTGGTGTAGGTCTAGCTGTAATATTTTTTCATTTATTGGACAATAAATATGCTCCAGAAGTACTTGAAGATGCTGAGTTGAACATCGCCTTAGAAGCTGAAGAATGCCCTCATGTAAGAATTCGAGAACTCTCAAGAAATTATAATTTGTAACAGCACCCCTATCAAAAATTGAGCAAGCAAAGTACCACCCTTATAAAATTCATTTAATGCATGATTTTTCAGATGACTAACCAAAGAATCGAAATCTATAAGGAGACAATTAGAAACCTCAATGAAAATTCTAATTTCATTCAATAAATTGATGATATACTGAATTAAATTTAGCACCCCCATACTATGCAATCTTTGATCGACAATTTTTAGATGCAACATTCTTCAACAGATAGAACAAATGGAGAGGTGTTGAGTGACCACCAAGCTCACCTGATTTAGCCCTGTTAAATTTCTTCTTCTGAGGTTGTTTAAAACCTAAAGTATATTTCACCTGACCATATACCCAGCCAGCACACTGACGTCAACTTGCCGTCATCAGACGTCAGTTTAAGGTCAGTATCGGTCTACGACGTCATTTGCCAAATAAATGACGCGAAAATTACGTCATATTTGAGTATGTCGCAGAGACGTCGTTGACAGAACGTTGTTACGACGCCATTTTTGAGTCATTTATTGACGTCATACACTGGATTTAAAAATGACGTCAAAGTTACGTCACATTTTAGAACGTCGCAGACAGAACGTTGTTATGACGTCATCTTTTAGTCATTTACTGACGTGATACACTGGATTTTAAAATGACATCAAAATTACATCACATTTTAGAATGTCGCAGAGACGTCGTAGACAGAATGTAGTTAAGACGTCATTTTTGAGTCACGTTTATGTTTTGGGTATTGTATAAAAACATATAAACGGTTATTTGGCCATATTCGTCAAATTAAGGTCATATTGAACGTGATTGTGACGTCAGGATGACGTCAATAGAATGTGACATTAAACCGTCATTTAGACGTACATCAAACGTCGTTATATTGGGACTTATGAAGTATATTATGACAAATAAATGACGGCAAATTGACGTCACTGTGCTAACTGGGAAGGTAACATCGAGAGCTTAAAAGATCGAATACGGATAGAAATCTGTCTGATTTCTTCAGAGATGTTTCAAAAGTCCAAGAAGAAATCATATTGGAGGATGTTCTAGCCTAAGAGCAAAGAATAGTCTCTTGGCTGAAGTTTATGCCATTGTTATGGGAACTGAACAGAGTATAAGTAATGAGGTAGTCGAACAGTTCTATTAATACTTAAATCACACACTTACAACTCTAACTGTTGTGGCAGTGTAAGAAAGTTTTAAACAAACTGGGAAAACATAATACAGTATATTTAGAATAGGTATCGTTACATAAGCGCTTCAGAGAAAGTGGACCTTCATGGTAAAAGGGGTGATATTAACGATGTTAATGATGCAAAACTTACACTTAGTCAAGAAACCAAAAATGGAAAGGAAAGGAATAAATGGGAAGGAGTCCCAAGGCCAGATAGGCCTGTCTGCAGAGGCGGTCCACGTGATAGCCGGCGTGGCCCCCATCGACCTTTTAGCTCTGCAGAGAAAGGAAACCTTCGAAGGAACAGACAGTAGACTCACCAAAAGCCTGCTATACGAGCGCTGGCAGGAAAGATGGGAGGCCAGCACAAAGGGTCGTTGGACTAGAATCCTAATACCCGATATCAGAAGATGGGTCGAAAGGACTCACGGCGAGGTCGGATATTACCTCACCCAAGCACTATCCAGTCATGGCAGCTTCCGCACATACGTCAGAAGTATAGGAAAAACAGACGACGACGAGTGTGTCTACTGCGGAGAAAAGGACTCTCCCGAACACACCATTTTCTGGTGCCCAAGATGGGCTACTTTTAGAAACGCCTGTGAAGAAAGGCTACAAACGACTATCCAAGTGGAAAACTTGGTCCCTCTGATGCTGGAAGGAGAGGGAAACTGGGAGAAAATAGAGGCCATGATAAGGGACACGCTGAAGGCCAAAGAAGAGGAAGAAAGAGACGAGAGCTGGTGATAAATGAACGTAAAGACCGAAGGCCCCCCTCTGAAGATGATGCGAGAGCGGTACCAGAGGACAGGGTCGAAGAGGGGGAGGGGTTTTAGCCGGTAAAAGTCCGGCACTACCCGACGCGGCAGACCCGGGCGTCGGGTGTCCATGAGGATTTCCCCTCTCCACCCCCCCCCCCAAAAAAAAAAAAAAAAGGCCTGTAGCTAGAAGTAAATTTTTGGAGGTGCTTATTGGATTTCAGGGGGGTGTTCAAATGTTCCCAGCAGATGCCAGAGGCACGCTCTAGCACCCCCTGGGTACAGGCCTGAGACCAGAACCATTCTTAACTTCTCATCCAATGTTTCTTAAACAAACTGGTGAGGAAGCTGCGTTCAAACTGGGGAAATAAGAGCTAGAGAGAAGAGAAGAGTAGTGGGATTCATTATAAAGGCTTTTCTTGCCTATGCAAATACCTTAACGGACTGGAGATCTTTACAGAAGTAGGCCATGTGGTATGGCGCCCATGTCGTTTCGGGACAATTTCATTTACTTCTTCAGGACGGCACTGAAGTAAAAAATATCCACTATCGTTGGCTTTACCTAGCTTTTTGTTTGTATCTAGAAACTCTTGCAATGTTTCACAAATTTCGAATCCAAAATTAATCCTAACTTGTTCGAAGAAACTTACGTTCTTCCCAAAATTCACTAAAAATATTATAACCATTTAGAAATCGTGTGTGGAGGATGGCTAACAGAAGATTTAATGTCCGAGGATATGGAACTTTAACAATAACTTGGTCAAAGATCTCCTACTTCTAGCAACAAACTTAGGGTTAGAATATGGCCAGAGTATATAGGCCTTTAAGCTGCGGTGACCTGGATGCCCCACAAAGAATGAATCTATTAATTAATTCATTTATTGATGGTTTAGGTTAGGTTAGGTCAATATGTGAGTGGGCTTCTGACAGACCCACCACTGCGACCATCAGATCTATTGTGGCTCACTCCTAGTTATAGTTCACCCAACAGATTCAGCTTTTTATGAAGCTGATAATCTTGTTAAATGAGAAACTGTCCAGGTCCTCTGGACCCAGGCGCCCTTTGCCAACCAGTGAGAACCTGGTTCTTTCTGCAGCAGGTCAGGTACACAAAACGTGCTCTGCCGTTTCATCATCCACCAGACACAGACGGCATTATGGTAATTTCTGCCCGTGCTGGATTGTTTTCAATTCAGTCCAGGCAACAATAGCAGCCTTGGCACAGTTTGCAGATATGCCAAGTGCCGGTTCTGGTACTATAAATTTGGTTGCAGCACTTATCGACTCGCCTCTTTTTGTTCTTCCTCTTAGAATTGATATCCAAATTTTCTGAACCTTTACCCCCATGGAATTACCTTCGGGGCTGGATAGAATCTTCAATATATGAAACAAAGATACAAGTGAGAGACGCATTATCCGAAACACCCTGTATATTATGAGCCGAAGACGTAACATAAAATTTGAAAATACTTAAAAATAATCGCGACAAGGAAATAATTTCCCACAATTTGAATCACCCACAAGTCGGAATGTTTAAACTAAAAATATCTGGTTAATATAGGTGAAGAAGAGACGGTAAGTTTACTACTTTCATTTCAAAAAGGACGAAATGTCACACGGGAAAACATATTTTAAAAGTTAATATCAATCCAGATGAATTCAAAAATGATTTTATAATTTCACCTTTTAAAAAGTTACAATTTCAAATGAATTTAAAATGAAGATAACGCAAAAAGTAGGTTGCCAGATATTGCCGTCAGTTTAAGAGGTGGCAACTCAGTTTATTTGGTTAGAGGAGGTATTAAGCTTCATTTTTATTTTTATTTCATTCGATATATATTGAAAATGGGCTGCCAATGAGTTAAATTAAAATTGAATTAGACAACTCAATATACTTTACTACGACTCACTGAGCATTAATTTCGTTATTTCAGAAATGGGCATATAAAACTTGGTCGCCTCTCAGCCTATTAGGATCTACGTGCATAGGTGTGTGAGTGAGCAAAATTGAATTTAAATTTGACGCGTGAAGAACCATAACTTTATCGATGGGATATGTTAATTCAGTTTCCGTACATAAACTGCTTGGGTCAGTATATTTTCCCGGAAATATAAAAATACGAAATACAAACACATTTTTGCAAACCTGGCCTTCATTGTCTTAGTTTTCTTTAAAAAACATTAAAACATAATGAAAAACATTTTTCATACGTGGAAGTACTTACTATACATCATATTTTATATGAGTTATTAAAAAAATAATTAACATATGTAGAAAAATTAACACAATAAATATTTTTTGTTATTTCTACTTATGGAAGCCAGTGGTTAACTCTTACACAAAAATATATACAGTGATACATATCAATATAAATAAGTGTCTTTTTATATGAATTCATATTTTTTTATGAAGAAACATACCCCGTTTCCTCGTTCAAGACAGTAAACCAAGCTGCCTTTTTAATCGCTAGATTGCGTCATCCTATTTTCTGCATATTTAACCACTGGAGATGAAAATAAATCATGACTTTTAAAGCGATTTAAACATTTTTTAAGGTTTTCAAGGTGTAAAACAGACAATTTAAGTCTAAGAATATCTAGATTGATACCCGATGCCAAAAGTAATAACAACAATTTTCCGGATTTTCGCTTTTTTGAGGTTAAGTCACGCCAAAAACAATATTTTCAAAAGTCGGTCCTCGTTACACTTTTAGCTTTTAATTAGCCAAATTTTCAATTAATCGTTTATTTTCGCGGGTTTAAAGACAGCTTTTTTTTTATTTTGAGGTTAAGTTTCATTACTTTGACATCAGGTGTGAATAAATCGATAAACGATTTTATTGTGCATTATCTGAAACATTTTTTTCAAGAAAAAGTCATCGCGAAATCACCTGCTTTTCCTTTGGCTGCAAAAGGAACAGAAGAGGATCTTATCCCTCCATCTAGCTACATGTTCAGAATTATAAAATCTACCATCCCTCTACCGAATTTGATACATTTTGTCTTTTTTTTCGTTTCTGGTTCTTGGTCTATAGATTGCGATGTCCCATAAGTCAATGTTTGCAGGATATTTGAGATTACGCAGCTGACCAAAGACTTTTTATAATCGAATAGTTTCAATTCGGTTCAAATGCTTCGATTTGCTTGACAAACTACCTCTCTTACTTAATTTGGTCACTTACTTCTAGTTACGAGGCATTAGGGTACATTTTCTAAATTGCGTTATAATTACTTACAAATAGAAATTTGGTATTCTCATTTCCATTAGATATTTAGCCATTGTTCTACAAAATATTTAAAAATCTTAAAGAAATAAATTTCTATGCTAAAAGGACCAGGCAATATTTGAGTATTGAATATTTAATTATAGTATATACGATCTCAGTTGAAACAGTTGTTGACAAATCAAACTCGCTTGGCATCTAATCCCGCCCACATTTCTATGTGACAAGCGGAACAAGACCATGTGGACTGTACACGAGGAGTGGTGAATATAAATCTGTACAATGTTTTCGTTTTTATGCTGTCTCAACTGAGATCGTATATACTATACTACAATATATCTCACATATAAAACTGAAAGAAATTAAAAATTGAATCAGTTGCTGGCATTAATGTCACATGTTAGTAAAATAATGCTCTATACTCTGCTTGGAAAATACTTATTATATACTTGCTCGGTAGATACCTCTTAAACAAGCAAGCTTTGCTTTGAGCACATGGTATCAGAAAGCAAATACTGAATTTATGCTGAGTCTGTTCTTTATTATTCACTGATTATGTGAACAAAACTTGCTTTAGTGAAAGTAAGTAACTTTGACAAACGGCTACAAAACAGGACCATTTCCAATCTCACGGAATTAAAATGGGACACAAGAGGATAGTTAGCATGGTAAAAGATCCTCTATTAAACAAGAGCTCATAATTCTGGGTAAATGTAACAGAGTTAAGTCTGTAAAAGCTGATGAACTTGCTAGACAAGGAACAACTAATACATTCTTTGTTCCAAAACTTGTGTTGGGTATTACTAAAAGCTCAGCTAGAGGGGATCTAACGACGTTTTGCGGCTGCCCTTAGGAATTGAAATCGCCCTAATGGGATCTGCTGATGATCTGGCAGTGACCGTCACTGGGAACCGGATGGCGGAGATAGAAGAGAAAGCGAATCAGACCATTAGTAGAATAAGAGTGGTTGCAGGGGGCTAAACTAGAGCTAGCTCCAGAAAAACTGAGTACATCCTAGTCACAAGGAAGAGAACCTCCTTGGCAATTACCGTCAAGGTCAGAAGAGTGGAAGGGAGCCCTGGGAATGGACTGAAATACCTCGGTATCTGGCTAGATCCAAAGCTTACCTCCGGTCTTCATGTCAAGAGGACGGCCGAGAAAGCAGGGAAGACAGTGACAGCATTGGGTAGATTAATGTGTAACATAATGGGTCCAAAAGAAGGCAAAGGGAGGGTATTGTGAAGCGTGGTCATCCTCCTGTATGTGGCTCCAGTATGGGAACATGTGATAACTAGAGTGCAACACTGTACTGCACTCTGGTTCTGTCCGGATACGGGTGCTTCATGGAATACCTCCATAAAATAGACAAAGCTGGCAGAGACAAGTGTATCTAGTGCAGGGAGAGAGATACACCCGAACACACAGTATTAGTGTGCAATTGATGAAGGATGAGTGGGAAAGAGGTGCAGCAGAGTTAGAACAGCCTCTAAAGCAGGAAAGCTAGTCGGAATGATGCTACAATCAGAGCTTAACTGGAGAACTGCTGAGGACCTGATCACATATCATGAAGGCTAAAGAAGACAACAGAGAGGTGTCAGAACTCCCAATCGATCAAGAGAAAGGAGGATGAGGAATTACAAGAAACATCTGAAATAAAGCATGACCCGTGACATGATGGAAAGCAGAAGTAGTTCCAAGTCACCACGGAAACACTGAAGAAGGGAGAGGTTTTAACCATTTGCAATCTCATGGAATTAAAATGGGACACAAGAGGATAGTTAGCATGGTAGAAGATCCTCTATTAAACAAGAGCTCATAATTCTGGGTAAATGTAACAGAGTTAAGTCTGTAAAAGCTGATGAACTTGCTAGACAAGGAACAACTAATACATTCTTTGTCCCAGAACTTGTATTGGGTATTACTAAAAGCTCAGCTAGAGGGGATCTAACGACGTTTTGCGGCTGCCCTTAGGAATTGAAATCGCCCTAATGGGATCTGCTGATGATCTGGCAGTGGCCGTCAATGGGAACCGGATGGTGGAGATAGAGGAGAAAGCGAATCAGACCATTAGTAGAATAAGAGTGGTTGCAGGGGGCTAAACTAGAGCTAGCTCCAGAAAAACTGAGTACATCCTAGTCACAAGGAAGAGAACCTCCTTGGCAATTACCGTCAAGGTCAGAAGAGTGGAAGGGAGCCCTGGAAATGGACTGAAATACCTCGGTATCTGGCTAGATCCAAAGCTTACCTCCGGTCTTCATGTCAAGAGGACGGCCGAGAAAGCAGGAAAGACAGCTACAGCATTGTGTAGATTAATGTGTAACATAATGGGCCCAAAAGACAGCAAAAGGAGGGTACTGTATAGCGTGGTGCATTCCATCCTCCTGTACGTGGCTCCAGTATGGAAACATGCGATGACTAAAGTGCAACTCTGTGCTGCGCTCTGAATATGTAGTGCCTACAGAACTGTCTTACACGAGACAACTCATAGCGGATGTTGGAAAATGGGCAGAGAGAAAACCGGACATGGGTGCTTCATGGAATACCTCCATAGGATAGACAAAGCTGGCAGCAACGAGTCTATCTACTGCAGGGAGACAGATACACGCTAACACTCTAACACACAGTATTCATGTGCAATCGATGGAAGGATGAGAGGGACAGAGGTGCAGCAGAGTTAGAACAGCCTCTAAAGCAGGAAACCTAGTCGGAAAGATGCTACAATCAGAGCTTAACTGGAGAACTGCTGAGGACATCACCACATATCATGAAGGCTAAAGTAAAAGACAGTAATAGGTCCGAACCCCTAATCGAACAAGAGGTTGAAATTACAAGAAGCATGTAAAATAATGAATGGCTTGATGGAAATCCGAAACGGTTCCAGGTCATCGCGGAAATATGAGGAGGGGAGGGGTTTTAGCCAGTAGAAATTCGGCACTACCCCGCGCAAACGGTATGTCTGAAGATTTCCTCTTCCCAGAAAGAAAAAAGCTAGATGGATCAAAGATTGGGTCAGGAAGAAACACAAAAGCCACGGGAGGAATTTCCCAGGAAATGCATGAGCAAACACTCATTTAAGTGCCATGACCAAAACAAACTGAAGAATGGCCCACAAAAAAGAGGATGTAGTATAATTAACTAACCGGATATATCTAACACATTTTTGGCAATGTTGTTTGAGTTTTATATATTTTGATATAGCACATTAAGTATATAAATTAGTTTCTCTCTGATCCCTGTGGCGCACTGGTTTTTCATTAAAATTTTTAAACGTTGCATCACAATGGCGAATAATACATAAAGGGCAATATAAGAAATAGTCGTTTTGAAAATCCCTATTTGATAAATTTGACAAAAATACAAAATACAAATTACAAATGTAGAATCAAAAAATTTACATATTTCTATGAAAATATTACCACCTATCCAATAAGCATATGCCAAACCAGCAATTTTGTACATACAGATTAACAAGAAAATTTAAAATGGTTATTTATCAAAAAGGTTAGGTGCTAGTAATGGACTTACGTGCGGCAGCCATATTTACTTGGTAGAATAATCTGTGGTAGAATATGAGTGCTAAACATTCTTAAGCTCGGACAGAAGTTTCAAAATTGGGATTACTTGACTTATACTGGATCCAATCTAGAAATGCGAATAAAAGTATTAAAAGTGAGGATAAACTTACAAAAACGTAAAATTTGAGGTTATGTTAGTCATATGGTGCTAATACTCTATTATAACAAAACAAAAATTATGAGTGTAGACCGAGCAAATGAAAACCATTCAGGCATGTTAAGAATAGATGATTGTGAGGTAGCAAACAATATGGTTTACCTTGGAGCCCTAGTGAACAACATAGGAAACTGCGAGTATGAGATTTGACGAAGAATACAGCTGGCAAGATAGGCAACTTCCCAGTTGCATGAGCAAATTTTGGTGTGGCAGGAATATCACGAGACTCATAAAGATCAGACTTGCTTTATGCTTCAGTGTTCTCTATTTTTCTTTATGCCTCAGAGACATGGACTGTTAGAGCGGCAGACAGATGGGGTTCTGATGCTTTCGAAATGTGGGTCTGGAGACGTTTGCTATGAGGTCTCTGAACAGCCCATCTTACCAATAGTTCAATTCTTCATGTCTCCTAAAGTGACTCTTCCGCATCGTCTTTTCTCGAATTCTCTCATTTTTTGGGGAAATTAAACCGAGCAAGGACAATATAAAACATTTAATTGTCCACAGAAAACGTAATGGTAAGAGGCAAAGAGGAAGAGACCACCAAAACGTTGGGCCGTTGCCACCAAAGAGCTTCTAGATGAACTGACCCACGAATGAGTTCACGATGAATGGAATAAATTTGATAAAATCTTACCTATTCTCTTTCTGCAAAGACGCTAGGACCCGCCGATTTCTATTCGTGAAGTCACACTGAGTTTATTGTTTTAAATACAACACCCTGTATATTTCCGAAGATTTGAATGGTAGATATAAAAACGTTTTCATAGACCCCACATACACATATTTATTATGGTTTTATTCAGAATTTTCTTGAACCTCCATATACAGACTGTCTATTTTACGAGGGCCACACCAAATATCTCGCTTAATATCTATTGTAGAAGAATAAAGTTTTAGAAACAGTTATCCCATTTTTTGTGAGCTATATTTTAGTAAAAAGAAATTTGAAATCCATAGCCTACTTTATGAGATATATTACAAAAACCTGAAAAATAGGAAAACCACAAACGGTTATAGCTTCCTTATTTGAGGAGATACGAAAAAAGTTAAAGGAATGAAAGTTGACGGCAAAGACAATAAGAATAATAACGTGTAACAAAAAAATCGAAAAATGCAGTTGGCTTTGACATACGCTATTGTGCAAAAATGAAAAATACATATCTCAAAGTAGACGATGACGCCATTAATCCCGTTATTTTTTTTCTCATTCCAACGATATAAAACATGTCACAGAAATTTTAACCGATAGTGTCAATATTTAATATTTTACGAATACCACAATTCATATAATTGAATCGTAACAATCAGCTGTGCCATAATTAGTGAAAAACAATGTATACAGTTATTAATAAATTTGAGAGATTGCCACTGTTGTATGTTGTATGTTGCGTTGTCGAGTTCTAAGACAAATTTTATATCAGTAATTATGGTGTACACCAATAATAACAAATTCGATATGATTAGCATTTATTGTCAGTGCAATTTTGACGCTGAGATGGCAGTCACGGTTTACGGAGATAGATTTCCAGATGCTCCGCAGCCAAATCGAACTATGTTTAGGAAGTTAGTTCAAAATCTAAAAACGCACGGTTCATTTTCAAAAAAAGTAGTAAGGCGAGCGCATGTTGCGGATAATGTAAGAAAAGTGAATAGAGTAATGAATTATGTTAACCAAAACGAGGAAACCTCTTTGAGACAAATTCAGAGAAACTGTCGCATAAAAAAAGACAGTGCAAGAAAAATATTGAAAAAAAACGGATTTCGATGCTACAAAATGAGGAAAGTTCAACATTTAAATGAGGGAGATAAGCCAAGGAGAGTAAGATTTTGTAGATGGTTATTAAATAAGAAAAGGAATGACGCGCTGATATGTAGCAAAATTCTTTGGTCGGACGAATCAAATTTTTCTAATAATGGATTTTTCAATAGAAATATGCATTATAAGTGGACACGAGAAAATACACATTGGTGCAGAGAGACTGCTTTCCAAGAAAGATTTTCTACGAATGTTTGGTTGGGTCTTTTAGGGACTAAAGTAATTGGACCTTATTTTTATGATGGCAAATTAACCGCTCGTAGATACCTTAATTTTCTGAAAAACGAATTTCAAGATTTTCTTTATGAATTAACAGTGGCAGAAAGATTAAATTATTCATATTTTCAACAAGATGGGGCTCCACCTCACACTGCTGTAATATGTACAAATTATTTAAATCAAGTTATGCCAGATAGCTGGATAGGCACCTATGGACCCATTCTATGGCCAGCTCGATCACCCTTGGATTTTTTCGTCTGGGGTTACATTAAAGACAAGGTATTTCAAACTGCCCCTGAAAATATTGAGGACATCAAAACCAGAATTCGAAACGCATGTGAGGCAATTACTCCTGAAATGCTCTAAAATGTAATGCGTGACGTGTCTCGTAGAGCACGTTTATGTGTCAGAATGCATGGTGCACAATTTGAGCATTTGTAGTTAGAAAAATAAATACACACAATTTCTTTTCAATATAGTAGTAGGTAGTACTGTTATACATAGTTTTTCGTTTTTTTCTTTGGATGTTCGTTTTGTACTTGTATTTTTATTTATGAGATATTTATTGGTTTGTATTAAATTGTAATAAATAATTACGGAATTATAATTATTATAAAGTGAATTTTTACTATTATGGCACAGCTGATTGTTACGATTCAATTATATGAATTGCATGTGGTATTCGTAAAATATTAAATATTGACACTATCGGTTAAAATTTCTGTGACATGTTTTATATCGTTGGAATGAGAAAAAAATAACGGAATTAATGGCGTCATGGCCTACTTTGAGATATGTATTTTTCATTTTTACACAATAGCGTATGTCAAAGCCAACTGCATTTTTCGATTTTTTTGTTACACGTTATTATTCTTATTGTCTTTGCCGTCAACTTTCATTCCTTTAACTTTTTTCGTATCTCCTCAAATAAGGAAGCTATAACCGTTTGTGGTTTTCCTATTTTTCAGGTTTTTGTAATATATCTCATAAAGTAGGCTATGGATTTCAAATTTCTTTTTACTGAAATATAGCTCACAAAAAATGGGATAACTGCTTCTAAAACTTCTTCTACAATAGATATTAAGCGAGATATTTGGTGTGGCCCTCGTAAAATAGACAGTCTGTATATATATATATGTCATTATTGGGTTAAGATTAGGAGAAACTGGTTTATATAATACACCATTTGAAAACGTAACATGACGTTTCAACTTAGGGTCCTTGGCATTCATCAGGGAGAGGAGATATTGACTGGCCGCCTGAGTCACCTGATTTAAACCCTCAGATTTCTTTTTGTGGGTGTATTTAAAATCTAAATTGTATTTTAATAGACCAAATCAAAAGATTCAATACTCTGCATGATTTCGCCGAAATTATGTTCAAGGAGAAATTATTGTTTGACTGCACAAATGCTGTCAAGTAAATGGGCGCAACAGCTTGAACATTTGTTATAAAAAGTATGTATGCTAAAGCTTATCTATCACCATTGAGACTAGTTAAGTTATTATTTCAATTTGTGTCTAAGTGCATAGGGGGTTGAAAACATGTTTTTATTTTCCATCCAAATTTGTAGAAATATACAGGGTGTTGTATTTAAAACAACAAAGTTTTTTATTTTAATCATGAACTCACCATACTACTATATACCGGGTGGCATAAAAATATGGGAACAGCAGGATAACTTGAAAGATTAGAATTCTAGAAAGAACTTTAAATACAAAAGTTGTAGGAAATTTCCCTGGCTATCTAGCGGTGACCTTGGATTTGATCTTGACCGTAACATTCAAGGACATTTGAAGGTCAAGTCGATTTTTCAAATGCCCTCCTTTTAACCCCGGAAATGAAACAAGCCGAAAACTTTACGTTCAGAGATGACCTTCGGCACTTACAAAATAATAGTCTAAAAATAACCTTTAGAGGTGAATTTTGTAAGTGACGAAGGTCATACCTAAACGTAAAATTTTCCGCTTCATTTCCGAAGTTAAAAGTAGGGTGTTCCATTTGAAAAAATCGACTTGATCTTCAAATGACCTTGATGGCCGCGGTCAAGGTCAAATGCAAGGTTACCGTCAGAGAGCCAGGAAAATTTTCTGCAACATCCGGTATATATGAATTCAACTTTTAGAGAACATTTGACGTAGTAATAACTAACTTCCAGATATGGGGCCCCATAGAGGACCACAACTGAAAAAACATTAAAACCATAAAATTGGCTACCGCACTCGTGTGAATTAAGATTTAATTTTTGCTTATCACACTTATGGCATTCCGTTTTACTCTCTTGATAGAAAATTTGTTAGGTGTCTTAAATAAAACTCTAAAGCAATTTTCAACACATGACGCGCATTTCGCTAACCGCGTTGGCATCGTCGGGAAGTGAATGCAACTGAAGTACAGTTACGAATATGCCCATATATTTATACAAAAAATCTTCATGATTAAACGAAGAAAACTGTTAAAGCGGACTATTGCTTATTATTGAACCTTTCCAGAGTTTTAGGTAGGGATGATATTGAATTTTAACCATCCCCTGATGATACCAACGTAATTGACGAGACGCGCGTCGATTAGCGTGTATTCGACCATTATGGTGTTTGGGAGAGCTTCTTCAGAAGCAGAGCCCTATCAAAGGTTCCAGCTCCATCCTGGTCTACTTCCAAATACCTTCAGAACAGAAATTTTCTATAACAAGTAAAACAGCTTGCCACACATAGGTATCTAAATATAATGAATAAGGGTATGTATATATTATACTAAACTACCTTTTATATTCCATTTAAAAACTAAATATTCGTAGATTACAAGTGTATACTGTAACATTTGAAATAATTACGGTTTTGTTGATTTTTTTGTGTAAGAGGTTATTGTAACGTGGTTAACATTTCTTCTTAAAAACGTTATTCACCTGAAATATTTCAAATCAGATAACAGTAAAACCTTATCACAAGAGTTGTGCAATGACGGGTTGTAATAAGCACATATGTTCGGCCCCTCGGATCGGCAGGCGGTTTATGGAGAAATGCTTTATCATCTCAGGGATCGAAGTAAACGGCTTGCTAAATTGGCCGAGGATGAAGCAACCGTCCCCGGAATTTTTCTGGATTCTCATATGCATGAAGCCTCTGGCGCTCCTAAAATTGAAAAATAAAACATTATAAATACAAAATGCGGGCGCTATTATAACGATTGCCTAGTGATAACATATTATCCACATATGCTGTAACTGCTGAAACAACCTTTAAAAATGGAGTACCTCAAACTTATTTTTCCAATAAAAGTCATGTATCGCAAGGAGTGCCTCAAGGATCTATCCTTGGCCCCCTTTGTTCATTCTATATATTAACGACTTAAAAGAAAATATCAATACAATACAGATCGTTTATATCAATATGCTGATGATAATTCCTGTGTGGCAACTCAAGAATTTGTGGTGGCTTGTGCAAGTAAACTTTCCATAATTATCAAATATGATTTAATATTGTGGCTCGAATGGATTGAACTTAAATGGAGGTATAACTACCCTTGTTATGTTTTCTCCAACTACTGAAGCAGATTATTCATTTTGTAATAAATTAAATGGTTCTTCAATTACACAAGTAGAAAATGTAAAATTTCATGGCCATGGCATTATGCTAGATAGTAGATTAAACTGGGAATCGTACACTCATACCTTGATATTGAGATTGAATTCGTCTTGTTATGTAATACGATTTATGAGAAACCGTCGATTGTTTAAGAACATTCTGCATATGTACAAAGTGTTATAGAATATGCGATAATATTCTGGGGCTCTTCCGTACACTGGCAGAAAGTATTTATGAATCAAAAACGCATAATTAGATGTATAATGAATGTCTCATGCAGATCTTCATATAAACCTTTCTTTAAAGAATTAGAAATACTTACCATTCCGTCTTTGTGTAAATATAAATTAATGTTATTCATTAAAGAATATAGTAGGTACTGAATTTACAAGAAACAACGATATACAGGGTGTAATTAGTTTCATGTCATTAAAAAAAACTGGTGGTAGGGAACGACAAGACAAACAAGAAAACCTTATATAACATGGGGTCTAAAGCTCATAGTTTTGGAGAAAAAAAATAACACAAATTTCCAAAATACTTAATAACACAGTTTGAGAACTGCTGGCATATTGGGGTAGGATTTATTGCCTCGCATCTTGTCGCACATGATACTCTGACATTTGTGCAAATAAGTATGGCGAGCCTAAGAGATAAGGAGGCCCTGACGGGAGTCATCGAAAAGCATGCTGACAAAGCAGTTAAAAGCGACCGACAGAGGACACCG
Source organism: Stenurella melanura (assembly GCA_963583905.1). Lineage (NCBI taxonomy): Eukaryota > Metazoa > Arthropoda > Insecta > Coleoptera > Cerambycidae > Stenurella > Stenurella melanura. Next base: position 89,211,672 of record OY757318.1, on the reverse strand, counting down.
CCATGTTTTTTGCTTCTTCGTGGCCAAATTATCTTATTATGCATGCTATAGTCTCCCTTGTAATATTCTCAAGTAATAATTTCAGTTTGTGTTCTTACTTGGTAAACAACGTACACACGACGCGACCTACCCGTTCCTTGGTTTTGTCTGTTGCTTTTGTTCTTTTTGAATATTGTACCACTTATGTTAAGATTTATTTTACTGACTTATCGTTCAAGTCGTTAGTACTTGGTTACGTAAGACACTACTTCTCGTTCGTGCTTTTTGTGTTACTTTTTGGATTTTGGACCAAGTTTTTCTTTTTGTTTTCTTTATTGATAACATTAATTCACAGTTTACTGTGGTGTTTTAAAATGCAGATTTTGGACATTATGGGAGATTAAGTACACTTATCCAGAGCTCGCAGATATGCACTTGGTATATGGAGAAAGTGGTGGAAATGCAGTTGGTGCAGAAGAGCTTTATCGTTTAAGGTTCCCTAATCGACGTCATCCTTGTGCTCGTACATTTGTTAGTATTGACCAGCTTCTTCGATAAACAGGTCGTCTTGATGGACATGGAGGAGAATGAGGTCCACAACGCGAAGAAAGGGTAATTGATGCAGACGTTCGAATTTTGGAACTTGTAGATGAGGATCCAACTTTATTTATTTATTATTATTATATGGCAGAGCCATTTTCATTTTACAATTTAATAAATAGGAACATAATTAAAATAGTATGGAATAATGAATAAAACAAGACAAATAAAATTTTTGTAAATACAATAAAATCAATATGATGCTACACGATGTCTTCGACAAGCTTTAATTACTTATACAAGATTTAACTTGGTTTTTAAATGTATATAGTGACGAGCCAAAGAGTTCTATATTTTTATGGAAAGAGTTTGCTGTACGGAATAATCTGCATATGGGCTCATTTTGACCGTAATTTGTAACATGAAAAGGTACTTTAAAGAGTTCTGAATTTCTAGTTCTGCGATCGTTTAAGTTGAAGCTGATCAACTGAAGTAACTCTGGACAGTTTATATTACAATTAATCAATTTATGCAAAAAGCATAAATCGAGTTGCACTCTTCATCTACACTCAAGTGATAGAAGTTTGAGTTCGTGTAAGATATCAATGTAGGAATATTCGCCTATTGGATGACCCATCTTGAATGCACATTGTCTAAGGAATCTAGATTGGACATTCTCAATGGATTGTTTATCGACAACATATGCTGGATTCCATATCACACAGCCATATTCTAGCAGACTCCTTATCAGAGAAGAGTAGAGCAATTTATATATGTCAATAGAAAAAAAGGTAGAGTCCCTATTGATGCAACCTAACACTTTCAGTGCTTGTGCTGTGATATTTGATATATGAGGTTTGAATGTCATCCTTGAATCGAATATTACAACAAGATCTTTTATGGAATTTACCCTGTTTAAAGTAGAATTATTTAGATGGTAGTTGAATATTACAGGATAATTGCCTCTTGTGAAAGAAATCTGATTGCACTTGGCAGGGTTAAGTTTTAATAGATTGATGTCACACCAACGAACTAAATTATCGAGATCACTTTGCAAAAGAGAGGCATCGTAAGAGTTGTCAACGATTCTAAACAGCTTCAAATCATCAGCAAACATTAAATAATTATTGTTAATAAGTTCCTCGCTAATATCATTAACAAATAAATTAAATAATAATGGACCAATATGCGATCCTTGAGGAACGCCGGAAGTAACTTTAATAGAAGATGATACGGCTCCTGAGCATCTGACAAACTGTGTTCGGTTATATAAATAACTATGAATCCATTCAAGCATGCAACCCTCAACACCCAAGGCCTTGAGTTTGGCTATGAGTAATACGTGATCAACACGATCAAATGCCTTCGTGAAGTCAGTGTAAATTGAATCTACTTGTGATCGATGTTCAAAAGCATTGAGAATAAAATGTTCATAAAGAAGTAGATTAGTTGAGGTGCTCTTTTTACGCATAAAATCTTGCTGCTCATTGCTGATAATATGTGCAGTATCCCGTGATATTTTAGTAGTAATCAAGCAATCAAGAAGCTTGGGTATCTCGGATTGAATGCAAATGGCTCGATAGTTCTTGATGTCATCTCTTGGACCAGATTTGTGAATTGGTGATAAAAAACTATTTTTCCAGAACTCAGGGAAAATGCCGGTGTGCAGTGACAAGTTATAGATTTTATTTAAGCACCCACGATATCGCGAACCATGTGGGAGTATCCCATTTTGTGGTATGAAGGACATTGATAGATATGAACTTACATCCCTATCACTATCAACATGTCCAAGCACTAGAACCTCAAGATTTTTCAGACAGAATGCAATTTTGTAGGTGGATTTTAAGAAAATACGCGGCAAATGAGGATTTTTTAAACGTTCTGTGTTTCTGCGATAAGTCGTGTTTTACCAAAAATGGAGTGTTTAATTTTAAAAATATGCTCTACTGGGCAGACGAAAATCCACGTGTAATAATTTGTGGGCAGGAATTTGCGGTAATGAAATAATTGGACCTATACAAAAATGGTGATGTATACTTAAATGTTTTGCAACAAACATGGCCAAATTTGCTGGAAGATGTACCCTTGGCTAAGCGCAGAAGAATGTGATATTTGGCGATATTTGGCGCGATATTTGGCGCGCCAGTCCATTTTACTCTGGCTGTTCGAAATTTTTTGAACAGAAAGTTTCCTCGATGATGGATTGGATGTGGCGAACGAGTACCATGGCCTGCTAGATCGTTCGACTTAAATCCGATGGACTTTTATTTTTGGGGCATTTTAAATCTCTGGTTTACCATGATCCAATTAACACTTTAGAACAATTGCAACAACGTATTTTAATGTGCATAGAAACCATAAAAAATGAACCTAATTTACCAAATGTGTTGAACGGAGTGCGTATATTATAACGCGTATAACTAATTTTTTAAGCTTTTAACACAATGTTACAAATGTTAATAAACCACTTTTAAATTTTATAAATTCTTATAAACGGCAATAAAAGCTACAATAACTTTGTTCCAAATTAAAAAAAACACATGTAAACAAGTCCTATTTAAACCCCTGCAGCCATGCTATGCTTGCGTTGTGCCGAAAGAGAAGGAATTATTTAAATTTTCATAATTAGTGGTATAAAAAGTTCGGTACAAGTAATCCCATCAAAGTGAGGCACTTCTTCTGGTGGGAACACAAGTCTACAGTTACAGTTTTTTATTATTTCTAATATTCGGAACTATAACATCCATTGACCCTGAAAAACAGTGGTTCTCAAATGTTTCCTAAACCTAGGTCAGTTTTTTTCAAAGTGCCCCTAGAGAACAAAGTCATACAGGTTTTTTTTTTGTCTAGTCGGTCCCTATTACCAGTTTTTTTTAATGACATGAAACTTATTACACCCTGTATATCGAGCTATGATAACAAGGAACGGGCCTGATCTCAGAGTACCAGTGCATCATCATAGCTTTTATGAAAAAGCCCATGCTGTAATGTTATAACGGCCTAAAATGCCTTGACAGGAGAATTAAAATCTATAAATAATATCCACTTTTTTAAAAAACAATTAAAATACTTACAAGAAAATACATTTTATTCATTCCATGATTTTTTAAATGCACAAGAACAAATAATTTTATTAATCAATTGTATTTGTTAAATTATAGTATGTTCTATTATTTTACCTTTAGGTTTTTTACCTCGTTAAAGTTGTTCTCTTTCTATATTTTACAAATTTTAATTGTCTCTATCTTATCTTACTTTATTTTAATGTAGTAATATTTTAATCAATTCTCGACAATGCTAATGTCTTCTTTTCTTTCTAAGATCTATAGCAATGAAGTTTATTATTATTATTATGTGTACCACAGGGGCCTATATTGGAGCCCCTACTATTTTCAGATTTTTAAATTATTTAGCAGAACTCATTTCTCTTAATAACTTTTGTTTGTTGATAATATCACAAAATCATTGGCCGTATGCCGTACAAAGATTTATTTTGAGTTGATAGTAAAGTAGGTTTTTCTTATAAAAATCTTCCTAGAGATTTGTTGACGCCAAATAAAAATGAAGATCCTTTGTTTCATATGCTGGAAATATCGCCAGGGAAAAATGAAAATATACAAGAACGAGAGATAGATAAGAATAATGACATAGAAATTGAACATCTGTGGGAAGGATTGAAAGACAATGTAAATGTGAAGGTATTTAGACATTTCTCTAACATGTTTCGTGAATGGAGATAAATGTTTGTTATATCGGATTGAAACGTCAATAATTGCAGATGACAGAAGTATTGCAAGTCAGTGCATATGTAGAAATTATGCAATTTTAGGCGGAGATTGCATCGCTCGGAGGGGATGTACAGCAGTCGTTCCCTTGTCTATTAAATGTTAGACAAGTAAAAATATCCCTACTCTTCTTACGAGATGAGTTTCGGTAAAATTTCCAGGTTGGGGATAGCTCTGCTCCTGTGTCGGTGATTGGCCTTAGTAAGACATAAGCTGACGTTAAAAGTGAATAAAAAAAAGTAGGATTTAATGAACAATATCTAACTATAGTTAATGCTCCTCAATTCTTTTGCCTAGACGCCTTTGATCAAAGAATGGGATAAGTTCTTTGATCGGAGAGCAGTGCAGTCCTCAAAAAAGAACAGATTGTCTATTAGATGCGCATGTTTCAAGAAGAGAGTGCCTTACAATTCAAGATCGTCATTATTGGGAATGATAATATATTATATAACTACGGTTATTAGCATTGTTTGGTTGCAATAATTCATGGTACGCTGACTTTCCATCCAAGTTGTTTCAATCCACTCATTCATCTTGCAAGAGGGAAGAAAGGTAAATAATACCGTATACGAGCAGTACAGTGTTATTTACCCAGTCTATGCTGACTAAGCTAGAAATGGTAGTATACAGGTGGTGTAATATTCACCACATAGGATAGGAATTTCTGCTGGAGATGAAATGAGCTCTAAATGTATCGGCTGTATAAAGTAAACTTCATATTTCTAAGTCAGATAAAAAATTTCAAAGCTTTGCCGCCTATTACTACTAGGATAGAGCGGGGCATGGATTAAAATAAGAAATTAAGGGAAATTCGCCAGTATCAGTTATAATTTCTAATAAATTACAACTCCTAAAATATTTTACGATCTAACGGTCTCTACTGTTTACTTAATTTTTTACACACATACATAATGCTGTAAAAGGGCAAGCAGAACATCACAGGTATTAAGCAGAAACGCACCACAGTCTTCCGCGATATTTCGAACGAGTTTTGTTATATTTAGAATATATATAGGTTATGTGCTTCATACAATAATACAGTGTGTGGTTCAGTGTTTACATTTTATTTTGATTGTGAGTGCCTAGAATGTATAATACTTTTAACAGATAAGTGAAATTGCTCTTAGTTTAAGCGTATTTTATGTAGTTGTGTAAAAATATTCTGGCGGGTGGTGAAATATTCGAGTGTTTTCCGTTTTTTAGTGGCTGTGGTAAAATAATATTGTGATAATGTTCAGGCCTTGGGAAGATCCTCAACCTAGCACCAGCAGAGAATTTAACGAAGATATGAGAAATGATAATGGCTCGCAAATTACAGAGAAAAGTTCTAGACAATATTTATGCGAACATACTAAAAAAGTAGTTTTAAACGTTTATAAAAATTTAAAAGAAAGATAAGGTGAAAAAGGAGCCGTGGAAAAAACGGCCTACTTAACAGAAATTTCAGAACGGTCTATCTATAGAATAATTAAGGATGTGGTACCTAATCGAAAAGTTAGATCGGATAAAGGAGCAGCACAAGCATTAGATTCGTCTATGGTGAAATTGTTAAGAAATTTAATTTATAGCAAGTATATGGAACATGAGGTACCAACGGTGGAATCAATACATATGGAAGTGAAAACAAATGGTGCAGTGTCAGTTAGTCAAGCAACACTTCGGCGCTGGATAATAAAGATAGGATTTAGGTTCAAGATTATTAATAAAAGGGCAGGTATTATGGAAAGCTTCAGAATTTTGCAGTGGTGTAATGAATATTTGGAAAATATAAAAAAAATTCGAAATGAACAACGACCTATTTATTATTAGATGAAACTTGGTATGATATCCATGATACAGTGAAAAAAGGCTGGATAGATGGTTCAAAGAAACGTAAAGTTGATATGCCTGCAAATAAAGGAACCAGATTTGTAATTGTACATTGTGGATCAGAAATTGGATGGGTGCATAATGGTTTCAAATCAAGTGGAAAAAAATGGAAGAATCAAACGTTGACTATCACCAAAACATGACTGCGGATATTTTTGAAGCATGGTTTCAGATTTCATTGCTACCAACTATAGAAGAAAACAGCGTAATTGTTTTAGACAATGCTTCGTATCATTCGCGACAAATTTAGAAAATACCAAATACGGAAACAAAGAAAAAAGATTTTCAAGAATGTCTCTGAAAACATAATTTGGAATTTGAAGAAAATTTTAGGAAGAAAGATCTTTTGGAAATTGTTAAGAAGCAAAACTTCCCAAAACAATATGTGATTGATAGCATGGTTAAAGCTCAAGGACATACAGTTTTACGGTTACCCCCATATTTTTGCATTTTTAACCCGATAAAACTAATATGGAGTCAGCTGAAAAGAAATATTCGCAAAAATAACACCTTCCCCAAATTTCATGCCAAAGTAGTCGACCTTATTAAAGCTAAAGTGGGAGAAATAACACCAAGTAATTGGAAAAAGTGTATTCAGCATGTCATTAAAATTAAAGATAAATTTATTAAGTTAGAAAAAAGCATCAGCCCTAATCAAGACCGTTTAATAATATCTGTAGATTCAGATACCGACGATGATACTGATTTAGAAAGTGGTTGTGAAGTGTTGAGTGAGTGTAGTGATTAGAGTTTTAAATAAAATATTACATGTGATTTGATTTAGTGTACATTGTGAATTTATCGTTTCATTAGTGTTTTACATACGCGCAAATGCAATATAACGTGATTTTTATTTATAATATTATATGTATACATATTTTATTTGATAATTATTTATTTGTCTCTTTTTCAGAACTGAATTTATTTATTTTATAGTTATTTATTTGCTGTCCAGAATTGAATTTATTTATTTCAATAATTTGTTTGTTTTCTTGAATTTCAATTATTTATTTAATCTGGCTTAATTAAATTACGGGTTATTGACATAAATTCAATATTTTTTTTATTTAATGAATTTAAAAATTTACTTTATGTGACCTATTTTAATAATATCGATAACCTTAACTCCGAACCCACATTTTTTGGCAAGGAATTGCTCGTACCTCCTCGTGGTCCTTGCTGGGCAACAATAATAATTCGATAGGTATATTAAATTATTATTGGCGAAACTGAGGAACAAAAGAATATTTGGAATAATTTTAAATTTAGACTAATAAAATTCATCAATGCTCCACCAATATATAAAATATTATTCCTATCTTAACACAAGCAAAACAGAATAATTTTTTTAAATTTATCATTATCACTGTAACAAAGAACTATTTATTTATCAACCATACATTAAATTAATTAGATTGTAACTCACGGCACAATAATTTTAAGTACGGTCCTGAGCCGCAATAAATTACGTCGGCTTTGACACTTTTATGGCCGAGTTTTATGGCTTTCTTTTGGGTTTCTCGCGCCGTGTTCACTCCTTTGTCGGGAATTTTTTATTTGACTTAGAAATATGAAGTTCACTTTATAACTTCTCAATTAAAAAAATAAATTTGGTATATTCCTTCTACAACTAACTTACTTCAAGGATAGTGAGTAGTCATGCTTGATAGATTCACTGTTTCTCACTAAAAAACTTCCTTCTCTTAGTACCCTCAGTACATTCTCGGCTTCCATTCTGCTAATTGATCCATGAAACCACCTGGAAATAAAGGTATTTTATTTTCGGCATCAGCGTACTTGACTGAATGCAATAAAACATTTGTTAAAATATAAATAAGTGCATATAAGCAACTGTTCGGGCAAACCATGAACAATTACTACACAGATGTTTAAATGAGACATTCTAAGCTTTAAAAATAGTCACACTGACAAGATGTAAACATTAAAACACAGTTGTGTGAATGTTTTAAAGTTTGATATAGCTCTTATTTTTGGTAAGTGTTTTTGTATGAATTGTTTTGGATCTTACTGAACAGGATTTTTTTTATAGGGGCTGGCTGTCACGGTTGTCTTCCGAGGGCACTGCAGCCATGTAGGCATATTGTGCCACTTCCCAGTCTTATCTATATCGTGCCGGTCACTCCCTCTAGACCTTTGTTAACTATAGTTCTATGACCGGCCCGTGCGAGTCTAAGTGAATTTCCTCGCAACTGTTTCGGCACCGATGTATCTCGATGGTCCGCTCACACATTGAAAGGGTAACCGCTCCGGCCGTTGCTTAACTTCAGCGAGTCTGTCTAGGTCGGGCTTATAGAGGAGCGAATTCGAGACTCTATCGTGCCGTTTTTTTTTTCTGGCGTAGAACCAGGTCAAACATGGTAGGTTTTGTTAAGCATGTCACTGGGCATATGAAATCGTATTTCACGACATTTTTTCGTGGTCTAGACCTCTTTAATTTAAGAAAAAGGGAAAATATTGTATTTTAAATAAAATGTGTTTTTTTTTTTGTTTCCACCGGCATATCTTCAAAACTAATGTTGCTATCGACGTTGTTTTTTTTTTCAATTAAAGTACACACAATAAAAATTAGGAAAACTAGATATTTGAATTTTACGTATTACAATTTTCACCAATCGATAAACTTTTTTATTTTTGAAAATTTTTATACACATACAGTGAAGCAAATGTAGCCCAAACATTAGAAAAGTTTTCTATATAATTATTTTTTTCCCAATGTGTATCGTTTGACAACAGCGATTTTTTTTTAAAGCGCGCTAAATTAGTCATATGTATTATTGCGGCACACAATCTAGGTACGTACACCGCGTATGGAAGGTACGATAAGATGCGTCTAACTAATATACTATTCAAATGTATTGACCCCTCACCTTAACCGCGAATATCTCAAAAACGGAGGAACGGCAAAAATTGAAAAAATTATGTGTCTATTGTAAATCATTCACTGAAATTTGTATAATGTACATTGGACAGTTTTGAAGTGCTGCTAAGTTATATTGAAAAATGTCCTACTTTTTAAGGATATTTTGACAATACCAGTTTTAAATCCATTATATATTTGAAAATATGCCTACTATATAAATAATATTATAGATGCCGATAAGGCATGGTATTTTTTGTACGAGGAAATGTTTTCATAATTTTTTATTCTAAAATTTTGCAGTTATTCTAAAAAACGTGACATCATGTTTATACGGTTATTTATCAAGGTATTTCCAAAAATTTTGATAAAATAGTTAATTATGTAAAATGTAAGCATTTTCAGAAATAAGAATTGGTATGTATCAAATATTAATTTAGTTATCAAGTGCAATAGATAATATTATTGCTCGCGTTCTGCAATATTATCTATTGCACTTGATAACTAAATTAATATTTGATATATACCAAGTCTTGTTTCTGAAAATCCTTACATTTTATATGATTAACTATTTCATTAAAAATCTTTTAAATACCTTGATAAATAGCCGAATAAACATGAGTTTTTGACAATAACTGCCAAATTTTAGAATAAAAAATTATGAAAGAATTTCTTCGTACAAAAAATGCCGTGCTTTATCGGCATCTAAAATATTATTCATACAGTAGGCATATTTTATTACAAGATAATGAATTTAAAACTGGTGTGGTCAAAATTTCCTTAAAAAGTAGGGCATTTTTCAATATAACTTAGGTAGTAGAACCTCAAAACCGTCCAATGTACATTATTCAAACTTCAGTGAATAATTGCATAATGAACACATATTTTTTCAAATTTTCTCTGATCCGCCATTTTTGAGATATTCGCGGTTAAAATGAGGGGTCAATACATTTGAATCGTATATTAGTAGTTTGCGGGATTTAGAGTATACGTATAAATACTTTTAAATAAATGCGATGCTGTATAATATTCGCAATTTAGTTTTCTAAAATAATGGAGTGCATTATTTGTAAGAAAATTGGGCGGGATTATGGCAAATCTATGGTACCAAGACCTAGGATACAAGGTTTGTTGTCACTAATATCTAGTGCTGAAAAAGGACGACATCGCGGAAATATTGTGTCAGAAAAGATAATATTTTAAATGACGAAATTTAACTAAAATATTATATAGACTGTCGTATACCTAGGTAGACATGTTTTGAAAACATGAACGTTTTTTGCAATCATACAGTGCCGCCGCGCCGCGCCGATTTGCAACAGATGCTGCACAGTACTTAATCGAATACGAAATATTAATAATAGATGGAGGATTTAAATTAACAGAAAAAGTAGTTTCACTATATAAACGTCATTCAGAAATGACCAAAAATCTATTTAGCAAACAGGAAGTTACCAGGATGGTTTTGCATGCAATGTACGAAACTAAATTTAGCAAACAAATATTGATGAAGTCAGTTGATATAGATGTATTAATTTTACTTACTCTGACTTAAATGGAACTAATTTATTTATGCAACTTGGACACGGCACTAGCAGACAATTTTTGTCAATATAGAAGGTAGTGCAAAGTTTATGAACTACAGTTTGTTCTTGTCTTCATTGTTTTACTGGTTGCGACACCACTAATGGTTTTTTTTAAATATTTAAAAAATCTGCGTTTGATGTTCTCAAAGAATATTGTTGTTTTTCTTCTTTACAAAATTGATTCTAGTACTGTACAAAAACAAAAACAAACAAATTCAGATATTAAACGACCTAAGGATCAAATTAGCAACAACAACAAATGAAGCTTCCTTCAACTGAAGGCACCTTTTACCACCCCTTCTTTTAAGGTAAACATATATATATTTAAATAATAGATTTCCTATCTAATACATTTAGTTAACTATTGCAGTTTTATGTATCAACTTAGAATATCGTACAGAAGCAATATGCCAACTACACTTATAAATGCACATGGTTCAGGGCGGAATTTAAGTGACGATGTTTGGACAATATTTTCATTAAGTATTTATTGTTCAGATAAAAATTGTGAAAATCGAAAATATGATTGTGTTAAAGAAGGCCTAAAATGTTGTAACGAGTGTAAATGTCGTACTTGAAATACTGTTATTTAAAGGTTTCGATGAATGTACAGACGAACTAGAATGCTTTTAACGCAGAGCTTACGTAACTAAATACTCATTTGTCAATAGAAAAATAGTTGCAAAAAAATAAAGTTGTTTTATTCCTGCGTCTTGGTTTAATTCAATCAAAAATGTGTAATAACCTACTTATTAGGTAGGTACTTACTTTATAACAATGATTTATATTTACCTGCTTTTAAATATTTTTTTTCTTAAAACAACAAAAGGTAGGTTTATACCTTAGGTTCGTACCTATTTTGGAGCTGTTAATAAAAGCCCGATTAGTACACATGAACCCAGCAACCGTAGTCCGCAGGCGGTAAGCAGTATAATGAGAGCCGGGCGCGCAAGAATATGTTTTAGCCCGTTTTTAAAAAATCGCTGACTACATACTACAAAAATTATGATTCTAAAAACTTTTTTCATATATTGGCTTCAATTTGTTTACAGCATGTATATACATATTTTCATAAATAAAAATTTTTCTCGATTGCTGAAAAATATACATTCACGAAAATAACAACTTTAAGTTTGCTATTATTTTAACAATTAAAAAAAACATATTTTATAATCACATTGTACATAGTTAGAAGCGCTATTGTGTCTATTTCAATTTAAAAAAAAATCAGTTCTATAGCACATTTATTTTTAAAGATATAACGGTGGGGACGTTAAAAAACATGTTTCATGGAAAAATCATTTTTTTACAGTTTTTTCGAAATAAAAAAGTTCCTGACCACCAGAAAATGTCGTGAAAAGTGGTTTCATGTACACGATCACCTAATTAAAGAATCGAACCAAGTCTGGTGGTTTGGTTCTACGCCAGTTTTTTTTTCTCGGAAACTAAGCGTCTTTGCTTCCCAATTTTACTCGTTATTAATACCTACCTGACCGCTCGCCTTACTGAACAGGATAGTATTAATTAAAATAAACATTATTGTGATAGTCATTCTGTACGTAATGTACATATTTTCTTTTTTAATTTAATGCTGATAGTGGCATGTAGCGAGCAAAGTAGTTGTTTAGAAAGTTATGTGTTTCTATACTTAAAAAAAGCTAACTTACCCCTGTTTCTCCAGTGGTAAATGTGTATCAATGGTGTCAGTACTGGTTGAAGCATCTCCCATTAGCGGATTCAGGTTTAGTCCCAGTGTAAGTGATAATCCCAAATTTGGATGCTGTCTCATTCCAATTTCACCCAAATTCAGTGTGAGTTTTGGTCGACACATCACTAAAAGCAATAAAATTGGTTAAATCGCAAATCGCAGTTTCTTAATTACAAAGTAGTACAGGCAATGAAGGCAAAATGTTGTAAAAATCTCGCAAAAATTAATAAAAGAATCATATCTGGGACTTAAGTAGTTAATAGCCTGTAGAATGGAATGATGCATTCTTTGCACTTCCAAGTTCCGGGAGAATTTTAAAAAATTTGGAAAAACCTTTTGATTTTCGGCTTTTTTGCTCTAATGGCTAAAATAATGCAAATACAGAAAAAAGTTTTCGACAAAATTTGTAGCTCGTCTCTTTCTCCACAAAATAGCTCTTTACAAATTTTTGTCTCAAGCCGTTTAGGAGATAAATCCAGTTTTTCACTTATAGTTTTGAGCCGCTCCGAAATGCGCGGAAAATGAATATTCTCTGGGAGTTTCGTACGACCGGACATATCGATCGATAATTATTACTATTCAGAGCCGCTAAAAAAATGAAAACAACGTAAAATGTAGAGAAAAGTCTCAGCTTTAATGTGGAACTAATCACAAAATTCATGAAATTCATTCATTTTTATCATAGAGAAAAAAGTGTTAGAAGATGGTAGTAAACTTTATACAGTTGATTTATTCACATCTTTGAGTTTTATACATAGTGCCTATTTCTCCCGTAACAATGGGTGCTTTTTCATTGCATGGATTCGATTCCACGCACTTTAATCTACACTGCTGGCCACTCGAACTTACACATAGAGACTTTTAGGCAAAATTTAAAGTTCAATATTTTCAAGAGGAATGCAAATTTTTGAACGCGGCTTGCAAATTTTAAGAGCTAGTTTTTTTCGGATTAAGCATGACGTATATTTATCGTAGGACCCCATAAGTTTATTATATACGGGGTGATCAATGAAGTCATGCAAAAAATCAAAAAGTTTGTATGAGTGAAATTTCCGCAAAAAATTTTTTTGGTCGTTGCAATATGGTTCCTTACTAAGGTAACATCAATATCTCTAGACGGTTTTGTCAGTTTTTGGATTAAGGCCCTTAGGCCTTGTACACACTACTCAACATAAAATGTAGATACCGAAATCTTTAAAATGCTATAACTTGGCATTGGATTGACGGTTCTTGATGATTTTTGCGGATTTGGAATCCTTATTTCACGTAGATTTTCTATGGTCTAAGCATTTTATTTGAGGGTTGAAATTTACACATTATACCGGGTCGATAATAAACAAAAACGTAGCGACAAGAACAAGTTTATTACATTAAATTCTACAATATACAACATTGCTTAACGACGACCAAAAGTCAATTCTAAAAAAATTTATAATTCTAATTCTGGTAATTTTTAATAACTGAAAAAAAAATTAACTAAAAAATTAAAAATTAATTTAATTTAAACTTAAATTAAAATTAAATTAAAATTACCTAATTAAAATTAGGTACATTAATTAAAAAAAAAAGAGAAGCTAATATTTTGTTGGTCCTCCTGCTCGGAATATTACTTCCCGACATCGATTTGGTAGAGTATCCACAAGATTATTTATAAAATCTTGTGGAATATTCTCCCATTCTTCACGAATGGCCTCACTGAGCGTTTTTAAGGTTTCAGGGGGTACATCAAGAGATCTTACTTTAAGTTTTAAATAAGACCAAACGTGTTCGATGACATTAAGATCCGTAGACTTTGCAGGCCAGTCCATCCTATTGATGTTTTGTGCCTGCAAAAACTCTGTGATCCTTCGCGCTATATGAGGTCGAGCGTTGTCATCCACCAATAGAATTTCTGGGCCGTAATGTCGAGCAAAAGGAACAACAATAGGTTCCAAAATTTCCTCCTGATAAACAGTAGCATTAATGGTTTGGTTGGTAATGAATAGCTCGGTTTTACCATTTCTTATGATACCTCCCCACACTGTAACACCTCCGCCACCAAATGCTTCTTGAGGGGCCATATTTTCCTCCAAATATCGCTGATTTGGCCTTCTCCAAACTAACATTCGGCCATCGGAGTGAAACAAATTAAATCTTGTTTCGTCAGTAAATAAACAATGGCTCCACTCTGCATTACTCCAATTCGCATGCCGATTTGCCCATGCCCGCCTATTCGCTCTATGGCGTTGTAATAACCGCACACATTTTGCTCTGTGACGGGCTCTATAATTTAAAATGTTTGGCATTATGCTATGTTTAAAAAAAAAATCTCACCTCAAGTTGTTTTTATTTAACACCCCAGTTTGTTGTCTTAAAAAGTCATTTAGTTTTCTAGAGTTCTTTGTTCTATTCCGCATAGTTTCTCTCATTAAAATTCTTTCGGTTCTTTGGTTTATTTTTTTTGTATGTCCACCCCCATGCCCATAATTATGATCACCAGTAGTTTCGACGCGGCGGTTCAAATTATAAATTGTCTTTCGGCTGACATTGTAAATGTGCGCAACTTGCTGTTTTGACATTCCTTCGTTGAGAAGTCGAATGCAATTTTCCCTTTCTGCCGTGGTTAAACGCCTCATATTAATTAAATTTTACAAAATTATAACATTGAAATATGTCAGATTATTTCTAAAATAATGTAAACAGTTTTTAATTCCATAGCAACAAATTTGTTTTTCCAATGCCTACTTTGAAATTGACGCGTCGCGTAGAAATTACACCCGATCATAATTATGGGCATGGGGGTGGACAAAGAACTCTGTAAAACTGAATGATTCTTTGAGACAACAAACTGGGGTGTGAGTTTCGGACAGAACAGTGAGAAGAACATTAAATAAAAACAACTTGAGGTGAGAATTTATTTTTACAAAAACTTAAATAATGCCAAACTTTAGAGCGCATCGTACCCTACGTTTTTGTTTATTATCGACCCGGTATAATGTGTAAATTTCAACCCTCAAATAAAATGCTTAGACCATAGAAAATCTACGTGAAATAAGGATTCCAAATCCGCAAAAATCATCAAGAACCGTCAATCAATGTCAAGTTATAGCATTTTAAAGATTTCGGTATCCAAATTTTATGTTGAGTAGTGTGTACAAGGCCTAAGGGCCTTAATCCAAAAACTGACAAAACCGTCTAGAGATATTGATGTTACCTTAGTAAGGAACCATATTGCAACGACCAAAAAAATTATTTGCGGAAATTTCACTCATACAAACTTTTGGATTTTTTGCATGACTTCATTGATCACCCCGTATATAATAAACTTATGGTCCTACGATAAATATACGTCATGCAGCTTAATCCGAAAAAAACTAGCTCTTAAAATTTGCAAGCCGCGTTCAAAAATTTGCATTCCTGTTGAAAATATTGAACTTTAAATTTGCCTAAAAGTCTCTATGTGTAAGTTCGAGTGGCCAGCAGTTTACATTTCGTGAAAATTTCATTGAAGAATGTTAAGAAACAAATAAGTTGTATATGTTTTACTGTACAATTGTGCATTTTCTGAACGTGTATGAATAATGTAGACAAATTCAAAAAGTACTGCGCGCATTTAAAAAACTCTAAAGTCATTCGAAAGAATATGTTCTATTGTACTTATAATCCAAAAATTAAGACTGTGCTATTATTATTGCTTAAGATATAGCGAATTGAATTCCAAAATTTGGAGGTGATTGATCGATGGGAAATATACCCTCTACTTTGATCGCAAGGCATATTTTTCCAACAAAAGTAATTGCAATAAAATGTTAATTGGATTAATATATCATTATATAAGAATATACAAGCAAAATGAATTATCATTCTAACGACTCCAGGCAAAGATATGAATAAATCTGTGAATCAACTGTACAAAGTTCACTAAGCCATCTTCTGACACTTTCTCTCTTTGATAAATTTTTTTATGAACTTTGTGATTAGTTCCACATTAAATCTGAGACTTTTCTCTACATTTTATGTTATTTTCTTTTTTTTTAGGGGCTCTGAATAGTAAGAATTATCGATCGATGAGCCCGGTCGTACGAAACTCGTGGAGAATTCTTATTTTTCGCGCAATTCGAAGCGGCTTAAAACTGTAAGTGGAAAACTCGATTTATCTTCTAAACGGCTTAAGCAAAACAAAAATTTGTAAAGAACTTTTTTGTAGAGAAAAAGACGAGCTACAACTTTTGTTGGAAAGATCTTTCTCTATTTTCATTATTTTGACCGCTAGAGCAAAAAAAACGAAAATCAAGAAGTGTTTCCAAATTTTTTTGAATTTTCCCGGAACTTGGAAGTGCAAAGAATGCATCATCTCATTCTCCAGGATATTACCTACTTAAATCCCAGAGATGATCCTTTTATTAATTTTTGTTACCCTAAATTGTTAATTTGCCTGTACTAAAGGGAGTTTTAGAACATTTATTTTTGAAATAACTCACTAATATTAGAGAGAGGAGTATGGGCTGTTGCTTCAAATTACCGGTTGTAGAGCGAAATTTCCTTATACTCCAAGCGAGTCGGTTTATTGAATACAGCTAAAATAGCTACTTAGAGTATTAACTGAATTATAAAAAAAAACGAGATTTTGAAAGAAAATTTTCTTTCACTTCGCAGGGTTAATACAGGGTGTCCCGAATTACAGAGGCCAAACTTCACTAAGTAATACAACTTTTCAAAATAAGAAAAAAGTTCCTATAAACATGGGTCGGGAAGTGATTAGTTCTCGAAATACAGGGTGTTCAAGTAATTCTCCTGAAAATGTTCTTTTATGAATATTTTCGAAACGTCTAAAGATAAACAAATGATAATTTACATAGGAATTTAACTTTTTATGCTTTTTAAGAAGAAAACAATGATAGCATTGATTAAGTAGTAATAGATAATTATTCCCGTAATTATTGGAGAGTGGCGGTACCTATCGATGAATGTCCGAAGCAACGTAATCCCATAATAATGTGGCACTCGGCAGAACAGTTCAATTTCGTTCTGCTCTACCGCTAACGTCTTAGCGCCGACCTCGGGTAAGCCCCGCCTACCGTAGTACGCGATATTACGTTGTTGCCACGTCTTGCTACCATTGATAATTCAATAATTATCAATACTTTCACTAATCTTTGAAAACGTCCAGTGGACGCTCATCACAGAGAGGAAGAGAGTGACGTGTCTGTCTTCTTAGCGTCAAGTGATCATTGTTCAGCGATTTTCACAAATAAATGTACCTACAAACGGTTTATAAAACTTGTACTTGCTGCTTATATTTATGATAATTTCTTAAAGTAATCAATTTAACAACAAAAATAGACTTGATGCTTACATGTATTTTAGTTAATTTCGTCAATATTTTTGATTTTCTGCTAAAGGAATTATATTGACATTGAGCAATTTTTACATCTAGGTACATCAAATATTAACAAATAACCAAATAAGTCCAATGTATTTTAAGTTTCATTACTAAAAACAAAACAACCTACTTACATTAAATCAATACAATTAGGGAGTAAGCGTGATAATCATATTGGTTCTGTATTGATTAATGGTAAGTATATATATATATTTAAAACGTATTTTTCATCAATTTCTGTGTATAAATTTAAACATGTAAATAGGTACATAGGGTATATACAATCAGAAGATGGCATATGTCAAAACATATTTATATTTACAGTAAAAAGCTGCCTTTGAGTAAAATAATTTTCAAGTGATTATAAATTAGGTCGATCGAATATTTTCATCTAGTTACTTACTACATGAAACTATTTTTTTGTTCTTTTACAGAATTAAGTGTAGTGGAATCGATAGAGGTTTTCACTTCGGAAAAATTCCGGGAAGCGGTAACTTTTGAGAAAACATCTCTGAACATGTCAGGGACAACATAAAAGTTACCAACAATAATCCTTGACCTCATTGGTTAAACAAATTAGTTGCCAAATTATTTTTTGTCAAAAATCTCTTAAAATATTTTTTTCTTAAAAAAAACTAATAGCGCCATTCGAAAGTATGAAGTTCGAAGTTCTTCCTACGATCAAAAATTTAGGCTCCACATTATTTTCTTTAACGCACGACGCGGCGACACGACAGTATACGCCCGCGTAGCGTGGGCAGCCTCAGACGCGCTACACTAAATTTATTGTAACTTTTGAACTTAGGTTCAACAAAGCTTACATCAAAGAAAAAACATTATTGGATTATTATATTTTCAAATATTAAAATTAATGTAGGCATCTAGGAATAGTATATCATAAAAGCGTAGAAGGGCCACAATAAATTTTATATTTTATTTTCTTAAATTCCGACTTCAAACTCGGAATTTTGTTAAATTCCGAGTTTGAAGTCGGAATTTAGTTATATTCCGACTTTGAACTAAGAATATTGTTAAATATACACCTCGGGAGAGACCGCCATTTTTCCCTCGATGTATTTGTTGCCCTCGATCAGGCTTCGCCCTCGGGCCTCAAATTACACCTCAGGAAAAATAAGACGTTTCTCTCCCTTAGTGTATAATGTACTATTATATATATTCATTGTTTTGTTAACTGCTCCTAGTACCCATACAGCACAAGGACATCCTCAGAACATACTGGGGACAACTTTTCAGGACATATGGGATATCCTGGGAAGATCCCATCATCGTCCGTAGGATATCCAAATGGGACAGTTCGGGCTTTGCTGATGACGTCCTCAGGACATCAGTACGGGTGTGTACAGGACATTATCAGCTTTTATATGGGTCATGCCTGGGCTTTACTATGAACAACCTGAAGACATTGATTGGATTTTCTATAGGAAATCTTTAGTTCTTTTCCACTTTATTGGATATTTCTAAAGACAGCAAAAAATATATATTATTTTATAATATAGTAGATCATTACTTTTAAACTGAGCCAATAAGCAAAGACAAACGAATACAAGTTTATATAATGGCAGAGGTAAAATGACTAATAAAAATGTGATACATATATCCAATGAAATAGGTCGACATATCAAAACTTTGAGGTAAATACTTGAATTTTTTATGTAAGTTACTTTGAAGTATTTGAACACGATTAATGAAAGGAATTTTTTTTTCAATCCCGAGAAGGGGTGAAAAAAAATATAACAAAGTGTTTTTTCAAAATTATTCAAAACGTGTAAAAGCTAGTAAAAAAGTTTCAAATAAATATTGTAAAAGCATGAAATATTACATAAAAATGATCCCTTGCCTTTTTTTGGTATTATTAAAATCAATAGAGTTTAGGGTGGTTTGAAGTTATAAGGGATATGTACAACTTTAAAAAATCATAGCGTGCTGCAAAGTTATAATGAATTAAAAAAAAATATTCACTCAGAAAAATATAAAAGTTTCCGTATCTGACAATAACATCTGCGGACAATAACCAATCACATTTTCCCCTTTTAGATAATTTAATAAATACAAAGATATAACATAGCAGCACTACATTTATGAAATATTTAACGTAATCTTATTTGTTGAAAGAACTTTAAAATGAACGTGGAAAAAGCATCGACGCCCGGCGGATTTCTTAGAACTTTCGACTTGTCACAAAAAGGCGGCTAATTCAGAACACAGTAAATTTATTAAAAACAAATTATAAATAACTGCTATTTAAATAAGATATACATTTTTAATGAATTATTTGTACTGGAGGGGATTATCAAATAGAACAAACAAATAAGTTTTTCGAGGCAAATTTTACAAACCAATAAGACACAAATAAATAGCCTCAAAATAATATATACACTTTTCATTATTTTTGTTGTTGAAATCTCCTAAACAATAATACCTTTAATAGGATGACTCTAGAATTTGCCCAGGATATTCCCACAGTAGATATTTTGTTAGGCTTTTAATATCTTTGCAGGATATTACTAGGTCATGCTGCCAGGATTTGTCTAGGATATCCCCATTTGGGATATTCTCAGGTTGTATATATTTTATTGGGATATCCTGAGGAATGTTGTCCTCGATTGGGATATACAGGACCAAATGAGGATATCCTAGGGATGTCATGTGCTGTATGGGTATAGTGTAATCGAATTAGGGTTTGATCGAAAAATGAAAGATACTTCATGAATAAAAATTGATTCTTGTAAAAGATGCCAAGAATATTGAATATCATGCTTTGGCAACACTTTTTATTTAGTGCCACATTGTTTAAATAATTCGCAAAGTTGAGAAAATCAATTTTTTGTAAATAACGAAAACACTAAGAACTTTCGAAAATAATGTTTTATATAACAAATGTAGCTAGTAAAAATACCTACAAAACCCAGTAAGAAATTTTCAAATCGGTTGTTTATCTGCAAAATCAAGAAAACTGTCAAAATGGCATGTTATTTCAACGTTATTAACTAATGATAAATTAAGCCTTGTGACTTTGAAATTATCGGAAGTTGTACGTACGTATCAATTTACTTAAAAAACTCTGAAAATTTCAAATGGATATCTTTTAAGGTTTTTGCAAAAAGTAATTTGTTTATTAAAAATGTGCTTTCGTAAAATTGTCCAAATTTTTTTTTGGCACCGTAGACTAATGACCAAAAATGGATACTCTCTCTAAGTTGTACCATCAAGTACATTTTAAAATTAATTGATTTTCGCAGATTTAATTGTTTAAAATCGGGTTAGAAAAACACGTACATTTTCACGTTATAAACAAATAGACTAACTCAATTATTTTTAATCGTACTCCATTGGGACTAGGACCATTTGAAAGCTACGATTTTTCTGCGAATTTTAAAAGAAAAAAGAATGTTTAAGCGCTTGTGAGCTGAGATAATTTTTTATTTTTCTTTTACTCATATAACTGATTCACTTATTGGCATTTGTATTTAAAATCAACACATTAAGTAGATCAAGACCTGCTCTGCATTGTGTGACAATTTCAAATGAATATATGATGCAGTTTAATTATATGACAATATTTATATATTTTTAAGGAAAAAAAAAGTCGTGTTGGGTAGGAATCGATCCCCCGACCCTCGGATTTATGTCATCATCATAACAAATTTATTTAGTTCTTTTAATACAAGAAATTGCCTCCCCGGATCGAGACTCGGAGCCAACCGTACAACTACGTCCGAGCGCTCCAACATGTTGAGCTAAATTACCGATGCGACAAAAATTTACATTAGTGTAATAGATTTATTCCAAATGTATAAAAATTGGCTCATGTAAAAGAGGCCAAAAAAATTGAATATCATGCTTTGGCAACACTTTTTATTTAATGCTACATTGTTTAAATAATTCGCAAAGTTGAGAAAATCAGTTTTTCGTAAATACCAAAAAACTAAGAATTTTACAAAAAAATTATCTCAGTTCCCAAGTGACTTGGAGCATTTATTATTCTTTTTAAATTCGCAGAAAAATCGTAGCTTTAAAATGATCCTAGGCCCGAACGACGTACCCTTAAAAATAAATAAATTATTCAATTTGTTTATAACTTTAAAACGCACGTGTTTTTCGAACTCGATTTTAAACAAAGAAATTTGCGAAAATCAATTAAATTTGATATGTATATGATAGTACAACTTGTCAAAATGTGAATCCACGTTGATCCGTAACTCTAAAATGTCTAAAAAAAAATTACGACAATTTTACGAAAGCAAGTTTTCAATAAACAAATAACTTTTTGCAAAAAACCTTAAAAGATATCGATTTGAAATTTTTAGCATTTTTAAAGTATATAAATTGGGACGTACAACTTCCGATAATTTCGATGTCACAAGGCTTAATTTATCATAAGTTATTAATAATTGAAATAAGAGGCAATTTTGACGTTTTTTTTTTTATTTTGCAGATAAACAAATTATCCTATTGGAAAATTTATTATTGGGTTTTGTAGGTCTTTTTAGTAGCAACATTTGTCATGTAAAACATTATTTTCTAAAATTCTTCATTTTTTGGGTATTTACGAAGAACTGATTTTCTCAACTTTGCGAATTATTTAAATAATGTGGCACTAAATAAAAAGTATTGCCAAATCATGATATTCAATATTCTTGGCCTCTTTTACATGAGTCAATTTTTATACGTGAAGTATGTTTCATTTTTCGTTTCGGGGTACATTTGGAATAAACACTATAGCTATACAATAAATGGTGATGTCCGCCAAATATTTGTGATTTTGTTATTGTATTTATATTTCTTTTATATATAAAACATATTTTATTTTCTTCCTGGTATTTTCTTGAAAAAAAAAACTTTTATTCATTCCTATTAAATAAATTTCATATACCTACCTACCTATTCTTTTTGCATAAAGACAAAACAATAAAAAAGCTCTTCGTAAAATAATTTCTAAGACTAATCAAACATAATGTTTTTAGTCGATTATAGTATTATAAGCAATATATACACATGTAAGTATTTTCCGTGCTATTTTTAAAAGTACAAAACGCCAAGAATGGATAATTTCTTACAAAATCGGATAATTTTCTGCGAGTAGGTGGCAACGCTGTTTGCACTGCTGTCTTAGTTGCTAGGTCGTTTAGCTCCCTCCACACCCCACGGGCCCGCCCGCCCAACCTTTCATTTCATTCATGAATTAATTTAGCCGCCTTGCAAAAACCAGCTTGAACTTCGACTCGAAAAGTCACACGACATCTATGAATTTAAGACCGGAACTAACAGTACAAATTCTTTGGTTAAGTATCTATTTCTACTTAATCAATGATGATAGTAAAACAAAATTTGATTACATTATTTTTTATTAAACAATGAATTAGATTAAAGTAAGGTAAATTACAAATTACAAGAGTTGTTCAAAGTGCATTCCGCCAGCTTCAACGCATCTCTGACATCTGCGCCGCACAGAGTGTGTAGCTTTACGAGTGAAATCAGGATTAACCCGTAAATTTTCACATTCTTCGAGAATTCCTTCTATTAACTCTTCTCGCGTGTTTACAGGGATTGCGTAGACTTTCTCCTTTAAATAGCCCCAGACAAAAAATCAACTGGAGTTAAATCCGGTGAACGGGGTGGCCAGGCTCTTGCACCTAATTGACCGATCCACCGTTCAGGATAATTATTGTTTACCCACAAACGGTTCTCAACAGCAAAATGTGCAGGAGCTCCGTCCATTTCAAACCAGCATTCATTTCTTAAATTAAGAGGAATATCCTCGAGATATTGAGAAAAATGGTTATTTAAAAAATCATTACATAATGGTCCATGTAAACGGGGAGGAAGGATGTGGGGCCCACAAAAAGTCCCATTTATAACAGCACACCATACATTAACGCTAAACTCCTGTTGAAATGCCCTAGGGCGAATTATATGAGGATTCTGATGAGCCTAGATTCTTAAGGTGGCCATTCCCTAGAAAGAGACATCCGATAGGGAAATATTTATTGTTTTTAGCCATAACTTTTTTTCTTAGTACGTTTATTTAAAAAAACTATAAGAGTACCTAAGTAGAATCATAACAAGACAATTACTATGAATTTTCACTCAATAATTTTAGTGGTTTGCAAAATAGCTCGATTTAAATTTAAAAATTATGTTAATCTTCCTATTTTGTAGTTTTAAATCGAGCTATTTTGCAAACCACTGAATTTATTGAGTGAAAATTCATAGTAATAGTCTTGTTATAGTTCTACTTAGGTACTCTTATAGTTGTTTTAAATATACGTATTAAGAAAAAAAAGTAATGAGCTAAAATAATAAATATTTCCCTATCGGATGTCTCTTTCTAGGGAATGGCGACCTTAAGTTATTAAAATTAACCGATCCATTATGGTTAAAGGTAGCTTCATCAGTCCAAATAATTTTACTTCCGAAATCGGGATATTGTTCCATGGCGTTTATAAACCAATTACAAAAATTGATACGCCTTTCCGGATCACCTGGTTGAAGGCTTTGGACTGGCTGCATTCGAATATTTTTTCTGTGGTCTTTTTTCAGAATCCGAAAAACTTTGTTTTTGGAAACATGCACAGCTTGCGTACGCAGCTGTTGGACCGCTCTTCTGATACTTAATTTATTATTATTGTTAAATTTGGCCAAAATTATGTTTTTAAATCACCCATTTTGCTGTTCTTCATTTCATGGACCTCTTTTAAGTTCAACATTTCTAAATTCTAGGTGGGTTCGAATAAAAACATCTTTGGATGGTTTCCTACTATTAGGAAATCTTCTGCGATATTCGCGTACCGCGGCATTCGCGTTTCCATTAAAATATTCATAAATAAAATGAATATCCGCGTACTCCACATTACTAAACATGACCATTTTTTACTTTTCAATAGAACACTTCTTCCGAAAGGAAATAGTAAAACTACAGAACAATGAACCACAGAAAACGAAAAAACAACAATGTCATTATTGTCATTCTGGCATTGCATGCTAGATTGTTTTTCATTTATTACAAACATTACAATCACGGCACACTCCTGCATACCAGGAATGCTGGTAATAATGGTTACTAATTAATAAAGTTCAGATAAGATTTACTCAGAAACCGATAATTTTAGAGAAAAAACACAAGAGACTTTTTTTGTGTAGAAAACCTCAAATTTTTAAGTTCTGCTCATAAATTAATTTAAAAGTGTGACACAATAAAGTTGGGGCTTAATTATGCCTAGCCCCCCCCCCCCCCCCAGTTTCACCCGCTCGTGAATGATTCTCGTACATAGTTGTCATTTTTTCTTAAAAAGCATAGAAAGTTAAATTCCTGTGTAAATTATCATTTGTTGACGTTTGGAAAATATTCATAAGAAACATTTTCAGGAAAATTACTTGAACACCCTGTATCTCGGAAACTAATCACTTCCCGACCCATGTTTATAAGAATTTTTTTTTCTTATTTTGAAAAGTTGTATTACCTAGTGAAGTTTGGCCTATGCAATTCGAGACACCCTGTATATTTCCCTATCGGATGTGTCTCTCTCTCTCTTGGAAATCGCCACCTTAACGCATAAATATCGCAGAAACTTCATTAAATTTAGAATACGACGATTTCATTATGGTCTGTTTGTACGACTGTAAGTAAACAACAATGTTATTTCACTAATTAAATCAGGTCCTAGAGATGGAAAATCGATTAGAGATTATAATACAAGCCGCGATACTGTTAAACGTGCTCAATCTTATTTGACATTTCCAGTTGAACGAGCTGATAACTTTGCAACGTTAATCCCAACGAACACGACCTGTTCACCGGTGGACGTGGTGATAAATTACATTTTTACGCGAAAAAATATCATAAATGAGCAGCAAAATCTATTTGAAAAGTTACTTATACTCGATTAGTTGCTATACCATAAGAGTTGTCAATTGCTGACCTCAAATTATGTTTTCACATTAAACTTACAGTAAAACAGTTCAAACATCGAATATCAACACTCGACAGGCGTTTCGCCATCTGCGGCGTCATCGGCAGGTGATTAGAATTAAAGTGCAACGAAAAATATACCCGGTGTCTCACCGGGAATTGAGTCGGTCGATATACAGAAAAGTATGTAACAAAAATGAACATTTTGGGATTTACTAGTCAGTGTGGTTAAATCGAACCAAAATAATTACAAGCATGTGGTATAGTTGTCTTCATTCGTTTAATGCACATAAAAAAAACTCAAAGCTTGACTACAGCATTGAGGAGAAATCAGGGCATGTCGATTTTCGAGCTAACTCCTCTATAACATATTAAATATTAAATATTTTATACTACTTAATACATAGAACATCATTATTCACTTATAAAGTATGTTTTGGAATGATTAAACTAACAAATTGACGAAAACACACCTGTTTCAATTATTTAATTTATTTATTTTGTTCATATTTACCAACTCGCCCCTACGAAAAATATTTTACGACCTAGCGGGGACGACAGAGTCGAACTTTTAATATTGCCAGTGTCACGGAATTTCAAATTAACCACATCAGTTAAGAATATATTTGTATGTGCTTTATAAAATAAATATAGTTGGTGATCTGTGTTTACATTATACAGGGCGTAATCAGTTTCATGTCATTAAAAAAAACTGGCAATGGGGACCGACTAGACAAACAAAAAACCTTTATGACTTTTCCCTCTAGGGGCACTTTGAAAAAACTGACCTGGGTTAACATATTAAATATTTTTTTAATATTAATGTAGAAAATAATTGAGAACCACTGCTTTTCTCGGTCAAAGGACTTGTAGTCCCCAATTACAGAACTTTTAAATTGTCATAAAAAAAGTGGAGTCCTCGGCGTCACACGCGGTGTCAAAGCAAAGGCTTTGTTTGGATCATCGACCGCCTTTGATGGACCGCCTCAAAGGAAGGCAATTATAAAGAGGCAAATCTTTTCCTGCAGAACTGCAAGCAAATAATGGCCATAGAAGTTTAAACAGAGCATTTCTTTACATGTGTATCTTTTAATTTGGAACAAAGTATTGGATTAATGTTTATAATTTAGAATATTTAAATGTGATGTATTAACGTTTGTAACATAAATGAGTGTCCTGGGTTAAAAGCTTACCTAAGTAAATCATTCGAAATCTCTGCATCTGCATTAATACACACAGTGCGGTACGTCGAATTAAGGACATACGTACTCTGTTCAACATTAAACAATAAACTATCAACTAACGTTGTCAATAAATGAAAAACTTGGTCCAAAATCCAAAACGAAATACAAAAAGAACGAACAAGTAAGTTGAGTCTGTACGAAATCAAGAATTTAACGACTTGAACGGTAAAGTCAATAAAATAAATCTTAACTATAAATACACAGTGACCCGAAATTCAAAAATAACAAAAACAACGAACGGCGGGGCGGGTTGGACGTGTGTACATAACGAAACACCCATAGTAACTAAAATATTGCACAAAGGAGAGTCAGAGTATAAGGCAAAGACACGCGCGACGATCTAAACCTACCTCAATATTCCAGCAGTTCTCAAAAGATTTTATTGAAAATTTGCGAAATTTTTGTTTATTTTTTTTCTCCAAAACTATAAGGTACATGATATTTTTCTTTGTGTATTAGCGTATTTTATGCAATTGTATTTTTATAAATATTTTGGCGAGCAGTGAATTATTCTGGTGTTTTGTGTTTATAAATGGCTGTGGTAAAATAATATCGTGAAGATGTTTAGGTCTTGGGAAGGTTCTTTACCTAGCACTAGCAGAGAATGACAGGAAAGTATGGGGATTATTAACAGCTCGCAAATTACAGAGAAAGTTTCTAGACAACATTTATGTGAACATAACAACAAAACAAAAAGTAGTTTTAAATGTTTATAAAAATATAAAAGAAAGTGAAGGAGAGACCGGAGCTGTGGAAAGAACCGCCTACTTAACAGAAATTCCAGAACAAACTATTTATAAATTAATTAAGGAAGGACCATGTAATGGAAAAGCTAAATCGGACAAAGGAAAATCACGAGCGTTAGATTCGTTTGTGGTGAAGTTGTTAAGAGATTTAATTTACAGTAAGTATAAGGAAAATGAGATACCAACAATACAATCAGTACATATGGAACTGAGAACAACAGGTGTAGTGTCATTTAGTGAACAAACACTTAGGCGATGGCGATTAAAGATAGGATGTAACTTTAAAGTGATTCATAAAAGAGCAAATATTATGGAAAGCTACAGAATTGTACTGTGGCGTAATAAATGAATATTTGCAACGTATTAAAAAATTTCGAAGTTGCTCGAAGTTCTCTAGAATCGAAATTATTTATTTCACACTTATTTGTTTTCTAGAATTGAATAATTTGTTTAATACTTGTTTATTTGTTTTCTAGAATTGAATTTATTTATGTAATATTTGTTTATTTGTTTTCTAGCATTGAATTTAATGATTTAGTCTAGGTCAAATAGATCAAGTTAGGATTATTGACATAAATAGCAATAACCTTAACTCTGAACCCACATTTTTTGGCAAGAAATTGCTCGTCTCTCCTCGTGGTCCTTGCTTGGCAACAATAATAATTCAATATATTAAATTATTATTGCGGAAATTGAGCAATAAGAGAATATTTGATAAATCTAATTTAGACTCAAAATTCATCATTAAGTACGGCTCTGTGAGACATCAATTATCTTAACGAGCCAAATTTATGGTCCGTTTTTACTGCTTTTTTTACCTGCACTAAACGAATGAAGGCAACTATACTTCTGGTTCTTCCGGAAGTCGATACCAACTTGCTTATTTTAAATTGATATATTTTTGACATTTCGAAATGACCACAAAATTCTGAGTCGAAACATTTCGGAGATATTTGACATGTTATTCCATAATAGTATAAGTGTTCTATTTTTTACGTTACATTTTGTCAAATTCAAACTTCAAAAACGTTTTTTGTTCAAATGGAACATTTTGTATTTTTTTAAAATCAAGTTGTCTAAAATTAAATTCCCTTTCTTCTAGTATAGTCATTGTAGGGGTTAAAGTTACAACTTTTTGAAATATTGGCGATTTTCTTAAATGTTCAAGAATTTTTAGTAAAAATTGCCATCCACTTGATTGCCATGATTAGAAATAATCATTAATGCCAGTCATTCTCTTATGTCAAAAATACCAGCGCGTTTAAATTACACTCATGAAGACTTTTAAATTTATTACATATGGAGAATGTGATAAAGTAATATCGAGAATATGTAACACATTTGCTACTCAATACCCACAAGAACACAAATCATCACCATACACCGTAAAACGCA
The DNA here is from genome assembly GCA_963583905.1 of Stenurella melanura. Taxonomy (NCBI): domain Eukaryota; kingdom Metazoa; phylum Arthropoda; class Insecta; order Coleoptera; family Cerambycidae; genus Stenurella; species Stenurella melanura. The sequence continues at coordinate 89,182,647 of OY757318.1, read as the reverse complement.
TATCGGATAATTTTAGAATATTTGTAGACCAAGTTCCCATGACAAAAAAGGTATCCCATCGAACACCTCAAATTTAAAAGGTGAAAATGGTTGCAAAACATGTAAATATTGTGTTAGGCCCGCCAGACCATTAAAATTTTGTTAATTGTTATTTTTTATAAATTTTTGAATTTAACTAAAAAAACTGATTTTACATTTCCAAACATGTGCTTCAAATGTTCTCAATTTTTGAATTTTTGTTAACTAATGTGATAGACTTTTAATTCTTAAGAGCATTTTTTAATGAAAGTACACTTCATAATACCACCTTAATTTTTGTTTTAAAATAAAAGTTAAGATCTCTTCTATCTATTATAACTGGTCTGTCTGACAATTTTTGTTAATTAATTGGTCAGACTTAATTTTGAATGTGCAGCATCAATGCATCAGAATTAATCACTGGCATCTCAATAACAACTCCTTAAAAAAAAACAACTGAAGTTTAAGATCTCTTTTAGCAGAAACATTTGTCTGTCATTGAAAACATGTGTTTCACCATATTTGACTTCATTTTGAAGCGCCGTGAAGACGTTTTTTTTAATAAGCTTTTACAATGGCCGCGTAAAAAGACCACCTTAATTTTTTTCTGTAATTAGATTTGAGGCTTCTTGTGGTATGACCGCTGCTAACTAAAATAAATTTACATTTTCAATTCTAAATTAGTATTGTGGTTTCATTTTATACCGGGCGAGTCACTAATTGCGCTCGCCCCGATATTTCCTAAAATATTTGGAATAGAAAATTGAAATTTGGAGGCCTTATTACACGACTAAAATGCCATCTTTTCGATAAAAAATCAAGTTTGGCGCACATCCGGTTTGACCGGAAATGCCCATAACTTTCGATTTTTAAATGGAACACTCTATACATATATTTTTACATTTTTGGAATCTAGAGGAAATGTTGAATACAATACATCCATTTTGGTCACTTTTTGATAAACATTAAAAATTTTATTAAAATATCTATTTCTGAATCCAGAGTGCTGTGGTGCCCAAAATATATTTTAGTTTGTGGCTACGTTACTATAAAAATAAAAAGAGCAATATGATTGCATTACTTAATTCTCTAGAGGCGTTTAAAATTTTTAAATGTGATTTTCACACACTAATTTGGTTTTTTTAAATGGGAATTTAATCGTTCACCAACATTTTTAAATACCTCATTTTCATACGAATCTAATGATACCAAAATTTTGAAAATCCGCTCAGAAATATTTGAGATTTCAGCCGAAATACAATGCAACCAAGCTTTTAGAAACATGCGGCTAATAGATAATAGATTAGGGGGCTTTGGAAACTAAAATGGCACATTTCTGTGTAAATCTGGTAACCTAATAACATTGGAAAAATCATAGTAGCCATTGAATGTAATAAAACAATATCAGCTGTCAGACAGACTCGTGTAGTTATAGGCAATCTTGAGCTACCAAACATTTAATAATTGGGAGCGCAAAGAACGTTACAATTAAGTTTAGCATAGGTATGTGGAGGTAAACACAATTACATCCACAAGGACATTTGCAATAGAATGCGACATCAGTTCGGTTTTCAGAGTTTTATTTAAATGAACATAAATATCGGGCCTATAAATAAATAAAAATCAATTCCGTTTGAACAATTAAACTTAAACTAGGCAACAGTAGGTATCTTTAAAATAATTAATATAATTAAACCATAAATTGACATTTATAGATAGTGTCCACCATTTTTTTCTATACACAACTCGGCTCTGCGTACAGTTGCTTGAATGGCTCTACGCAATTCAGCCGGCGTTATTTCATTAAGAGCCCGTACAACTTTATTTTGCAGCTCTTCACGGGTATTTGAAGAAGTTTTATAAACTTTATTTTTGAGAGTGCCCCATACATAATAGTCGAGGGATGTTAAGTCAGGTGACCTAGGAGGCCACCTGATATGACCTTGATTTGCGATAAGGCGTTCACTATGCAAGTTGTTTAAATATTCCATCACTCTTCTGGAATTATGTGGGGGAGCACCATCTTGTTGGAAAAACAGATTTTGTAAATAGGCAAGAGGAAGTAAGTCCAGAAATTCTGCTGTCTGGTTTTGTAAAAAGAATAAATATCGTTCGCCAGTAAGTGTTAAATAAAAAAATATGGGTCCAATTATTCGATCTCCAAGTACTCCAAGCCAACAGTTAAACCCAAATCTTTCCTGAATATTCCCCCGCCCTACCAACCTCGGTTTTCTTGAGCCCAGTACCTAGTATTATTTCTGTCAAACATACCTTGGTTCGTAAATCTACTTTCATTTGAATATAAAATATGAAAAGGAAAACCTGGGTTTTGTTGTACTGCATTTAAGAACCAGTTGCAATATACTAGCCTCCTGTCGTTATCATCTCCATAAAGATGATGGTGTATTTGGAATTTATAAGACCGAAACTTATGTTTCTTTAAAATTCTGCAAACCGAAGACTGACTAATGTCGCATTCCATTGACAATTCCCTTGTTGATGTTGTTGGGTGTACCATCACAAATCCTAATACATCAATTTCTTTGTCCTCACTTACAATAAATGTTTGATAGTCATCTTGTTGATTGGGTTCGTTTCTTAATTCTTGTTCCACTCTGGCAAACAAGTGTCTGCTTGGATGACGTCTGTTGGGATATCGTTGCTGATACAGTTCTGCAGCTGCAGTTGAATTTTTGAGACGCTCTCCATATATCAGTAACATATCGACCTTTTCATTTCTACTACAATTATTCATTTTCTTTAATTTTTACTCAAAGAGATTTCCGCAACGCTTTATTTTGTATCTGTCTGACAGCTGATATTGTTTTATTACATTCAATGGCTACTATGATTTTTCCAATGTTATTAGGTTACCAGATTTACACAGAAATGTGCCATTTTAGTTTCCAAAGCCCACTAATCTATTATCTATTAGCAGCATGTTTCTAAAAGCTTGGTTGCATTGTATTTTGGCTGAAATCTCAAATATTTCTGAGCGGATTTTCAAAATTTTAGTATCATTAGATTCGTATGAAAATAAGGTATTTAAAAATGTTGGTGAACGATTAAATTCCCATTTAAAAAAACCAAATTAGTGTGTGAAAATCACATTTAAAAATTTTAAACGCCTGTAGAGAATTAAGTAATGCAATCATATTGCTCTTTGTATTTTATTGTAACGTAGCACACAAATGAAAATATATTTTGGGCACCACAGTACTCTAGATTCAGAAATAGATTTTTTAATAAAATTTTTAATGTTTATCAAAAAGTGACCAAAATGGATGTATTGTATTCAAAATTTCCTCTAGATTCCAAAAATGTAAAAATATATAGGGTGTTCCATTTAAAAATCGAAAGTTGTGGGCATTTCCGGTCAAACCGGATGTGCACCAAACTTGATTTTTTATTGAAAAGATGGCATTTTAGTCGTGTAATAAGGCCTACAAATTTCAATTTTGTATTCCAAATATTTTAGGAAATATCGGGGCGAGCGCAATTCGTGACTCACCCGGTATATTCAAATACGTTATTTATCGAAACATGTTTTTTACTATGTCAGACTTAATTTTTAAGCCGACCAGTTGTAATAGCTAGGAGAGACCTTAAACTCAATTTCAAAACAAAAGTCAAGGAGGTGTGTTATGAAGTGTATTTTTATAGAAGAAAAAATAATTTATAAAAAATTAAGTCTGTCAAATAAATTAACAAAAATTGTCAGACAGACCAATTGTGGAGAGATCTTAAACTTCATTTTATAACAAAAATCAAGGAGGCGTTATGAAGTGTACTTACATAAAAAAAATGCTTTATAAAAAAATGAGTCTGACAAAATTGACAAAAACTGTCAGATAGATCAGTTGTAACAGATAGGAGAGATCTTAAACTTCATTTTAAAACAAAAATCAAGGAGCTGTTATAAAGTGTACTTTCATAAAAAAATGCCCTATAAAAAATGTCTGTCTGCTCTATAAAAAAGTCTGTCACATTAGTTAACAAAAATCACCAAACAGATTTTTTAAAAAATATTCGTTATTTATATTTACCACAAATTGAGAAAATTTCAAGCTGGTGTTTTGAAATGTAATTTTTTATTTTTTAGTTAAATTCAAAATTTCATAAAAAATAACAATGATCAAATTTTTAATGGCCAGGTGGGCGTAACATGATTTTTAAGTGTTTTGCATGGGAGCTTGGTTTATTGGCTCTATCGGTAGACAATTTTGGACCACCCTGTATATAAAAAAAAATGGGTATTCGCTTTAAAAAATTCTAGAATAATCAATTGTCGAATTTGTCATTCTTGATCTTCCACAACTTTTATTTTTGCAAATTTCAAACAGATGAGAAGATACTGTTCTGCGCACATTGACTCAACATGTATATTAATTTTCAAATTACCTTCAGAGCAAAATGTTACAAAAAACAAAATAACACATAATAAAATAAGACAAGAAAGAATGATAAACATACCTTGCCTATCAGCATCAAGTACACTTTGACTGGATGACGCTTGGGACGCGCTGGCTTCCAAGTTAGACGGTTGAAGTCTCATACGGCGTCTGAGTTTAGGCATATCGAAGGGTAGATCTCTCAAATCAACCGATGTGGCACTACCTGAAGTGCATGCCACCTCAGGGAGCATCCTCCTTCGTCTCAATTTTGGCATGTCAAACGGCAAATCTGAAAAATCCTGCTGACTCGGTGGAGCAGACAACTCCGCCGTAGTAAATCCGAATCTTGATTTGATCCCTTCACGTGACTGGATTGAAATCCCGCTATCTGATCCTTGAATTTCAGGGTTCGCCGTATGAAAGCCTAAATTCAATAAGTTCTTGTTTTGAGGCAGCCTGCGCTTGGTTTTCAGATTTTCTGGTGTCGCTACCACTTCTTCAGGGGAACATTTCTGCGAGTTGTTATTCCGGTTGTTGTCTGACGTCTCCGATATTGGTTCTTGGGATGATTTGTCGGATATGGGGCTGAGTATGTGTAGTTTGTTAGCGTGTTGTGCTAAAAAACCACCAGAACTTTGAGGGACGGTATAATTGTTTGGATTACCTGAAAATGTTGGTTCACTTTTTAATTATAAACGCGACAATACAAATGGGTCGACTAAAGTGCCTAAATTTAAGGAGCTACCTTTGTGCAAGTCATACAGGGTGATTTAAAATGCTGCTGCTAAAATGGTGCTGTAGATAAAGCATTAAAAATAAAGAGACCCATATTTTTCATCTTGTCGAAATTAATCAACCCGCTGGGTTGTGATCTGTTCTCAGTCAATCTGCCCAGCGCATAATTTCATTGATAGAAGTAATTTCTAACTGGTTAATCCTGCAGGGAATCTATTATAATTATAGCTTTTAGAAAAGGGAAGATTCTACTGTAGAAAATGGTACCCTTTTTATATTGATTTGATCTTTCATTAAATTAGTATTTAATAGTAAATTTAGTAATTTACTATTGAAAATTGTCATACGTCTCCATCGGCAAAAGGTTGCGACTCCTGAAATTCAAATAGCCTAGGCAAAGAGCCAGGAAAGGTCTGTTAAAAAAAGTGAATACAGGGATTTTTCAGCTTAAATGTGTACCTCTCAATATGTATAACTATTGAACATAAAATCTAACAGTTGAAAATTAGTATGTGTAGTTTGTTAGCGCGTTGTGCTAAAAAACCACCAGAACTTTGAGGGACGGTATAATTGTTTGGATTACCTGAAAATGTTGGTTCACTTTTTAATTATAAACGCGACAATACAAGTGGGTCGACTAAAGTGCCTAAATTTAAGGAGCTACGCTTGTGCAAATCATACAGGGTGATTTAAATTGTCGCTGCTAAAATGGTGCTGCAGATAAAGCATTAAACATAAAGAGACCCATATTTTTCATTTTGTCGAAGTTAATCAACCCGCTGGGTTGTGATCTGTTCTCGGCCAATCTGCCCGGCGCATAATTTCATTGATAAAAGTAATTTCTAACTGGTTAATCCTGCAGGGAATCTATTATAATTATAGCTTTTAGAAAAGGGAAGATTCTACTCTAGAAAATGGTACCCTTTCTATATTGATTTGAGCTTTCATTAAATTAGTATTTAATAGTAAATTTAGTAATTTACTATTGAAAATTGTCATACGTCTCCATCGGCAAAAGGTTGCGACTCCTGAAATTCAACTAGCCTAGGCAAAGAGCCAGGAAAGGACTGTTAAAAAAAGTGAATACCGGGGGTTTTCAGCTAAATGTGTACCTCTCAATATGTACAACTATTGAACATACAATCTAACAGTTGAAAATTAGTGCGTCTATGTTTAATTAACAAGTATAGTTACGGAAAACGAGTACTTGGCTTGTATACATTTATCATTAGATTTTATGAAAATACGTCCCTGGAAGAATTTGTAGGTATTAAAAATATCTATAAAATGAGCCCAACCGCATAAAATTTGGTTAATTAGATATTTAACAAAATGCATATGCATATTGCTAAAAAAACGTTGTTTCTTAATTAATTTGTAGCTTTAAAAATAACAGCCCCACAAAAAAAGTGATCTGTGCATCAGACTAGGCCACCATACCCGTACGTTTTTGGGGTGGCTGAATCCGATTTGGGGGTCTGTTTAATACCATCAGGTCAGGGTGATGGTCAATCCAAGGTCAAATTGGGAGAAACCCGTTTAAGCGAAGCAAACCCTGATTTTAATACGTTTTTGGGGCAACTGAATCCGAATTCGGGGTCCGCTTGACACCATCAGGTCAAGGTCAAAGTCATTCCAAGGCCAAACAGGGAGAAACATTTAAGCGCATGAAACTACGATTCCTATACGGTCTTGGGGTTGCTGAATTCGAATCCGGAGTGTACTTAGCCCGATCAGATGGGGTAAGCTCTTCTTATTTATTTATTTATTTATTATGTTTTATTTCAATTGCCAAAATACATTGGATATGAAACGTCTTTACAATAAAATATTTCCCAGAAGCAGTCCCAAGATTTGTTTGTGTTGTTAATATTATATACATTATTAAAATCACTATCCAATAATAAATTATATAGCATCATTAGATTGTGTCGACTGAATTTTCTTATTTTTATTATTTTATCATTCGGTCTATTAGGTACAGTTATTTTTTATTGTACTTTGTGATCTGAAAGATCAATGTCTAGGTTATGTCCTGTAAATTTTTTTATATTAGTGGCTACATAATCGATAGCTGATGATGAACCATTTTTTTCACGTGTTGGTTCAACTGGTAACGTGTTTATTAACTCGAAGCTTGCAAACAAATCCAAAAGTAGACGGCTGTCTTTGTTTGTTTGGAAACATATCTAAGTCTGAAGTCGGGAGTACCACAAGGATCAATTTTAGGCCCCCTGCTTTTTTCAATTTATACATTCAAGTGAATAGTTTACTGCACTGCAAGTCTCATTTTTACGCAAATGATACCCAAATCTATTACAGCTTCTCCCCTCAGATGTTGTCTGATGCATGTTCATCAACAGTGATATTGAGTCATTTGTTAAAACAGCCACAGACCACTGCTTAATTATAAACCCTATTAAATCAAACATATTAACCTTTGGAATTAAAACAAATCGCCAAACTGTCAATAATGCCATTAATATTCAAATTGATAATTCCAAGCTTGAAATAGTTGATCAGACAAAAAAGTTAGGACTATTAATGGATAGTGAGTTAAGATTTGAAAAATATATTAATAATATTATACAGCGTTATTATTTTCTTTCAAAATTAATTTACGGCAACTTTATTTGACACCGAAAATAAAAGTAATGCTTTGAGAAACCTAGGTATTATCAACGTTCAATTACACGGATATTGTGTATGGTCCAGATTTAACCAGTCAGTATAAACGCAAAATTCAAATAGTTCAGAATTCATTTCTACGACTGATTTTTAGAGTAAGAAGACGGCAAAGAATATCACACAAGTTAAAAAATGCTGGCTGGTTGAACATGAAGAATTATGCATGCTGCCACACTTTGTCATAAAATCATTATTAACAGAAAGCCATCCTATTTACACAGAAAAATGAAATTTCATACCGATGTCCACAACATTAATATAAGATTTAAAAGTATTTAACACTACCGAAATTTAGAAGAGAATATTTTAAGATATCCTTCACCTATCAGATATGCAAAATGTATAATTTCATTCCATAGGTATTAAAAACCAATAATATTTACCAATTCAAAATAAAATTTAAAAAGCTTCTCCCCAATAAACAACATTAACTTGAACTAATCAGTTATTATAAATTAAATTAATATAAATGCCCTTTCATTACTCAAGAATTATTTAATATTTATTTATTGCATTTGGTATCTTAGTTTAGTATGTATATTCCATTAGGTAATTTAGATAGTAGTAAATTTCATCTGTTTGAGTTAAGTGGAAGAGCAACTTGTTAGTGTATTGTCACTAAATAAGTTGAACTTCGCCCTTTGTTTCCAAAAACATATATGACACGCAGCTGTACTCAAGAGTTATTTAATTTTTATTTCTTGCATTTGGTATCTTAGTTTAGTATGTATATTCCATTAGGTAATTTAGATAGTAGTAAATTTTATCTTTTTGGGTTAAGTGGAAGAGCAACTTGTTAGTGTATTGTCACTAAATAAGTTAAATTTCGCCCTTTGTTTCAAAAAACATATATGACACGCAGCCGTATTTTAAAAATTTTTTTTATTGGAATTCATAAAAACGGTTATTATTATTATTATTATTATTATTATCAGGACAATGTCAAAGTCATTCCAAGGTCAAATTTTGTTTATCAAACGGAAGCGCGTTTTTGACTGTGGATTCTGAAGGAGCGGGATATGTTACGTGCGCATATGGTTTTAGCTATGGATCAAAATGACCTTTGGTCATTAGAAGGTTGAATCAATCTCTCAAATCAATTTATCTAAGATCATAGATAATACGCATTGAGAAATCTATGATTCCAAATCTTTATCGAGCATGGTTTAGCCAACAAGGAACAAGACAGCAGACACCTATTTCCACTCGCGACCAACGAATGGCGTCTTCTAATCCACTGGGAAAAAAGAAACGTCAATGTATATACTGACTGTCCGAACATCTCGGTTATAGGGACTGATGCGGGTACTGGAGCATCACTAATAAGGTCAACATCAGTATCCGTACGTTCAATTTCTGTGGGAATACTCCGATCTTGTTATTGAAATTCAAAATCCCATTCCTCAGAGGATGCTAGAAATGGTGACAACTGCCTTTTTCAATGATGTGCAGAATGATGAAATTTCCGATCTTTCGAGATAATGAAGGCAGTAAAGGCCTACTGCCATGCAGAGGGGCGTTATGGTATGAAGATGAAGCCACTGGAGAATTGAAAAGGACCCTGAAGGTTAAATCTGAGGTGCCTCCCCATCACCCCAACAACTTTCACACCGGTCATTTTCCCGTTATCTGGACGAGATACCGGTCTGAGAAGACCAAAAGAGTGATTTGAACTTCAAGAAACCTTTAAAAAAACATTCCGTTATTTCAAAATCCTAGGTCAAAAAGGCGTTTCCATTTGATAAACAAAAGTTGACCATGGAATAGCCTTGACCTTGGTCTGGTGAGGCCAAGTAGCAACCCCAAAAACGTATAAGAATCGTGGTTTCCTCCGTTTAAATGTTTTCCCAATTTGATCATGGAATGACCTTGACCCTGACATGATGGAGTCAAACAGACCCCGAATTCGGACTCAGTTACCCCAAAAATGTATAAAAATCGTTGTTTTCGTCGCTTAAACGGTTTTCTCCCAATTTGACCTTGGACTGACCTTCACGCTGATCTGATGGGGCCAAACAGACCCTGAATTCGTATTCAGCGGCCCCAATGACGCATAGAAATCGTAGTTTCCTTCGCTTAAACGGTTTCTTCTTAATTTGACTTTGGATTGACCATGGCCCTGACCTGATGGGGTCAAGTCTGAGTGGTTTTTTTAAATGTGTACTTGTATAATTTTTGCAAAAATGCATTTATTTATTAAAAAGGAAAATTAATTTCTACAGCTTGGGGATGTCGTAGCGTGGTTGGGCTTATTTTTTTCCTCAAGAGTTGTACTTTTGACAACAGCAACATCAATACTGATATCAGCAATAGCAATACAAATAACAATAATTCGGAAAAGACACGTGTAGAGGAAAAGAAAGTTAAAAGAGGTCCGTTTTATGGACTGAGAAGCTTCTTTATATTGTCTGTAATTGTTTATTTGTGGCATATTCATATTTTCTTACTTTTTATTGGGTATTTTGCCACTGAAAAATATTTAAAAATTTTAATGAAAAAATCTCTGCACCAAACGGATCAGACAGAGGTTGGTTCTTGAGTACTTGACTGTTTCAAAAAGTCTCACACCTAAAAATATATAAAATAGAACAATGTTATAAACTAAAAACTGAAAATCAAAGCTATAGGTAGTTAACGTTTCGGAAGAGAATCTACTTCCGTTCTCAAAACTTTTTTGGCCGCCAATCATGACAATTCTTTGTTTATGTATTTCCATAGTCACGTGAGACATTAAATTATATTTATATTATTTTTACTTACTTCGTCTCTAAGGATGGGCAACCAACTAGTACAAAAATTTATTGAATAATTAGAAACGCATCTATCCTCGTTTAATAAAATAATCGCGTATTCTTTAAGTTTTCTTTTAGTTCCGTTGCTCTCTTTTTCCAAAATCTTCGCCGAGTCCCATTTAATTCTATGATTATTATCCCACGCGTGTTCACAAATTTTGGATTTTTCAACTTCTCCCCTTCTAGCGTAATTTCTATGTTCACCAAGCCTTACGTTGAAAGGTCTAGATGATTCACCTACGTAATGTTTTCCGCACTCACACGGAACACTATAAATACAATTTTTTGAATTTTGAACAATATTTGGAGGTTTGGTTCTTGATAAAACAGATCTTAGCGTGGAGCCCGTTTGAAAAACCGTTCGTACGGAAAACCTATTCCCAATTTTTCGTAATTTATCCGATAAACCATGTATATATGGAATTACTGCCATTGATCTAAATACCTCAGGTTGTGATAGTATATTCTCTCTACTACCAATGTTCAATAACTGACTATCAACAAAACTCTCAGGATATTGATTATTTGATAAGACAGTTTTTATAAATTGTCTTTCGTTCCTTAATATTACATCATTTGAAGAAATAATTTTGGCCCTGTCATACAAACACTTAACAACACCTTTCTTAACACTAATATGTTGATTTGAATTGAAACTTAAGTATCTGTTTGTGTGTGTTTGTTTTCTATACACACTGGTTTGGTATGTGTTATCTAACTTTTTAATTAAAATATCTAAGAAAGGTAATTCATTATTATTCTCTATTTCTATTGTAAATTTAATTGAAGGTTCTTTTTCGTTAATCTGATTCAAAAAATTACTTAAACATTCTTTACTATAAAGCCATATAGCAAAAACGTCATCTACATATCTCCACCATACAATGGGTTTATAAGTTAGATTATTAATATTACTTTCCTCGAAATTTTCCATGAAAATGTTACTTAATATTGGAGATAATGAAGAACCCATGGCCATCCCTAAGTCTTGTTGATAGAAGTCATTATTTAATTGAAAGTATGTTGTTTTAATGCAAAGTGTAAGTAATTCCATTATAGTTTCAATGCTTAACTTAGTTCTATTCGCCAAATTCCCATCTTGTTGCAATTTGTTTTTAATTATTATTATTGTTTTATCTACAGGAACATATGTAAATAGGCTTATTACATCAAAACTGACCATTAGATGATTATTGTTAAAATGATTTTCTGACAGCTTTTCCAAAAAATGTTTGCTATTTTTAATATAAGACTCGGAGGAACCTGATAAAGGATTTAGGATTTTTAATAAATATTCTGAGAGTTTAATACATGGAGAATTAATTGAACTCACAATTGGTCTCAAGGGGATGTCAGGTTTATGAATTTTTGGCAAACCATAGAAATGAGGAGGCTTGCTGTGATGTGGAGTTCAATATCTGTAAATTCTCTTTTGTGTTTAAATAAGACTCTATATATTTTGTTTTCTAAAGAATTTGTAGGATCTTTATTTAATTTGGAATAATTTCCATCATTTATAAAAAGTAAGAAAAGAGAAGCTTCTCTTTTGGAAAACGAATGCAAAATTTCGTTCTATCATTTATATAAAGTCAACCGCAAAATGGCCGCCGTTAGTGGAGGTGCGGAAAATGAATTGGGTGAAAAAGTGGAAAAATCATGTGCATATTGCAAGAAAAAAGTGACAGAGTATATTATGTGTATAAAATGTGAAAAAACCTATCATAAAAGTTGTACAACCAGGATGAAAACATTAAAAATGTTAACACATGACATAAGCTTATGTTGCCTTGAAGATGATGTGACACAAACCTTAAACTTTATTAAGATACTAGTTAAAGAAAATGAGGCTAGGAAGACTGAAAATAATCTACTAAAACAGTTAAATAAGGAAATGGGTGAGAAAAACTTATTATTAGAAGAAAAGCTACATAACCTACAAAATAACGCGTGTTGGAATAAAACGTTTGCAGACGCCTTAAAAATGGATAAACCCATAGAAAAAAATAAACAACCATTAAACAATTTACCAAGCATTATAATAAAACCAAAAAAAAACCAAAGTATAACAAAAACTGAATCTGACATAAACAATAACATAAACCCAGAGGAACTCAACATCGGTATCAGCAAATTTAGGAAAACAAGAACAGGAAGTGTAATTATAAAATGTCATACTAACCAAGATATTGAAAAGTTAAAAACAATAGCAACATCAAAATTAGGACATACATACGAAATAGAAAAGACAAAACTCAAAAATCCAAGAATAAAAATCCCGCATTACCATGGAGATAAAAATGAAAAGGACATTGAAGAAGCTATTAGAAAACAAAATAATTTCGTGAAGGATGAGATGCTAAACGTGACATATATAAAAAAAACAAATATGAAAGGATCAATTATTTTCGCTGAATGTTCCCCGAAAGTGTTTAGTGATTTAATGCATCGCAAAAGGATATGTATAGGATGGGAGAGATACCCAGTGTATGAAGACCTTACTGTGCCACAATGCTATAAATGTCAAGAATTTTATCATACAAACAAAAAATGTTGCAATAAAGTAGTGTGTGCAATCTGTAGTGAAGAGCATGAAAGAGCAGTATGCCCAAAAAACTTAAAAAAATGCAATAATTGTAAAGCTGCTAATTTAAAATACAAGACGACATATGAGGTGAACCATGAAGCCTACAATCCAGAGTGTCCGACATATAAATACCATCTGGAGCTGTTAAAGACTAAAATAAATTACGGTTAATTTATGGTTATTCAACAAGAAGAAGTGCTTGAAAATTTAAACGAGATTAAAAGTGACTTTATTAGCCCTGGTGAAATAGTGCAAAACATATCTGTAAGCGATAAAACTTTAAATTTAATTCATTTAAATATAAGAAGTATACGAAAAAACTTTGACGATCTCTTAGTTTTCTTAGAATCTTTTGAATTATACTTTTGTGATATAATAATTTTAAGTGAATGCTGGCAAATAGAATCAAGTAATCAATTTAACATAAAAAATTATACATCTCACTATAACAAGGCAGATATTAATAAAAATGATGGTGTACTTATATTAATAAAGTCAGAATTAAATGCCGATATAACTAACTATAAATTACATCAGACAGGGGTAACTATAAGTAGAATAAACTTTCAAATTAATGATGTATCTTATGGTATATCAGCATTGTATAGACCACCTCCAACATCCTTGGAAATGTTCATAAATGACTTTGATACATATCTAGATCAAAAGATTATAAATGACGTCGAAATTATAACTGGAGATCTGAATATAAACATATTAGACAATAACAATAATCATGTAACTAATTATCTATCAATACTAGGTATAAATGGCTTTCGATCTTATATAAATTCGCCTACCAGAGTTACAAGTGAAAACAGTTCATGCATTGACCATATATTCATCAGAAAAAGACCAAAAAATAACACTTTAAAATGTAGAACTTTTGTGATTAATTATGACATCACAGACCATTACCCCATTATGTTAAATATCTCCCAAGAAAATAATTTGCATAAAGAACCTAACAAAGAAAATACAATAACTAAAATAGATTACCCAAAATTAACACAACTATTAGAAAAACAAGACTGGTCAAATATTCTAAGTACAAACAACCCTGAATTGGCCGTTCAAAACTTTACCATAGAACTTACAAACATTATTGAAAAATCTCGGATAACAAAACTAGTAAAATTTAAAAATTATAACAAAATAAAACCGTGGATAACAAATGGTATAATAACTTCTATAAAAACAAAAGATAAAATGAAAAAAAACCTATCAAAATACCCTACCTTAGCAAAACAAAATGAATATAAAACCTACCGAAATAATTTGAATCGAATTATAAAAAATGTTAAAAATAATTATTACAGAGAACAAATAAATCAAAATGCCAATGACATCAAAAAAATCTATAAATTAGTAGCCGAGGCCTCTAATGAAAGCAAAAATAATAGTAACAGAAATATAAAGATCTTAAACAGCAACCATGAACCCTTTAAAAATGACAAAGAAATGTCAAACTACTGTAATAATTATTATAGTGAAATAGGTATAAACATGTTACAGAATATACCAGTACCCGCAAATCCAATAAGCACAACCCAGACTATTATATCATCAATGTTCTTAAAACCAGTAAACGATAATGAGCTAATCAAACACATACATAGTTTAAAAAACAACAGCTGCCCCGGTATAGACGGGATAACCGTCAAAACCATTAAATACATACATATACATATTATAAAACCACTAAAATATATTATTAATTTAATATTTAAAACAGGTCTTGTACCTGAACAATATAAAACTTCCATTATAACACCTATTTATAAAGCAGGGAACCATAATACAATTAATAACTACAGACCCATCAGTTTAATAAACAACTTTGCCAAAATTCTTGAAAAATGTCTGAAAGAACGCCTAATCAATTTTTTAAGTATTAATAAAGTATTCTCAGAACATCAGTATGGTTTTACAGAAGGTCTGAGCACCAGTGATGCCGCTTATGAACTCATAAAACAGGTTACAAACCAACTAAATAATAATACAAAATGTATCGCAGTCTTTTTGGACCTGGCAAAGGCCTTCGATACAGTACCACACAATAAGCTACTAAATGTGCTGGAGCAGTATGGCGTTAGAGGTGCAGTACTTGATGTCTTTAACAGCTACTTATCAGATAGAATACAGCAGGTAAGAATCAGAGATACCCTAAGCGATCCAAAGAACGTACAAATTGGCATACCACAAGGTACAGTCTTAGGTCCTATATTATTCAACATATATATTACCTCATTAACTAACATGAAAATTAATGGCAAAATAATATCGTATGCTGATGACACAGTAATCATTTTCAATGGAACAACATGGGATGAAACAAAACACCAAGTAAAGATTGGAATAAAAAAGATAAAAGATTGGCTTGACACAAATAAATTATCATTGAATGTTGAAAAAACTAATTACATTGCATTTTCACTCACTTCAGTAAACCGCCCAGCATTTAGAACAATAAAAGTAGATAATTTAGTTCAGGAAATAAAAGAAACAACAAATACCAAGTATCTCGGAATTTATATTGATCAAAATATAAAATGGAATATGCATATAACGTACTTGACCAAAAAAATTCGATGCTTGATACATAAGTTCTATATTTTAAGGAATGTCATGGACCAAAAATTAATCATCACACTGTATCAAACACTCGTAGAACCATTACTACGGTATGGTATAATAGTATGGGGTGGTCTGTACAATAATGCGCTAAATCAGTTAAATGTAATACAAAATACAATATTAAAAATAATCTATAAAAAAGATCGTTTATTCTCCACAAACCTGTTTTACTCTGAAAAAATATGTAACATTCGTACACTGTATCTTACGTCAATTTGCTCCTATGTCCATAAACATGACAAATTAAAAGAATACATAAACCACAACCACAACACCAGGAAAAAAATAAATCAGCATTTAAAAGTACCATCGAGTAATATAAATGCAAACCAAAGATTTATTAGTTACCTAGCGCCAAAATCCTACAATATGTTACCGATGTATATAAAACAAATAAGAAACATAAGAAAATTTACTATTACATGTAAAAAATATATTGTAGAGAATAATTCTGACTTTATTAAATTATTTCTTTAGCTCTAGCTTATTTTAGTTACCCACCGAATAGAATTCTGATGTAATACTTATTCCACTCAGGCCAATTTCTAGGAATTGGAAAAAAGATGTACTTAATGAAATATACAATAGACATAAATACTTAGGTTGTAAGATGCACATACAGATGGTCATACATCTAGGTGCAATATATATAGATATATACTTATATTATATTTTTATGCAATAATTATATATATTTTTTTATACATTAAATTTAAAATAAATAAATAAATAAAATAAATAAATAAAAATCTAGTCAAGTTACCCCAAACTGATTAACTATTACTTTTTAGCCGAGATAATGATGATTTTTCGAGCGCGCACGATTTTGAAATTCTGAAAAATTTTTTGTTTTCCCAAGTATCGAGTCATGCTAAAAATTTTGAAAAAATATCAAAAAGAAAAGCATATGATTTTCTTTAATGTTGCCCGTCTGGAAATCATGCAGAATTAAGTGAATCTTATTAATTATACTTCAAGGAACTCATGAAAAATTAAATAATCTGCCTCCGAACATATTTGAGACTTATAGACAAAATTAGGTACACCGCCTGTAGTCGAGTCGCTGTATCGAAAATAAAAAAAAACCAAAACATGTTCAATACTTTACTGATTTATTTGAAACTTTGGAAATATCTTCTTGGGTCCATAAGTCGAAAACTTAAGAGTTTCTTTTTTGTCGAACCTCCGACATTGTTAAATAGACAAATTAAGTTAACAATTGAGTAACTTCCCGAATAATTATTCAAAATGGCTGATTTTTTTTAGGGAGGTTTTGGGGGTCGCTGATTACATATATAAAGTTAAAAATTCATAAAAAGTATTTGTTTATTAACAAAAAATTTATTAAGATATAAAAATCCGCGCGCATTTCCAAATAAACGATGATTTTTACGAAGTATAATATATTAATCATCATATACCGGGTGAGTCACGAATTGCGCTCGCCCCGATATTTCCTAAAATATTTGGAATAGAAAATTGAAATTTGGAGGCCTTATTACACGACTAAAATGCCATCTTTTCAATACAAAATCAAGTTTGGTGCACATCCGGTTTGACCGGAAATGCCCACAACTTTCGATTTTTAAACGGAACACCCTATATATTTTTACATTTTTGGAATATAGAGGAAATTTTGAATACAATACATCCATTTTGGTCACTTTTTGATAAACATTAAAAATTTTATTAAAAAATCTATTTCTGAATTCAGAGTGCTGTGGTGCCCAAAATATATTTTAGTTTGTGTGCTACGTTACTATAAAAATAAAAAGAGCAATATGATTGCATTACTTAATTCTCTAGAGGCGTTTAAAATTTTTAAATGTGATTTTTACACACTAACTCGGTTTTTTTAAAGGGAATTTAATCGTTCACCAACATTTTTAAATACCTCATTTTCATACGAATCTAATGATACCAAAAGTTTGAAAATCCGCTCAGAAATATTTGCGATTTCAGCCAAAATACAATGCAACCAAGCTTTTAGAAACATGCGGCTAATAGATAATAGATTAGTGGGCTTTGGAAACTAAAATGGCACATTTCTGTGTAAATCTGGTAACCTAATAACATTGGAAAAATCATAGTAGCCATTGAATGTAATAAAATAATATCAGCTGTCAGACAGATACAAAATAAAGCGTTGCGGAAATCTCTTTGAATAAAAATTAAAGAAAATGAATAATTTTAGTAGAAATGAAAAGGTCAATATGTTATTGATATATGGAGAGCGTCTCAAAAATTCAACTGCAGCTGCGGAACTGTATCAGCAACGATATCCTAACAGACGTCATCCAAGCAGACACTTGTTTACCAGAGTGAAACAAGAATTAAGAAACGAACCCATCAACAAGATGACCATCAAACATTTATTGTAAGTGAGAACAAAGAAATTGATGTATTAGGATTTGTGATGGTACACCCAACATCAACAAGGGAATTGTCAATGGAATGCGACATTAGTCAGTCTTCGGTTTGCAGAATTTTAAAGAAACATAAGTTTCGGTCTTATAAATACCAAATACACCAACATATTTATGGAGATGATAACGACAGGAGGCTAGTATATTGCAACTGGTTCTTAAATGCAGTACAACAAAACTCAGGTTTTCCTTTTCATATTTTATATTCAGATGAAAGTAGATTTACGAACCAAGGTATGTTTAACAGAAATAATACTAGGTACTGGGCTCAAGAAAATTCGAGGTTGGTAGGGCGGGGGAATATTCAGGAAAGATTTGGGTTTAACTGTTGGCTTGGAGTACTTGGAGATCGAATAATTGGACCCATATTTTTTGATGGAACACTTACTGGCGAACGATATTTATTCTTTTTACAAAACCAGACAGCAGAATTTCTTGACTTACTTGCTCTTGCCTATTTACAAAATCTGTTTTTCCAACAAGATGGTGCTCCCCCACATAATTCCAGAAGAGTGATGGAATATTTAAACAACTTGTATGGTGAACGCCTTATCGCAAATCAAAGTCATATCAGGTGGCCTCCTAGGTCACCTGACTTAACACCCCTCGACTATTATGTATGGGGAACTCTCAAAAATAAAGTTTATAAAACTTCTTCAAATACCCGTGAAGAGCCGCAAAATAAAGTTGTACGGGCTCTTAATGAAATAACGCCGGCTGAATTGCGTAGAGCCATTCAAGCAACTGCACGCAGAGCCGAATTGTGTATAGAAAAAAATGGTGGACATTTTGAACAATATTTATAAATGTCAATTTTTGGTTTAATTATATTAATTATTTTAAAGATACCTACTGTTACCTAGTTTAAGTTTAATTGTTCAAACGGAATTGATTTTTATTTATTTACATATTCATTTAAATAAAACTCTGAAAACCGAACTGATGTCGCATTCTATTGCAAATGTCCTTGTGGATGTAATTGTGTTTACCTCTACATACCTATGCTAAACTTAATTGTAACGTTCTTTGCGCTCACAATTATTAAATGTTTGATAGCTCAAGATTGCCTATAACTACACGAGTCTGTCTGAAAGCTGATATTGTTTTATTACATTCAATGGCTACTATGATTTTTCCAATGTTATTAGGTTACCAGATTTACACAGAAATGTGCTATTTTGGTTTCCCACTAATCTATTATCTATTAGCCGCATGTTTCTAAAAGCTTGGTTGCATTATATTTTGGCCGAAATCTCAAATATTTCTGAGCGGATTTTCAAAATTTTGTCATTAGATTCGTATGAAAATGAGGTATTTAAAAATGTTGGTGAACGATTAAATTCCCATTTAAAAAAACCGAGTTAGTGGGTAAAAATCACATTTAAAAATTTTAAACGCCTTTAGAGAATTAAGTAATGCAATCATATTGCTCTTTTTATTTTTATAGTAACGTAGCACACAAACTAAAATATATCTTAGGCACCACAGCACTCTGGATTCAGAAATAGATTTTTTAATAAGATTTTTAATGTTTATCAAAAAGTGACCAAAATGGATGTATTGTATTCAAAATTTCCTCTAAATTCCAAAAATGTAAAAATATATAGGGTGTTCCATTTAAAAATCGAAAGTTTGGGCATTTCCGGTCAAACCGGATGTGCACCAAACTTGATTTTTTATTGAAAAGATGGCATTTTAGTCGTGCAATAAGGCCTCCAAATTTCAATTTTCTATTCCAAATATTTTAGGAAATATTGGGGCGAGCGCAATTCGTGACTCACCCGGTATATCAGGAATATATTTATGTGAATCTTATAGATACATCGTATGTAGGTATACATCAAAAATAAAATTCCACATATACCACATATTCTGGAAAATATATAAAAGAATTTTTTCGTTGGAAAAGTGAACTTAAATAATTAAAGAACTCAACGTGATTTTGGACTATAACAACAACAAATGATAAAAATCTGCTAGAAATTAAGAATACTCGAGGGTGCGTTTATTAGAAACATTTTGTTTTTAGTTTCACTCAAAAAATCGAATCCGTTTTCCAGAATTAAAAAAAAACGGAGCGGTTTTCCAGCTGTACGCTGGTGGGATGGATGCTTATGAGGGGCCGCATTTGAAAACAATTATAGATAACGACTTCAAACAAAAACCAGTCGAAAGGTACGTTTATTAGCTTAACTTTGCATTTTATTTCATTCAAAAATTCTGAACCGTTTTCCAGAAATTCGAAAGAAACGGAGCGATTTTCCGATCATACACTCGCGGAGCTTGCTTTTTAGTAACGGCCTTTGAATACTATAACTGATTCGGACTCTAAACCAATAACATTTGAAACCTACGTTAAGCATAGTCATATTTAACATTTTCTTATATTAAAAAAATCGGTTTCTCTGAGAGTTGTCATTTTTTTAGAATGACAGATTTACAAAAATATTTAAAATAATGGATATTTCGGCCATTTTGAATCCGCCATTTTCAATTCTGACTTTTCTGTGTAGAATTATGAATATTCACATAGAATATTCCAAACAATTAGTGTCACAACCGCCATTTGATTTTGGACTCTTTGATATCAAATTCGTAATCAGCGACCCCGAAGCCCCCCCCCCCCCTCCAAAAAAAAGTTTGAGCCATTTTCAGTTATTTTTCTGGCAGTTATTCAATTGTTAGTTAAAAATATACGAAATAATTAATAACATATGCGCCATTATTCAGGAAGTTATCCAATTGTTAACTTAATTTGTTTATTTAACAATGTGAGCTTCGACCGACAAAAAAACTCTTAACTTTTCGATTTATGGACCAAAGAAGATATTTCCAAAGTTTCAAAAAAATAGGTAAAGTATTAAACATTTTTTTGGGTTTTTAAAAAAATTTCGATACAGCGACTCGACTACTGGGCTATAAGCATAAATCCACAACAGTCATACAGACGCTATCAGGAGACCAACGAATTGAGTAATTTTCCTGTGACTCCAGTATAGGCTATGTCCTCCCCCAAACCATTTAGCAATAAACATTTTTTGTTTCTTTCTTAGCATTTTAAGGAAAATATTTTGCTACATCAATACAATGACATGATTCTGACATTACAATAAATATTGTTGTTGTATACTAGATTAGCTTTTAGAAAGACAGTCAAAACTGTTTTCCAAAAAGGTTAATGATTGAACAAGAACAAGAATAAATTCGTAGTATGAGATCAATATTCGATAATTGAGTATAACTTTTAATCCACAACATTTTTTTTGAATACCATTGTCTTGTATTTTTACCAATAAAGATAATAATAATAATAATAATACTTATTTATTTCAGAGAGGATATTACACTTTCCAATCAAAGGTACATATCAAAAATGAAATATCGTCAAAACAAAAGTTCGCTTTCAAAATAATCTTCCAAATTATAGGGCTCTAAATTTATCAACATATTTTTAATTTCTTTTTTAAATTTATTTATTCTTTCAATTTTTTTCCATTTCTCTGGTAGTTTGTTAAATAGTTTTATACACATATACCTAATGTGGATTCTTTTCCGTTATTGTTAGCCAATGTACTGGGTAGTTTATATCAGTACACCGTGTTTCATAGGCATGAGAAATATTATAAGTTTGTGTACTTATCTTTATTTTTAAAAACAAACATTAAACATTCATACACATATACTCCAATAATAGTTAAAATTATGTTTTATTTAAAACCCCCCTACAGGTCTCATTAAAAGCCAAGTTGTGCATTAATCGTACAAGTCTCTTTTGTATTAGGAATATTTCTTGGATATTATTATTTCCCCAGAAGATGATTCCAAATCTCGCGCTAGATTCAAAATTCGCAAAGTATATAATTCGTAATGATTTCTGTTTTAAATATATACAGATAATCCGAATGCTGTAACAAATAGCATTCAGTTTTTTGCCTAAATATATTGTGTGTTGACCAGTGTAAATGCTCATTAATATACACTCCTAAAAATTTTGCGTTTTCTTGAATGTTTAATTTGTCATTTAAAATATTTACAGTTTTAGGTGTTTCTATTTTTGTTTGTAGTGTTCTGAATAGGATAATGTTCGTTTTTTCAAAATTCCATTTTTTGTGAACCATTCTTTTGCTTTCAGCATTAAGGTATTACTTAAGTTTATTATCTCAGGATAATTTTCTCCTGTAACTAATAAATTCGTATCATTCGCATAATTTGTAATCGAACTATTTTTTTCAGTAAATATATTACCTAGATCGTTCATGTAAATGATAAACAAAATCGGTCCTGTGATACTGCCCTGTGGAATGCCTATATTTTTTTCTTTAATGTCAGATTTTATTTCTGTTCCATTGTTAATAATGGCTGTCTTTTGTGTCTGATTTGGTAAGTAAGATTTGAACCATTTTATTACTGTTCCCCGTATTCCATATTTTTCTAATTTTTCAAGAAGGTATGTATGATTTAAGCAATCATATGCTTTTGATAGGTCAAGAAATATTCCTAATGACAGATGACTTGCTTCAAACGCTTTTAAAATATTTTCAGTATACTGAAAAATTGCTGTTTCTATAGATCGTCCTTTAATGTACCCACGTTTTCAAACATTTCTGGGTCGCCCTTTTTATAGAGGGGTTTAATTAATGCGAGTTTTAGCTGATCGGGAAAGATACCATATTTAAATGAATTATTCATTACATAACATATTGGTTGGCTTATATATACAACATTTAATAATACTTGTGGGAATATTATCATCACCACTTGTATGTTTATTTGTTAATCTATTAGTTAAAATAATTATTTCGTTCTCTGATACGGGTTTGACAAACATTGATTGATTATTTAATTGGATGTTACAATTAAATGGTACATTATCAACGCCTTTCAATAACTCAGGTATTACGTTTATGAGAAAACTATTGTAATCAATCACAACGTTTGCTGAGTTCCCCTTTAATTAGACATTATTCCTCGTATTTTTACCAATAATTTCATTATGAATGCTCCACATAGTTTTAATTTTACTATCTGATTTTTTTATTTTCTCATCGTAACTATTTTTCATTGCTTGTTCTAATAGATTTTCATAATCTTTTTTTGGTTCACTGTATATATCTCTATAATTTGGATTATTATTTGACAATATTAATAAGGTATCTAATACTTCACTCACTGTAGTTTTTCTCATTACTTATTATATTTATCACCCTGTATATAAGTTTTGGAAAATTGTCTTAAAAAAATGTTTAAAATGTTTTCTTAACCGCTTCTCAAGTCACCGAGATAACTCCTTGAAAATCCAGAATGATTTTGTGTAAGGTAAAGAGACTTTTCATATAAAGCAGGCGTTTTTTATAATGAATCACTTTTTCTTATAAACTTACAAATAAAAGAGTTTTCCCTTTTCCGGATTCAATAAGTGGACAATTTATACGTTTTTATCAATTTTGCGTTACCTGTGCGGTGATTTCATCATACACCGGACTTTTATTTCACCTTTAGTAAATGGCTAATAAAATTTATGAGACGTCAAATTCAGTCGATAAACCAGTGAAATTGCATAGTAAAACTAAAGGAATGAATGTTTAGTAGATCGAATGAACTAAGGCAGATCCTGCGCTATTTTAGATTGGAATTCTTACGTTTTACTGACTTTATTTCCTTTTTAGATGGAACGGCGTTTTATTTGAACGTATTCTATGCATAAAGTTACAAAGTACAAGATTTTAAACGAAATGTTTAACATTCAAATACAAATAAAATTTAACAAAATTGCTGCCGGCTAAGATGTAGGATGTAGCGAGTAGT
This sequence comes from Stenurella melanura, assembly GCA_963583905.1. NCBI lineage: Eukaryota > Metazoa > Arthropoda > Insecta > Coleoptera > Cerambycidae > Stenurella > Stenurella melanura. Next base: position 89,158,568 of record OY757318.1, on the reverse strand, counting down.
AAGGGGTCCAAAGCTTTAAAAATTGAAATGACCCATTCCAACAAGGTAAATGATTTTTGGAAACGAATTCAGGAAGAGGGTCCTTAGGGGCATCAGAAATGGCTTGTTGGACTTTTGTTGGCGCTTGCGCAACTTCTCCACAAGAAAAAAACATGGCCGAATGTTATTTCAAGAATTTGTGTTTTCAAACATTTACCTCTTCCTAAAAAATTAACTACTTGCGATATCAATCTGATTTTTTATATCTATATACTACAAACACGAGCGCATCTATCTGTAGTAATAGACATTCAAAATCACTTACGGTTTTAAATCTAAATAAATCCAAAATCACATGAACGAATTTTGTGTGTTTGAAATTTCGACGTGCGGGCAACTATATTAAATATTAGAATTTTGTATCTATTACATACGAATGAAATATGGTCTAAAGATCAAAAAAGTTTTTGCAAAAAAAATTAGCTCGATATCTTATACAGTTTTCGAGATACGGATTTTTAAATTCGACCGTAATAATGTCTTGTTATTAGCGCGCAACGTGACAGCTACGGCAGGGCTCGTTCTGTGCAATTGTGGATAGATCATATATTAGTCTAATACCTAATTTGATTTAGGTGTTATATTATTCTTGATCATTAGATTACTCATTGTCTGAAAATTATTAAACAATTATTTCGGTGCAATAAATACGTGGTTTTAAATTATGATGTAATTTGTTACATGTAATATACTGCCGTCCTAAGCCAAAATGACGCACTTCATTATACGCTCTTCTTGAGATATTTGACATTTTATGCCGCTAATCTCAGCACATCTTATTTTTTAAATAGTTTCATTCTATTTTTTAATCTAATTCTCTGAGGCAGATGCAAAAATAATGGTTTATTGATTATTGAAAAAAGCCGGTCATTTAACAAGGAAACTTTGAAGTACGTCCAATTTGCTTAGGAAATTTTAAGTTACGTCATTTTGGTTTAGGACAGTATATCTAGACTTGCAAATAGAGTACGAAATCGTTAATAAGTTTTAATAAATTGAGTTTAAAAATAAAAATTGACCTAAACTTCGGATTTAAAAAAAGTACGATATGACTTAAGAAAACAAGCCCTGAATATTGGTGTAAATAAGGACAAATGTTGCCCAACAATGTGAACTTGGATTCCTCACGCCTAGCATAAAATTTGAAGTGCAGCGATGAACAAACGAACACAATAATATTTACGAAAGGTATGTTTAATTTTTCCAAAATAGAAAAACTACAAAAGTTTTGTGGGTATATGACAACAAAGGGTATTTTATAGTATCCACGAAACCAATAAATAATAATTAGGTGAAAAACATGAAGAAGAAAATATTGTAAATATTGTTTATTGGCAGTCTATGTATTGTGTGACCTGTCAGTTATTCTTTCCGAAGGGGAAAAAGTGAGCCATCTAAACAGTTTGACTAATCTTGGAGACAACTGCGATGCAATTGGTGATCGTGTCATTGAAGATGCTCGTAAGACCTATGTGAATCTGTATGGCCATAGTGAGTTTAATTAGATTCACCAAGGTAGCATTTATTTTTCATAAAGTTATTAGACATACTTTTGCTAAGTCCTACAAGAGAGCTTACTTACTGCATTTGAAACGGTCATTAAGTCCAGTAGTTTGGTATGCTTAGCTTAGCTTGCAACTGAAGTACTTAGCGAAGCAGGGTCAAACCCTGCCTACTGCAAAATAATTTTAATTGTAAAAATTATTCACAAGAAGTGGTTTAGATTCTCCTATACTTTCCTTACCTAACACAAAATTCTGGATTTTAAACAAATTACCTCGGTGACTTGAAAAACGGTTAAGAAAACACATCACACTCTTCCAGAAAATTTGGATATCTGATAGAGAATAACCAAATAATTCAACAAATGATGACAAAAAACCACAAGTGGTTAAAAAAAAAACAAAAAGTGGAATTGTAAAGTAGAGTGTGACTAAAAATGTTGACGTTCTGTTGCATGTGCATGTGACCTTTCCTACAATTGTTTTAAGAGCAGAAATAATACAGAGGAGTGTTTAACAGACAGTAATTTTTACTAGTCTAGTAGTGCTTTGTCGATGCTTACTGAGCTGTGTATAATTATGCATTATTATTATTATTATTACTTATAAATTACACGTTCTGTGTACGTGTTTATATTTTATTTCTATATTGTATAATGATGGTATATATAATAAATATCTCCATATACAACACCTTCATAACCTATAGATCTAATAAATACTATGCCAAATGAGTTTCATTTTACATATTAATATTTTTGTAAAATTATAAATAATAATAACACAATATCAAAAATGTATTGGCTTACTATCTTGATGCATTACAATTAACCACATAGCAGTACGTGAGATAATAGCCGCATGGTAATAGGAGTATCACGGACCTAAATTATGGTTTAATTTGAAAAGTCTGTAACTCAAAAATTGTAAAAGATATGGAGCTAATTTTTTTTGCAAAAACTTTTTTGATCTTTAGACCATATTTCATTCGCATATAATATATAAAAAAATTAAACATTTAATATAGTTGATCACACGTCGAAAATTCAAACACACAAATTTGCTTCCTGTGATTTAGGATTTATTTAGAAAAAAATCGTAAGTGATTTTGAAATTCTAACAGTACAGATATATGCGCTCATGTCAGTAGTATACAAATATAAAAAATCACATCAATATCGTACGTAGTTAATTGTCTAGCGAGAGGTATATGTTTAAAAACACACATTCTTGAAATAATGTTCCGCCATCTTTTTTTCTTGTGGAGAAGTTGTGCAAGCGCTAAAAAAGTCCAACAAGCCATTTCGGATGCCCATTAGGACCCTCTTTCGATATGCGAGCTCAAAATTTATTTACCTTGCTGGAATGGGTTACTTGGCGATTTAGACGGCTTTCGAAGGTGTGGACCCTCTACTAGAGTTGGCTGCCTAAAAGGTATTCTTAGTTGAGTCAATGAAGGTTTTTTTTTACTTCGAAACCCACAAAAACAGAACGGATTTTGATGAATTTTCCTTGTATATTTGTTATATTACATTATTTGAAATCAGAATGATTCAGGTTGTCGGATTACACACTTGAGCATTTATACTGTTTAAACAATTACAAAAAATGTATACCGGGTGAGTTACGAATTGCGCTCGCCCCGATATTTCCTAAAATATTTGGAATCGAAAATTGAAATTTGGAGGCCTTATTACATGACTAAAATGCCATTTTTTCAATAAAAAATTAAGTTTGGTGCACATCCGGTTTGACCGGAAATGCCCACAGCTTTCGATTTTTAAATGGAACACCCTATATATATTTACATTTTTGGAATCTAGAGGAAATTTTGAATACAATACATCCATTTTGGTCACTTTTTGATAAACATTAAACATTTTATTAAAAAATCTATTTCTGAATCCAGAGTGCTGTGGTGCCCAAAATATATTTTAGTTTGTGTGCTACGTTACTATAAAAATAAAAAGAGCAATATGATTGCATTACTTAATTCTCTAGAGCCGTTTAAAATTTTTAAATGTGATTTTTACCCACTAACTCGGTTTTTTTAAATGGGAATTTAATCGTTCACCAACATTTTTAAATACCTCATTTTCATATGAATCTAATGATACCAAAATTTTGAAAATCCGCTCAGAAATATTTGAGATTTCAGCCAAAATACAATGCAACCAAGCTTTTAGAAACATGCGGCTAATAGATAATAGATTAGTGGGCTTTGGAAACTAAAATGGCACATTTCTGTGTAAATCTGGTAACCTAATAACATTGGAAAAATCATAGTAGCCATTGAAGGTAATAAAACAATATCAGCTGTCAGACAGACTCGTGTAGTTATAGGCAATCTTGAGCTATCAAACATTTAATAATTGTGAGCGCAAAGAACGTTACAATTAAGTTTAGCATAGGTATGTGGAGGTAAACACAATTACATCCACAAGGACATTTGCAATAGAATGCGACATCAGTTCGGTTTTCAGAGTTTTATTTAAATGAACATAAATATCGGGCCTATAAATAAATAAAAATCAATTCCGTTTGAACAATTAAACTTAAACTAGGTAACAGTAGGTATCTTTAAAATAATTAATATAATTAAACCATAAATTGACATTTATAGATATTGTTCAAAATGTTCACCATTTTTTTCTATACACAATTCGGCTCTGCGTACAGTTGCTTGAATGGCTCTACGCAATTCAGCCGGCGTTATTTCATTAAGAGCCCGTACAACTTTATTTTGCAGCTCTTCACGGGTATTTGGAGAAGTTTTATAAACTTTATTTTTGAGAGTGCCCCATACATAATAGTCGAGGGGTGTTAAGTCAGGTGACCTAGGAGGCCACCTGATATGACCTTGATTTGTTTAAATATTCCATCACTCTTTCGGAATTATGTGGGGGAGCACCATCTTGTTGGAAAAACCGATTTTGTAAATAGGCAAAAGGAAGTAAGTCAAGAAATTCTGCTGTCTGGTTTTCTAAAAAGAATAAATATCGTTCGCCAGTAAGTGTTCCATAAAAAAATATGGGTCCAATTATTCGATCTCCAAGTATTCCAAGCCAACAGTTAAACCCAAATCTTTCCTGAATATTCCCCCGCCCTACAAACCTCGGATTTTCTTGAGCCCAGTACCTAGTATTATTTCTCTTAAACATACCTTGGTTCGTAAATCTACTTTCATCTGAATATAAAATATGAAAGGGAAAACCTGGGTTTTGTTGTACTGCATTTAAGAACCAGTTGCAATATACTAGCCTCCTGTCGTTATCATCTCCATAAAGATGTTGGTGTATTTGGTATTTATAAGACCGAAACTTATGTTTCTTTAAAATTCTGCAAACCGAAGACTGACTAATGTCGCATTCCATTGACAATTCCCTTGTTGATGTTGTTGGGTGTACAATCACAAATCCTAATACATCAATTTCTTTGTCCTCACTTACAATAAATGTTTGATGGTCATCTTGTTGATTGGGTTCGTTTCTTAATTCTTGTTCCACTCTGGCAAACAAGTGTCTGCTTGGATGACATCTGTTGGAATATCGTTGCTGATACAGTTCTGCAGCTGCAGTTGAATTTTTGAGACGCTCTCCATATATCAGTAACATATCGACCTTTTCATTTCTACTAAAATTATTCATTTTCTTTAATTTTTACTCAAAGAGATTTCCGCAACGCTTTATTTTGTATCTGTCTGACAGCTGATATTGTTTTATTACATTCAATGGCTACTATGATTTCTCCAATGTTATTAGGTTACCAGATTTATACAGAAATGTGCCATTTTAGTTTCCAAAGCCCACTAATTTATTATCTATTAGCCGCATGTTTCTAAAAGCTTGGTTGCATTGTATTTTGGCTGAAATCTCAAATATTTCTGAGCGGATTTTCAAAATTTTGGTATCATTAGATTCGTATGAAAATGAGGTATTTAAAAATGTCGGTGAAAGATTAAATTCCCATTAAAAAAAAACGAGTTAGTGGGTAAAAATCACATTTAAAAATTTTAAACGTCTCTAGAGAATTAAGCAATGCAATCATATTGCTCTTTTTATTTTTATAGTAACGTAGCACACAAACTAAAATATATTTTGGGCACCACAGCACTCTGGATTCAGAAATAGATTTTTTAATAAAATGTTTAATGTTTATCAAAAAGTGACCAAAATGGATGTATTGTATTCAAAATTTCCTCTCGATTCCAAAAATGTAAAAATATATAGGGTGTTACATTTAAAAATCGAAAGCTGTGGGCATTTCCGGTCAAACCGGATGTGCACCAAACTTGATTTTTTATTGAAAAGATGGCATTTTAGTCGTGTAATAAGGCCTCCAAATTTCAATTTTCTATTTCAAATATTTTAGGAAATATCGGGGCGAGCGCAATTCGTGACTCACCCGGTATAAACAATTTTTTTTCCATAATATTTAATCAAAATCAACAACGATTTTTTTTCAGAAATTGTATTTGAGTAAAATACCAACACAATTCTCATTGTAAAATGTTAATTTACGATTAATGATAGGTAATTATACAGTAAGGTCAATAAATAACGGATAAATTCATTATCTATGTAATTTACAATTTATGAGTAAAATCCTAAAACACGTCAATTTTTAAAGGGTTTTATTTTCTTACTTTGTCTTGTGTGGGTCAAATCTAGTAATTGAAATTTTACCCCCTTCCTGTTGATCGATTGATCTAAAATTTGGTACACTCCTTTAGTTCTAATGACAATACAATTATGTATATTCATTATCATTGTAAATACAAGATGGCCGCCGCCACAAAATGTCAGATTATATTTTTTTCAACCCCCTTAATATGGGTATCAAATGAAAGGCCTTAACAAGTAGAATACAGTACACAATGAAAAAATTCAAAATCCAAGATGGCCGCCACCACAAAATGGCGGATTACTTTATTTTTTCAATCCCCACAATATGGGTATTGACAAGTAGAACATAGCACACTTTAGAAAAAAATTTCTAATCCAAAATGGCGTCCGAAACAAAATGGCGGATCATTGAGTTTAGACAAATGAACCTAGCTACCCTTTTTTTACATTGATTAGACTAATATCACGTGTGGTAGGTCTATTTTGGTTTGTTTTTGTTGCACTGAATCGTACACGCACTAATTTATTTTCAAAGTTTCACTGTGCGTCGCAACGCTTCGTAGTTTAAAAGCGAATTATCATTTGTTTGCTTATTAGTATTGAAACCTATTCTTTACAGGAATTTGCAAACAGCAGAAAAAAAAACGATCTATGAGAACTAAAAGAAAAACTATGTGTAAAAATATTAATGAAATCTTTGCAATCTTTCGATAACCTGAATTCTGGTTATGCTAGCAAATTAAAATCCTAAAATGAATTTGTCTAATTTCTTTGAAAATTCTCATTCTCCGTAGTTGTTTTAAAAGTTTAAGATAATTTTCAAAATGGTTTACACTCTCGCTGAAAGAATACAAACGATTTTAATTTATGGTGCTGAAAAAGGGTCCGCTCGAAAAATGGCCGATAATTTTAATCGGCGGAATGCAGGTAAAAATGTGCATCAAAAATATATAACAGAATTAGTTGCAAAATTCAAGGAAACTAGCTCTGTGACAAACAGAAAGAAAACAAATCGCAATATTTTGGATGAGGCAGCTGAAATTGAAGTGTTAACGGCACTTCAGTATGGATCCTACCAGCTTACTCCGAAAAGTTTCCCCTTTAACTGAAATTTCGTATAGTTCACTTTGGAAGGTAACGAAACTACACAAATTCCATCCCTACAAACTTCAGATCCATCAAGAGCTTGGTGAAGACGATTATGATCGCAGAGTTGAGTTTTGTGAAGTGATGACAAATAACAACAATAATAGAAACTTAGTGAAAAATTGTTTCAGTGATGAGTGCATATTTTTTTACACGGATTTGTGAATAAACATAAGTGTCGCTACTGCAGCGATGAAAACCACCACATTTTCAGAGAAGACCATAGTCAAATACCCGAAAAGCTGAATGTATGAGCGGGTATAATTGGGGATACCATTATTGGCCCAGTCTTCATTGACGGAAATTTGAATGGCGATATTTACCTCGATTTATTGGAAAACATTATTGATCCTTTAATAGTAGATGCGTTGAAAAATCAGCGTGACGAAGAGGGAAATTTGATTTTAAGTGAAAGAACTGCTCTACTTTCAGCAAGATGGAGCGCCTCCTCATTATAGCATGACGGTCCACCAATGACTCAACGACAGGTTCCCAGATAGTTGGATCGGACGAAGAGGGCCTATTGAGTGGCCAGCCAGATCCTATGACTTGATCATCCCAGATTTGTTTCTATGGGGTCACCTTAAGTCAGATGTATACAAAACCTCGCCCGAAAACATTGCAGATTTGCTGCAACGAATTACGCAGGAATGTAGATCAATTCCGAGTTCCGTATTTCAGAAAATGCGAGAAGAATTCGAAAGCCGGCTGTATCACTGTATGGACAGAAATGGCGAATATTTCGAACATTTCTTATGAGGATAGTAAAATACCTTATGAGTCTGAAAATTATGTTGCGTTTCATGCTTACAATAATAATTACACTAGCCGACAGCCTACATGTATTGGAAGTAAAAATAGCAAATTCTTAGTAACTTCACCATGCTAAATAACAATATAAAAAGCGAAAGTTCGAGTTGGCTCTGGTTTTCCCAATACAGGTAATAACATGTAACGCAGGTATAAACCCTAGTTTATGGGCGGTCCTATCACAAATCAAAGCGTAAACAAAGATTTAAAAAAAATACTCTTTAGATTTTTAAAACAGAGATAAACATCTACAATTTGAGATTGAGGGCGTCTAGATTGGTGCTCGATTCCAAAAGCTATATTGACTCCAGATTGTTCACTCTTTTGAAGTTAAATTGAGCAAGAAATAATATTTTCATAATCGGCCTACATCACCTCGTTGAGAACAATGTTAGCACTCTCTTCAGCTAAATTTTCAAATGAATCGCACATTTTTTTGAAAAAATTAAATTTAAAAAATTAACTTAGTTTTTTTGTTCTTTCTTAATTTTGAGATAAGATTTTACTATTTTGACACCGATTTCAAACAGATCAATGGATAATTTTGTTGTTTACAACTTTTATTTGAAATCACTTTTTACAACTTTTCAAGAAAAAAATCGGTAAAGGTATTTACACAGAACTTCCCTCGTTCATGGCAGTCACTTTAAAAAAATAATAATTACGAAATGACATTGAGAATAACAATCGGAAAAGAGTTATTGCTATTATTACAAAGAAAACTTGATAAGTTTTGGTCAAAAAAATATACAGATTGCTCATCTAACAGCAAAAGTTCAATACTAAATAGCAGGTGCCACATATGGCAGGCTTGTGCAAATACCTTTACAAATGTCCACCATGACTGAATTATTTCTTGGGATGACCACCCTGTACATTTTTCAATAAAAGTATAATAGGTGCATATGCCAGATATTATTGCCATCTGTCACATTTTCAATCCAACATTCACGTAATGGAGTGGAAGTATAGTGGTGGTTAAAAAAAATCATTTTTTTTTTAATTTTTCGAAAGATGTTGGTAAAATAATTTTCAAAATTTTTTCTTCTGAAATAGGTTTAAAATGTCAAACGTAGAAATTTTAAATTAGAGCAAAAAGGAAAGTTTCCTTCTATCCTATAGTAGTGCTAAAAAAAGTTTAAAAATTAAAACTTATGTATTTTTTAAAATAGGTTTAGAATGCTATGAAACGTGAAAATTTTAAATTTGAGCAAATAAAAAATTCGATCTATTTTAGTGGTAAAAACTGGTGTTGGTGAAAAAAATTTTCAAACATTTTTTTCTGAAATACCTAGGTTTAGAATGTCATTTAAATTTGACCATTCTAGTGTTAAATTTTTTTCCAAACTGGTAACAAAATGTTGCAAATTTTTTTTTCCGAAATTGGTTTGGAATATCATGAAACGTGGAAATTTTTAATTTGAGCAAAAAAAATGTTTTCGTCTGTTCTATAGTAGTATACATAAATGGATTAAAAATGTTTTCAAATTTTTAAAAAAATTCTTCAAAAATATTTTTAAATTTGTTTGAATAGTTTTATAATGTCATGGAAACGTGGATAGTTAAAATATGAACAAAGAAAGAAAAATTCTATCTTAGTGGTAACATTTTTTAAACATAGTAAGAAAAATTTCTAATTTTTCTTTTAAATAGATTTAGAACGCTAGGAAACGTGGAAATTTTAAATTTGAAGAAATAAAAAAAAATTCCATCAATTTTAGTGGTAAACAAATTTTCAAAAAGGGTAAAAAAAAATTATTATTTTTTTTAATCAGGCTTAGAATGCCATGAAACGTGGAAATTTTAAATTTGAAGAAAGAGAAAAAAATTGTTTCATTTTAGTAGTAAAAATTTTTTCAAAAATATTGGTGAAAAAAATTTTTTTTTCTTGAAATAGGTTAAGCGTGTCATGAAACGTAGAAATTTTAAATTTTAGCAAAAAAAATTTTTCTCATCTGGGTAAAAATTTTTTCAAAAATGTGAAAAAAATTTTCAAAAATTTTTTTTTTCTGAAATAGGTTTAGCGCGTCATGAAACGTGGAAATTTTAAATTTGAGCAAAAAAAATTTTTTTTCACTATTTATTCCGTTTAGACGGTCCCCACTGTATATTTTTCAGTGAAAATTCTACCAGTTCTTCGCTGACAGTAGAGTTAACTACCTACCAAATTTGACTGCTCTCCGTCAACTAGTTTTTTAGTAAATGCACCAACAGACAGACAGACAGACAGACAGACAGACGGAATTGAAAAATCTATATTTTCGGAATCTACGTGTTCTGAAACGTCAGAATCCGAAAAAATCTCGGAGGGTGATTTTTTCTCGAATACAATACTTCCCTTCGGTATGCGAGGGAAGTAAAAGGTTATCGTGAAAAATTTTGCTTTTAAAGAGTTTTTTTGGCTTTCAACGCATTTTGTATTTTTTTCGTCTTTGGCGCCTGGTCTATACAGGGTGTCTCACCGGGAACTGAATCGATCGATATAGAGAAAAGTACGCATCACAAATTTTTGAAAATTTGGATAGTTACTAATATCGCTGTGGCCAATACAACTAAAATAATTAGAAACATGGGGTACTTCCGGTTATATCGGAAGTCGATACCAACTTGCTTATTTTAAACGGAACACCCTATATATTTTCTACTTTTCGAGATGACAATAAAATTCTGAGTTCAGGCACACCCTATATCTAAACCCAGTAGTTTCGAAGATATTTGACATTTTATAAGAAATTTGACAGGTGCAACGGTTTGCAAGAACCGTTATAACTTTTTGTGTGCAGGACATGCTCATTTGCTCTTTGGCACGGAGAAAGAACACAAGGAGAACTACGTTCAACAACTTTAAATAAATTCAATAATATCATACCAAGTGTTCCGTATTTCGCGTTACATTTGGTCAACTTCAAACCGCGAAAACTTGTTTAGGTCAAAGAAACACCCTGTATTTTTTTACGTCAAGTTGTGTAAAATTGAATTCCCTTTTTTCGTATATTAGCAATGAGGGGTTAAAAGTTTCAACTTTTTGAAATATTTGCGATTTTATTAGAAATTCATGAATTGTTGTAATCATTTCATCAAAATAGCCATGATTAGAAACAATCAGTCATTATCTTATGTCAAAAAATGCCAGCACGTTTAAATTACATCCACGAAGACCTTTTCAATTTGTTTATTTTTTATGGAAAATGTGATAAGGTAATATCAAGAACTTGCAGCACATTTGCTACTCGATATCCAGAAAAACGGAAACCGTCACCAAACACTGTAAAACTCAAACTGGAAAATTTTATAAATTATAGCTCTGTCAAGGCAAAAATGAAGAGAAGAAAGCCTATTGTTGACGACGAAAACATTGAAATAGTCATTCTGGGATATTTTCATGCCTTTCCAAGGATGTCATTAAGACAAGCTGCTCTGGAATCGGGACTATGCAAGGATTCAATTCACAGAATCTTATTAAAACATAAGTTTCACTCGTTTTCATTCCATATGGTTCAAGGATTAAAAGAAACAGATTTCCTAAGAAGACAGAATCTTTGTAAGTTTATTCTAATAAGGTCTGAGGGTGACGATTCTTATTTGGGAAATATATGGACAGATGAAGCAAAATTTACTAAAAATGGACCTTTTAATAGACACAATTCGCATTATTGGAGTGACTCAAATCCTCATATGTTCAGAGAGCGAAACTTTCAGGAAAGTGGGCAGTTCAATGTTTACTGTGCCATAAGAAACGATAGAGCGGTGGCATTACAATTTTATCAGGAAAATTTAAACGGTAAATTAAATTTTCTCTTCTGCTAATACGTATAGGTAAAATTTTGCTTTTTTTTTTGGCGAAAGATATCTGAATATCTTACAAAATTTGAATAACTATTTAGAAAATTTACCTCTCGTCAAACATTTTTTATCAGCACGACAATGCTCCCCCACATAACGCATATTCAATTAATAATTATTTACAAGAAACTTTTTATGATCAATGGATTGCCAATAATGGACCTTTCTTATGGCCTCCTCGCTCGCCCGACTTATCAGTTCTGGATTATTTTATTTGGGGAACTATTAAAAATAAAGTTTATGAGAGTCCATTAACAACCATTGAAGCTTGTATGCAGAGAGTAAGAAATGCATTTCAAAACATATCACAGGCTTCAATTAAAAGAGCTACCCATGAGGAACTAATCGGAAGGTGCGAAAAATGTGTCGAGGTTCGAGGGCGGAAATTTGAGCAATTATTAAATTAAAATGGAATCGTGTTTTAAATGGATCCTATCTCTGCTATTTTAGTATATGCCATATCTTCAATTCGATTAATACGCATGTTACAGTGTTAGTGTTATTTTCCGTTTTTGTGGATATCGAATAGCAAATATGCTGCAAGTTCTTGATATTACCTTATCACATTCTCCATAAATAATAAACAAATTTAAAAAGTCTTCGTGGGTGTAATTTAAACCTGCTGGCATTTTTTGACATAAGATAATGACTGATTGTTTCTAATCATGGCTATTTTGATGAAATGATTACAACAATTCATGAATTTCTAATAAAATCGCAAATATTTCAAAAAGTTGGAAATTTTAACCCTTCAATGCTAATATCAGAAAAAAGGGAATTCAGTTTTACACAACTTGACGTAAAAAAATACACGGTGTTTCATTTTACCTAAACAAGTTTTCGCGGTATGAAGTTGACCAAATGTAACTCGAAATACGGAACACTTGGTATGATATTATTGAATTTATTTCAGTTGTAGAACGTAGTTCTCCTTGTGTTCTTTCTCCGTGCCAAAAGAGCAAATGAGGATGTCCTACACAGAAAAAGTTAAAACCGTTCTTGCAAACCGTTGCACCTGTCAAATTTTTCATAAAATATCAAATATCTTCGAAACTATTGGGTTTAGATACAGGGTATGCTACATGCCTGAACTCAGAATTTTATTGTCATCTCGAAAAGTCAAAAATATATAGGGTGTGCTATTTAAAATAAGCAAGTTGGTATCGACTTCCGGTATAACCGAAAGTACTCCATGCTTCTAATTATTTTAGATGGATTGGGCACACCGACATTAACTATCTAAATATTCAAAAATTTCTGATGCGTACTTTTCTCTATATCGATCGATTCAGTTCCCGGTTTACTCTCTTTAACTTTTGATCCTTATTTGGATATTCTGTAAGTTTACTTGTACTTGAGAATATGCGGCTTTTTATCAGCAGCATTGAGTGTTACTAATCTATTCATCAATAATAAACTTGGCAGAGGCATTTATGTTTGTAGGTGCATACTGGTCTAGTGACGCACCGCTTGGCTCTTTGTGAAGTTTTTTCATATAGAGAGATGTTCATTTCTATGAATGAATAATGGCAGAGTTGATTTTTATTATTATGAATAATGGGGGAATAAACCAACGAACTGTGGTAAGCGCACAGAGAATATGCCTGTTGTAATATAAAAGGCACAATATGTAGTATGATTGACTTGGCGCGTCTAAACCGATAATTATAAAAAATACTTAATAGTGAAAGTAGCTGTGTGTTTGAAAGCTTAATAAGGTGCTGAATTTTGAAACAAAAGATAGCTATAAATATACCGGGTGGCCACGAGTCAATGTACGCCCCCAATATTTTGGTTGTTTTTGTATTTAAAAATTTGGTTTTTGGTACACATAAATTAGACAATAATAAGCTACTTTTAGACTAACAGGAATGCAAATATCACTTCCGGTTGAACCCGAAGTGACATCAACTTTTTTCTTTTTTTCTTAAATGGAATGACTATATTTATATTGATGGTTTCTCATTAAGCATAAATTTCTAAGTGTAACAGTTTTTTCAGATGTAAAAAATTCCAAAAAATTAGTGAGATACGAACAATTTTTTAATTTTTTCAAAATAGCCGCGTCAGATGAATGCGATGTAAGAAAATTAGTAAGTAGGCTATGGAAATTATTAGTAAGGTTGTAGACTTGTCTGTAAAGAAGAAAATAGTCGTTTGAATGACTGATAGGTACCAGTATTTTTTAGTTTTTTTTTTCAAAAAAACGGAATTTCATTTTCATTTCCGTAGGGGTTGTTATGACTTTCTTTTAATGGAACCGTGCTATTTCTTTTATTAATCAGAAATAATCATTCACAAACTATAATTTATTCGCCATTAATCATTTCGTAACGATATCCTTCGTAATAATAGAAGTACTTTTAAAAAGTAAACGCCAACAAATCATTTTAATAAGGTACCTATCTACATTTAAATCCAAAATTGCAGATAGCCATGAAAATGACAGACATTCGCAACAATTGAATTAGTCTTGACTTACTCACTAATTTTCTGAAGCAAGTGTATTAAAGTTGTTATAAACAAGAAAATTAATATAAAATGGCTGAAAATTATTCAAGAGATGAAAAAGTTGACATGATCATTATTTATGGAGAGACTCGACGTAATGCAACTAGAGCACAAAGTCTGTATGGACGGAGATATCCAGGAAGAAGACAACCTCCGAGAAACTATTTCGCCCGGTTGGAGCAACAATTTAGAACTGAACCTAATGTAGAAATTGAAGAAAGATTTATTGTAGATGAAGAAACGGAAATTAATGTGTAGCTTTAGTGCATGTTGACCCAACCATTTCTATAAGACAAATTGAACATGAATTATCAGTTTCCAAAGAATCAGCCAGAAAAATTTTAAAGAAACATGGCTATCGTTCTTATAAATATCAATTGCATCAATTTTTGTATGAAAATGATTATCAACGAAGAATAACCTTTTGTAATTGGTTACAGTTACGCCAAGAAATGAGAATTTTATCAAAAACATTTTGTTCACTGATGAATCGAGATTTACAAACCTTTGGTTATTTAATCGAAACAACACTCGATATTGGGCAATTGATAATCCTCACATTATGAGACAGGGGCGGTTTCAGGAGCGGTTTGGCTTCAATGTTTGGTTAGGCGTTTTAACGAAACTCTAACTGGACCAAGATATCTAGAATTTCTCCAAAATATAATAGTTCCACAGATTAATCAAATTCCCAATACCAATATTGACGAGGCTTACTTCCAACAAGACGGGGCTGGACCACACAATGCTATTATCGTTAGGGATTACTTAAATCAATTATTTCCAGATCGTTGGATTGGGACCCATGGTCCAGTCAGATGGGGCCTGCAAAGTCGCCTGACTTAACCCCACTCGATTTATTATTTGGGCGCATTTGAAAAATAGAGTCTACATGACTGCTCCAACCACAAGGTAAGATCTGGAAGAAAGAGTTCGACACGAAATTGCACAAATAACACCTCAACAATTACAGAATGTTAGACGTGCAACGATAAGTCGCGCTACTCTGTGTATTAATCATAACGGTGAACAGTTTGAACAATTTTTATAATGGTTTATTATAATTTAGGTTTTAAATAGTTTTGTTATTCTTGGTAATTTATTCATGGTTGTAACGTTATACCTATTAAAATTATTTCTTATTTAATTTGTGTTTACTTTTTAAAAATACTTCTATTATTATGAAGGATATCGTTAAGAAATGATTAATGGCTAAAAAATTATAGTTTATGAATCATTATTTCTGATTAATAAAAGAAATAGTACAGTTCCATTAAAAAAATTCCATAGGACCCCTACGGAAATGAAAATGAAATTCCGTTAAAAAACAAAAACAAAAAATACTGATACCTATCAGTAATTCAAACAAATATTTTCTGCTTTATAGACAAGTCTACAACCTTACTAATAGTAGACTATACTTAGTAATTTTCTTAAATCGCATTCATTTGACGCGGCCATTTTGAAAAAATTAAAAAAATTGTTCGTATCTCACTTATTTTTTGGAATTTTTTACATCTGAAAAAACTGTTGCACTTAGAAATGTATGCTTAATGAGAAAACATTAAAAACATATAGTCATTCTGTTTAAGAAAAAAAAGCTGATGTCTCTTTCGGCTCAACCGGAAGTGATATTTTCATTCCTGTTAGTCTAAAAGTAGCCTGTTATTGTCTAATTTATTTGTACCAAAAACCAAATTTTTAAATACAAAAACAACCAAAATATTGGGAGCGTACATTGACTCGTGGCCACCCGGTATATTTTTAAAATAACTTTGCAGAAAGCAGTCTAATGGGGCAAGATATGGTGATTCTGCTGGTCTTTATATTTCACTTAATCGTCCTATCCAATGGTTTGGTTAGGAAATGTTCTTTAAAACCCATTAAATTATGGCTGAAAAACAAAAATTGACCCGTCTCTGAATTGTTCACTAAAATAATTATTCTAGAAGAAAATGAATTTGAGAAATACTTCATGGGCTCACCATAATTTGTTAAACATTCAATGTGTTGTATTTTTTATCAGAAGAGCAACATATTTTGAATATTTTGTATCTAGTGACGTACTTTTATTTCCAACAGTTACCCTATTTTTCTAGATATGATGCCATTTGCAGTTCTTTCAAATGGATGACCCTGTATATTTTTACATTTTCGTTAATTATGATATAGGGTTTGGTGGGTGTGCGACTTGTGGTTTCTTAAATATTAACTGAAATAATAAAATAAAGAGTAATAAATATTTATAGTACAGGCAATGAAGATAATAGTTTGAAAAAACCTCGCAAAAATTAATAAAAGGATCATCTCCGGGATTTAAGTAGGTACTAACCTGTAGAATGGAATGATGCATTCTTTGCACTTTCAAGTTCCGGGAAAATTAAAAAAAAATTGGAAAAACTTTTTGTTTTTCGGTTTTTTTGCTCTAGCGGCTAAAATAATGAAAATACAGAAAAAGTTTTCAACAAAATTTGTAGCTCGTCTATTTCTCTACAAAAAAGGTCTTTACAAATTTTTGTCTTACTCAAGCCGTTTAGGAGATAAATTCAGTTTTCCACTTATAGTTTTGAGGTGAAAACGCTTTTTAAACGTTCACAAAAATGTGTTGACGCTGGGGGGTGTTCATTTCGAAAATTTATTATAGTTTTAATTAATTGTACCAGTGTATAAAATAATTAGTGTCTTTTTAAAATTTGTGCTGTAAATTATGATTAAGTAAACGGTTTTTCTTTATTTTTTCCTTTTTTCTGATTTTCGTTTCTCTTTTTGAGTAACAATAATACATTAAATAATTATTAAACAAGTGTTTAAGTAAAATTAATAAAATAGCGACGTTAACTGGTTGTTTGCGTATTTTGTAGAATTTAAATATCATTCACCATTATTTTAGAAAATTTGCTAGGAAGTAACCATAAACGTGCCATCGAATATTATGACAGTGTTTTGCACAATAATCCATAGACATTTAAATAGTTATCCGCCATTTACAAGAAACTGATATACAGGGTGATGTAATTGGCCCTAAATGCAAAATAATAAAAATTGAGTCTTGTCCTGGAATTTTTACAAACTAAATTATGCTATTAATTGGACTGGGAGTGCACTATATGTGTACCAACTTTAATCCAAATACGTCCACCCATTTCAAATATACGGTGAATTTTAGTTTCAGTCAAGAATCATAAAATACCCTGTATCTCGAAAACCATTCACTTTCAAGGGTAAGTGTGGGGGTGTTTTGAACTCAGAAAAGTGTGCTCTATCTCTTATCGGTCTATGTCAGTTTAAATCTGGGACACCCTGTATGTCAAAGAGAATTAGATTTGTAAGTGATATTCACAAATATAACACTAGACACATAATAGTTTATACATCAATACAGTAAAAAGAAAAAACATAATTCGCTATTTCATAAAGATCTGATATTATACAATGATTTGCTTAAATTATTTAATAATATTCAAACATTTTAGAAAATCTGCATGTGAATACGTGATTTAAAATTTTAATTAAGAAATTTTAATGACAGTTGTATACATTATAGGTACCCGTAGTGTTGATTTATTTATCCTTTCTTTTTGTTGGCCTATGAATTCATTTGTTATAAATCCACCTATGTATTGCTGTAGCAGAAAGTTGCTAATAAAGAATTATAGTATTTCTGTTATTAATTTGGAAATTCATTCTGAAGAATTGCTACCAGGATAATTCATTATAAGGCCTAATGTGATAGGAAACACCCGAGTCCGCGTACTTGAATATTGAAAATGATATCCATATACAACTATAGTTCACCAGATATCTTATGCACGTACCTCAAACGAAAGTAGTCGATTGTTTACCTGGATCACCATTACAAGCCCGTTGCCTGATTTAGTTTATACGTATAATTGCCGGTAGCATAGCCGTAGGTTAAATGATATTTATTTACTTTTATTGAATCATTTGTTGTTGTGTCAATCCGAAAGGGTCATCCATTTTAAATAGTATCGATGACGTCATATCTCAAAAAAATAGGACAGCTGTTGGAAATCAAAGTCCGTCACTGAATAGAATAAAAATACCATAAAAACTTTTGTTAAATATATTACTTAACCAAACTTACAGTTTAGGCAGAAATCAAGTGTGTCAACACATTCGTCCAACCCTGTATAATACAAGGAAATTACTAATAAGCGTCCCGACTATACAGGGTGTCTCACCGGGAAATTAATCGGTCGATAAAGGAAAAGTATGTAACAAAATATTTTGAATATTTGGGAAATTATTATAAAGTTATTGTGGCCAAACCAACCAAAATTATTACAAACATGTGGTACTTAGGTTATACCGGAAGTCGATACCAATTTGCTTATTTTAAATGGAACACCCTATATATTTTCGACTTTTCGAAATGAGTAGAAAACATGTAGCACACTCTAGGCCTAAATCCAGCACTTTCGGAGATATTGTTTGTAATTGTTTATTTGTGGCATATTCAGATTTTCTTACTTTTTATTGGGTATTTTGCCACTGAAAAATATTTAAAAATTTTAATGAAAAAACCTCTGCGCCAAACGGATCAGACAGAGGTTAGTTCTTGAGTACTTGACTGTTTCAAAAAGTCTCACACCTAAAAATATATAAACTAGAACAATGTTATAAACTAAAAACTCAAAATCAAAGCTATAGGAAGTTAACATTTCGGAAGAGAATCTACTTCCGTTCTCAAAACTTTTTTGGCCGTCAACCATGACAGTTCTTTGTTTATGTATTTCCATAGTCACGTGAGACATTAAATTATATTTATCTTACTTTTACTTACTTCGTCTCTAAGGATGGGCAACCAACTAGTACAAAAATCTATTGAATAATTAGAAACGCATCTATCCTCGTTTAATAAAATAATCGCGGATTCTTTAAGTTTTCTTTTAGTTCCGTTGCTCTCTTTTTCCAAAATCTTCGCCGAGTCCCATTTAATTCTATGATTATTATCCCATGCGTGTTCACAAATTTTGGATTTTTCAAATTCTCCCCTTCTAGCGTAATTTCTATGTTCACCAAGCCTTACGTTGAAAGGTCTAGATGATTCACCTACGTAATGTTTTCCGCACTCACACGGAACACTATAAATACAATTTTTTTAGTTTTGAACAATATTTGGAGGTTTGGTTCTTGATAAAACCGATCTTAGCGTGGAGCCCGTTTGAAAAACCGTTCGTACGGAAAACCTATGGTTTATCGGATAAATTACGAAAAATTGGGAATAGGTTTTCCGTACGAACGGTTTTTCAAACGGGCTCCACGCTAAGATCGGTTTTATCAAGAACCAAACCTCCAAATATTGTTCAAAACTCAAAAAATTGTATTTATAGTGTTCCGTGTGAGTGCGGAAAACATTACGTAGGTGAATCATCTAGACCTTTCAACGTAAGGCTTGGTGAACATAGAAAATACGCTAGAAGGGGAGAATTTGAAACATCCAAAATTTGTGAACACGCGTGGGATAATAATCATAGAATTAAATGGGACTCGGCGAAGATTTTGGAAAAAGAGAGCAACGGAACTAAAAGAAAACTTAAAGAATCCGCGATTATTTTATTAAACGAGGATAGATGCGTTTCTAATTATTCAATAGATTTTTGTACTAGTTGGTTGCCCATCCTTAGAGACGAAGTAAGTAAAAGTAAGATAAATATAATTTAATGTCTCACGTGACTATGGAAATACATAAACAAAGAACTGTCATGGTTGACGGCCAAAAAAGTTTTGAGAACGGAAGTAGATTCTCTTCCGAAACGTTAACTTCCTATAGCTTTGATTTTGAGTTTTTAGTTTATACCATTGTTCTAGTTTATATATTTTTAGGTGTGAGACTTTTTGAAACAGTCAAGTACTCAAGAACCAACCTCTGTCTGATCCGTTTGGCGCAGAGGTTTTTTCATTAAAATTTTTAAATATTTTTCAGTGGCAAAATACCCAATAAAAAGTAAGAAAAACTTTCGAGATATTTGACGTTTTATAAAAAACATAAAGGTGCAACAGTTTGCGTCATTGGCATATAGAAAGAACGGAAGGTGACGTTAAGTTCTACAATGAAAATAAATTCCATAATACTATACCAAGTTTTCAATTTTTCACGTTACATTTTGTCAAATTCAAACGTCAAAAACTTTTTTTAGTTCAAATGGAACACCCTGTATTTTTTTACATCAAGTTATGTAAAATTAAATTATCTTTCTTCTAGTATAGGGATTCTAGGGGTTAAAGTTGCAACTGTTATTCGCGATTTTTTAAATCTTCAAGAATTTCTAGTAAACATTGCCATCATCTACATAGGCATGATTAGAAACAATCATCAATGTCAGTTATTATCTTATGTCAACAAATGCCAGCACATTTAAATTAGACCTTTATTTATTATTTACGGGAATGTGGTAAAGCAATATTAAGAGCTTGTAAGACATTTGCTATTCGGTACCTAGAAAAGAGAAACCATCACCAAACACTGTAATAGTCTAATTCACCAGTTCAAAAAGGTGTTAATTCTTGAAATAGCTCCTATAAATATGAGCGATAGCTCATTGGATTCGGAATGACGTCTAGAAAAATGTATTAAAATGTTTTATTAGCACATACAAAATTATTCTTAAAGAGGAGGAAATTTCCAATAAAAAAGTCCCAACTCCCGGAACTCTATCTCCATTATTTATCATTTTAATTTCACGCTGAAAATATTGTTCCGCGCGACCGCTGCAGGGTGCTAGCGCCGGCCGCCTCAAAAGAGAGTACATCACATAAAATCATTTTTTTATACTATTAAAAAATTTGAAAAAATTATGGTGTATTCGTAACACTTCAAAAAATAAGGTCCCGTTGGAAAAAAATGTTAAAGTTTATTTTTCAACAAGTGAGGCCATTGTTAACTAACGATATTTTATGGGACCTCTGTTATCAATGGAGACAATTTTTTATTTTAAATAATTGGCCTATAAAATTTTCGCTTCTTGGAACCCTTCTTATAGATATGCTTAACAAGATCACATTAAATTTTTTTAAACATTGTTTATTTTGTTTATTATAATTTTTTAAAGTAAACAGAAAATTAAAAACCAAAGTAAAGTTGTAAAACATTTTTTTTTCAAATTCGTTATCATGTTACTATTTTTACATTGAAGAAAGGCATTCATTAACGTTAAAAAAAATTTTTTACGCCAATTATTTATAAGTTGTTTATAAACAAATTGACTAGTTTTATATTTAAAACAATTTTGTTTATAATTTTGTTGTCTTGGGAATATTATGATTTAAAAAAAAATGTATTACTTAAAAACATTACCTTATTGTTTATAATCGTTTTTTTTAATTATCCATCATTTGAATAATTAGTTAAGAAATTATTTTTTTCTTAAAAGTCATAATTAGCAATCCTCAATAAAGCAACAAAAATAATTTTTTTTATCAACAATTTCATTGTTTATTAATTTAACAATTTGTTATAAACAAATTCTGACAATTCTAATATTTTTTTTCTAAGTCTTAAAAAAATTACAAAAACAGCCATATGCAACAACATATAAAAAAAAATTGTTTGTATTTTTTATAGCGTTTTTCAATATTACACGATACAGCTGAAACGGGCACTTGATTTGTCAACTAAAACACTGATATAACTTTTAAACTATTACAGATATCACAATAGACATTCAGGTCGTTTTTATAGAGGATTAATTAATTTCTAAATGAGTTGACTTCCAAGTCTGTAACTATTATCAGTTATTATGCGCATTTGTTTATAAAAATTAAACATGTTTTCTATTTATTTTTAAATAAACAATTTCAACTTTCAGATATTTTATCAAATTGCCTTGAAGGTCCATTACCGTATCTGCATTATTTGATAAGCTAGAAGTCATAAAAGATTCAAAAACGTCGAAAACACATTTAATTTTTATAAACAAATGCGCATAATACCTGACTAATAATAGTTACAAACTTGGAAGTCAACTCATTTAGACATTAATTAATCCTCTACAAAAATGACCTAAATGTCTATTGTGATGTCTCTAATAGTTTAAAAGTTATATTAGTGTTTTAGTTGACAAATCAAGTGCCCGTTTCAGCTGTATCATGTAATATTGAAAAACGCTATAAAAAATACAAACAATTTTTTTTAATATGTTGTTGCATATGGCTGTTTTTGTAATTTGTTTAAGATTTTAAAAAAATATTAGAATTGTCAGAATTTGTTTATAACAAATTGTTAAATTAATAAACAATGAAATCGTTGACACATTTAAAAAAAATTTTTGTTACTTTATTGAGGATTGCCAATTATGATTTTTAAGAAAAAAATTATTTCTGAACTAATTATTCAAATGATGGATAATTAAAAAAAAAGATTATAAACAATAAGATTTTTTAAGAAATCATTTTTATTTAAAAATCATAATATTCTCAAGACAACAAAATTGTAAAAAAATGTTTTAAATATAAAACTAGTCAATTTGTTTATAAACAACTTATAAACAATTGGAGTAATTTCTTTTAAACGTTAATGAATGTTTTTCTTCAATGTAAAATAGCAATATGATAACGAATTTGAACAAAATTTTTTTTACAACTTTACCTTAGTTTTTAATTTTCTGTTTACTTTGAAAAATTAATAATAAACAAAATAAACAATTTTTAAAAACTTTTATAATGTGATCTTGTTAAGTATATCTATAAGAAGGGCTCCAAGAAGCGAAAATTTTATAGGCCAATTATTAAAAAAAAAATTGTCTTCAATGATAACGGAGGTCCCATAAAATTTTGTTACTTAACAATGGCCTCACTTGTTGAAAAACAAATTTTAACATTTTTTTCCAACGGGACCTTATTTTTTGAAGTGAAGTTTTACGAATACACCATAATTTTGTCAAATTTTTAAATTGATATTTAATAGTATAAAAAAATGATTTTATGTGATGTACTCTCTTTTGAGGCGGCGCTCGCATCCTGCAGCGGTCGCGAGGAACTCTATTTTCAGCGTGAAATTAATATGATAAATAATGGAGATAGAGTTCCGGGAGTTAGGACACTTTTATTGGAAATTTCCTCCTCTTTAAGAATCTTTTTTCCGATTTCCGTTACCGCTTATAGTTTTTGAGTTATAAGCGAAAAACTAAATGCCATTTTTTTTTCCGTCTTAATTTGTTTATAACTTTTGCAATTTTTTATGTGCTAATAAAACATTTTAACACATTTTTCTAGACGTCATTCAGAATCCAATGAGCTATCGCTCATATTTTTAGGAGCTATTTCAAGGATTAACACCTTTTTGAACTTGTGAATTAGACTATAAAACGCATATTGGATAACTAGAATGTTTGGCTCTGTTAAGGCAGAAATTCAAAGGAGGAAACCTGTTGTTACCTACACATGACTCGTATTTGATCAATAATTCTTAACGAGAAGTTTTTATGATCAATGGATCACCAATAATAGACCTTTCCCATGACCTCCTCGCTCGTCTGATTTATCATTCTTTTGTTTGGGGAACTATTAAAAATAATGTTTATGAGAGTCCACTGACAACCATTGAAGATTGTATGCAGATAGTTCCAAATGCATTTCAATAGTTATCACCGAATTCAGTTAAAAGAGCTACCCATGAAGAACTAGTCCGAAGGTGCGAAAAACGTCTGGAAGTTTGGAGGAATTTTGAATTAAAATAAAAACATACTTTTAATTGATTTTATCTTTGCTCTTTTAGTTTATGTCATGTGCCTCGGGTTTTGAATATATTTTATTTTGTAACGAAAAATTTTTTTCGTTGAAGCACCCGTGCTACATAAATTTGAATTACACGCGGTAAATGCAGACGCGAAATCCACAAGTGCGCATACGCGGTAGAAACATCACTGAGGCCACTTTAAATATCCATGTTATTTCACTTTCGCTTTCGACGCAGGTGAGTTAAGATCGTTTACTTATTCTTTAACGGATTTTCACCGATATTTCTTTAATCCTTTGGTATTTTGAATATATTTGATTATTAAATGATGTCATATTATTTGAGTTAACGTTGCTGTATAGTTATTTTTGGGAATTATTAAAGGATATTCCGTGTAATAATTAATTTTTATTGACGCACGTGTTTGTGCGATTTCCGTGTCCATTGGACACATGTATCTTTGTTAACTCATTAATTATCGTGGCAATTTTTTATTTTGGGGTGCTTGAGACACAATACCGTGGTGTTTTATCATTATTTAGATTATCGTGGACGAGAATTAACCTCGGATACAATCAATTGATAAATCAGAATCTTTGTTTCTTAATCGTGTGTAAACAATCTCATCTCATTAAGAGTCGAAACCTAAAGTCGTTTTGTCGCATTTAATTGACCTCGTGTTAGGACAAGAGATTAAGAGATAATTTTTTATTAGTTTATTTTTCGGGAGATTAAACCCATATTTTTTTTTGCTATATTTGTTACAGTATTAGTTTTTTTCAGATAGTAATTCAGATATTTTCTCTCCAATTCAGTTCTGCTAAATTTTGTTACCATTCAAATTTTTGGTCATAACCAGTGTCAGCCATTTTGTGAACGGCTAAAATTTCATGACAGTACAGTTTTCTCATTTATTCATTTCATTTATTATATTAATTAGTAGCTTATTCATATATTTTCAGAAGTAAAATTTTATCAATACTCAGGTTTTTTGTTAAATTGCTAATCGTTTGGTTTTGCAGTGACCTTCGTCGCCATAGTTATTTTGTAGTTTTCTTGTATTTCTTTTTTCTCACAATTTTATTTTTTTTTCTATTATCAACTGGTTCTTTACATTACCCCTTTTTCATATAAAATCCTGGACCAAACCACCAGTGAAGCAAGGCACAAGGCATAGATTGAATAATTGGAGTTATCCTTGAAGTATTGGATATCATTCCAACGCAGCGTCTCCTGGAAATCAACGTTGTCAGGACCTGAATATTACGTCCTCCTTGCCGGGTACCCGTGGCCATCTTCAGGACCAGACCTCGTCGGGATTCCACGTCTCCGCTAAACTAAGTAGCCTACATTTATGTGCAAAATTCAACTTTTGGTCAGAAGAAAAATTGTAAACCAGTTGATCGTTTCTTAAATTGTAATTTTTTTGTTAATCTTCAAATTCAATTTTTTTAACTAAATTTTTGTCTGTTAACTAATTAAATCAAATTTCACCATAAATATTTTTAATCATTTGTAAAGTGTTGTAAAATTTTTGCTTATACTTATGTTAATATATTTGTTTTATATTTGATTTTGATTGTTTTCTCCCCCTGATAAAGTTTGCAAGAGTATTATGTACTGAATACGCTGGCGTCCAAATTCTTTGTAGTTTATTAAAGTTTTGTTTGGTTATTTTGACAATCAAATAATTGTTCAAAAAATGTATATACATCTTCTCGCCACAGAGTGACCCTCGACCAGCCCTGAGCTAACCGGTTGCTACTCTTTCATAGCTTCCTCAGCATCCAGCTGAGAAGTTGTGGTTGCAATTTACATTTATAATCTGTTTCGTCATCAACAGTGGATATCCTCCTTTTAATTCCTGCCTTGACAGAGTCAAATATTCTAAAATTATCCAATATGCGTTATATATATTTGGTGATGGTTTCTGTTTTTGTGGGTATCGAGTAGCAAATGTTCTTAATATTACTCTATCACATTTACCATAAATAATAAACAAATTTAAAGTCCTCGTGCGTGTAATTTAAACGTGCTGGCATTTTTTGACATAAAAGAATGACTAACATTGATGATTGTTGCCAATCATGACTAAGTTGATGGAAATTTTTACTAAAAATTGTTGAATATTTAAGAACATTGCGAATACTTCAAAAAGTTGTAACTTTAACCCCTACTATACCGATACTAGAAAAAACAGAAATTAATTGATATTGAAGCCCACGTACAGTACCTTGTATTTTTGTGGGAACTCCAACTTTATTTGTTTACTATAGCATTTAGTATGTCAACAAAGCTCCATATATTATGTGCTGTTTTTTAGGTACAAAACACTAACTGTACAAATTCTGTAGATATATATGGTAAATAAATATTACTATATTATTATATTATAATTATACATGATGTAAAAAAAATTAGGATGTTCCATTTGAACTAAAAAAGTTATTGAAGTTTGAATTTGACAGAATGTAACGTGAGAAATGGAACACTTATTATACTATTATGGAATTTATTTTCAATGTAGAGCATAGCTCAGACTGCGTTCTTTCTACGTGCCAAAGAGCAAACGAGTATCTCCTACACCAAGAAAGTTATAACGGTTCTTGCAAACCGTTGCACCTGTCAATTTTTTTATAAAATGTCAAATATCTCCTTTTAAACAAGGCAAAAACCTCGCTTTCATATGAAAAAAATGTCCCATATCATTTCTTTGCATACTCATGTTCGAAACATGCCCTTGAATAAGGATCAAGAGTTTGCTGGACGAAAATATGATCCCAATTTGCCTAAACTAATTTTTTTTAAACAAATTGCCAAAATTGCTTTTTTATGCCCGAATGAGGTAGGTTTTTTTGGTTATTTTAAACAAAAACCGCTGCCTAAGGAATCACTACTTCCACATCCAGATTTTTCATTCAAGTCACTTTAAAGGAAACATCTTGACTAGATTTGCACTCTAGTACGTGGAAATTATTGGTCATAGAATTTTAATAATATTTGGGGCAGATGTTATAGAAAAGTTTGAGGCATTGGTTTCCACTATATACGATAAAAATGACGTTTCTAGTTTACCTTACTTATTTTCCCCTATTTACAACCTGCCACCTCCCACCCCTTCAATGGAATCATCTCATCTCTGATGTCATTACAATACATAATAATTGTCCTAACTCTCAAGTGAATATCTCAATTCTATGTTATCAATCCCATTAATAATGGAGCGGAGATGGCGGGGTTTGAAAAATATTAGAAAGAAATCTGAGGCCTTGGTTTCTAGTACATATAAATTCCAAATTTCTGTACTCTTACCAGCTTGATTTAATTATTTTCCAATATATACTCCTATTTAACCCCTAACACTTCAACGGAATCATCTCAAAATATAATCTAGTTCCAGATGTCGTTATAATATATACGTCTACCATATTTCAAGTTAATATCTCAATTTTATTTTATCAACCTCGTTAATAATGGAATAAGGGTGGTGGGTGGTTGAAAAATATTATTAAAAAATCTGAGACCTTGGCTTCTAGGACATACACCGAATATCAAGTTTCTGTATTTTTACCAGCACGCTTTACGTTTTTCCCTATTTACCTTTACTTACCCCCCACTCCTTCAACGCAATCATGCCAAAATATAATTTAGTTTCAGATATCGTTATAATACATACGTGTACCAAATATCAAGTGAAAATCTAAATTTGATTTTATCAACTATTTTAATAAGGGAGTGGTGGTGGTGGGGGATGGAAACTATTATAAAAAACCTGAGACCTTCGCTTCTAGTATATACACCAAGTCCCAAATTTCTGCAGTCTTACCAGGTTGCTTTACTTATTTTCCCCTATCTACCCCTATTTAACCTTCAAACCTTCAACGGAATCTTCTCAGAATATAATCAAGTTCCAGATGTCGTTATAATACCTACGTGTACCAAATTTCAAGTGAATATCTCAATTTTATTTTATCATCATCTTTAATAATGGAGTAGGGGGTTGAAAAATATGATAAAAAAATCTGAGGCCTTGGTTTATAATACATACACAGAATTTCAAGTCTCTGTACTGTTACTAGCTTTGTTTACTTATTTTCCCCTATTTAACCTCCAACCCTTCAACGGAATTATCTCAAAATATAATCTAGTTCCGGATGTCATTATGGTACACATGTGTACCAAATTTCAGGTGAACATCTCAATTTTATTTTGTCAACCCCTTTAATAATGGAGTAGGGGTTGTGGGGGGGTTGAAAAATATAAATAATTTTACATCTTGGCTAGTACATACACCGAATTTCAAGTTTCTGTACTCTTACCAGCTTGCTCTACTTATTTTGCCCTATTTACCCTTATTTAACCCCCAACCCTTCAATGGAATCATCTCAAAATATAATCTAGTTCCAGATGTCGTTATAATACATACGTGTACCAAATTTCAAGTGAATATCTCAATTTTATTTTACCAACCCCTTCAATAATGGAGTAGAGGTGGTGGGGGGTTGAAAAATATTATTAAAAAATTTGAAGCCTTGGCTTCTAGTACATATACCGAATTTCAAGTTTCTGTATTCTTAACAGCTTGCTTTACTTATTTTTCCCTATATACCCCTATTTAACCCAACCCTTCATCAGAATAATCCCAAAATATAATCTAGTTCCTAATATCATTATTATATATACGTGTACCAAATTTCAAGTGAATATCTCAATTTTATTTTATCAACCCCTTTAAAAATGAATTGTAGGGGGTGGGGGGATGAAAAATATTATAAAAAATTTTGAGGCCTCGGCTTGCAGTAGATACATCAAATTTCAAGTTTCTGCACTCTTACCAGCTTGCTTTACATATTTCCCCCTATTTATCCCCCAACCTATTTACCGGATATCTTCAAAAAACAATCCAGTTCCAGATCTCGTTATAATATATACGTGTACAAAATTCAATATCTTAAACCGTTCCGGAGCAAACGTGCGGACAAAAAAAAAAAGTTACAGACAGACAGACCGACCGACCGAACGACCGACCGACGGACGGACGGACAGACAGACACAGAATTTTTTTTCGCTCAAATTTAAAATCTCGACGTTTCATGACATTCTAAATCCATTTCAAGAAAAAAAAAATTGAAATTTTTTTTGCGATTACTATACTTCCAATCCACTACGTGGATGTGGAAGTAAAAAGGCCTCTTATTATGTTTTCGTACAGTTGACCGTCTTCGACTTATAAACAATTTAATGTTTCAAAAAACGCAAGAACAGCCATTTTCAATGTTGAAATACAATATTAAAAAATTAATTTTTTGAGTTCATCAAAATTTTTATACAAAATTTGATCATCCATTAACAAAATCCTGAAGACCAAGGTGCAGATTTTCTCATTCTAAAGCTTAAAATTTTAATTGTTAAATAGACGTTTTTAGCCGAGCGCGCGCTCTTTCAATTGTTTATAAATCGGAAACGATCAACTTTACGAAAAAATAACAAAAGACATTTTTGTTTAAAATGACCAGGAAAACCTAAAAAAGAATCATTAGGGTCAAAAAAGCAATTTTTGTAATTTGCCTAAACTAATTTTATAAAAATAAATTACAAACATTGCTATTTTTGACCCCAATGAATTCTTCCTAGGTTTTCTTGGTCATTTTAAACAAAAAAAGGTCTCTTGTCATTTTCTCGTAAAGTTGACCGTTTCCGACTTATAAACAATTGAAGGGGCGCGCGTCCGGCTAAAAACGTAGGTATATTTAACAATTAAAAATTTAAGCTTCAGATTAAAAAAATCTTCACTTACTCTTCCGAATTTTGTTAATTGATGTTCAGAGATTGTACAAGAATTTTGTTGAACTCAAGAAATTCATTTTTTAGTATTGTATTTCAACCTTGAAAATGGCTGTTTTTGCGTTTTTTCAAACATTAAATTGTTCATACAATTGTTCATTGTCGGAAACGATCAACTTTACGAAAACATCATAACAAGAGACCCTTTTTGTTTAAAATGACCAAAATAATCTGACAAAAATTTATTCGGGCCAAAAAAAGCGATTTTTGCAATTAGTTTAAAAAAAATAGTTTAAACAAATTGCAAACTCTTGATCCTTATTCAAGGGCATGTCCCGAACGTGAATATGCAAAAATATCGTATGGGAAATTTTCTTCATACGAAGGCGAGGTTTTCGCCTTGTCTATTTAGATATAGCGTATGCTACATGTTTTCGACTCAGGATATTATACTCATTTTGAAAAATCGAAAATATATGGGTTGTTCCATTTAAAAGAAACAAGTTGGCATCGACATATTTGTAATTATTTGACTTGGTTTGGCCACACTGACTTTAGCGATTTTCAAAATTTTAAAAAATTGTTTGTTACATACTTTTCCCCATATCGATCGATTCGCTTCCCGGTGTAGTCGAGTTGCTGTATCGAAATTTTTAAAAAACCCAAAAAATGTTTAATACCTTACAGATTTTTTTGAAACTTTGGAAATATCTTCTTGGGTCCATAAATCGAAAAGTTAAGAGTTTCCTCCAACATTGTTAAATAAACAAATTAAGTTAACAATTGAATAACGTCCTGAATAATTATTCAAAATGACTGAATTTTTTTCTAGGGGGGTTTTGGGGGTCGCTTATTGCGAATTTGATATCAGAGTCCAATTATTAATTTAACATGGAAAAGTTAGAATTGAAAATGGCCGAAACATCATCTATTATTTTAAATATTTTTGTAAATCTGTCATTCTAAATAAAATTATAACTCTCAGGGAAACCGAATTTTTATTATAACAAAATGTTAAATATGACCATGCTTAACGTGCGTTTCAAATGTTATTGGTTTGGAGTCCAAATCAGTAATTGTATTCAAAGGCCGTTACTAATAAGCATCTACTCCGCGAGCGTACGGCCGGAAAATTGCTCCGTTTTTTTTGAATTTCTAGAAAACGGTTTAGAATTTTTAAATCAAATAAAATGCAAAGTTAAGCTAATAAACGTACCTTTCGACTGTTTTTTGTTTGAATTCGATATGTATAATTGTTTTCAAATGTGACCCCTCACAAGCACCTATCCCACCGGCGTGAGGTCGGAAAATTGTTCTGTTTTTTTTCAATATCTAGAAAACGGTTTCGAATTTTTTAATGAAATAAAATGCAAAATGAAGCCAATAAACGGACTTTTCGACTGTTTTTTGTTTGGAGCCAATACGTGTAATTGTTCTCAAATGCGACCCCTCATAAGCACCCATCCCACCAGCGTACAGCTGGAAAACCGCTCCGTTTTTTTTTAATTTCTGGAAAACGGATTCGATTTTTTGAGTGAAACAAAAAACAAAATGTTTCTAATGAACTCACCCTCCAGTATTCCTAATTTCTTGCAGATTTTTATCATTTGTTGTTGTTATAGTCCAAAATCACGTTGAGTTCTTTAATTATTATTTAAGTTCACTTTTCCAACGAAAAAATTCTTTTATATATTTTCCAGAATATGTGGTATATGTGGAATTCTATTTTTGGTGTATACCTACATACGACGTATCTCTAAGGTTCACGTAAATATATGCCTGATATATATGATGATTAATATACTATACTTCGTAAAAATCATCATTTATTTGGACATGCGCGCGGATTCATGTATCTTAATAAATTTTTACTTCCCTCGCATACCGAAGGGAAGTATTGTATTCGAGAAAAAAATCACCCTCCGAGATTTTTTCGGATTCTGACGTTTCAGAACACGTAGATTACGAAAATATAGGTTTTTCAATTTCGTCACTCTCTGTCTGTCTGTCTGTCTGTTGGTGCATTTACTAAAAAACTACTTGTCGGAGAGCAGTCAAATTTGGTAGGTAGTTGACGCTACTGTCAGCGAAGAAATGGTAGAAATTTCACTGGAAAATGGACAGGTTGGACCGTCTAAACGGAATAAATAGTGAAAATTTTTTTTTTTTAAAATTTAAAACTTCCACGTTTCATGACGCGCTAAACCTATTTCAGAAAAAAAAATTTTTTGAAAAAATTTTTACCAAGATGAAAAAAAATTTTTTTTTGCTCAAACTTAAAATTTCTACGTTTCATGACACGCTTAACCTATTTCTGGAAAAAAAAATTTGAAATTTTTTTCACCAATATTTTTGAAAAAATTTTTACTTACTACTAAAATGAAATAATTTTTTTTCTTTCTTCAGATTTAAAATTTCCCCGTTTCATGGCATTCTAAGCATGATTCAAAAAAAAAAATTTTTGAAATTTTTTTTTACCATTTTTGAAAATTTGTTTACCACTAAAATAGATGGATTTTTTTTTTATTTCTTCAAATTTCCACATTTCATAGTGTTCTAAATCTATTTAAAGAAAAATTAGAAATTTTTCTTACTATTTTTAAAAAAATTTACCACCAAGATAGAATTTTTTTTCTTTGTTCAGATTTGAACTATCCACGTTTCCATGACATTCTAAAATTATTCAAACAAATTTAAAAATGTTTTTGAAGAATTTTTTAAAAAATTTGAAAACATTTTTAATCCATTATGTATTACTCCTATAGAACAGACGAAAAAATGTTTTTTGCTCAAATTTAAAATTTCCACGTTTCATGATATTCCAAACCAATTTCGGAACAAAAAAATTGCAACATTTTGTTACCAGTTTGGAAAAAAATTTAACACTAGAATGCTCAAATTTAAATGACATTCTAAACCTAGGTATTTCAGAAAAAAAATTTTGAAAATTTTTTTCACCAACATTTTCAAAAAGTTTTTACCACTAAAATAGACCGAATTTTTTTTCATTTGCTCAAATTTAAAATTTTCACGTTTCTTGGCATTCTAAACCATTTTTAATCCATTATGTATCACTACTATAGAACAGACGAAAAAATTTTTTTTGCTCAAATTTAAAATTTCCACGTTTCATGATATTCCAAACCAATTTCGGAACAAAAAAATCGGTAAAGGTCTTTACACAGAACTTCCCTTGTTATTTGTGCATGGCGGTCACTCTAAAAAATTAATAATTACGAAATAACATTGAGAATAATAATCGGAATATAGTTATTGCTATTATTACAAAGAAAACTTGATAAGTTTTGGTCAAAAAAATATACAGTTTGCTCATCCAACAGCAAAAGCCCAATACTAATAAACAGGTGCCACATATGGCAGGCTTGCGCAAATACCTTTACAAATGTCCACCATGACTGAATTATTTCTTGGGATGACCACCCTGTACATCTTTCAATAAAATTATAATAGGTGTATATGTCAGATAGTATTGCCATCCGTCACATCAATCCAACATTCGCGTAATGGAGTGGAAGTATAGTGGTGGTTAAAAAATTTCATTTTTATTTTAATTTTTCAAAAATGTTAAAAAAAAATTTTTTTATTTTTTCTTCTGAAATAGGTTTAAAATGTCAAACGTAGACATTTTAAATTTGAGCAAAAAGGAAAGTTTCCGTCTATTCTATAATAGTGGTAAAAGAAGTTTAAGATTTAAAAATTACACAGTTTATTTAAATAGGTTTAGAATGTCATGAAACGTGAAACTTTTAAATTTGAGTAAAAAAAGTTTCCATCTATTCTAGTGTTAATTTTTTTTCCAAACTGGTAACAAAATGTTGCAAAATTTTTTTTTCCGAAATTGGTTTGGAATGTCATGAAACGTGGAAATTTTAAATTTGAGCAAACCAAATTTTTCGTCTATTCTATAGTAGTGATAAATATATTAAAAATGTTTTCAAATTTTTCTAAAAATTTTTCAAAAACATTTTTAAATTTGTTTGAATAGTTTTAGAATGCCATGGAAACGTGGATAGTTTAAATCTGAACAAAGAAAAAAATTCTATCTTAGTGGTAAAATTTTTTTAAAATAATAAACAAAATTTCTAATTTTTCTTTTAAATAGATTTAGAACGCTATCAAACGTGGAAATTTTAAATTTGAAGAAATAAAAAAAATCCATCTATTTTTTAAGGGAGACGGTAGCTCAGTGGTTTAGCGCGTCTAGCTTGCATACTGGCATACCTAGCGAAGCAGGTTCAATCCCTGCTCACCGCGAAATAATTTTAATTATAAAATTATCCCCAAGATGTGGTTCGGACTCCACTATAAACTGTAGGGCCTCGTTTCTCTTTACCTTACACGAAATCATTCTGGATTTTCAAGGAGTTACCTCGGTGACTTGAGAAGCGGTTAAGAAAACATTTTAAGAAACATTTTTTTAAGAACATTTTAGTGGTAAAAAAAAATTCAAAAATGTTAATAAAAAAAAATTTCAAAAAATTTTCAATTTTTTTTTTTTTCTGAATCAGGCTTAGAATGCCATGAAACGTGGAAATTTTAAATTTGAAGAAAAAAAAATATCATTTTAGTAGAAAAAAATTTTTCAAAAATGTTTGTAAAAAAAATTTAATTTTTTTTTTAAATAGTTTTAGAATGCCATGAAACGTAGAAATTTTAAATTTGAGCAAAAAAAAATTTTTATCTTGGTAAAAAATGTTTCAAAAATTTTTTTTCCCGAAATAGGATTAGCGCGTCATGAAACGTGGAAATTTTAAATTTGAGCGAAAAAAAAATGTTTTCACTATTTATTCCGTTTAGACGGTCCACCCTGTATATTTTCCAGTGAAATTTCTACCAGTTCTGCGCTGACAGTAGCGTCAACTACCTGCCAAATTTGACTGCTCTCCGTCAAGTAGTTTTTTTAGTAAATGCACCAACAGACAGACAGACTGACGGAATTGAAAAACCTATATTTTCGTAATCTACGTGTTCTGAAACGTCAGAATCCGAATCTCGGAGGGTGATTTTTTCTCGAATACAATACTTCCCTTCGGTATGCGAGGGAAGTAAAAATTGCAACATTTTGTTACCAGTTTGAAAAAAAATTTAACACTAGAATGCTCAAATTTAAATGACATTCTAAACCTAGGTATTTCAGAAAAAACATTTTGAAAATTTTTTTCACCAACATTTTCAAAAAGTTTTTACCACTAAAATAGATCGAATTTTTTTTTATTTGCTCAAATTTAAAATTTTCACGTTTCTTAGCATTCTAAACCTATTTTAAAAAATATGTAATTTCTAATTTTTAAACTTTTTTTAGCAAACTTTCCTTTTTGCTCAAATTTAAAATTTCTACGTTTGACATTTTAAACCTATTTCAGAAGAAAAAATTTTGAAAATTATTTTACCAACATCTTTGAAAAATTAAAAAAAAAATGGAATTTTTTAACCACCACTATACTTCCACTCCATTACGTGAATGTTGGATTGAAAATGTGACAGATGGCAATAATATCTGGCATATGCAGCTATTATACTTTTATTGAAAAATGTACAGGGTGGTCATCCCAAGAAATAATTCAGTCATGGTGGACATTTGTAAAGGTATTTGCGCAAGCCTGTCATATGTGGCACCTGCTATTTAGTATTGAACTTTTGCTGTTGGATGAGCAAGCTGTATATTTTTTTCACCAAAACTTATCAAGTTTTCTTTGTAATAATAGCAATAACTCTATTCCGATTATTATTCTCAATGTCATTTCGTAATTATTAATTTTTTAGAGTGACTGCCATGCACAAATAACGAGGGAAGTTCTGTGTAAATACCTTTACCGATTTTTTGTTAATAAACAAATACTTTTTATGAATTTTTAAATTTATATATGTAATCGGCGACTCCAAAAACCCCCTTAAAAAAATTTCAGCCATTTTGAATAATTATTCAGGAGGTTAATCAATTGTTAACTTAATTTGTTTATTTAACAATGTCGGAGGTTCGACGGACAAAAAAGAAACTCTTAACTTTTCGACTTATGGACCCAAGAAGATATTTCCAAAGTTTCAAGAAAATCGGTAAAGTATTGAACATTTCTTGGGTTTTTTATAAATTTCGATACAGCTACTCGACTAGTGAGACACCCTGCATTTATAGAGGATGAGTTTTTATCACTCTTTCATATGCAAACAGATTTTAAGTATTTTTTCATGCACTTACCTCCAGAATCCGAACTATGCGAACTTAACGATGGTGACTGCCTACTCTCAGAGCTAGACGTACTCCTGTTGCCTTCACTAGTGCTACTTTTTATACTCTCCATGCTACCACCACTGCTGCTAGTAGTCATACTCTCAGTACTCGAATACTTATGCCTCATCCTCCTGCCCTTAAACTCCAACAAGCTATCCTTAGACCGTTTGTTCAACAGTAGCAAGTCCTTTCTCGGCCTACTCTTAATTTCGAATATCCTGTCTTTTTCAGGCGGTATGTGATCCTTTGAGTTGCTAGGCCGGCCTTTGAATTCGGATATCAATTGATTCGAGTTGCCGAACTCTATTTCAAATGCGCTGCCTTGATGTATTTGTAAACTGTCGCTGCTTGTTGTTGGCGACCGGCCTCTGAGGGACTTCACAGGGAGATGAAGGTCTTTTAATCGTGATTTAGGGTGGGAAGGGAGATTAGGCGCACTTCGGATACTGTTCATCATGTGTTCCTTGCCGTGGAATTTTGCTGGTAAAGGGGCTGTGGACGGCGGCGAGGGCGTGTACCCTCGTAACGGTAGGGCACCTGAAGAGGCTGAATTTTTTTCTTCTGTCTGAGTTAAATGCATATTCTGAAAGACAACATTGGGTTCTACATCCGTTCGTACAGTTATGAATGTCAAATCAAATAGATATTATTATTAGTCATGTTATAATACATTTTGGTTTTATAGGGAAAATACTAGATACTAATAATTTAGTTCATACAATATTTTTTAAATAGTAGTATTGTATGAAAGAAAATTAGTTATTGAAGAACAATGACATACTAGTTTAAGCGGTACGCATAAAAATCTGACGAATAATGCAGAAAGCAAGTCCCTCGGCATGTATGCTTTTTATATTTCTAGAAGTAATTTGACCTGCAGCACTTTGACCCCTGACCTCATAGACAAAAATGGCAGCCATTTTCAAAAGTTCGGGTACAATGTTTAAAAACAAAAGAAGAATATATCCAAAGACTGTTATCAAACTGTAGGTGAACGGTTTAAGGTTAGCAAATGTAACAAAAATAGTCATAGTGCAAGAATAATAGAATTTGTTTAAAAACTCGGCGGCTATTTTAAACTTTAACATTTTTTTTAAATAATGCAATATATTATGTGAGGTATCGTTTAAGTATAATTTGAGGTCGCTGATTCCAATGGTGATGTCAAAAAAATAAAATTATAAAGGAATTATAACAAAAATACAATTCTGAAGTTAGAAAGATGGCTTTTATTAACAAAATACAAAATAAAATCATAACAGTTTCCTCGTCATCGCTACTGGAATCATATGGCTTGCAATTAAAAAAAAGGGAAATTAACAAGAAAGTATTTTAATAAATGTAGAAGGCCCTATACCTTTTGCTGCTACATTTTCCTTTGCATTTCTTGCACTTAAGGGTGCAGGGGAAATCATTTTTTCTGCATAGGCAACGCATGGTATTGCAATCGCTTGAACAACCGCATTTTTCTAGCTCTCTACAACCTTACCAGATTCCTGGAAATTTGGACCAGATGGGCTTCCATCCATTTTCAATAATTTTCCATCCCCATTCACTTGACTCTTGTGGACTTTCCAAAACATCAGATCTGTCCTAGATTTGACCTGCTTGATATGATGCTCTAAGGGCCAGTTTTACAATGCCAGGTTCAGCGTAGGTTCAACTGAGCCACGGCTCAAGCTGAACCGGAGCTCAGGTATATTCCCGTTCTGTAAAGCGTAATTCATCCGGGTTCAGTAGTGCTAGGTTCTGTTACTGTCAAATGTCAGTTGGTAGTGTCGGCGTTTGCACAGTGTAGATTTTAAAGACTTTGTGATGTGACATTAGCACAAACTAGTGGGTAGTTTGTGGACATTAGACATTCGGCATTCCTGATAGTTACCTGTGATTCATATTCAAGAGTTTTACAATACAATCGTGAACCTTAGTTTTTGTTTTGAGAGAATATGGATGATAGAAAAAGATCTGCAAACTTTTCTGCCAAAGAGGAGTCTATATTAATCTCCCCGGTAAGAAAATATAGAAATATCGTCGAATTCAAGCTTTCTGATTCCGAAGTCAATTTCCAGAAAGGAGAGACTTGGCGAAAGATAGAAAGTGAATTTAATAGTAGTTCTGGAGAGAATTCCCGTAATGACAAAGTTCTAAAAAAACGATAATATTAAAAAGAGAACGAAAAAGAACCAAAGCTACGATACTGGATGAGGAAGTCAAAGAACTTCTTGGCTCCAGCAAAGTTGATGGAGACATTTCACAGTTTGATGAAGATACAAATAAGTTGATACAAATATACTTTGAACATATCTGTTTACTAATTGTTAGTCTACAATAATAAGTTTCTTTTGCAAATCATTTTCAACATTTTATTCCAGCAATAAAGGAGCAATCCGATGGACAGAATCAAGCTCTTAAGTCTGTTTCAAGCCAAGAAGATTTAAACGAAAGAATTATTGAAGAAGCTGTATCTCTGGGCGTTTTAGAAGACCACAGTAAGTTGCTCGCACTACTTATATAAGTCCATATTCGAGTTATTTCCTTTTCAGTATATGCCTGCACTTCAAGCTCATCGCAGCTCCATACTGAAGTTCTACCCGAAAACAGGAAAGAAATTCAGTCACAGATAGAAATTACAGTAGAAATTAGCAAACGTAAATAATAGGTACCTACGTCACAGATTTTCTTACACTTCTTTTTACTTTTGTAGTGTCTCAAAGTCAAAATCAATCAGGAAATTGGTGAAAGTACAGTCCGGCCATGATAAGGGCAAGTAAGTCTAAAGCTCTTAAGTAGAATACTCGATGCAAGTCTGAAGCTGCAATTAGCAGAGTTTTCCAGTGGGCAGATGCAAAATCTGCTGTAGAAGCGGCAAAGGCACGTTTTATGGAAGAATAACAATGCCAACAACTCAAATTTATGAGAGAAAAGCATGAATTGGAGATGATGAATATGAAGAGGAAAGCAGATGTGGAAATAGAGCTTATGAGACAATATCATCGAGCAAAATTGAAAATATTAGAAATTCAAAAGGCGACGTTACTTAACAAAAAGTTATAATTTATCTACAAATTCACCTCTTATAATTGCAGAGGGCCGTGTTCTACAAAATTACCTTTATTTTATATTTTTTATTATATCAATTATTTATTTGTATTTACACATTTTATACGATATTAAGTAAAAGCTGTTTTCTTAAAATAAAAAATTAATTTTTAAAATATTTCTTAATTTTTTACACTCACGAACAAACATACTCGTCACCATATGATGTACAATGGGTGTTAGGAGCGTTTATAACCTTTTTTTTTTTTTTTTTTTTCGAGGGGAAAAACCTTCATAAGGTTCCCCACACTGATGGACCGGCGTGTGGGGATATGTGAGATTCTTACTCACTAAAAAACCCCCCTCTTCTCTCCGGAACTGTAATCAAACATTTCTTCGGAGTTCTGTTGGCTTATGGAACCCTTTCATCTTCATCCTTCTTTCTAAGTATGGAGCAGCACATCGTGTTGATGGTGGCCCAACATGTGGCGTTAACAAGCATGATGCCAACGAAGTTTTGTGCGGTTAGCGTCTGGCCTACTTCTCTACTTGTTGTCTCCCTGTCGTCATGCCATCTTGGACATTGGAACAGCGTGTGTTCGGGACTATCAACTATTGGACAGTATGCGCATATATTAGTGTCTTTTTTCCCTATACGGTGCAGGTATGTTCCAAAATTTCCGTGTCCGGTGAGCGCCTGGGTCAAGTAATAATTGAGATCGCCGTGTTTACGGGCCGCCCAGCGTTTATAACCTAAAAGACTGTTACGTAACATTTTTCACAGATGTCCATTAAAATAGTTTATTAACTGTAATGTGACTGTATCATTGCCAATCACCCTGTTATCCCCCATATTCTCCACCACCACTTCATTGACAATGTTAATAGCTTCTTGCTGTTGGTCATCAACTGGTGGTATTTCCTCATGCCACAAACATGCTATATTGGATTTCTTGTTTTTACTTGGGACTCGTTAAAAATGTGCTTTGCAGGAGGGAATAATATTTATTCGTTCGGTAGGGGGTAGACCTGGGCTAGCAATATACTCAAATGCTTCTATTATATCATCATATAATAAAAGTTACTTTTTTACAAATTGGCCGCCATTTTGGATTTACATGTCCGGAAATTGAAGTGCTGCGGGCAAATTTAATACAATGAATGTGTACAAATCACATGCAAATTTTCTTGCTTTCTGCGTTAACCGTCAGATTTTGCCTATTTTCTCGATGTACCGCTTAAACTATGCAGGGTGGGGTGATAGTGCGTCGGACTTCGATAGCTCGAATTCTATGAGAGCTAGAAATTTTTGAAAGAATGCAAGTAAACTAGATAAAAAAGTCTATAATCTGGAATTGTTTTCGAATATACAGATCCTAGACAATATTACAGCATCAAGTGCCTTTTTAAAATTAAATGCTGTCAGTGCATTTTTTGAGGCCTGGTAGACAGGTTTCACTCCTATATTATTATTGGCTCTCCCAAATATTTGTATGTAATGATTTCTTTTATTGAAATAATGCCATCTGCAGATGCATATTGAAAAAATCATTACAGTCACAATTGAAGAAGAAAAAAATTTAAGAAACAACTATTCGCAATGTTCCGGTCCTCGTACCAGGGTACAAACTTGATAGAATATGTCTAATAATTACAAAAATGTTCTCCAAGGTTCGCATTAATTTCGTTTTTTTTTCAAAATGTTATTGCAAATTTACGTTTTTTGTTAATTTAACAATGTTCCGAGGACCGAAAAAGGGTGCAAGAACAGGATTTATTATGTTTTTACCTCTCCCAATATTGTCCCACTGATTGAAAATGTTCGCAATTTTGTCTAACTTTTCATTATAGTAGTCCGTGGTGACTAGCCTAAGATCTGTATAAAGATAGTCTAAATTGGAGCCTAAATAAACTTTTTATGGGGGGTGGTTCCAAGCAAAATGGGATACGCTGTAGTTAGTTAACGAATAATGAAACAAAAAACTTACCTGTATCTCCTGGGAGAGAGCTACAACAGAATTATTGTCGTCCTGGCTCGGCTTCGGGCAGTTTTCTCTGACTCTGTTACGTCTACTATTGAGCGTATTACTATCTATGGAGGGTTCCGACCCAGGTTTGGTATCCCAGGCGTTATTAATTTGGACGAGTACAGGATGGTTGGATACTTTGTCTATTTGATCTAAGTCATCGTCTGACTTGCTAATGCGGCAGTCAAAGGCAGTCTCGTATACATGACGTTGTCGTGTCATATCGTCTAGTCCATATTCATCATAAGCAGCAACATTCACTGGATTTGGAGGCATCTGCGTGCCATTTGGAGCGTCCCTGTAACAAAGTATACCACGCTTGTCAAATATACCGTAACAATATTTTGTATTTATGAAATTTGTCTTGATTTTTTGCATGAAACATCTTTGAGTGGCTTTATGTATTTCTGATGGGCTCTAGAATAAGGACGAAAAACGCTTTAAAGGCTAAGCATTTCCAAGATAACTTCATGAAAATGTAATTAGAATTAAACAAATTTAAGACAAGGTAGGTAAATAAATTAATTTTAGGTCCTTGTTCTCATTTTTAACTTAATCTTCATGAGCGTAGGGGGTTATGTAGATACTAGTTTAATCTGCATAGCCGTAGGGCGCTGTGTGGATTCTAGTGTTACAATGATAATTGTCAAATAAGACACAGACAAATTAAATTTAGGATTTTAATTGCTAGCATAACCAGAATTCAGGTTATCGAAATAATGCAAATATTTCATTAAAAAAAATTACAAATAGTTTTTCTTTTTAGTTTTCATAGATATTTGTTTCTGCTGTTTGCAAAATCCTATAAAGAATATGTTTTATTTACAATTACAAGCAAACAAATGATAATTCCCTTTTTAAACATATATATTATTTAATACGGCTGGATTATCATTTAAACCAATGTAGAAATCAGTACATCATTACCATATCTGATGTAAACAGACTCGAAGTAATCGGCAAACATATGACAAATAATTTTAGGATCAGAAGACCTATTACTATTAAAGTTCAGTTGATTGGGTAAAGTATTGCTCCTACGCTTACTGTTTACATATTTCCAAAATGCTTTTGTATTAGACACAGAATGGGATTGTGATAAGTGAACAGATTTCATGTAGTCATTGTTGATTTGAGATTTAGTTAATGATCTTAACTCTTTATAATGAATATAAACATAATCTTTATCTGTCTTCTTATATTTATTATACAGATTCAGCAAATTTAGTTTAAGGTCCGTAAACTTGTTTCTGCGCAGACAAACTACGCCTTGTCGTAGAACAATGCAGGGCATTGGTCCATCGCTTGACCGCGACGAGTTGAGAACAGCGGGAGCGCACCCATTCTGCTTTTAATAGCGTAGCTGTTTAGACGTGTGGGAATAAAATAAATTAATCTCAATTTCGTTATTAAAATGCCGTGTTTTTATACAACTGCAGAAAAAGTGCAAATTGTGAAGTGGTACTTCGGGGGCCATTCCACTGAAGACACAATAAATTTATTTACTGTGGCATATCAAGACAGACCAATCCCCTCAGCTAGCATAATTTCATACATTATTAAAAAATTTGAAAATTTCGGGTGTGTCGTGAATTATTGTAAAAAATGCTGTCAACCTGAACCCCGTCATCAACAAATGAGCGAAGAACGTGAAATTCGCGAAACTAATGTCTGTGCACTTTTTGAAACTAGTGAACCATGTTTTAGCCGGCAAATTGCTGATGAAGTTGACATGAAGGAAAGAACTGTAAGAAATATTTTGAAAAGAAATGGGTACAGTTATTTTAAAGTTCAAACAACGCAAGAAATATTTCCCGAGGACAATTTCAAACGGATGGAATTTTGTGAAATCATGATAAATAAAGTGAATGAGAATGAAAACTTCTTAAAGAATATATCGTTTACAGATGAATCATCCTTTTCATTACATAGGAAACACAATACATCCGTAGTACGATATTGGTCTCGGAAAAAAAAACATTCGGGTGTTACTGTGCGAACTTAGTATCCTCAAAAGTTGAACGTTTGGATGGAATTTTAGACAATCATATTATAGACCCACTGCTAATCGATGGCAATTAAATTGGCAATAAATATTTAGAGCTTTTACAAAACCAAATAATTCCTGCAGTTCAAAATCTTCCTGTCAACTTTGACGACATTTGGTTTCAACAAGACGGCTGCCCAAGTCACAATACCTTAACTGTTATTAATTTTCTGGAAAGAACATTTCCCAATCGTTTAATAGCTACGAGGAGAATGATAAAATGGCCCCCCAGGTCACCTGATCTAGCACCCCATGATTTCTTTCTGTGGAGCTTTTTAAAGGAAACCGCGTACAAACAAGCGTTTGAACGAGCCAATAATTTAGTTGAATTACGGGAAAAACTTATCCAACTTTGTGCAAGCATTACGCCAAAGGAACTCAATGATATGAGAGGTTCATTGTATAATCGGTTTGGCTATTGCTTGTCACAAGAAGGTGGTTTGTTTGAATCCTTACTTCATTAATTTATTGTTTGATAATTATTAGTTGATTTTAGTTTCTGAGGGTTATTTAATTTTATTTTAATGTTCTATTTTTGTAATTTAATAAGAATAATTTATTTTTTGATAATTATTAGTTGATATTAGTTTCCGAGTTATTTAATTTTATTTTAATGTTCTATTTTCATTTCGGTTTTAATAAGAATTATTATTTTAGTCCCATAGCATTTAGGGCTAAAAAAGAAACTGCAGAAATGCTTTCAATAGAAAAAATTATTTGTCAAAAATGTGACAAATAACTTCTTCGCTTTTGACGAAGAGATATTGTCTCGTTTTGTATTAGAAATTATTACCTACGTCAGCACCCATCCTTAGTTCATGCCGTACTAAATTCAATTCATTATTCATTGTGTACCTCTGCTTTCACGATTTATGGAACTAGCGGGGCGTCGTCAATTACATCGTTATTTCTATACCCTGAACTACATTTTTACATTTTAAATGCTATTTTGTTTGAAATGAATACCAACAAGGATAATTACCACTGTTAATGAATTGCTTAGGAATTTAGTTATATTTAGTTATTCGTTACATTAAGTTATTACATAATAGTTATATTTGAATCATGTGACGTCACTCCATAGAGCCTCGGCTGGCCGAGTGTGTTCCTACTTAAAAGCGAATATCTCTATTGTTATTGATCCACTTGAGCCGAATTATTTTTCTAAGGCTATTGGACTGTTGTACTTGTATAATATAGAAGAAAAAGTGGGAAACTGCTATATCACAAAATGTGGTAAGTAATTGTTAGATCTGGATTTATAATTACCTGGAATCTGTGCTTTGAGTTTCAACACTGGAACTTTTCTTGTATTTTAAAAGTGGCCGCGTTCGCAGAGTTTTCTCTTTTTGTTCATTTGGATTGTCTAAACTAGAGCTCTTACGAAATTTCCTACTAGTTTTCGATCGCCTATTGGTGTTTTGATATTTTGATTCTTCTGTTTCACGTTCTTGTCTTAAACTTTGATTTCTTTTGTTTTTATTAGGTGTTTTTATTGGCGGGGAAT
Organism: Stenurella melanura; assembly: GCA_963583905.1. Lineage (NCBI taxonomy): Eukaryota > Metazoa > Arthropoda > Insecta > Coleoptera > Cerambycidae > Stenurella > Stenurella melanura. The sequence goes on along the minus strand of OY757318.1, from coordinate 89,113,741 downwards.
TGTCTGTAGTTTTGTATTTGTAAAGGTCGCCGTAATAATACGGTGAAGGATGCCTTTTAGTATTAGCGTCAGTTTTATTCGGCGAGAGGACGTTAAGTACTGAGGGCAAGACTCCTTCGTTTATGCTATCGGGGGAATTTAAATCTAAAATGTTAGGATTTCCATTGCCCGCTGAGTCGCAGCATCCAAACTCTTCATCAGACACGGGACCTGAGGATTCTTCTGAAACAAAAACAACTTTGTATTTTTGAACATGTTGCATGCAAGTAAATGGTCTATTAAATAGAAAACACCAAATATACAAATTACTTTTCTATATTTCAGTATACGTATATCAGAAATACATACACAACATAATATATACCATTGCACACAAAATTATATAAACTTGTTATCTATTGTCCTGGATTAAAAGTAATTAAAATTAAAAAATTCATTGATACTACAAAAGCTTCCTCTTTATAAAAACAATATTCTTATTTATTGTTTATTATTTCCACATCCACGTAGCGGATTGGAAGTATAGTAATCGTAAAAACATTTTCAAAATCATTTTTTCTTGAAATAGGTTTAGAATGTCATGAAACGTCGAAATTTTAAATTTGAGCGAAAAAAAATTTTTCTGTCTGTCCATCTGTCTGTAACTTTTGTTTGTAACGGTTTAAGATATTAACTTGAAATTTTACACGTATATATTATGAGATCTGGAACTGGATTGTTTTTTGAACATATGCGGTGAAGGGTTTGGGGGTAAATAGGGGTAAATAGGGGAAAATAAGTAAAGCAAGCTGATAAGAGTCCAGAAACTTGAAGTAAGGTGTATATGTACCAGAAGTCAAGGCCTCAAAATTTTTTATAATAATTTCCATCACCCCACCACCCCTTCCCACTCCATTAATAAAGGGGTTGATAAAATAAAATTGAGATATTCACTTGAAATTTGGTATACGTATACCGGGTGAGTCACGAATTGCGCTCGCCCCGATATTTCCTAAAATATTTGGAATAGAAAATTGAAATTTAGAGGCCTTATTACACGACTAAAATGCCATCTTTTCAATAAAAAATCGAGTTTGGTGCACATCCGGTTTGACCGGAAATGCCCACAACTTTCGATTTTTAAATGGAACACCCTATATATTTTTACATTTTTGGAATCTAGAGGAAATTTTGAATACAATACATCTATTTTGGTCACTTTTCGATAAACATTAAAAATTTTATTAAAAAATCTATTTCTGAATCCAGAGTGCTGTGGTGCCCATGCCATCTTTTCAATAAAAAATCGAGTTTGGTGCACATCCGGTTTGACCGGAAATGCCCACAACTTTCGATTTTTAAATGGAACACCCTATATATTTTTACATTTTTGGAATCTAGAGGAAATTTTGAATACAATACATCTATTTTGGTCACTTTTCGATAAACATTAAAAATTTTATTAAAAAATCTATTTCTGAATCCAGAGTGCTGTGGTGCCCAAAATATATTTTAGTTTGTGTGCTACGTTACTATAAAAATAAAAAGAGCAATATGATTGCATTACTTAATTCTCTAGAGGCGCTTAAAATTTTTAAATGTGATTTTCACCCACTAACTCGGTTTTTTAAATGGGAATTTAATCGTTCACCAACATTTTCAAATACCTCATTTTCATACGAATCTAATGATACCAAAATTTTGAAAATCCGCTCAGAAATATTTGAGATTTCAGCCAAAATACAATGCAACCAAGCCTTTAGAAACATGCTGCTAATAGATAATAGATTAGTGGGCTTTGGAAACTAAAATGGCACATTTCTGTGTAAATCTGGTAACCTAATAACATTGGAAAAATCATAGTAGCCATTGAATGTAATAAAACAATATCAGCTGTCAGACAGATACAAAATAAAGCGTTGCGGAAATCTCTTTGAGTAAAAATTAAAGAAAATGAATAATTTTAGTAGAAATGAAAAGGTCGATATGTTACTGATATATGGAGAGCGTCTCAAAAATTCAACTGAAGCTGCAGAACTGTATCAGCAACGATATCCCAACAGACGTCATCCAAGCAGACACTTGTTTGCCAGAGTGAAACAAGAATTAAGAAACGAACCCAATCAACAAGATGACCATCAAACATTTATTGTAAGTGAGAACAAAGAAATTGATGTATTAGGATTTGTGATGGTACACCCAACAACATCAACTAGGGAATTGTCAATGGAATGCGACATTAGCCAGTCTTCGGTTTGCAGAATTTTAAAGAAACATAAGTTCCGGTCTTATAAATACCAAATACACCAACATCTTTATGGGGATGATAACGACAGGAGGCTAGTATATTGCAACTGGTTCTTAAATGCAGTACAACAAAACCCAGGTTTTCTTTTTCATATTTTATATTCAGATGAAAGTAGATTTACGAACCAAGGTATGTTTAACAGAAATAATACTAGGTACTGGGCTCAAGAAAATCCGAGGTTGGTAGGCGGGGGAATATTCAGGAAAGATTTGGGTTTAACTGTTGGCTTGGAGTACTTGGAGATCGAATAATTGGACCCATATTTTTTGATGGAACACGAACGATATTTATTCTTTTTACAAAACCAGACAGCAGAATTTCTTGACTTACTTCCTCTTGCCTATTTACAAAATCTGTTTTTCCAACAAGATGGTGCTCCCCCACATAATTCCAGAAGAGTGATGGAATATTTAAACAACTTACGCAAATCAAGGTCATATCAGGTGGCCTCCTAGGTCACCTGACTTAACATCCCTCGACTATTATGTATGGGGCACTCTCAAAAATAAAGTTTATAAAACTTCTTCAAATACCCGTGAAGAGCTGCAAAATAAAGTTGTACGGGCTCTTAATGAAATAACGCCGGCTGAATTGCGTAGAGCCATTCAAGCAACTGTACGCAGAGCCGAATTGTGTATAGAAAAAAATGGTGGACATTTTGAACAATATCTATGAATGTCAATTTATGGTTTAATTATATTAATTATTTTAAAGATACCTACTGTTACCCAGTTTAAGTTTAATTGTTCAAACGGAATTGATTTTTATTTATTTGTAGGCCCGATATTTATGTTCATTTAAATAAAACTCTGAAAACCGAACTGATGTCGCATTCTATTGCAAATGTCCTTGTGGATGTGATTGTGTTTACCTCCACATACCTATGCTAAACTTAATTGTAACGTTCTTTTCGCTCACAATTATTAAATGTTTGATAGCTCAAGATTGCCTATAACTACACGAGTCGGTCTGACAGCTGATATTGTTTTATTACATTCAATGGCTACTATGATTTTTCCAATGTTATTAGGTTACCAGATTTACACAGAAATGTGCCATTTTAGTTTCCAAAGCCCACTAATCTATTATCTATTAGCCGCATGTTTCTAAAAGCTCGGTTGCATTGTATTTTGGCTGAAATCTCAAATATTTCTGAGCGGATTTTCAAAATTTTGGTATCATTAGATTCGTATGAAAATGAGGTATTTAAAAATGTTGGTGAACGATTAAATTCCCATTTAAAAAACCGAGTTAGTGGGTAAAAATCACATTTAAAAATTTTAAACGCCTCTAGAGAATTAAGTAATGCAATCATATTGCTCTTTTTATTTTTATAGTAACGTAGCACACAAACTAAAATATATTTTGGACACCACAGCACTCTGGATTCAGAAATAGATTTTTTAATAAATTTTAAATGTTTATCAAAAAGTGACCAAAATGGATGTATTGTATTCAAAATTTCCTCTAGATTCCAAAAATGTAAAAATATATAGGATGTTCCATTTAAAAATCGAAAGTTGTGGGCATTTCCGGTCAAACCGGATGTGCACCAAACTTGATTTTTTATTGAAAAGATGGCATTTTAGTCGTGTAATAAGGCTTCCAAATTTCAATTTTCTATTCCAAATATTTTAGGAAATATCGGGGCGAGCGCAATTCGTTACTCACCCGGTATATTATGACATCTGGAACTAGATTATGTTTTGGATTATTCCGATGAAGGGTTGGGGATAAATAGGGGTAAATAGAGGAAAATAAGTAAAGCAAGCTGGTAAGTGTATAGAAACTTGAATTTCGGTGTATGTACTAGAAGCCAAGGATTCTTTTATAATATTTTTCATGCCCCCACCACCCCTACTCCATTATCAAAAGGGTTGATAAAATAAAATTGAGATATTCACTTGAAACTTGGTACACATATGTATTATAATGACATCTGGAACTAGATTATATTTTGAGATGATTCCGTTGAAGAGGTGGGGATGTAAGTATAGGTAAATAGGGAAAAATGAGTAAAGTAAGCTGTGTAGAGTACAAAAACTTCAGGTTTGGTGCGTATACTAGAAGCCAAGCCCTCAGATTTCATTATAATATTTTTCAACCCCCCCACGACCATCACTCATTTAATAAAGGGATTGATGAAATAAACTTGAGATATTCACTTGAAATTTGGTACACGTATGTATTTTTTGTTGAATGGGTGGAGGAGGGTGTGTAATTGGGAAAAATCTGTAGAGCAAATTAGTATGAGTCCAGATATTTCATTTTTTCTCGTATATGCTAGAAACCATGCAATACTTTAATTTTTAACATTGAAAATATTTAACAAATCGAAGATGTAACGGTAATACGGTGGTGCAGTAGCGTTCGGTGCTGTTTTTGAAAGATCCAAATTTGATTTTGAATTAGATAAATTTTGATACCTAGAATCATATTTTTGCATTTTCACGTCTCAACGCCGACCGACGCCTAGGCTCGTTTTTTGGAAAATTGTGTATTTAATAAATTTTGATACCTGGACTCATATTCTTGCATTTTTACGTCTCGACGCTGACCGACGCCTACCGTCGTTTTTGTAAAACTTGTGTATTTGATAAATTTTGATATATAAATTTAAGTTCTTGCATTTTTACGTTTAGACGTCGACTGACGCTTAGCGTCGTTTTTGTAAAACTCATGTATTTGATAAATTTTGATTCCTAGATTCATATTCTTGCATTTTTACGTCTCGACGCCGCCCGACGCCCAGCGTCGTTTTTGTTTAACTTATGTGTTTGATAATCTTTCATATCTAAATTCATGTTCTTGCATTTTTACGTGTCGACACCGACCGACGCCTAGCGCCGTTTTTGTTAAACTAATATATTTGATAAATTTTGATACCTAGATTCATATTCTTGCATTTTTTTCATCTCGACGCCAGCCGACGCGACGCCTAGCCTTGATTTTGTAAAACTGTGTATTTGATAAATTTTGATCCCTAGATTAATGTTCTCGCATTTTTGTGAAACCTATTTTTTGTGGAAAGGCTTTACGTCCATTCCAATTATCTCGAGTTGTGTAACTTTTTATTTTTTTTATCCGCAGCTTAAAAGTTTGAAAATCTCTAATACTTTTCTTCATTTCTATCCCCTGTACATTTTGCAGATTTCGTAAATATCATGTCAGGCTTGAAAGTTAGCCAAGTTCATTGTCAATGTCTTCACGAACCTAAGCTAAATTGCAACTTCTGTAAAATTTTTTATGACGTCTGCGCCAAATATTATTACAATTCTATGACAAATTATTTCCGCAGACTAAAGTGCAAATATAGTCAAGAAGTTTACCTTTAAAGAGACGGAAGGAAAATCTGATTGTGGAAGTAGCGATTCCTTATGTTTTGTGTTTATATAGTAGTAAGCTTTTCATTCGATTTGGGATTTTGTTAAAACATTTAGTGCTGTTAGAATCAAAGTAGCAATCACTTGATTTAAGCCTACTGTAATCTATCACTAAATTATGTTCAGTTCTTGTGTTGTACCTGTGAATATCCCTCATATTTCTTCTATGAATGTATATTTCTATAAACACAAATGAGGCAATAACGAACATATAGAAATGGAAGTGTTAAAATTTTCAATTCAACAAATTTATCTCTGACATCCTCTATATATCCACGAATTTTAATTATATTGCTAGTTTTTCTTTGTAGTACAATTCTGTTAGCTTAAGGAGCATGACTTCAGTTTAACACAACATAAGTTATTGTAGATATGGCCTATTAGCGAGTAATAGGCCGTTAATGAAATTTTAAAAGATATGATATCTTTGTATTATACCTTATTTACCCTACTTTTACATTTCAATTAAAAAATTCAAACTTAAAATTTTAAAAATAAACAATTCAATTTCTATTAGAAAACAGACGCTCAATTATACCACATTCTGTTATTTAAATCAAATTGCTTTAAAGAAAACACAGGCACACTGCATCTGATGCCTTCATCAGAATTGCTCCGTGTTAGGATTTTCCCCTAACCTCAAAAATAGCTAAAAATCAGTGAAAACCTTAATTAGGGAGGGATTAGAGGAAAATCCTGACGCGATGAACCAATTCTGACGGTGGCATCGGTTTTAGTGACTCTAAATACAGAGGCGTATCATCTCTGCTCAAAAGGACATAATGCATTTTTTGTGGGCCTGTGTAATTGTTTCAATTACACAGGTTTACAAAAAAAAGTTGCCTGGATCTGGGGTCAGACCATACGTTTCTTATGTATTTTTCGACGCTGAATTCGAATCTGTTTTTAGTTTTGCTCTGTCACGTCAGGATTTTGAGATATTCTAACCTAAAAGTTAGACATATTTGAGGTTATATATCTTTGAGATTTTTTTTCTCAAGAAACCATGCATGGGATCTTGACGAAAAAGAGTTGGACAAAACTTAAAAAACTTGATAACGCGTCCAAAGATGTCATTCGTCGATTTGTGTATGACTTTTACAATGAACAGAATGAGTCCACATTAGAAATGATTAGGGATAAGTTACACAACTGTCCAGATTATAACTTTAAATCATTAGATACTTTGCGAAACGTCTTGCTCGATTGCGATTTTAGGTACAAAAAATTGGACAAACGAATGGTAGTTATGGAATCAGCACGCATCGTTGATCATCGACATGAGTACCTGCGTAAAATAAAAGAATACCGAGATGCAAATAGAGACATAATTTATCTTGACGAAACATGGTTTGGCACCCATGATGTAGTTCAATACGGTTGGGTCGATAACACCAAAAAGTGTAATTTAAGTGCTACATGTTCTAGGGGAAAAATAATTATAATTCTACATGCTGGAAGTAAAAACGGTTTTATTCCAAATGCGTTATTGTTGTCTGCTAAAAATATCAAGTAATCCTCTGCCGACTACCACGAGGATATGACAGCCGAATTATTTGAGAAGTGGGCAAAGGAACAGCTTTTACCAAATATCCCACCAAATTCTGTAATTGTTATGGACAATGCGTCATACCATTCGCGGCAAAAAAACATAAAAATTCCGAATACCACCACAAGAAAAGGCGATATCATTGAATTTATGAAAGGTAAAGGCTTGGAAATACCAGAAAAAACTCAAAAATGACTATTAGAACTGACTGGAAAGCAAAATTTTAAAAAGGAATATACCGTTGAAAACATTTTTGAGGCACACGATTATACTATTTTACGTCTGCCTCCATATTATTGCGTTTTCAACCCCGCTGAAATGGTGTGGGCTGATGTAAGAGCACGACTATTTCAATATAATCAATCCCCACAATTAAGTGAGTCTGTCTTAAAGAATATAAAGACAATAGTAGACGAAATAGGCAAAAGCGATATATGGAGGAAGTGTGTATCTCGTGATAAAAAAGGAAAATGAATATTCTATATTACCACCTATTGATCCAATTATTATTAATGTAAATACCGATTCAAGTTTTGAAAACTCGGATAGTGACGAAAGAAATATTGTTTATTTAAAGTTCATAGACAAAGTTTTTTGAAATTGTTTATTTAACGTCGACCTATTTCCGCTACTGTGACCAATTACCGATGCTAGGAATCGAGTTCCCCTTTAACATTTTGCCGAGTTTTTCCTTTATAGAATAGTAGGAATTTTCTACCTGCTTACCATCATGATACTGCAAAGTTCATAGTATCATAGCCTAACATTTAATAAACAAGACAGTCGGTGCTTTACGCCCCTTCGGAAGGATTATATAGCATCTATGCAACTCCCGCCTAAGATTACATAACTTTGCCGCTAGAAGATAGAACGAGAGGTAGGTCACTAGACAATAGACGTAGCCTTAATATATCATTTATGTGACTTATCAAATGTGATAAACATATTTTTTCATTAACCACTTCTGTTGAATAAAGGTATTATTGAAATCCCTTTCTTTAACAATTAAGAAATAACTATTCAGTATTTAAAGCATTTTTACATTTCTACCGTCGCCGCCTATGTCCCATAAAGGAGATGCCGACTTTACTCCGAGTCTTCGTTTTTATGCTGTCCCAATTGAGATCATATATACTATACATCTGGCTTATCTGGCTGATTTTCAATGAAAAACGCCGAAGTTTAACTCCAAAACATTTAGAACAGATAATAGTAATATACTTTTATTCTTGCAATCGGCATTGAAAAATACTTGTGAAATATTAGTTCAGTGTTAATTACGTCCCCTTATACCTCCAGTTCTCTTTGAGTGAGTGTTTATAATAAATTGACTTTATCAGCTTTGGATAATATGGAATACGCTAAGACGAATTTCAAGGTAAGATATTGTTTCACACATGCATGCAAATCTTTATGCCCTGACACATAATCACGTAAAGCCAACACTGGTTTTACCGCATATCCGATACTTAATTCCGACATCTGTCTTTGGGATCGCTGAATCTGAATCCGAGGTCTATTTAACTCCATCACATACAGGATTTTGACATAACCTCAAAAAAAAACTATAATTTAAGCGATGTCGACATCTCTTCACATAAATCGCTGTAACTTTTTCTAGACAAAGATGACCCAACTTTTTTGTACTAAGTCGATTAAAAACTAAATTTCCAGGCCGATTGCGGCAAATCGAAGGTGGGTGCGTGCCTTGGTTATCGAGATATGGCTGCTCGAAGTCACCGGAATTAGTTTATCAAAAAGCAATTGTAATAATTACCGTTTGCTTAATTTTATACATTTTGCATTTCATTTCGGTAGATTCGTTTTAAATTCATGTATTAAATTAAGCAAACTGTTTTAAGGTTAAGTGTAAGACTGATGGTCATGACTGTTTGTGTATCAAATGGTTGTGACACATTAAACTTTGCCTTTTCTATACCACATATACAGTGTGAACCTAAAGAAACGAGCAAAATTCATATCTTTGGTATGTGTCATTTGTCAAAAAAATCCTCGAACAGGTCGATTTTAATTTTGTAAATGCTACATTTTGTACCAAAATTTATGACGTCATTGGTTTTTGAGTTATGACGTCATCACAATTTTTTTAAATGGAGACATACATTTTTGTTTACTGTTTTTGGTGGTATATTCCTTTAGCTTTCTGGTGATATGAAAAAAATTGATATTACCTAAGCCATTCTTTTGGAAAACATATTTTTATTGATTGATACCTTACATAAGTAATTGAGAAAAAAAAGTAATCTCCCAGTTCTGTCTTTCAATTCTTCTGTGGTATCCGGTCTGTTAAAATACACCCTTGACTTTAAGTAACCCCAAAGAAAAAAGTCTAATGGGGTTAAATCCGGTGAACGCGGGGGCCACTCAATCGGACCTCGACGACCTATCCACCTTCGAGTAAAAACCAGACGTTTTCAGCAGGAAGATCCTCATCTTCATTGTTCGGAAACATAACTGCTAAGGCTGGCACTAATTCGCAAAAACTGTAAATAACTTGCGGCCGTAAGATTTTCTTTAAAAGAAAGGTCCCAATAAACGATCACCAATCATATCTGCCCACACGTTTACTTTGCCTCATCGCTGTGTATGGGTTTCTTGAGTCCAACGAGGATTTTCGCGTGACCATTACCTACAGTTATGCCGATGTACAGTCCCCTTTAAAGAAAATGTAGCTTCATCAAAAAAACAATGTTCCTTAAAAAATTTGGGGTTTCATCGAACAAGATCATCAACAGTTTTTTTCTTTTTTTCAATAGAAGTGCAACAGAAGTTTGACTCACGTTATGATTTAAAGCCAGCTGCCTTGTCGAAAGATGGTGGTTTTCCTCACTTTCTCACTTTTTCCTCACTAGTTTTATACTGTCTCAGAAGTGTCACAAAACTGAGGTTCCACACGTGCCAGGAATAGAAAATGTATCGATACTTTACACAAAAAGGCCTGTATCTCTCTGTTGTTAAGGTGATTGTTTTTTTATTATTTTCTTTGTTTTGTTTTTGTCAAATGTTTTCATGCTAGTTAAAACAAAAATGTAGGCAACAAGATTTATCAGCCCACAAGAATGAATTTGCGAAAGGTAAGCTATTTTTACATAAAATGCCATTTTTCCGAAAGAATGGGTCAGGTAATATATATTTTTTTTAATATCACCAGAAAGATAAAGGAATATACCACCAAAAACAGTAAACAAAAATGTCTGTTTCCATAATAAAAAAGTTATGATGGCGTCATAACAAAAACCAATGACGTCATAAATTTTGGTATAGTGACAAAATGTAGCAAAACTAAACTCGACCTGTTCGAGGATTTTTTTGAAAAATGACACATACCAAAGATATGAATTTTGTGCGTTTCTTTAGTTTCACACCGTATAAGTAGTAATATATTTTTTTTCCTGTATAATATTTTGGGATATAACAAAGACGTTTATTATTATTATTATTTTATACATGTATCAAATTTTGAATGAATATTTTAAGTGTAACAGAAATTATTGTGTTTACATGAAACAGTCTAAATATAACATACCTATAGATACACAGAAATTTTTATCAAATGCAAATTGAGTTCAGCATGATATGAAACGAATTTCAGTTGCATTTTTTTCATGATGATTATTAAATATACTTCTTTCCGTTTATAATAGTAGGGAAGCAACATCTTCTATTATTTAAAATAGCTGCACAGCATTATAACTTCTAGTAAAACGTGTGTCCCATTCTCGAATCACGCTGTGGGTTTATTGCCTTGCCTATATAATGCGACTGCTCTTGTGAGAGGAAGTATTTTTTAGAGAATGTCCTTTTTCCTGCTTAAATGGGTAAGCTGTTAAGACCCGACATAAGACAAAAATCACTTAAGCATAAGGGCAGAAGTCTCCTAAATATAATTGGGCCATTACTCTGAGAGAATTTAATATAATAGAGAGAGCAAGGAAAATATAAACGCTCCTCGGGTAGAACGTGAGGATAGACGCATTATGCAAATGAAATTATGAAAGTAATAGAGCAATTAGTATAAGTTCTTTATTAAGTGCAAAGTGGAAATGTGGCGGGAAATTTGAACGCTAAGTGGTCCTAATTACTAGTAGAAACGTCGTATTCATACGATTAACATTAACGTTCTCAAACGTTCTAGAGTTAAAAATTTTAAATAATGGTTATAATTTTTCGATTATTTTTAATAATTTCACATGAATTTTAAAAGTTTCTTATAATGCACCATGCTAAATTAAAAAGTTACAGCAACTTGAAGCATTATTATCTTTTAAGATGTTTATGTTTGCAAAAAATAAAAAGAGCGGTTTTTGCATAGTCTATTTGGAAATGAAGAAGAGTAATAGAAGTTAATTATTTATTTATGTATGTTTATTTATGCACTCAATATATCTCCAGAATAAAATTCCAAATGATGTAAAGATGTAAAAACAATATAATGCATTATTGTATAGAGAAAAGACGATTGACAATGTTACTTTATGAAAAAAATTTAGGGATAAATTTCAATTTCCAAGTCCTACTATGATTTTTTTAAATTTCAAAAATGGACAAATTTGATTTGCGATTTTTTTAAATAAAACTGTACTGGATTCAGAAACATCTCAAATGGGTAAATCCAAAATTTCCTGAAAAAATATTAAATAATGACAGATTTATGACAAAATTAATGTAGGTAATATTTTATAATAACTTTAACATGATTTTTTCTAAAAATCGAAGTAGCCCATGAAAAATAAACAATAGAAAGATACATTAAGTGTATATTTTTAATAAATATTGTCTTTTAAACAATCTTAATCACATTTGACTTAAAAACATGCATGAACAATTATTGATAGTAATAATAAATAGGTATTTAATAAACAAAATAACAACACATTACGAAATTAAACGAAAACTAAAACACGATAATACAATTCATCTTAAATTTATGTAACCTCTACAAGGCCGCCGTTTATTTCGATGCACTTTTCGAATCGTTTTTTAATATTCTTTACATTCTGTAATTGTTGCTGGGTAACTTCTGCACAAGCTTGTCTTATTCTTGCACACAAATTTTCTCTATTACTCGGGCGTGATCTGTAAACTTTAGATTCTATTAAACCCCATAAAAAGAAGTTCATGGGTGTTATGTCTGGGGATCGGGGTGGCCATCCAATTATCGGGCTACCTCGACCTATCCATCGATAAGGAAAGTTAGCATAAAGCCATCTGGTAACCACTCTGGCATTATGGAGTGGGCTGCCATCTAATTAAAAGTGTAGAATTACTATTTCTTGTATTCATGTAGCATATTCCAAAATTCGTTTCTTAGGAACCGTAAAAACTGCATGCAATTCATATTACCTTCAAGAAAGAAAAGACCAATGATTGTTTAATTGAATAGCCCACACCAAACATTAACTTTTTGGGAATATTGTCTTTTACAATTAATAACCCACTCTATGTTTTCTGTAGCCCAAAATCTACAAAATTGCCTTATCGCTGAATAAAGTAGTTTTCAAAAAAAATTCTGTTATTAAGATACTCTCCTTGAGCCCACAAGCAAAATTCCATCCGTGTTTCATCATCACCAGGTTCCAACGTATCTAAAAACTTGGGTTTGAATGGTTTTACCTTATTCTTTTTAAGGCATCGGCGAACATTTTCTCTAGGTAAATTCAAATCTAAGCTAGCTACTCTTACATTGGCGTTTGTATTGTTGTTAAAATTATTTAAAACGGTTTGCTCATAATTGACTCTTCTTTGTACATTATCTGTTCTTATAATACGCCTTGTCACAGCGCCACATGCATTAAAAATTTTGTTTATTTTAGAAAGGGTACTTTTAGTGATGTTAGCCTATTCGGGTGCCTATTATTAAATATCTCACATACCTCTCCCAAAGTTCTATCATTATTTCCTCTAAGGCGCACAAGTTCACTTTTTTCTACTACATTTAGAGTATCCATAATTTTAACTTCAAACTAATAAACGAATACTTGATAATATTATTGATCAATTTTATAATTTCAATAACAATATACTCTGAGTATATGCGTATTTTAAAGATTTGACGTCTGACTTTAATTTTTTTTTTCCATGGCACCCTATTATTATCTGTCATTACTCAATAAAAAGACAATATTTATTAAAGCTGTCCACTTGATTTATCTTTCTATTGTTTATTTTTCATGGGCTATTTCGATTTTTAGAAAAAATCATGTAAAAGTCATTATAAAATATTACCTACATTAATTTTGTGATAAACTGTCATTATTTAATATTTTTTCGAAATTTTGGATTTACCCATTTGAGATGTTTCTGAATCCAGTGGTATAGTTAGATTTTATAAAGAAAACCGCTCATCAAATTTGTCCATTTTTGTCATTAAAAAAATCATAGTGGGTCTTGAAAATTGAGATTTATCTCTAAATTTTTGTCATAAAGTAGAGCTCTCGATGGCCTATCTTATAAAAAAAACCGTTAAAATCAGATAATAGACATTTTTTACAGGGGTGTTTCCATTCAAAATGGACCACACTGTAGATTAAAGACAAAAGACAAAAACAAGAAGGTAAAAATATACTAAGCTAAATTATTACTAACAGAGATAAAATTTAAAAATGTTGTAAATGAACAAAAGTGAACATCAATATTTGCTGATAAATTAATAGTCGATATGACTTTTGCAACAGGACAATAGTCAATGACTATTGTAATTTGAATAAAAATTATCGGCATAGAACAAATCTTTATTCTTCGTATTAAATCTAGGAACACGAAAATTAAATAATTGCAAAATTTCTGAGGAATCTATTTTATTACTGAAAATATTAAAACCCTCTTGTCTTATTTTAAGACGCCTTTTATTAGGAGATGTAAAACCCAGCAACTGAAGTCTTTCTTCATATGAATAATTGGTTCTATCAATATGCAACTTAAACAAAATGACATTTACCACTTTCCTTTGCACACTGTCGAGTCTGTCAATTTCAGATTGATAGTATGGTTCTCAGATAAATATATTTTAAATACAAGTAATATCAGTGAAATCCCTGCATTGTCGTTTAATAAAACCACACAGACGGTTTGCTCGCTTTAAAACGTTCTCAATATGCAAGTGATATCTTAACCCTGCATCCAAAGTAATACATGGGTATCACTTTGATCTGGATCACAAATAGTCTACTTTGACAAGTTTTTTTGTATTTACAGATTAATCAAACAAAACATTACTTTTTTCCTTAGAGAATTATTAACTTACTTTTATTATTTATATTGATTTCAAGCTAATTTTACTTCCACATCCACGTAGTGGATTGGAAGTATAGTAATCGTAAAAAAAAATTCAATTTTTTTTTCTTGAAATCGGTTTAGAATGTCATGAAACGTCGAGATTTTAAATTTGAGCGAAAAAAAATATATATATGTCTGTCTGTCTGTAACTTTTTTGTCCGCACGTTTTCTCCGGAACGGTTTAAGATATTGACTTGAAATTTTGTACACGTATATATTATAATGAGATCTGGAACTGGATTGCTTGTTGAAGATATACGGTGAAGGGTTGGGGGTTAAATAGGGGTAAATAGGGAGAAATATATAAAGCAAGCTGGTAAGAGTACAGAAACTTTAAATTTCATGTATGTACTACAAGCCAAGGCCGCAAAATTTTTTATAATATTTTTCAATCCCCCACCACCTCTACTCCATTATTAAAGGGGTTGATAAAATAAAAGTTGAGATATTCATTTGAAATTTGGTACACCTATGTATTATAACGCCATCTGGAACTGGTGTATATTTGAGATGATTCCGTTGAAGGGTTGGGGGTTAAATAGGGGTAAATAGGGGAAAATAAGTATAGCAAGCTGGTAAGAGTATAGAAACTTGAAGTTCGATGTATGTACTAGAAGCCAAGATCCCAGATTATTTATAATATTTTTCAGCCCCCCCACCACCCCTACTCCATTATTAAAGGGGTTGATAAAATAAAATTGAGATATTCACTTGAAATTTGGTACACGTGTGTATTATAACGACATCTGGAACTAGAATATATTTTGAAATGATTCCGTTGAAGGGTTGTGGGTTAAATAGGGGAAGATAGGGGAAAATAAGTAAATCAAGCTGGTAAGAGTACAGAATTTTGGGATTTGCTGTATATACTAGAAGCGAAGGCCTCATGTTTTTTTATAATATTTTCCATCCCCCCCATCACCCTCTCCCTTATTAAAAGAGTTAATGATATTAAATTTAGATTTTCACTTGAAATTTGGTACATATATGTATTATAACGATATCTGAAACTGGTTTATATTTTGACATGATTGCGTTAAAGAAGTGGGGGTAAGTAGAGGTAAATAGGGAAAAATAAGTAAGGCATGCTGGTAAGAGTACAGAAATTTGAAATTCGGTGTATGTTCTAGAGGCCAAGGCCTCAGTTTTCTTAATAATATTTTTCAACCCCCCACCACCCTTACTCCATTATTAAAGTGGTTGACAAATTAAAATTGAGATATTCACTTGAAATTTGGTAGACGTATGTATTATAACGACATTCGGAGCTAGATTATATTTTGGGATGATTCCGTTATAGGGTTGGGGGTTAAATAGGAGTAAATAAGGGAAATAAGTAAATCAAGCTGGTAAGAGTACATACATTTGCGACTTGGTGTATATACTAGATACCGAGGCCTTAAATATCTTTCTAATATTTTTCAAACCCCAACACCTTCACTCCATTATTAATGGGATTGTTAACATAAAATTAAGATATTCACTTGAAAGTTAGTACCACATCTGATTGAGATGAATCCATTGAAGGGGTGGGAGGCGGTAGTTGTGAATAGGGGAAAATAAGTAGTGTAAACTAGAAACTTCATTTTTAACATATATGGTAGACACCAACGCCTCAAAATTTTCAACGATATTCATATTCATTTGAGTGCAAAACTATTCAAGATGTTTCCTTTAAAGTGACTTGGATGAAAAATCTGGATGTGGAAGTAGTGATTCCTTAGGCAGCGGTTTTTTAAATTCCAATCACAAAAGCTGTCAATATCACACTGCAATATTTCAGTATCACATATGGTATTAACAACTGCAAACAATTTCAAATCATTAGCGAAAAGTAGAATTTTCTCAAAACCAAAATTGTATTGCACGTCGTTAATACAAAGTGAAAATAAAATCGGAGAAAGATGACGCGAAACTCCGAAAGTCACATTGATATTTCTTGATTTATTTTGCCCTATTTTTACAATTTAATCATAATAATAATGACAATAATAATTTGCCTTTATTTAGTATTACAATATACAGATTCAGCAAATTTAGTTTTACGTACGTAAACTTGTTTCTGCGCAGATAAACCACGCCTTGTAGTAGAACAATGCAGGGCATTGGTCCATCGCTTGACCGCGACGAGTTGAGAACAGCGCGAGCGCACCCATTCTGTTTTTAATAGCGTAGCTGTTTAGACGTGTAAAATGCCGCGTGTTTATACAACTGCAGAAAAAGTGCAAATTGTGAAGTGGTACTTCGGAGGCCATTCCACTGCTGATGACACAATAAATTTATTCACTGTGGCATATCAAGACAGACCAATCCCCTCAGCTAGCATAATTTCATACATTATTAAAAAAATTGAGAATTTCGGGTGTGTCGTGAATTATTGTAAAAAATGCTATCAACCCGAACCCCGCCATCAATAAATGAGCGAAGAACGTGAGACTAGTGAACCTTGTTCTAGCAGACAAATTGCTGATGAAATTGACATGAAGGAAAGAACTGTAAGAAATATTTTGGAAAGAAATGGGTACAGTTGTTTTAAAGTTCAAACAACGCAAGAAATATTTCCCGAGGACAATTTCAAACGGATGGCATTTTGTGAAATCATGATAAATAAAGTGAATGAGAATGAAAACCTCTTAAAGAATATATTGTTTACAGATGAATCATCCTTTTCATTACATAGGAAACACAATCCATCCGTAGTACGATATTGGTCTCGAAAAAATAAACATTTGAGTGTTGCTGTGCGAACACAGTATCCTCAAAAGTTGAACGTTTGGACGGGAATTTTAGACAATCATTGGAGGCCCACTGCTAATCGATAGCAATTTAAATGGCAATAAATATTTAGAGCTTTTACAAAACCAAATAATTTCTGCAGTTCAAAATCTTCCTGTCAACTTTGACGACATTGGTTTCAACAAGACGGCTGCCCAAGTCACAATACCTTAACTGTTATTAATTTTCTGAAAAGAACATTTCCCAATCGTTTAATAGCTACGAGGGGAATGATAAAGTGGTCCACCAGGTCACCCGATCTAGCACCTCATGATTTCTTTCTGTAGGTCTTTTTAAAGGAAATCGCGTACAAACATGCGTTTGAACGAGCCAATAATTTAGTTGAATTACGGGAAAAAATTATCCAACTTTGTGTAAGCATTACTCCAAATCAACTCAATGACATGAGAGGTTCACTGTATAATCGGTTTGTCTATTGTTTGGCACAAGAAGGTGGTTTGTTTGAATCCTTACTTCATTAATTTATTGTTTTATAATTATTAGTTGATTTTAGTTTCTGAGGGTTATTTAATTTCATTTTAATGTTCTATTTTTGTAATTTAATAAGAATAATTTATTTTTTGATAATTGTTAGTTGATTTTAGTTTCCGAATGATTTAATTTTATTTTAATGTTCTATTTTCATTTCGGTTTTAATAAGAATTGTTATTTTATTCCCATAGCATTTACGGCTAAAAAAGAAACTGCAGAAATGCTTTTAATAGAAGAAACTATTTGTCAAAAATGTGACAAATAATTTCTTCGCTTTTGACGAAGAGATATTTTCTCGTTTCGTATAGAAATTATTACCTACGTCCGCATCCATCCTTAGTTCATGCCGTACTAAATTCAATTCATTGTGTCTCTGCTTTCACGATTTATGGAACTAACGGGGTGTGGTCAATTACATCGTATGGTATGCTTAAAACTAAACTATTAATTTTTTATTTTTTACAAAATATGATAGAAATATTAAAATATAATTGTTGTTACAAAATATATGTGACATAATAGAGAGAAGGAAAAAAAACAAGAACACATGTACACTAGATGTATATAAAGGGCATTTAGTTGCAAACACAACTGAAAAATAACATAATAGTTGAACAGAGATTTATAACAGACCATGCCGTGAATAATTAATAATTTCGGTTAACTTTGTGACTCTAGAATGGTGTGTTTAACTTTATTACGAAAACTGCATAAGGAGAGGTTTTTCAGATTATCGCTTAAGCTATTGTATATTTTGGCTGTGTTATACGTAAACGATCTAGTAAACAAGGCTGAATAAAATCTAGGCAAGGATATTTAACCAACATGTCGTACATTTGCGTTATGTAGATCACGTCTAAATAACATTTTTTCCCGTAAATACGGTGGCGAAGAACAAGTGAGTATGCGTTTAACAGTTACTGATGTGTGGTATTTGTATGTATTTTCTAATGTTAGCCAGCCAAGTTGATTTATTTTTGCCGAAACTCTATCGTATTTTCTTAAACCGTAAACAAATCGACAACAACAATTTTGTATTTTTTGGAGTCTACTTAGGGTAATTTTGTTAAGACAGGGATAAAATAATGTAATTCCATAATTTAAGATTGGCAATACTAGAGTCTCCGTAAGGTCCTTGCGTAACTTAAAACTTATATGTCTTATATTTCTGTATAGCAACTTCAAGGCAAGGTATGCTTTTTTGACGAGTAGTGACACATATTCCTGAAATCTTAATCTACAGTCGAAGATAATTCCTAAATTTTTTTTGCACTATTAACAATTTGAATGGGCTCATTATAAATCATTAATTTGAGACGAGTTCTAACTACATGCTCTAAGCGTTTCGGACAGAAAGTAATAAAATTGCATTTATTTGTGTTCAGTTTTAAATTATGTGATTTCGAGTAATCGGATAATGATTGGAGGTCAAGGTTTATGTTGGTGCATCGACAAGATGTGGGCCAAAGGAAAACGTTAATTGAGTGTCATCTGCAAAGGCTTGTATTACTGAATATTTTACTGCATTAAAAATTTCGGCAGTATATACAAGGAACAATATTGGCCCCAGGTCAGATTCTTGGGGAACGCCAGATGTTACGAATGCAATTTTCGAATTTTAGTTCTGTCCATTAGGTATAAATTATCCGCTGCAGTATAGTACCATTAATACCATATAATGAGAGTTCTTGAAGAAGAATATTTTGATTGACACGATCAAAGGTCTTCTTTATATCAGTATATATTGCATCAACTTGGGAGGTATTCTTAAATGCTTCATGCATGAATGATGAGCATAGGAAAAGATTTGTCTGCGTACTACGACCTCTGTAAAAACCGTGCTGATAAGACATGATAATATTTTTACATGAATTAAAAATATTATCAACTATAATTAGAACGAGCTCCCATGACAAAAAAGGTACCACATCGAACACCACACATTTAAAAGATGAAAATGGTTGCAAAACATGTAAATATTATGTTACGCCCGCCAGACCATACAAAAATTTGTTAATTGTTATTTTTTATGAATTTTTGAATTTAGCTAAAAAAAAAAAATACTTTTCACAACGCCTGCTTGAAATTTTCTCAATTTGTGGTAAATAATGAATCATTAAAACAAAAATTGGACTGTCTGACAATTTTTGTTAATTAATGTGACAGACCTAATGTTTTATAAAGCATTTTTTTAAATGAAAGTACACTTCATAACACCTCCTTGATTTTTGTTTTAAAATGAAGCTTAATATCTCTCCTATGTATTACAACTGGTCTGTCAAATAATTTTCAATTATAAAATGTGGTCGAGGCACTTTAAAAATTGAGTCTGTCGTAGTTAAAAGCATTTTAATTAGAAAAAAGACGTCGCGGTGCTTAAAAATAAAGTCTGTCATAGTAAAAAACATGTTTTCAATAAAAAAAAAAGTATTTAAATATATACAAGGAATCTACAATATTAATTTAGAATTGAAAAAAATCAATTTTTCTTAGTCAGCAACGGTCAGAGCACATTTTTTAATAAAAAACTATGGTCGCGGCACTTTAAAAAATTTTTAATTAAAAAATGTGCTCTGACCGTTGCTGACTAAGAAAGTTTGTTTTATTTCAAATACCTTTTCTATCGAAAAAATGTTTTTTAGTATGACATTTTTAAGCGCCGCGACAACGTCTTTTTTTTAATAATCTTTTACGATGGCCGCGCCAAAACACCACCTTCGGATTTTTTTCTAATTTAAAAGCTTTTAACAACGGCAGACTTAATTTTTAAAGTGCCGCGACCATAGTTTTTTTTTTTAAATGTGCTCTGACTGTTGCTGACTAAGATTGTTTTTTTTCAAATACCTTTTCTATCGAAAAAATGTTTTTTACTATGACAATTTTGAGCGCCGCGACAACGTTTCTTTTTTTTAAATAAGCTTTTACAATGGCCGAGCCAAATCACCACCTTCGCATTTTTTTCTAATTGAAATGCTTTTAACTACGACAGACTTAATTTTTAAAGTGCCGCGACCACAGTTTTTAATTAAAAAATGTGCTCTGACCGTTGCTGATTAAGAAATATTGTTTTTTTTCAAATACCTTTTCTATCGAAAAAATGTTTTTTACTATGACATTTTTAAGCGCCGCGACGTTTCTTTTTTTAAATAAGCTTTTACAATGGCCGAGCCAAAACACCACCTTCGTATTTTTTTCTAATTAAAATGCTTTTAACTACGACAGACTTAATTTTTAAGGTGCCGCGACCACAGTTTTTTAATTAAAAAATGTGCTATGACTGTTGCTGACTAAGAAAGATTGTTTTTTTTAAATACCTTTTCTATCGAAAAAATGTTTTTTACTATGACATTTGAAGCGCCGCGACAAAGTCTCTATATTTTAAATAAGCTTTTACAATGTCCGAGCCAAAACACCACCTTCGCATTTTTTTCTAATTAAAATGCTTTTAACTACGACAGACTTAATTTTTAAAGTGCCGCGACCACAGTTTTTAATTAAAAAATGTGCTCTGACCGTTGCTGATTAAGAAAGATTGTTTTTTTTCAAATACCTCTTCTATCGAAAAAATGTTTTTTACTATGACATTTTTAAGCGCCGAGACGTTTCTTTTTTTTAAATAAGCTTTTACAATGGCCGCACCAAAACACCACCTTCGTATTTTTTTCTAATTAAAATGCTTTTAACTACGGCAGACTTAATTTTTAAAGTGCGACGACCACAGCTTTTTAATTAAAAAATGTGCTCTGACCTTTGCTGACTAATAAAGATTTTTTTTTTCAAATACCTTCTCTATCGAAAAAATGTTTTTTACTATGACATTTTTAAGCGCCGCGACGTTTTTTTTTTAAATAAGCTTTTACAATGGCCGAGCCAAAACACCACCTTCGTATTTTTTTCTAATTAAAATGCATTTAACTACGACAGACTTAATTTTTAAAGTGCCGCGACCACAGTTTTCTAATTAAAAAATGTGTTCTGACCGTTGCTGACTAAGAAAGATTGTTTTTTTTTCAAATACCTTTTCTATCGAAAAAATGTTTTTGACTATGACATTTTTAAGCGCCGAGACGTTTCTTTTTTTTAAATCAGCTTTTACAATGGCCGAGCCAAAACACCACCTTCGTATTTTTTCCAATTAAAATGCTTTTAACTACGACAGACTTAATTTTTAAAGTGCCGCGACCACAGTTTTCTAATTAAAAAATATGTTCTGACCGTTGCTGACTAAGAAAGATTGTTTTTTTGTCAAATACCTTTTCTATTGAAAAAATGTTTTTGACTATGACATTTTTAAGCGCCGCGACAACGTTTCTTTTTTTTTAAATAAGCTTTTACGATTGCCGCACCAAAACACCACCTTCGTATTTTTTCTAATTAAAATGCTTTTAACTACGACAGACTTAATTTTTAAAGTGCCGCGACCACAGTTTTCTAATTAAAAAATGTGTTCTGACCGTTGCTGACTAAGAAAGATTGTTTTTTTTCAAATACCTTTTCTATCGAAAAAATGTTTTTGACTATGACATTTTTAAGCGCCGCGAAAACGTCTTTTTTTAATAATCTTTTACGATGGCCGCGCCAAAACACCACCTTCGTATTTTTTTCTAATCTAAAAGCCTTTAACAACGGCAGACTTAATTTTTAGAGTGCCGCGACCACAGTTTTTTTATTAAAAAATGTGCTCTGACTGTTGCTGACTAAGATTGTTTTTTTTTTCAAATACCTTTTCTATCGAAAAAATGTTTTTAACTATGACATTTTTGAGCGCCGCGACGTTTCTTTTTTTTAAATAAGCTTTTACAATGGCCGAGCCAAAACACCACCTTCGTATTTTTTTCTAATTAAAATGCTTTTAACTACGACAGACTTAATTTTTAAAGTGCCGCGACCACAGTTTTTTAATTAAAAAATGTGCTATGACTGTTGCTGACTAAGAAAGATTGTTTTTTTTAAATACCTCTTCTATCGAAAAAATGTTTTTTACTATAACATTTTTAAGCGCCGCGACGTTTCTTTTTTTAAATAAGCTTTTACAATGGCCGAGCCAAAACACCACCTTCGTATTTTCTTCTAATTAAAATGCTTTTAACTACGACAGACTTAAATTTTAAAGTGCCGCGACCACAGTTTTTTAATTAAAAAATGTGCTCTGACCGTTGCTGACTAAGAAAGATTGTTTTTTTCAAATACCTTTTCTATCGAAAAAATGTTTTTTACTATGACATTTTTAAGCGTCGCGACAACGTTTTTTTTTTAAATAAGCTTTTACAATGGCCGAGCCAAAACACAACCTTCGTATTTTTTTCTAATTAAAATGCTTTTAACTACGACAGACTTAATTTTTAATGTGCCGCGACCACAGTTTTCTAATTAAAAAATGTGTTCTGACCGTTGCTGACTAAGAAATATTGTTTTTTTTCAAATACCTTTTCTATTGAAAAAATGTTTTTGACTATGACATTTTTAAGCGCCGCGACAACGTTTCTTTTTTTTTAAATAAGCTTTTACGATTGCCGCGCCAAAACACCACCTTCGTATTTTTTCCAATTAAAATGCTTTTAACTACGACAGACTTAATTTTTAAAGTGCCGCGACCACAGTTTTCTAATTAAAAAATGTGATCTGACCGTTGCTGACTAAGAAAGATTGTTTTTTTTTCAAATACCTTTTCTATCGAAAAAATGTTTTTGACTATGACATTTTTAAGCGCCGCGACAACGTTTCTTTTTTTTAAATAAGCTTTTACGATTGCCGCGCCAAAAGACCACCTTCGTATTTTTTCCAATTAAAATGCTTTTAACTACGACAGACTTAATTTTTAAAGTGCCGCGACCACAGTTTTTTTAATTAAAAAATGTGCTATGACAGTTGCTGACTAAGAAAAATTTTATTTTTTTCAAATACCTTTCCTATCGAAAAAATGTTTTTTAGTATGATTTTTTTTAAGCGCCGCGACAACGTCTTTTTTTTAATAATCTTTTACGATGGCCGCGCCAAAACACCACCTTCGTATTTTTTTCTAATCTAAAAGCTTTTAACAACGGCAGACTTAATTTTTAAAGTGCCGCGACCACAGTTTTTTTATTAAAAAATGTGCTCTGACTGTTGCTGACTAAGATTGTTTTTTTTTCAAATACCTTTTCTATCGAAAAAAATGTTTTTAACTATGACATTTTTGAGCGCCGCGACAACGTTTCTTTTTTTTAAATAAGCTTGTACAATGGCCGAGCCAAAACACCACCTTCGTATTTTTTTCTAATTAAAATGCTTTTAACTACGACAGACTTAATTTTTAAAGTGCCGCGACCACAGTTTTCTAATTAAAAAATGTGTTCTGACCGTTGCTGACTAAGAAATATTGTTTTTTTCAAATACCTTTTCTATTGAAAAAATGTTTTTGACTATGACATTTTTAAGTGCCGCGACAACGTTTCTTATTTTTTAAATAAGCTTTTACGACTGTCGCGCCAAAACACCACCTTCGTATTTTTTTTCAATTAAAATGCTTTTAACTACGACAGACTTAATTTTTAAAGTGCCGCGATCACAGTTTTCTAATTAAAAAATGTGTTCTGACCGTTGCTGACTAAGAAAGATTGTTTTTTTTTCAAATACCTTTTCTATCGAAAAAATGTTTTTTACTATGACATTTTTAAGCGCCGCGACGTTTCTTTTTTTAAATAAGCTTTTACAATGGCCGAGCCAAAACACCACCTTCGTATTTTTTTCTAATTAAAATGCTTTTAACTACGACAGACTTAATTTTTAAGGTGCCGCGACCACAGTTTTTTAATTAAAAAATGTGCTATGACTGTTGCTGACTAAGAAAGATTGTTTTTTTTAAATACCTTTTCTATCGAAAAAATGTTTTTTACTATGACATTTGAAGCGCCGCGACAAAGTCTCTATATTTTAAATAAGCTTTTACAATGTCCGAGCCAAAACACCACCTTCGCATTTTTTTCTAATTAAAATGCTTTTAACTACGACAGACTTAATTTTTAAAGTGCCGCGACCACAGTTTTTAATTAAAAAATGTGCTCTGACCGTTGCTGATTAAGAAAGATTGTTTTTTTTCAAATACCTCTTCTATCGAAAAAATGTTTTTGACTATGACATTTTTAAGCGCCGCGACAACGTTTCTTTTTTTTTAAATAAGCTTTTACGATTGCCGCGCCAAAACACCACCTTCGTATTTTTTCCAATTAAAATGCTTTTAACTACGACAGACTTAATTTTTAAAGTGCCGCGACCACAGTTTTTTTAATTAAAAAATGTGCTATGACAGTTGCTGACTAAGAAAAATTGTATTTTTTTCAAATACCTTTCCTATCGAAAAAATGTTTTTTAGTATGATTTTTTTAAGCGCCGCGACAACGTCTATTTTTTATTAATCTTTTACGACGGCCGCGCCAAAACACCACCTTCGTATTTTTTTCTAATCTAAAAGCTTTTAACAACGGCAGACTTAATTTTTAAAGTGCCGCGACCACAGTTTTTCTATTAAAAAATGTGCTCTGATTGTTGCTGACTAAGATTGTTTTTTTTTTCAAATACCTTTTCTATCGAAAAAATGTTTTTAACTATGACATTTTTGAGCGCCGCGACAACGTTTCTTTTTTTTAAATAAGCTTGTACAATGGCCGAGCCAAAACACCACCTTCGTATTTTTTTCTACTTAAAATGCTTTTAACTACGACAGACTTAATTTTTAAAGTGCCGCGACCACAGTTTTCTAATTAAAAAATGTGTTCTGACCGTTGCTGACTAAGAAATATTGTTTTTTTTCAAATACCTTTTCTATTGAAAAAATGTTTTTGACTATGACATTTTTAAGCGCCGCGACAACGTTTCTTTTTTTTAAATAACCTTTTACGATTGCCGCGCCAAAACACCACCTTCGTATTTTTTCCAATTAAAATGCTTTTAACTACGACAGACTTAATTTTTAAAGTGCCGCGACCACAGTTTTCTAATTAAAAAATGTGTTCTGACCGTTGCTGACTAAGAAATATTGTTTTTTTTCAAATACCTTTTCTATCGAAAAAATGTTTTTAACTATGACATTTTTGAGCGCCGCGACAACGTTTCTTTTTTTTAAATAAGCTTGTACAATGGCCGAGCCAAAACACCACCTTCGTATTTTTTTCTACTTAAAATGCTTTTAACTACGACAGACTTAATTTTTAAAGTGCCGCGACCACAGTTTTCTAATTAAAAAATGTGTTCTGACCGTTGCTGACTAAGAAATATTGTTTTTTTTCAAATACCTTTTCTATTGAAAAAATGTTTTTGACTATGACATTTTTAAGCGCCGCGACAACGTTTCTTTTTTTTTTAAATAAGCTTTTACGATTGCCGCGCCAAAACACCACCTTCGAATTTTTTCCAATTAAAATGCTTTTAACTACGACAGACTTAATTTTTAAAGTGCCGCGACCACAGTTTTTTTAATTAAAAAATGTGCTATGACAGTTGCTGACTAAGAAAAATTGTATTTTTTTCAAATACCTTTCCTATCGAAAAAATGTTTTTTAGTATGATTTTTTTTAAGCGCCGCGACAACGTCTTTTTTTTAATAATCTTTTACGATGGCCGCGCCAAAACACCACCTTCGTATTTTTTTCTAATCTAAAAGCTTTTAACAATGGCAGACTTAATTTTTAAAGTGCCGCGACCACAGTTTTTTTATTAAAAAATGTGCTCTGACTGTTGCTGACTAAGATTGTTTTTTTTTTCAAATACCTTTTCTATCGAAAAAAATGTTTTTAACTATGACATTTTTGAGCGCCGCGACAACGTTTCTTTTTTTTAAATAAGCTTGTACAATGGCCGAGCCAAAACACCACCTTCGTATTTTTTTCTAATTAAAATACTTTTAACTACGACAGACTTAATTTTTAAAGTGCCGCGACCACAGTTTTCTAATTAAAAAATGTGTTCTGACCGTTGCTGACTAAGAAATATTGTTTTTTTTCAAATACCTTTTCTATTGAAAAAATGTTTTTGACTATGACATTTTTAAGCGCCGCGACAACGTTTCTTATTTTTTAAATAAGCTTTTACGACTGCCGCGCCAAAACACCACCTTCGTATTTTTTCCAATTAAAATGCTTTTAACTACGACAGACTTAATTTTTAAAGTGCCGCGACCACAGTTTTCTAATTAAAAAATGTGTTCTGACCGTTGCTGACTAAGAAAGATTGTTTTTTTTTCAAATACCTTTTCTATCGAAAAAATGTTTTTGACTATGACATTTTTAAGCGCCGCGACAACGTTTCTTTTTTTTTAAATAAGCTTTTACGATTGCCGCACCAAAACACCACCTTCGTATTTTTTCCAATTAAAATGCTTTTAACTACGACAGACTTAATTTTTAAAGTGCCGCGACCACAGTTTTTTAATTAAAAAATGTGCTATGACAGTTGCTGACTAAGAAAAATTGTATTTTTTTCAAATACTTTCCTATCGAAAAAATGCTTTTTAGTATGATATTTTTAAGCGCCGCGACAACGTCTTTTTTTTAATAATCTTTTACGATGGCCGCGCCAAAACACCACCTTCGTATTTTTTTCTAATCTAAAAGCTTTTAACAACGGCAGACTTAATTTTTAAAGTGCCGCGACCACAGTTTTTTTATTAAAAAATGTGCTCTGACTGTTGCTGACTAAGATTGTTTTTTTTTTCAAATACCTTTTCTATCGAAAAAATGTTTTTTACTATGACATTTTTAAACGCCGCGACGTTTCTTTTTTATTAAATAAGCTTTTACAATGGCCGCGCCAAAACACCACCTTCGTATTTTTTTCTAATTAAAATGCTTTTAACTACGGCAGACTTAATTTTTAAAGTGCCGCGACCACAGCTTTTTAATTAAAAAATGTGCTCTGACCTTTGCTGACTAAGAAAGATTTTTTTTTCAAATACCTTCTCTATCGAAAAAATGTTTTTTACTATGACATTTTTGAGCGCCGCGATAACGTTTCTTTTTTTTAAATAAGCTTTTACGATGGCCGCGCCAAAACACCACCTTCGTATTTTTTCCAATTAAAATGCTTTTAACTACGACAGACCTAATTTTTAAAGTGCCGCGACCACAGATTTTTAATTAAAAAATGTGTTATGACAGTTGCTAACTAAGAAAAATTGTACGTTTTTCAAATACCTTTTCTATCGAAAAAATGTTTTTTAGTATGACATTTTTTTCGTATTTTTTTATAATTTAAATGCTTTTAACAACGGCAGACTTAATTTTTAAAGTGCCGCGACCACAGTTTTTTAATTAAAAAATGTGCTCTGACCGTTGCTGACTAGGAAAGATTGTTTTTTTTCAAATACCTTTTCTATCGAAAACACGTTTTTGACTATGATATTTTTAAGCGCCGCGACGTTTCTTTTTTTTAAATAAGCTTTTACAAAGGCCGCGCCAAAACACCAACTTCGTATTTTTTTCTAATTAAAATGCTTTTAACTACGGCAGACTTAATTTTTAAAGTGCCGCGACCACAGTTTTTTAATTAAAAAATGTGCCCTGACCTTTGCTGACTAAGAAAGATTTTTTTTTAAAACTTTACACTTTAAAAATTAAGTCTGTCGCAGTTAAAAGCATTTTAATTAGAAAAAATACGAAGGTGGTGTTTTGGCTCGGCCATTGTAAAAGCTTATTTAAAAAAAAGAAACGTTGTCGCGGCGCTTAAAAATGTCATAGTAAAAAATATTTTTTCGATAGAAACGGTATTTGAAAAAATAAACAATCTTTCTTAGTCAGCAACGGTCAGAGCACATTTTTTAATTAAAAACTGTGGTCGCGGCACTTTAAAAATTAAGTCTGTCGCAGTTAAAAGCATTTTAATTAGAAAAAAATACGAAGGTGGTGTTTTGGCTCGGCCATTGTAAAAGCTTTTTTAAAAAAAAGAAACGTTGCTGCGGCGCTTAAAAATGTCATAGTAAAAAACATTTTTTCGATAGAAAAGGTATTTGAAAAAAATACAATTTTTCTTAGTCAGCAACTGTCATAGCACATTTTTTAATTAAAAAACTGTGGTCGCGGCACTTTAAAAATTAAGTCTGTCCTAGTTAAAAGCATTTTAATTAGAAAAAAAACGCTGCCTAAGGAATCACTACTTCCACATCCAGATTTTTCATCCAAGTCACTTTAAAGGAAACATCTTGACTAGATTTGCACTCTAGTATGTGGAAATTATTGGTCATAGAATTTTAATAGTATTTAGGGCAGATGTCACAGAGAAGTTTGAGGCGTTCGTTTCTATCATATACATACGTTAGAAATTAAGTTTCTAGTTTACCCTGCTTATTTTCCCCTATTTACAACCTACCACCTCCCACCCCTTCAATGGAATCAACTCAAACAGATATCATTACAATACATACGTGTACTAACTTTCAAGTAAATATCTCAATTTTATGTTATCAATCCTATTATAATATTGAAGAGGAGGTGGTGGGTATGAAAAATATTAGAAAGAATTCTGAAGCCTTGGCTTCCCAAATCCCAAATTTTTGTATTCTTACCAGATTGATTTACTTATTTTCCCATATTTATTCCTATTTAACCCCAACCCTTCAACGGAATCATCTCAAAATATAATCTAGCTCCAGATGTCGTTATAATACATGGGTCTAACTGAATAACTCAATTTTATTTTATCATCCCCTTTAATAATGGAGTAAGGATGGTGGGGGGTTGAAAAATATTATTAAAAAATCTAAGGCCTTGACTTTTAGGGCATATACCGAACTTCAAGCACCTGTACTCTTACCTTATTTTACTTATTTTTCCCTACTTACCTCTAATTACCATGGGGGGGTCCTTCAACGCAATCATGTCAAAATATAATCTAGTTTCAGATATCGTTATAATACATACGTGTACCAAATTTCAAGTGATATCTCAATTTTATATTATCAACTCATTTAATAATGGAGTAGGGTATTGGGGGGTTGAAAAATATAAAAAAATCTGAGGCCTTGGCTTCTAGTACATACACCAAATCTCAAATTTCTGTACTCTTCCCAGATTGCTTTAGTTATTTTCCCCTATCTACCCCTATTTAATCCCAAACTTTCAACGGAATCATCTTAAAATATAATCTAATTCCAGATGTTGATACGTGTACCTACCAAATTTCAAGTGAATATCTCAATTTTACTTTATCAACCCCTTTATTAATGGAGTAGGGTAGTGAGGGGTAGAAAAATATTATAAACAATCTGAGACCTTGGCTTCTAGTACATACACCGAATTTCAAGTTTCTGTACTTTTATCAGCTTGCATTACTTATTTTCCCCTATTTAACCCCAACCCTTCAACGGAATCATCTCAAAATATAATCTGGTACCATATGTCGTCATAATACATTCGTGTGCCAAATTTCAAATGAATATCTCAATTTTATTTTATCAACCCCTTTAATAATGGAGTAGGGGTGGTTGGGGATTGAAAATTATTATAAAAAATCTGAGGCTTTGGCTTCTATTACATACACTGAATTTCAAGTAACTGTACTCTTACCAACTTGCTTTACTTATTTTCCCTATTTACCCCTATTTAACCTCCAACCCTTCAACGGAATCATCTCAAAATATAATCTAGATCCAGATGTCGTTATAATACATACGTGTACCAAATTTCAAATGAATATCTCAATTCTATTTTACCAACCCCTTCAGTAATGGAGTGGTGGGGGATTGAAAAATATTATAAAAAAACCTGAGGCATTGGCTTCTAGTACATACACCGAATTTCAAGTTTCTGTACTCTTACCAGCTTGCTTTACTTATTTACCGCATTTTACCCCTATTTAATCCCCAACCCTTGGTCAGAATAGTCCCAAAATATAATCTAGTTCCTTATGTCATTATAATATATACGTGTACCAAATTTCAAGTGAATATCCCAATTTTATTTTATCAATCCCTAATAATGGAGTGAGGGGTGGTGGGGGGATGAAAAATATTACAAAAAATTTCTAGGCCTTGGCTTGTAGTACATAGATCAAATTTCAAGTTTATGTACTCTTACCAGCTTGCTTTACA
Source organism: Stenurella melanura (assembly GCA_963583905.1). Classification (NCBI taxonomy): domain Eukaryota; kingdom Metazoa; phylum Arthropoda; class Insecta; order Coleoptera; family Cerambycidae; genus Stenurella; species Stenurella melanura. Next base: position 89,082,902 of record OY757318.1, on the reverse strand, counting down.
TATTTCTCTCTATTTACCCCTATTTACCCCCCAACCCTTCACCGGATATCTTCAAAAAACAATCCAGTTCCAGATCTCGTTATAATTTATACGTGTACCAAATTTCAAGTCAATATCTTAAACCGTTCCGGAGAAAACGTGCGGACAAAAAAAAAAAGTTACAGACAGACAGACAGACAGACCGACAGACAGAAAAATTTTTTTCGCTCAAATTTAAAATCTCGACGTTTCATGACATTCTAAACCCATTTCAAGAAAAAAAAAATTTGAATTTTTTTTTATGATTACAATACTTCCAATCCACTACGTGGATGTGGAAGTAAAAGAAATGTCGTCACGGCACTGCAGAATTAAGTCTGACATGGTGAAACACATTTTTTCAATGACAGACTATTTTTTATGCATAGGCGAGATCTTAAATTTCACTTGCATTTTTTTAAGGAGGTGTTATGAGAGTGATTAATCCTGATGCATTGATGCTGCGCATTCTTAATTAAGTCTGTCACATTAATTAACAAAAATTGTCAGACAGACCTTTTTTTTTAAATGATTCATTATCTAACACAAAATTTCAAGCAGGTGTTTTGAAATGTAAAATCATTTTTTTAGGCAAATTCAAAAACTCACAAAAAACAACAATTATTATGATTAGGATTACGTGGACACATTTATTTTAAATGCTGCCCAGCTCTGAACACTAGGTTTTAAAATGCATGTAATTACAGTAACAGCTCTGTAGCAAGACAGGCTAGGGCTACAACGATGCATTTTGAAGTTAAATTTAATTAGTACTTAATGATGATGAGGGGCCGTGTAATGCGCGCAATATTACACACATGGCGCTTGTAAGCGTGGTCAACCAAATAAATTATTACATTCAGACAACGTCGATACGAAACATAGCGTACGAGTGAATGATTCCTAACTAACAGTGAGGGGATATTCCCAGTTTTTTTGCCTACAAAACATTAACAAAGCAATACACAGGGTGTGCAAAGATTCTCTCAGGTCTCTTTCTCATTTGCAACTACGCCGAAAAAGAATTATTTTACCGCGGTACAGATAATAAAAAATAAATCTCTTACAGCAAGCTAATAATTCTCTCTCAGGCTACTGTCAATCGCTAGGTACCGTGGTACAGTTAATATCAAAAGGTTCTAACAGCAAACTAAGTAATATAGGTTTCGGAAAGCAAACGAAATGGACACACTAATACAGGACGTTAAAAAAACACAATGTTCTAGGAAATGTGAAATCCCAATTGGACTTAAGCGAGCAGAGCGAATATTTAGGCAGATCACCCAAAGACTATCATAATGTTGCGACTTCAACACTCATTCAGGAAAAGACAATCAAGCGCATACAGATAAGAATATCATTGGAAAATTCTACTTCACACATAGTCAAACGTAAATCGAAGCCCACTAAGAACTTGGTACACAGCTCTTAGATGAGACAATAAGAAATACACGAAGCAAGAGCCAAACATGTCTGAATACATGGAGCAACGCAAACACCAACTCCTAAATAGACCATATCCTGGTGGTTAGAAAAATAAGGGACGGGGTTTGTTAAGGCAAAAAGAACAACAAAAAACAACGCAGTTCATAAAATACTAAATGGAAAATTAGAGACCATGCAACTGGAAGTACGTAAAGGATACAACAAAATACCAAGTAACACTTGGAACATTCTCCTATTATACAAAGAAGAACATAAAAAAGACGTGCCAAAGGAAATGGAAAATAATTAATAGGAGAAGAACTTAACTGGTCAACAATGAGGTCAAAAGTAAAAAAAAAGGCAACGGAGGAAATTTTAACGCGGAAGAAATCATCCATGAGTACACAATAAATACGAACAACTAAGGAAGAATAAGGTCGCAGAAAAACAACAACATATACCAAGTACATGAGAATAAGAACTTCATGGGAAAAACCTTAGCCCGCACTTGGCCGAACGAAAATGGATGGATACAACAAAACAGCAAATAATGACATCTGAAATATCTCCATACTAACAAAATAAAGAATTTACAAGAAGGAATACAATAAATAAATATCAAGAATATAATACACACTGCTAAATTTAGAAAAGGCAGATACAGAAGACTCAGAAGAACATAACCAAGGAGAGGATGATAGTTTTTTTAGGTCAAAGATCGACTTCTCTTAGTAATTCAACCAAAATCAATCTATTTGGGCTCAAAATTTTCCTAATACTGAGCACTTTAATGAAAATTAAAACAGGATCATGGTATACCCCCCCTTTTCTACTTTAGCTTTGAAGATAATTGATTGAAATTCAGGATATATTACATACATAATAAGCGGCACTTTTTGACATACCATTGATTTTTCGCCGGAAGCGACACTAACTTTCGATTTTTAAATGGAACACCCTGTATATTATTGCATTTTTGAATTCTGCATATTTTCTGAATCCAACGATGCCAAATAAGTGACATTTCAAACATCAATTTTTTTATAATATAATTTTAAGTTTTCCATTTAAGTGTGCCATGACGGTTCCGATTTATTCTAAATGACCCATGCAATGCTACAAAAATCGAAATCCCGTTAAAAACATTATATTACGTGATTTATGAGCAAATAAAATTCACCAAAATTGTTTTTGGCGCAAAACTCAATTTTTTCAAATGGACCATATCGGTACCGTGGTACCATTTATTAGTACTATTAATACGGAATTTATTCATATGTCGTATTCAAATATGCGATAAATACAAACAAAATTACAAAATTACAGCTAAAAGAAAACAACCAATTTTATATAATTATAGCATAAATGGAGTGGACCTTACTCGTATTAATCGTATTGACGACTTAGGCGTTACATTTACTAGTGATTCTAATTTTAATGAACACATAAATACGAAAACTAAAAAAGATAAAAAATTGTGTGGATTTATTCGTAAACAGTGTGCAGATTTTAAAGATACAAACTCAATTCTAATGTATAAATCTTTAGTGCTTATCAATGTCGAATATTATCCGGTGATTTGGAATCCGAAATTTTTTAATAATATTAACTAATATGCCAAATTCATTTTACATAAGCCAGGCTAGGTATAATTAAGCCCCAACTGTATTGTGTGACATTTTAACTTAAAAATTTGAAGTTTATGCACAAACAAAGTCTCTTGTATTTTTTCCCGAAAATTATCAGTTTTTGAGTAAATCCTATCTGAAATTTATTAATTAGTAACCATTATTACCAGCATTGTGTGTGCCGTGATTGTAATGTTTGTAACAAATGAAAAATAATCTAGCATGCAATGCCAAAATGACAATAATGACATTGTTGTTTTTTTGGTTTTCTGTGGTTCATTGTTCTGTAGTTTTATTATTTCCTTTTGGAAAAAGTGTTCTATTAAACGGTAAAAAATGGTCATGTTTAGTAGTACGCGGATATTCAATTTATTTATTTATTTATTATTATACGGCAGAGCCATTTTCATTTTACAATTCAATAAATAGGAACATAATTAAAATAGTATAGAATAATGAATAAAACAAGACAAATAAAATTTTTGTAAATACAATAAAATCAATATTATGCTACACCATGTCTTAGACAAGCTTTAATTACTTATACAAGATTTAACTTGGTTTTTAAATGTATATAGTGACGAGCCAAAGAGTTCTATATTTTTATGGAAAGAGTTTGCTGTACGGAGTAATCTGCATATGGGCTCATTTTGACCATAATTTGTAACATGAAAAGGTACTTTAAAGAGTTCTGAATTTCTAGTTCTGCGGTCGTTTAAGTTGAAGCTGATCAACTGAAGTAACTCTGGACAGTTTATATTACAATTAATCAATTTATGCAAAAAGCATAAATCGAGTTGCACTCTTCTACACTCAAGTGATAGAAGGTTGAGTTCGTGTAAGATATCAGTAAGATATTCGCCTATTGGATGACCCATCTTGAATGCACATTGTCTAAGGAATCTAGATTGGACATTCTCAATTGATTGTTTATCGACAACATATGCTGGATTCCATATCACACAGCCATATTCTAGCAGACTCCTTATCAGAGAAGAGTAGAGCAATTTATATATGTCAATAGAAAAAAAGGTAGAGTCCCTATTGATGCAACCTAACACTTTCAGTGCTTGTGCTGTGATATTTGATATATGAGGTTTGAATGTCATCCTTGAATCGAATATTACACCAAGATCTTTTATGGAATTTACCCTGTTTAAAGTAGCATTATTTAGATGGTAGTCGAATATTACAGGATTATTGCCTCTTGTGAAAGAAATTTGATTGCACTTGACAGGGTTAAGTTTTAATAGATTGATGTCACACCAACGAACTAAATTATCGAGATCACTTTGCAAAAGAGAGGCATCGTAAGAGTTGTCATCGATTCTAAACAGCTTCAAATCGTCAGCAAACATTAAATAATTACTGTTAATAAGTTCCTCGCTAATATCATTAACAAATAAGTTAAATAATAATGGACCAATATGCGATCCTTGAGGAACGCCGGAAGTAACTTTAATAGAAGTTGATACGGCTCCTGAGCATCTGACAAACTGTGTTCGGTTATATAAATAACTATGAATCCATTCAAGCATGCAACCCTCAACACCCACTGCCTTGAGTTTGGCTATGAGTAATACGTGATCAATACGATCAAATGCCTTTGTGAAGTCAGTGTAAATTGAATCTACTTGTGATCGATGTTCAAAAGCATTGAGAATAAAATGTTCATAAAGAAGTAGATTAGTTGAGATGCTCTTTTTACGCATAAAACCGTGCTGTTCATTGCTGATAATATGTGCAGTATCCCATGATATTTTAGTAGTAATCAAGCAATCAAGAAGCTTGGGTATCTCGGATTGAATGCAAATGGCTCGATAGTTCTTGATGTCATCTCTTGTACCAGATTTGTGAATTGGTGATAAAAAACTATTTTTCCAGAACTCAGGGAAAATGCCGGTGTGCAGTGACAAGTTATAGATTTTATGTAGTGGTATCGCTAATGCAAATATACATTTTTTTAGAACGTACAGTGGAATGCCATCAGGCCCAAATGATAATGGAAACGCGAATGCCGCGGTACGCGAATATCGCAAAAAATTTCCTAATAGAAGGAAACCATCTAAAGATGTTTTTATTCGAACCCACCTGGAATTTAGAAATGTTGGACTTAAAAGAGGTCCAAGAAATGACGAACCGCGAAATGGGCGATTTAAAAACATAATTTTGGCCAAATTTAACAATAATACTAAATTAAGTATCAGAATAATTTAAGAATCTGGGCTCATCAGAATCCTCATATAATTCGCCCTAGCGCATTTCAACAGGAGTTTAGCGTTAATGTATGGTGTGGTGATATAAACGGGACTTTTTGTGGGCCCCACATCCTTCCTCCCCGTTTAAATGGTTATTTAATGATTTTTTTAACAATCATTTTTTTTTAATATCTCGAGGATATTTCTCTTAATTTAAGAAATGAATGCTGGTTTCAAATGGACGGAGCTCCTGCACATTTTGCTGTTGAGAACCGTTTGTGGGTAAACAATAATTATCCTGAACGGTGGATCGGTCGATTAGGTGCAAGAGCCTGGCCACCCCGTTCACCGGATTTAACTCCAGTTGATTTTTTGTCTGGGGCTATTTAAGTGACAAAGTCTACGCAATCCCTGTATACACGAGAGAAGAGTTAATAGAAAGAATTCTCGAAGAATGTGAACATTTGCGGGCTAATCCTGATTTCATTCGTAAAGCTACACACTGTACGGCGCAGACGTTAGAAATGTGTTGAAGCTGGCAAAATGCACTTTGAACAACTCTTGTAATTTGTAGTTTACCTTACTTTAATGTAATTCATTGTTGTTTAATAAAAAATTAAGTAATCAAGTTTTGTTTTACTGTCATTCTTTTTTCTGTTCTGCTAAAATTATTCATAAAAAAGAATAGTTTTTTATGAATAATTTTAGCAGAACAGAAAAAAGAATGACAGTAAAACAAAATTTGATTACTGAATAAAGTTCAGATAAGATTTACCCAAAAATTGATAATTTTAGAGAAAAAACACAAGAGACTTTTTTGTGTAGATAACTTCATACTTTTAAGTTCTGCTGCATAAATTAATTTAAAAGTGTCCCACAATAAAGTTGGGGCTAAATTATACCTAGGCCCTCCCAGTTTCACCCGCTCCTGAATGATTTTCGTACGTAGTTATTTTTTCTTAAAAAGCATAAAAAGTTAAATTCCTGTGTAAATTATCATTTGACGTATCTTTAGACGTTTCGAGAATATTCATAAAAAAACATTTTCATTAGAATTACTTAAACACCCTGTATCTCGGAGACTAATCACTTCCCGTCCCATGTTTATAGGAACTTTTTTTCTTATTTTGAAAAGTTGTATTACTTCGTAAAATTTGACCTATGCAATTCGGGACACCCTGTATATGAAATACCTGAAGTTAGAGAATTTTTTCCTTTACGAGTACATATGCCACAAGACATCAGCAATTGATTCATATTGATCACCACAACACAACATATGGGCAACATTCAATTACACAACGTTTACGCCAAAGTATTAATTATTATTATACATTCCAAGATACAGATATTTTTAATACTACTTTCGAACAGTTGACGACATTTTGCAAATATGACTTTCATTTCTAAATAATTGATACTTTCCATTATTTTTATATTTTTCCCCCTTTTAATTACGTATTATTAGTATTTTTTTTTTCCTTTTACTTATGTATGTTAATATTTTTTTCCTTTTAATTATGTAGCATTAATTATTGCCATACTGTTATTGTTAGTTTAGGCTTTAAATGTTAAAAAATTAACATACAAATGGTTTAACTCTCATTAATTTTTCATTTTATCAGTATTGTACTATATGGGTTTTTAACCTGTTATGTACTTGAATGGTAAATAAATAAATATAAATAAATTAAAAAATAAAGGCATGTGGGTATATATGTGTGTGCGAGAAAATTTAAAACCGATAAAGGCTTTTCCAAGTGCAGTAAATATTTTGCCCTCTGTTAGTGTGTTGGGGGTGCATTGAAGGGTTTTGGATCTAATTAAAACATAAGGGGATGGAAATAACAATTTAACGTTGTGGTCATGGGGTGAATCCTGTACCTACCCTCGGACTTATATTTTAATATTAAAATTATCCGTGAAATGAAATGCTGAATTGTAGAATCGGATAAGAATATGAGCATTGATCAAAGCGTTGTTTGAAAAGAATACTCGGGATTTACGTTTTAAGCATTTTTCTACGGCTTTGAGAGTTGTATTTATTAAGGAGCACTCTTATATTTTTTTAACGAGGGATGAGAATAAATAAATACACATAAGAAGTCAAATTACAATTCGGTACTTAATATTTAGAAGCGAATGTAATTCCAGAAACTAATGTAAAACCAAAATAAAGAAGATTATTTTGTTTTTAATGTGGAGGGATATCCTTAAAAAGTGCAAGAAAATTCTTCTGTAGTAGAAAGACATGGGATCTCATATTAATATAATAATATTTCTTTATTTGGAACTTGGCTATATACATGTTCACAATGATAGGAGATAACAAAGAAGATCAATACATTATGTATATCATGGTCAGTATTAACACCTAATATAAACAATAAGCGATGCCGCTCTTAACTAACTATATTAATAAATGAATATTTCGATGGGAGAAACTTTGAAATGGGGTTTATGTGGAAGAAAATGCATTTCTAAGCAAATTATGTTCTAAAAAAAATACCATAAAACTAACCGTTTTCGGGATATTTGAGTCCAAATGTTGGCATTTGCCAATATTGAATAATTGTAATCTTTTCAACATTTCAGTCCTTTAAGTTGTTACAGGTCAAATTGAAATTAAGAAATACAACGTGAAATTTGATTCTAAATTACAATTAGTTTTTATATCTTAAGTTCGGCTAGCTCTATCACGAGAATCTCAGAGGTGAAGATCGTTTATTTTTAACGATTTCAATTTTGCCATAAGTTGAAATGAGCGCCAGGTAATTTCCTATAAATTCCAGCCCCTTCAGATTGAGTATGACACACCGATTATCAAAAAAACAACCAAAAACCGTGTTAAATTTAATCTAAGTCAAAACACAATAGAAATCTATTTAAAATAATTATTTAATTTACATACAAAATACAATTAATAATGTACAAATCGGCTCAGTTTATGAATATTATTAAGGAAATTATAAAAAACTAATCTTATTCACTAGATCTACGATCAGTAATACTATTATACCAATAACTCACAAATAATAATATTTTACTTTTTTACAAAACTACTATTGGTTGATCATCGATATTCTGCAAATGAATTGTTAGCAATATACTCACAATTTACTAACGATGTACTGTCAATGATTTAGAGTTAGGTTAAATTAAAATATGTTGCTCTATATTGACGCTGCCAATAAACAATTTAAATAAAAAAGATTGATATACCTTATAAACTAATGATACAACCAAAAAAATACCTGTAAATAAGATGTTAACTGCGCAGTTACTCACATGTCTTATTTTCACATATGCTTAATTGAGTAACTAATGAAAATATTTAACCATAAATATCATACATATAGAGAAATAAGTAAAGAATTAAAATATAACGGCAGAGTATTAATACACATATAACTTTTAGTTATCCTGGTAACATTAGAAAAAAAAGGTACTCATCCAGTATCCAGCGTTGAGCAAAAATCTGTTAGTACAGGTTACTATGCTGTTGTTACTGCAAAAACCTCAGGTACACCTCAGCTTCAGTATCTCATCAACATTTAAATTCATGTGACCTCATAACCAGAAACCATGTGTCTCAACTGTGACATGTGACCATACCAAAACGACGACTTCAGAAAATGGCTTCGCGGGACCTCCCAACAATCGATTCACCAATTTCCAAGTCGATAAAAACTACATAGACATCCACAGCTTATCAGCTTCACAATTTTATGTAACTTAGTACCAACCACTTGAGTACATTTTCCAAATTATTTCAAATTACCCGAATTATCCAAATTTCCCAAATTATCCAAATTATTCAAATTATCCAAATTATCCAAATTATCCAGATTGCTCGCAAAATCGTCAGGGCACAAACAGATATTCAACAATGTCGTATTTATTGCCTATTTAGAAGTCCTCTATAACAAAATTTGGCTTCAAACAGCTACACACAAATTAGGCCTTCCAAATGTAAGAATTTTATAGTATAATCCCCCGTAATTAAGTTGGGGTTGCTTTTACAAGCAATTATAAAAATCTTGACTAATCGGCTTGACGACTCAATAAAGAAAGGAAGAGCACGCCGGTTTTCGAAACCAACCGTTTTTTTCCCTAAACACCTGTTTTTTTTTCTGTTTTAGATAATGAGCGGAGATTAGATTTTTTGGGACAATTTTCAATTCTCTTAGAAGAAAATCCAAATCTTTTAGATACAAATATGTGGAGTGATGAAAGTCGATTCCACAACAATGGAGTAATCACAACACATAATTGTCATTACTGGTCTCAAGAGAATCCTAGGTGGATGAGATATACCAGATCACAGAATCGTTTTGGAGTAAATGTTTGGTGTGGTATCGTTAATGGTTACATTGTTGGCTCATACCTCTACAATGGGAATTTAACAGGTGAAAGATATTTACAATTTTTGCAAAATGATTTAGAAGTACTATTAAGGAATTTGCCCGCTCATTTGGATATGTGGTTTCATTAGGATGGAGCAGGCCTACATAATCATCACAACGTTGTTAATTATTTATGTCAAACATACCCAGGAAGATGAATTGGTACCAATGGAGTACTTAGATGGCCCGCTCGATCTCCTGACATTACTCCGTTAGACAGTTATTATGGGTATTTTTAAAAAGTGAAGTGTACAAAGAACCAATAGAAGATATGGCAGATCTTTATAATAAAATTTATGCTAGTGTTACCGCCATTAATTGGCATACATTATTAAAAGTTTGTACGTCTGAACTAATTAATAGGTTTACGATGTGTGTTAATGAAAATGGCAATAATTTTGAACACCTGTTAAAATAGTTATTTTAATTTCATTAGTTCGTAAAAATTGTTTTATGTCCGTAATTGTTTTTTTATTCTTAAATGTTTGAATTATATGATAAATAATGTTTTTAGTTTTCTTTTTCCAAGGGTTACTTGAAATATATTTAATGTATAAGATATGAAATTTTTTTAAAATATTTTACTCTAAAATTTGTAAATTAAATATAGACTGTCCCACTTAAAGGACTGAAATGTTGAAGAGATTACAATTACTCAATATTGGCAAATGCCACATTTGGACTCAAATGTCTCGAAAACGGTTAGTTTTATGTTATTTTTTTAGAACATAATCTGCTTAGAAATGCATTTTCTTTCACATAAACCCCATTTCAAAGTTTCTCTCATCGAAATATTTCTTTAGAACACAGCGCCATCTATATACTGATATATTAAAAAAACAGTTACATTCAAAAATGAAGTTCTCTTTATGCTCTACAAATTGGCTTTTACAGTATTAAAATATCTCTATTCGTTTAGAATATATCCGGCCTGGGAGTCTTTATTGGGACATCCTGTATTCTATGTATAAGTAATACGCTTCTCAGAATTTATTTTATACTTCTTAGCGAACTACATTCCTGAGATTGGAAATATGGGTATTTTTGCCTATCACGAGGATGCACTGTAGATTTAGAAAAATATGTAAAATTACATTTTTTTTTGGAATATTTATAAAGCTGATATCTTTTACTTTATAATTCAATTTGTTTTATGTATCTAACTATTTTTTTCTCTCAGTTCCGATAACAGGTAAATGTATTTGTTCCAGAAGCTCTTGGTTGTCTGTTTGGTAATAGTAGTCCTAGCTTTAAGTACTATTGTAAACAGTAGGTTCTAAGATAATAAATCTTGTTATATAGTCTGAATCGTGCTTTTTACTGTAGTGTATGTGACTAACTATCCCTAAACCCGCTGGACAGTACCCTTCCTTCACTGCAGCTACTGAAGCCCTACTTAATCGGCTTTGAGGAGCTGGCGAGGCGCGGAGCCCGATCTTTCCGCATTCCATCCTTACCGTCACTAGGCGAGGCGGCTCGAGTGTCAAAGTGACACTTCACCTGCCGGGTGAATTTAACGTCACATACCTCTGAAATTACGAAATTATAGTTTCAGAAGTAGTGTATGTTTAAATTAGATTAACTTGAGTAAATGTAAGTTAATAAGATTCAAATTGATAGATACATTTATCGAAAGTTTCACGTCAACCAAAAAAAGTTCGAACATTTCCTACAGATTATTATCATACAATATGCAAAAATTAGGTCACTTTCAAAATACAGGGTGGGGCAACTACTTACAAAAAATGTTCGTTCTTCATTTCTACATAACATCGTTGAAAAATGTACAGGGTGTTATATTTGAAAAAATTGAGAAAATTCAATTTAAAAAGTTCTTAATTAACAAATAATTTTTGGCCACCCTGTACAGTTTTAGGAAATGAAAATGATTCAAAAACATTAATTAGATGTCCCGTAACTGGTATTCATATAAGTTTTTCTTAAAACTTGTGATTGTGGCGATTTTTTTAATATCCATCTACAGATTGCATTATTTCAACAAAAAAAATCATTACATCCAAGCGGTTGGGTGATATTCAATGTTAATATAGGAATGAATAGAGCTTAGAAAGACGCTTCGAAAAATGTACTGATATACATAGCATTCCGTTTAAAAAAAGGCACTTGGTCCTGTAATTTCGTCTTGGCTCGCCCTGTATGTTCGAAAATAATTTCCAGTTATAGACTTTTTTATCTAGTTTACTTACAATTTTTTTTAAAATTTCTAGCTATCGTAGAACTCGAGATATCGAGGTCCGACGCACTATTGCCCCACCCTGTATAATATACAGGGTGTAATAAGTTTCATGTCATTAAAAAAAACTGGTAATGGGGACCGACCAGACAAACAAAAAACTTATGACTTTTCCCTCTAGGGGCACTGAAAAAAAATGACCTAGGCCAACTTCTTTATTTTTTTTTAATATTAATGTAGAATTAATTGAGAACCACTCTTGGTCAATGAACTTGTAGTTCCCAATTATACAACTTTTAAATTGTCGAAAAAAAGTGCAAAGGCCTTGGATCATCGACCACCTTTGATGGACCGCCTCAACCGAACTGAGACAATTATAAAGAGGTAAATAATTCGTTATCTTTTCTTGCACAACTGCAAGCAAATAATGGCCGTAGAAGTTTAAACATGTGTGTCTTTTAATTTGGAACAAAATATTGGATTAATGTTTATAATTTAGAATATTTAAATGTGATTTATTAACGTTTGTAACATAAATGAGTGTCCTGGGTTAAAAGCTTACCACCTAAGTAAATTATTCGAATTCTGCATCTGCATCAATACACAGTTCTCTACGTCGAATTAAGGACATACGTACTCCGTTCAACACTAAACAATAAACTATCAACTAATGTTGTCAATAAAGAAAAATAAAAGAAAAACTTGGTCCAAAATCCAAAACGTAATACAAAAAGAACGAACAAGTAAGTTGTGTAAAATAAATCTTCACTATAAATACACAGCGATCCGAAATTCAAAAATAACAAAAACAACGAACGGCGGGTTGGACGTGTGTACATAACGAAACACCCACAGAAACTAAAATATTGCACAAGGGAGAGTCAGAGTATAGTTTTCTTCAGATCAGATCTACTAAACACTCAGAAAACGTCGACGTCTTTCATCTTATTTACCGCACCGCTAAAGACCGCCGACATTTTATAGCTATCTACACAAATATTGAGTATCATAGGCAAAGACACGCGCGACGATCTAAAACCTACCTCAATATTCCAGCAGTTCTCAAAGGATTTTATTGAAAATTGGCGAAATTTTTGTTTATTTTTTTTTCTCCAAAACTATGAGCTTTAGACCCCATGTTATATAAGGTTTTTTTGTTTGTCTTGTCGTCCCCTACCACCAGTTTTTTTATGACATGAAACTAATTACACCCTGTATATGTTGATGATTTGCTTCTTATTAGCCTTATGTTATATATGCATAAGAAAGGCCACATTTTAAAATGATTCCTTAGTTTTTTAATTTAAATAATTTTTTTTTGTCTAAGCAAAGGGTTTTTCACGCGCCAAGTACTGCAAAATGCGCGTTTGAGTGCGGGCAACCTTACACTGCGCTTCATCTAGTATCTCTAATTCACTAATTTTTTATGGAAAATCCGTGGCATTAGACGAAATTATTGTAGACACATTTTGTGTGTGAAAATGTGTGCTCCTTCTAAAAATATTTTTAATTTTCTCCTACCTCGACGCATTTTCGAAATTATAGGAAAATGCCGAAAAACAATGTTTTTTTTTTAATGTAGCCTGTCTGGAAATCATGCAAACGTGATGTTATTGCTTACCATCCAAAGAACTCATTAAAAAAAATCATCTGCCTCCGATTTGTTTAGAGCTAAATATCTCTAATGACTGGGTTGTGTAAGACATTTTGTAATAATCAACCGATCTCAGTTTGATTCATTCTAAGGTCTCTTTCACTAAATTTTGAAATATTTTTACAGAAGCGGTAAAAATCCAACAAAGAGCAAGAATATTTGAATACGCGACAAATAAATAATTAATTGTTAATTATAAATTAAACACTGCTTTTAGATGAATCAATCAATATATTATAAATACTCTACATAGGTTTCGGCTTATTAGGCCTTTATCAAGACTATTACATAGTGAATACTAAAGTTTCCGAGGTGCTTATTCTAATTTATACCTAAAAGTATTTATGTCTTAATCTATTTATGACCTAATCTTAAATAGATTAATTTAACATTCTTAATTATGGGAGTCTTTGGAGTGGACCTAAACTGATTATATAAATCAATGGATAGTTCTTAGCATTTTGTTTATTATAGGGGTATTCAAGAAATGTTGTTGGTCATTCGTGGTACAAGGGTTGTACTTGAAAGATTTTTTGATTTCTGGTTGTTCTAAACGTTTACCTTTTCTTTCTAAATGAAGTAAATTTATGTTATCGGTATCTATGAAATGGTTGTTTTCAATACAGCGTGTTGACATTCATGTATATTTATTGTTATTTAAGATACATTTTTTATGTTCTTTTACCCTGTTCACAACGCTTCTACCACTCTGACCGATATAGACAGCATTGCAATCTTTACAATTAATTTTATATACACCAGATTTATCCATTTTATTTAGTTTTTCTTTGTTATTAACCAAAATGTTTCCTATATTTGTTTTATTCACACTTATTGTAGAGAATTATTTAATTTTCTAGAAATTTTGTTACTATATGTCGGAACATAATTAATAAAACTATATTTTGAAGGTTTGTTAGGCACAGTGAAACATTTTTTTAAAGCATTTTGCGTTGTTTGTTTTTGACCATGTTATCTTGAACACCCCTATAATAAACAAAATGCTAAAAACTATCCATTGATTTATATAATCAGTTTAGGTCCACTCCAAACATCCCCATAATTAAGGATGTTAAATTAAGTCTTAAATAGATTAGGTCATAAATAGATTAAGACATAAATACTTTTAGGTACAAATTAGAATAAGCACGTCGGAAACTTTAGTATTCACTATGTAATACTCTTGATAAAGGCCTAATAAGCCGAAACTTATGTAGAGTATTTATAATATATTGATTGATTCATCTAAAAGCAGTGTTTAATTTATAATTAACAATTATCTTCAACATGTTTCACAAGGTAACTACCACAAGTTCAGTTCAGTGTAAATAAATAAGTGTAAACAATAATTTCATGTCTATCTAAAAATAACTTAAAAGTACGACGAACGAAAAAGCGTGTAAGATACATTTGCAGGAAAAGTAGTTTTTCTCTATTATTGAATCAGCTGCAGGAGATTCAAGCGTACTTTACAAATAACGATTTTATGTGTACACGTCTCACATGATAATCTAAAATTCAGATTATTTCCCTGAACATCTCGCTGAAAGTTACATCGGTATTCGAAAGAAGCCGCCTGAAGAAATGAATAAAAAATACGAACAGACTTTTAATCCGCTATCTGTACAAAAACATTCCTTTGCGAATTTTTATTAGGGGCTCTCTTACCCTAACAGAATTATGAAATGCGACTAGAAATATGCAATGTAATCCTGGTTTTTCTCGTTTTCATTCCCCCTGAAGGATTCCCGATGACATTTCTCATTAAGAGGATCTTACCTTTTTACGAATTTCGATAGTGAAACTGTTAAGCGTTAAGCAAACGAACGTTTAATCAAAACTTCAGCGGATTACTAAGATTAAAGCTGTTGCAATTATAGAATGCGCAGTGACGTACAGGACATTTATTTGAAGGAGGTAACATTTAAAACATAATTAAATGCAAATGGGACATTTCATGTCAACCTGATCACCTTGCTCTCCAAAAATTGAATGAATGGAAAAACATTTAAGGTGCCAATTTGTTCGTTAAAATCTAAGATTTCAAATGCCACTTGGCGTTTAAAAAAAAAACAAAATGTTGGCTTAATATGGCGCCTCAAATGCGAATGAGTATTTTAAAAATTCCTATAAAAAAATATACTTACAGTACTAATTATTGTAAAAAGAAATAAAAGCTTTCGAATGCCGTTCTGCGTTATTTCAAAAAACAAAACGGCGGCTCAATATGACTTAAAATGTCCCAAAAACATGATAAAAATTAAAGCAAATGAGGCTTCCTGTGGATAACACAGGCACACAAAAGAAAAAAAAGTCGAGTGCAAGAAATTAATTAATTGATCTCATTTTAGTGTCAGAGGGTTTGGAAGTTTTGAAGAAGGGTGTCTTAGATAATGATTTATCTGATCATCAAATTATATTTTGTACTTTAAAGGTATATGGTGAAAAAACTAAACCAAAATTAATTACTTACAGAAATTTTAAAAATTTTGATTACGAACACTTCGAAGCAGATGTTATTAATGTTCCCTGGTATGTAATATTTGATTTACATAATATTGATGAAAAGTTAGAATTTTTAGTCAATAATACTAACGACTTGTTTTATAAGGTAATACGTAATTATACAACTCAAGCAATTAAAAAAGAGAAAAAAAATCTATATCGAACATAAAATGAATAATTCTACCCCAAAACAGAACTGGAAATTTCTCAGAGAAAATAATTTTGTACCTCAAAATAAACATAAAAATATTCCGGTTCATTTACAGAACGTAGATGAAATAAATAATTTTTTTATAAATGCTATTTCTCAGACAACTGCATCGGCTGAAGTTATTGACTTTTATAAAAATAATAATATAAATAATTCAAATTTTAAATTTCAGCCTGTTGAACTTACAATATATAAGATTTTAAATAACATGAAAACTACTGCTGCTGGGTGTGATGATTTAAATGTTAATCTGATAAAATTGTGTTGTCCACATATTGTTTTATATTTGACGCATATAATTAATTTCTGTTTAACTGAAAATGTTTTTCCAACAATGTGGAAGAGGGCCGATGTAACTGTGCTGCCTAAAAAAAATAATCCAGAAGAATTCAAAGATCTCCGAGCTATTAGTTTATTACCGACCATGTCAAAACGTATTGAAAGAGTAATGGAACAACAGTTAAGAGAACACACAGAAAAGTACAATTCAATACCTTTGGTTCAATCAGGATTTAGGCTCAAACACAGTTGCACTACGGCTCTCTTACACATAGTGGATGATATTATAGCGGCTACTGACCAAGGATTTTGTACCACCTTAATTTTGCTTGACTTCAGTAGGGCATTTGATACTATAAATTACGATATACTTAATAATATTTTACACTACATAGGGCTCTCTGAGGAAGCAATACAATTATTTAATGCCTACTTAAAAAATCGGGAACGTGTAAAATTAAATAATAATATTTCAAATTACCTAACCCTAAGATCTGGTGTTCCCCAAGGGTCAATCCTCGGTCCATTGCTATTTACCATATATACAAGCAATTTTATTAATCACTTAAATTACTGCAAAGTACATTTATATGCAGATGACACTCAGCTCTACTATTCTTTCAGGCCCTCTGATGCTGATATCGCCTTTTCATTTGTTAATGAAGATCTTCAAAATTTTGTAAAAATTGCAAATGATCATTGTCTTGTCATTAATCCCATTAAATCTAATATTATAATTTTTTGTCCAAAGAACCAGCGAAGTAATATTAAAGAACGTACAAATATTAAAATTGGTAATGATTCTTTGGTAAAAGTAGACAAGGCAAAAAGTTTGGGAGTTATATTAGACTGTGATTTAAGATTTGAGGCCCATGTAAATAAAATGCTACAAAAAGGTTACTCCATATTAAAATTAATATATGGTAATCGCCATTACCTCCCACATAAAACCAAAGTTCTCCTCTGTGAAACTTTGGTTTTATCTATATTAAATTATGCAGACTGTTTATATGGCCCTTGTATAAATACACTGTATGCAAGGAAAATTCAGAAATTACAAAATTCTTGTCTTAGACTCATCTATTTAATTTACCGAAATCAGAGAATTTCTCATAAACTCAAGGAGGTAAAATGGCTTAACATGTACAACAAAATATTGCATCACACAGTTTGTCTTTTTCATGGAATTATATTAAACAAAACTCCTATACATCTTTATCAAAAAATTAAATTTCGAACTGATGTGCACACATTAAATATTGATTGATTTAAGGGTCTTCTAACTCCACCTCAGCACCGTACTGAACTGTTTAAGAGATCATTTAGTTACCAAATTTGTAAAACATATAATGGTTTGAATAATCAGCTAAAAAGGAACAGCATTACTAGGTTCAAAAAGATATATAAATCATATTTGCTAGAACGTCAATGTACAGGATTATTGTAGCCCTTTCTATAGAAAATTAATAATAAAAAAAAGCAAAAGAAAACATTTTTCTTTAAATCTCATTCTTGCAGCCTTGCCTTTTTTGTATTCATGTTGAAATTATTGTAGATTATTTTCGATTCTGTTCGAAGTGTGCAGATTTCGCCTCCATTGTGTACCTCCAAGATACAGGAGGGACCGAGTCTGTACGCTTCAAACAGAATATATGGTTAAGTGTAAGAAAAGCGTTCATGATTTCTTATGAATTGTGACTGCTTAACTTCGCCATTTATTTTTCATTGTTTATTTTATAAAATCAATAATAGATTGTATTTTTTTTAAGATGGAAAATAATAAAGACGTGTTATTATTATTATTATTATATTATTAAATCAGACCTATGTATTGTATTTGACCTGCTGAACACGAATCCAAAATGTCCGTTCTGCCCGATTGGCTCTTGCATTTTTCCTAACCTCAAAAAATACCGTCAAAATGCCCGAAAAATCTCAAACAAGTAAACAAAAAGTTTAAATGAGATACCCACTGCCAAAGTCAAAGGTCAGAGAATTTCGCTTCTCCGGCGACATGGGTTCGCTTTGGGAGCAACTGCATCCGAACAAGGGATCATAAAATTATCAAAAAATTCAAAAATACGCAAAGGGAACAGAGAAATCGAATAACATGAACCAGACCTCCTTACGATCCTTCGTTTCCGAGATAGGGTCGTTTAAAGTCACCGGAAGGAGAAAATCTCTTTGTTCCCCCACTTCTCAAGACTCTATCTCGGAAACCAAAAAAGCTATAAACTTCTGGTTTGCGGAATCACATCTCCTTACGTAATTCTTGATTTCATCGGTTAGGAGATCCACCATCGGATAGGAAATTTATTTTTGCATCAATTGGGCACAAAAAAGGGGGTCATTTTTGTCTGGAAACAGTTAGAACGTGAAATGTGAAAAGATGTCGAAAACGCGTACTTATTTAGATGATCCATCTTCCAAATTTTGGGAAAAAATGAAGGTGTCGCTAAAAATCTGAAAAAATTCAAGGGTACGTAGGATGGTGAGAAAAATCGAATGGGGTAAACTAGAAGTATATAAGATAAGGTGGGGCAAGTGGACCCTAAAAATTGATTAATAACTCTTTACAAAACCACTATTACTTTGCTTTTCAGCAAAATTGATCAAATAATTTTTTGCATACTTTGGAATATGGTGATCAGCTCGTTATTTACTTGATTGAGATTTTTCGGACATTCTGACAGTGTTTTTTAAGGAGTCAAGAGTCAAGAGTCAATAAATGCAAGAGTAAATAAGGCAAAACGGACATCATATTCGTGCTCAGGAGATCAGAATGCATGAGATATACAAGTCTGCCTTCTTGCACTCGACTTTTTTTGTGTGTGCCTGTATAATTAATATAAAATTACCTAGAAAGTGTGAAAAAATGTTGTATTATGCATTTGATTATAGACTCCAACATTATTTTACCAAAAATATTTAAACGGATACAAAATGGCGCCCTAATCGGTGTGTAATTCATACATTCATACAAAAAGTGGAAAATTGTATCCATAATTCGTATCGAATAAGAAAACTTAAGGTACCAATTTCTTCGTTAGAACTTAAGATTTTTAATGCTAGTTATATTTTACAAAACAAAATGGCGGCATTATGTGTCCCTTAAAATATTTTGGGTATTTAAAAAAAACATTATAAAAATTACTACACAATATTTTTAAAAAATGTAAAAAGGTAACATTTATTTCCTAGGACTTAAGCTTTTACATGCTACGAGACATTAAAGAAAATGACTGCTGAATATCGCTGAGAATGCCCTGCAAACGTGGAAGAAGTAAATGTCTTCTTCTAGAAATTAATCTAAAATGTCTTTCTGCATTTTTGTATGCCAGTGAAATTCTTAATAATAGTTTTTACTTCATTTCAAATTAATTCCCAGAAGAAATCATTATTTATTTTTATTTCTGCCACGTTTTCAGGAAAGATTCAATCGTATTGATCCGCCATTTTATTTTTTTGTAAAAATCACTTGTGGAATTATGTAGAAAATTTATATCCTTAAAAAACACTGCTTATTTTATTTTACACTTTTAACAATAATTTTACAGCAAGTATTACTTTTTTTAATTTCAAAATACATACTCACAATTTTAGCAGCATGTGAAGCTACCATATATATATGTTTTATTGATAAGTGGCATTCAAGAGCTTACATATTAAACATTTAATTACAGTTTTCAGGAGAATATAAAGTAGTAAAACAATAATTGCAATAATTAAAAAGTAATTCTAAAAATTATCGGTTGACGCTTATGACCTCGCTAGTGTTATGAACTATTCCTTTGTAGGTTTTTCTTATGATTTTCAAACTGACACTGGATAAACCATAAAAGCCTTTGTTGTTTGTCTGTATGTCTGCATGTACGTCCGGTGACAATGCAATATAGTATATCTGAATATAAATCCAATATGGCGGACGTCCCAAGATCGCGGATTACCTTTTTTTTCACAGCCCCCTTGATGTAGGTATTAAATGAAAAGGTTTCGTGCCAAAAATACTATAAACTATGTAATAATAATAATAATAATAATAAAAGGTCTTTATTTCCAATACAAATATAAAAAAATTAAATAATATACAGTTTCTGCAAAAAAAAATAATACAATTATTGGAAAAAGCCGAAGATCAGGTAGTCATGCGCTGCATGACTTCTGTTTTTCATCTTAAGCTGTGACATCAGAATGTGACATCATTCTAAATCCAATACGGCGGACGCACCAGGATGGCGGATATCAAACGAAAGGGTTTGACGAGTAAAATACGATAAACTATACACCATCATTCTAAATCCAATATGGCGGACGCACCAGGATGGCGGATTATCTTTTTCTTCACAACCCCCTTGATATGGATATCAAATGAAAGGGTTTGACGAGTAAAATACGATAAATTATATAACTTCATTCTAAATCCAATATGGCGGACGCACCAAGATGGCGGATTATCTTTTTGTTCACAACTCCCTTGATATGGGTATCAAATGAAACGCTTTGCGAGTAAAATACGATAAACTATATACCGTCATTCTAAATTCAATATGGCGGACGCACCAGGATGGCGGATTATTTTTTCTTCACAACCCCCTTGATACGGGTATCAAATGAAAGGGTTTTGTTTGTCAGTGAAATATGTAAAGACTGAAAAATAAAAAACTAAATATTCCTAAAACCAAACTTTTATTTAAAAAACTATACCAAAAAGATTAAAATAAATTTTAAACTCAAAGCTTTCT
This sequence comes from Stenurella melanura, assembly GCA_963583905.1. Taxonomy (NCBI): domain Eukaryota; kingdom Metazoa; phylum Arthropoda; class Insecta; order Coleoptera; family Cerambycidae; genus Stenurella; species Stenurella melanura. The sequence continues at coordinate 89,061,642 of OY757318.1, read as the reverse complement.
TTTCAAATATTTTTTTTATATGTAATTTAATTTAATGTATGCAGATGATATCAAACTGCTACATAGAAGTATCTTCAAGGGGAAGGCGGCGTTGAATACCCCCTTGAAAAAGCTGCCTGCATCTATCTGAGATTATTATGAATTTTCATGATGTACGCTATGTAGATTATATATCCATTCCATTCGTTTGTGTGTTTATCTGTCTGACTGTCTGTCGGTCTGGCGTATGTCTATCTATTGCCGCTATGTCTACAAAATTATTTGATGACGAAGAATTTGTAAGGTAGTTGACCACTTACAAGGAACAGATGGAATATATTTTTAGCGAAAATTTTACAGAGTGGGCGGTGTAGGGGCACTCTAAAAAAAATAATGCAAACATGTGACGAAGAACAATAATATCTGGCAAGGAAGAAACCTGATATACCTTTAGTAAAATATCTACAGAATGGTAACCCTAAACTAGCAGAAAAATCACATACGACAAACTATATAACGTCATTCTAAATCCAATATGGCGCACGCACCAAGATGGCGGATTATCTTTTTGTTCACAACCCCCTTGATATGGGTATCAAATGAAAGGGTTTGACGAGTAAAATACGATAAACTGTATAACGTCATTCTAAATCCAATATGGCGGACGCACCAGGATAGCGGATTGCCTTTTTCTTTACAACCCCCTTGATATGGGTATCAAATATAAAAAAAAGGGTTTGCGAGTAAAATACGATAAACTATATACCGTAATTCTAAATCCAATATGGCGGACGCACCAGGATGGCGGATTATTTTTTCTTCACAACTCCCTTGATATGGGTATCAGATGAAAGGGTTTTGTCTGTCAGTGAAATATGTAAAGACTGAAAAGTAAAAAACTAAATATTCTTAAAACCAAACTTTTATTTAAAAAAATATGCCAAAAAGTAAAAAATAAATTTTAAACTCAAAGCTTTCTTTTCAAATATTTTTTTATATGTAATTTTATTTAATGTATGCAGATGATATCAAACTGCTACATAGAAGTATCTTGAAGGGGAGGGTGGCGTTGAATACCCCCTTGAAAAAGCTGCCTGCATCTATCTGAGATTATTTTGAATGTTCATGATGCACACTATATAGATTATATATCCATTCCATTCGTTTGTGGGTTTATCTGTCTAACTGTCTGTCGGTCTGGCGTATCTCTATCTGTTGCTGCTATGTCTACAAAATTATTTGACGAAGAAGGATATGTAAGTCGGTAAGGCACTTCCAAGGAACAGATGGAATATATTTTTAGCGAAAATTTTACAGGCAGTGTAGGGGCACTCCAAAAAAATAATACATGTGATGAGGAACAATAATATCTGGCAAGAAAGAAACCTGATATACCTTTAGTAAAATATCTACAGAATGGTAACCCTAAACTAGCAGAAAAATATACAAAACGATCATTTAAAAGAAAATACGCAGAAGACTTAGAAACTGCAAACTGTATACTATAATGAACTTTACATAGGTTTACGTAAATAGCATATACCAGTTTTATTTAAAAGTGATTTTTAGTAGGTATTTTTTTAAAGTGTTAAGATTATTATTAATGACGCGTTGTCGACTGCGAATACTTATCTGAATAATAAAAATGAAAAATATTGCTTATGTACTCAATCTCAGTGGCACCACGCCCGACTGGAACTTCTACTTAATAATTACATGAAATGTTATTAATTTTCGATGTTACCTATCTTCTAACTGATTGAAAAACGAATATATTGCAGGGAATCTTTAACTGAACAAGGTTTTATTAAGGTTTTTATGTACGTCGAAATCGTAAAGTTTATTACGTGATTGTGGTATACCCAGCTTTATTGAGGTTACGCAAAACGCCAACCGGGGTTTGGCCAGCATCAATACAATCTTCATCATAAAAACAAGATAACCATTATACTCTTCGCCGATTTATTGCACTTTTTATATAATTATTGCACATTCTATGGAATGTTCTTCGTAGTTTTATTGTAAATAAATAATGTTAGTTTATGTTAGCGAGTGACCTTGGCAATGTCTACTGCAAGATGAATTAAGCCGACAAGCATTTGTGACATATTTATTACTTCTAAGTTTATACACTTTATTGGAATTTTTGCATAGTCGGTATTGCAATCTATAGTGTATCTCAGATTAGAATGCAGTTGTTTACGTTATGAGCGGAGCACAGTTTACACAGGCACATGAGAATTCCCAAGTGAAATCCCCATCTAGGCCGTCTCAAGGCCATTGGTACACAAATTAAAAATTAACGGTTTAAGGTCACTTTCATTTGACATTTGGTGATCTTATAAATACATTGAATTTATTTAATTTAAATTGAGCATACATGTTTTTATTTGATTGCAGTAAGAATAAAACAAGAAATTTTTTCTGATTTACTAATTTCCCTGCGTAAACTTGGTTTGCAAATGTACCAATCAGAGACAAGGACACTTTACAAGCACTGCATTTTAAACTGAGATAAACTATAACAATATTTATATTTAAACTTTAAAATTTTCTCTAATTTTTTGTTTCTATATTTTTTCATAATTCTCCTCAAACACTGTATATTGCAGTTTCGGTACCTTCGCATTTTTGTAAACTCAATAAAAAATCTTACTAATATATTGTTCCTAAATTATAATAAAACATGGCTGTTTATACACCTCTGGTGACCACCATGTACGACTAATATATTTATTTATTTATTTATGTACTCAAAATATCCACAGGATAGAATTACAAATGATATTAAAACAATGCTACCTATATCACTATAGAGAAAAGAAGATTGACGATGTTCTGGCGTTGTTTTGAAAGGTTTCTTTCATGGTTAGTGTCACTGGTTTAACCTGGCTAGCACAGTAAAAATATGGAGAGCAATAGGGCAGTGAGTTCAAGGCTTGGGCGCCATGATTACTGAGTACAATAGTACTATATTACAAAATATTATATTACAAAAAGAAGGATGAGCTATCACAGCATAGGCGATACTGTATAACAAAATATCAACCAGAAATATGTACAAAATAAACTATATTACAAGATACACTATATTACAAGTGGCTCAACAGTAAAATAAATTTGAGGTGTTTACGAGACAAAAAAATATATTACAAAAGATATGTCTCGTAACTTTACGTCAATAATAAAAATCATATATTACAATATAAGGCCTGGGGCTTTACCATTACCTAACTTCGAAGTAAACTTGAGAATTTTACGAGAGACATAATAACTATATTACAAAAAAGACGTTTCGTAACGGTATCTCAATACTCATAAAACATATGTTATAACGAAATGCCCCATGACTTTACCATTACCTAACTTGAGACTTTTACGAGAGACAAAATAACTAAAATTCATCAACACTCGTTACAACAAAATGCACCACGACTATTACCATATGTAACCAAACAAAAGTGCATATACAATACTACGATGAAATATTTACAACAACGAATCAAGATAAAAGATAACTGTGAATTAATATATTACAACTAATTAAAAAAACAAATCTTTGATTGAATCTAAGATTTAAAACTTAAGAGACTTGGCTTTATGAATCAAAACTAGGTACCTTGCTTTCATAAAGCAAAAACTACTATAAGTGAAAACAATCCCTTTTATATGAGGTAATAATCAAAAGTACTTATCTTTTGTTTTAAAAATTCTGATGAGAGAAATTCCTAAGTGCGCTCCTGTTCTGGGATGAATAAAGATTTAAATGTTATGTAGTTTGATGTTTGGGACCTCCATATTGCTGACTTGGAATGATTTGCAAGTCATCGCCTTAATTCCATTTTGAGGTTATGAAATTGTAGAAACGTGCTATGCACAAAATAGAGTGTCACCAAGACAAAATTAAGGAAATCTCTTCGCCCAATAGGTTTTCTTATATACAAAACGATAATGCAAAACGTAGTATCAAAATCTTGACTTCACATGAATATTATTTGCTTAGGAGTAAAATCTTAAAGATGTGTCGGGTCGAAAAATTCCGTAATAAAGAGAAACGTAGTATTGTAGACTAATTAGTTACTAATTATTAAGAAAAGCTGAATATAGGTAATTTTTCATGAAGCAAAAGTGTAACATTGAGATCACTTCGACGTTAAAAGGAAATTTGTTATTTTATAGAAAAAACCTTATACGTCTATAAGGTTCCTACATTTTAATATCCCCTTTCGGGTCTAACAAAATTTCAATACGTACATCTCAAAGGACGGCTTGAGTGAAAGAGAAGGAATTTAGTCTAGCGCGGCGTATTGTTCGATATGTCCCGGACCGACAGTCACGTGGCTTCGCCCAAAAGTAGTTCTCTTTTATTAAGGAAATATTAAATTAAATAATGGGTCTATATTGGTGTTGATAGTTCTACGTTTCATGTGGCTAACCGACTTTATTGTAAATACTCGACTGAACTTCATTTTTCAGTTAGTTTGATTCATTTAATTTAATTTAAATATTATCGAGCGTGCGCTGTTTAATATACTGATGCGTAAGCATAAGCTACTGACAATTTCAAATCTGCCTAGGAATAGTTCGTTATAGTACCAGAGCATAGGAGAATAAAATGTTTGATTATTAAAATTTTTCTAAGAAATGTAACGAAGGATGTAACGAAGAAGATGTAACGAAGGACGTAACAGAGATATAAATTAAAGACAAAAGACGGAAACAAAAGAGTAAAAACATACTAATCTAGATTATTACTAATAGGCATACAATTTAAAGATTTTGTAAATGGACAAAGAAAGTGTAATCAATATGTGCTGGTAAATTATTAATAGGCGATAAGACTTTTCCAACAGGACAGACTATTGTAATTTGAATAAAAATTAACAGCATAGAACAAATCTTTATTCCTCGTATTAAATCTAGGAACTCGAAAATTAAATAAAAAAATAACTACAAAATATCTGGGGAATTTATTTTATTATTAGTAATATAAAAACCAAATTTTTGTATAATTTTTAGTATGGTTTCCAGACAATACATATTCTAATATTACAAGTGACAAGTAATTTATTTATTTATTTAACAATACACTACCCAACAGAGCATTCCAATTACAGGGTAGGAAATAGTAAGTATTTACAAATATATAACGTATGAGAGTAGAATACAAAGTAAAAAAACAGATAAAAACAAAGATAAAATAAAACAAAACATTTTAAATTAGGCAGTTAATCTTTTTATCGCAGCTACATTGCAGTGGAACATATCAAACTGATCTTGTAGATTATTATAATTCTCACACATTTTGTATAGGGGCGAAAATTTCTGGACGTTAGATCGGGGAGTCGGCAAATAGAACAATGAGTTATGCCTAGAACCAGGTCTAGGAGTTCGAAAATTTAGCAAGTTTAAGATAGCACCGCCAGTTATTTTGTATTATTTTAAAAAGAAAAATGTGCTGTGAAATAGTTCTAAGAGTCTCCAGACTCGAGAGCGAGAACCTATTTAACAGTTCAGTCTGAGGAAAACCAATAGTATAGGCACCATCTTCCTTGTGGCTCAAAGTCTTTAAAAAACGCCTATGAATTCTTTCTATGCTCTGTATATGTGTGTTATAATGGGGCGACCAAATAATTGACGAATATTCCAATTTGGATCGAACAAACGATTGATATAGTAGTTTCAGTGTGTTAATGTCGTTAAAATCGCGAGAACATCGTATTATGAATCCTAGCGTTTTGAAACTTTCATTAATGATGGTATTTATGGCAATTAAATGATAGTTTGATGTCAAATGTTACATCTAGGTCGCGGAATTTTGATGGACGTGTCAGCACTGAATCTTCTATACGGTAATTAAATTCTACATATTGGTGTTTATTAGTAAAAGATAGGGCATTACACTTTCTTATACTCAACTGTAATTTATTTAAATTAATTCATTAATTTTATCAAGGGCACTTTGTAATACCACACAGTCACTCACATCATTTACTTTATTGTATAACTTCATATCATCTGCGTATAAAAGACAATTGACACCCAATTCCTCTGCAATGTCATTAATGAGAATGTTGAAGAATAATGGTCCCAAAACAGAGCCTTGGGGTACACCGGAGGTAGACACAAATTCCGCAGATCGTTGTCCACGGTATTCAACATGGTGATGTCTATTTTCAAGATATGATTTGAAAAATAACAAATTTCTTGAGAAGCCAAATTTTTGAAATTAGAACATAAAATACTGTGATCTAGTCTGTCAAATGCTTTAGTAAAGTCTGTGTAAATTACATCAACCTGTGAGTTAGTGTCGATAGCATTAGATATATATTGAGTTATACAAAAGAGATTAGTTGATGTAGATCGTCCCTTGAAGAAACCGTGCTGGTATTCAGTAATGCGATTCTTTGTTCATGTAACAAAATATCGAACGCTTTTGAAAAATTGTTGATAATTGTTATAGGTCTGTAATTCTCAATATTTTTTTTCACCTTTTTTTATATACAGGTATTATTTTAGAACATTTTTGTGTATCAGGAAATATATAAGATTTAATGGTTAAATTAAATAAAAATGTAAGAGGCGTAGTAAGCTCGCTAGCACAATCATGTAGTATGAAGGCTGGAATTTTGTCAGGGTCCATTGTGTATTTAGGCTTGATTTTTTCAAGGAATTTAAAACTCTTGTTCTGTAAACCGTTCGATTGTTAAAAAATCTGTTTCTGAGTCAACAGGAAGGTCCTCGATTGATGGATTAGAGGTAATATATGAACTACAAAAGTATTCAGCGAAACCATTAACCACTTCCTTGTTGTCTACGTAATATCAGTGAAATCCTTGCATTGTCGTTTAATAAAATCACACAGATGTCGCAGTGGGAAAAATGTGTTCTTTCTTGGACAAAAATCTGCCGACAGTTGATAGACTTAGAATTTAAATTAAAAAAAAAAGGAAAACATCCTTAAGATATTGTACGTAATGCTGTTGCAAAGTGACTTTAAGTTAAGCTAACTTAAAAATCGCAGATGAGAGATTAGGGTTAAAACGTTCGGGTATTAATATATACAATATATACAATCAAGTCTAAACGTAACTAGTGACGAATATTTGGAATATCGTAATTTTTAGATCAACTCCTGTTTTCATTCCTTTGAGGGATCGAAAGGATTCGACAAGTTTTTTTGTATTTACAGAATAATCAAACAAAATATTACTTTTCTTCTTAGATATTGTTATTATCTGACATTTATTTATATTGATATCAAGGCAATTTTTTGAATTCCCAACATAAACGCTATCAGTATCACGCTGCAACATCAAAAAGTGAAAATAAAATCGGAGAGGGATGACGACCTTGCGGAACTCCGGAAGTCACATTGATTGTAACATGCAGATTGCTCAATAGCATCCTTCGTTACACTGTTAATATTTATTAGAGAAATTATAAGTTATCGGAAATATTATTCTCACAAACCTTAGTACTAATAGAGTGCACTTACTCCTTATACTATGATGAACATACGTCATCTGTCAGCAGTTAACGCTCGCGAATACTAGATAGCGCACCAGGAATGATATTTCAACTAAATAACGCAGGGTGAAACTCTTTCTCGTTGAACCATTGCACTAATTAGACGTATTTATAATTTTGTTTGACCTGTAATGGGATGTTAGAATTTGAAAAACCTCGTGATGATCACATGACGTAAGGTTTTAATTATTATACCGGTAAATGCCATCTAACATTTGAAATATTGTTTTAGGTTTTTCTCATATTCTTATAAATTAAGAATTAATTTCTTAATAACAAAACTTATTCACGTCTAATGATGTGTGATATTCCTAGGGGTTAATTTCCCTATGTCTTCAGGCGTTAATTCCACATTTCCTAGGTACTTTAGCCTAGTGTGGACCAGCCTCTTGCATTCGCAAAGAATATGTTACGCAGTTTATATTGCGATATCGCAGGTTCTGCACGTATCATCATCTGCCTTGCCCATATTCTTAAGATAATATCTTAAGGAGCAACGGCCTGTTAAAAGGCCAGTCATCAGCCTTAAGTCAGACTTTTCGAGTTCGAGAAGTCTTGTTGCATTCTTTGCCGAACAAGTTATGAACTTTTTCTCTTGTCTTTCGCCTGGTGCATTCCTCCAGTAGGACTCTTTTGGTTCCATTTCCCATTTTTGAATCTCCTCCATTATGTACCCCATAGATAAGCCACAACATGGCACCTTTTTTGCAAGGGTATGGGTTAACTAATTTCCTTCTATTTCCTCATGCCCCGGCACCCAGATCAAGGTAATCTTGTTTTTTGCCAGTTGCTGCAGGGATTGTTTGCATTCCCAGGCCTTAACGCACTAAGTGCTGCCTCCTTCCTTACGTGCAGATGCAGAGGTAGTAGGTCTAGCATTGCCTCCATAGCTGTTGTGGGAAAGGAGCTCATTGACCCTGTAATCATTAAGCAGGTAAGGCGTTGCAGCTTCTGCAACTTTCCTTGTGTCAGTTTTTCTTCAGTTTTTGGCCACCACACACATGATGCATAGGTTACCATGGGTCTCACAACCCTGCGTACTACGACCTCTGTAAAAGCTGTGCTGATAAGACAGACATGATAACATTTTTATATGAATTAAAAATATTATCAGATACAGATCAGATCAGATCAGATAGATTTCAGTACTTTCAGTTTAACAAAACACGATGAAACATATCGGTGGATAATAAAAGTCTGTAGTACTGCAGTACAATAATAAAAGGGAAAAGTTCAGTAGAGTGAAAAACTCTGTATTCTTCCATTTAACCCAGGATATGGCCCAATTTCAATACTATTTCGAATATATTCAAAATTTGAAAAAAAGCTTAGTGGCTGGGGCTGATAGCGCTCATGAGTAATGGCCAAAATTAAGTAGCCGTGGTTAGGTAATTGTAACTGGATTCATTGCGCGCCATCTCTGAGACACTGGTAGTAGTATGACTGTTCTAGAAACTTATAGAAGAAGATCGCGTTTTCTAGATTGTTCTGGATTCCCGCCCAGAAGTTTGTGGTCTATGCTGCATAGGTTATATAAGCCGATTGTATACACGCGGAAGAAGTAAGAGTAAGTTTAGAAAAATAGGAAGTAAATACAAAGTGTAAATATCAAGTAATAGACAATATTAAAGGTTATTTTTCAGTTAAAGTGTATTTTAGTTAATAAAAGTGTTGGTGTTTATCTTCTGTTATAATTTTTGGAATTCACGGATTTTGAAGGGTGGTGTCTTACGGATGAAAACACGCAACAATATTTATTGTTATAGTCGTAGATAAAGTATGGTATTCCACTTGCGATAATGGCAATAAAACCAGTGGCGGCTCGTGATATTGTCTGCAGAGGAGGCTTGATATTCTGAAAGATAACTGATGTGCAATATGACTACAATTTGTACATTTCCCCACCACCCCTAAGGTATTACAACGGCGCGTTACATTTTTTTGCCGTGGGTTGTTCGCCAGGATACCGATTCACGACTTGAGAGAATAGAACTAATAAAAGAATAGAATTAAAAGGAAATAGAAAATATGATGAGATGAAAAAATCATTCTCATGAAATTCTCGTTCCTACGACTCGAGTATCGGTATCCAAAGGAGTCCTACTATCCCATTAGTAATTAAATTATATAACTTTTAATAAAAATAAAAACAGTTTTGGTAAAAAAATTAAAGTGTTTTTCTACAAACAAAAAATTGTATTCATTATCACTGCCAGGGGTGTAAAATTATAAGTTTTAATAGAAATTAAAATAGTTTTGAGAAAGAAGGTATATAAAAAAAATATAACCGCGGAACTCTATATTATGGAGAATTATAAAAAATATTTCCTAAAAAATAAATAACACAAATAAATATTTTTTCTAAAATAACAACTACCTATATTAATCTCTGCTTTAAAGCCTGAATATTTTTATAAATGAGTGGTAACCTGCGATTTTTGGAACTAGCAAAATGGTTGATTATTTCATCATAAAATAAATCGCGTTTCCTCAATTCTGACAAAAAACGTTTTTCTATTGAAATACGCGATACATTTGAAAGGCGGTCTTGACTCATTTTGTTTCTAGTAAAAATGTTTTTATGCGTTTAAGTGTTGAAAATGATCATTCTACAGAAGCTTGCCGGAATTGTCTCAAAAAATAGTGGCGTTATTCAAAAAGTTCTCTAATTTTGGGTCATAAATTTTTAAAAAATCTACCAGCTCTTTGAAATTTCCTTTATTGCACGATTCTCGTTTTTCGTCATGTCCTCGGAAAGAATTTTCTTGTGAAGATAACTATATAACGGCATCTATTAACCTCTTTAATATTTCTCTACTCTCACGGACCTTTTCGTTAACATTTTCTATTTCTCTCTTATGTGCAGAATCCAAGAAATTTACAATATTTTGTTTACCAAACATTTCGAATTTAATGCAAGATGAAATGTGCTCCTGGGATTTTTCGTGCCTTTCTAAACCTCGCGACAAATTTTGCAAATTATTAAACCCGGCCCTGCCCCAAATTGAGGATTGATCATTAGTAAATAATAAACATCTCCAACAATATAATTTGTTTCTAACTGTTGATGAAAACCCTCTGTTTTGTTTACCACTTTTAAAAACTAACGAAAGCATTGCTGGTGTAGGCCTGGCATTTCTTTTAATTCTTACCTTTTCGTCATAAATAAGAGTAGTAAATCCATTTAATAACAAATAATCCACCACGTCTGGACAACAAGACATGTTGTTGGGAATATTTTCACCTAGAGCACTTATTTCTAGCCCGCGTATCAAATGTTTTATGTATTTATACGTCAAGTTGTTCTTAACCGGTTAAACGCAATTGTCAGACGTCAGTTCGTTTTCTTTGTGAATCACATGACTCTTGAATGACCTGTGCACATGCGCTATAAAAACTAAGATCTGAGGCTAGCCTCATACTTGGCTATTCCAAGTGTTGCTATTTTACACAGCGCAAAGAAATTCAAGGTCATTCATGTAAATGCGGTAAAGTTGGAAGCTATTTCGTATTAGCCTCCAGCGAACCGCAGTGTTCATTCCGTAAAAGACCGGCCGACCGGGAAATATGCATACAACGACTATCCGGACTGTAACGTTATAGGTATGTTTGTGGAAAGGAAATGCAAAAATGTTATACATAAACTGAAAATTAATTAATGAATAATAAACAATAAAAAAATATTGAAAATTGAGATATACCTAATAGAAATTTCTTAAGATATTACTTTTGAAGATATGGTGGTTCTTCCAAGGGGAGGCTCAGCCTTCCCTGCCTCCCCTGACGAGCCGCCACTGAATAAAACACTTGATGATTTACAGTAAACTTCATCTGCGTGAATTATTGCGTACATTACCGCTCGTTAAATAAAACACAATTTGTCTTCAAATTTTAAACGCTGCTAATGAGGACAAGCTGTGACACATACAGTCAAACCATAAAGGATCCAAGCTACAACTTTTCCAAAAAATATTGTTTTCATTATGTTATATCCAATGTCCATCTTACTGCGCTTCTGTATTCGTAGTTGTATCTTTGGTGAACGCCTGAGAGATAAATTGTAGAAAGTTGGGAAAGCCTTCTAGATAAAGAGCGGTTGAGCAATTATTATTACTGGGTACAGGATATGATATAAATTAAAAAGACGCAGCAAACTTCTAGAGAAAGGGGGTGCTTTTAAAATGACTTGCGAAGCCGTATGAAATAAATTTATTGCCTCGAAACGAAGTATAGAAACTGTTATTGCAATAAATAAATACTTGACAGCCAGAACTTTTTATAATCGCTTTTCTTATATACTGTCTCATTGTATTAAACCGAAAAATCAGGCTAAAAGTTATGGTAAAATCTAAAAACTTTTATAGCGTAACTATACCGGGTGAATCACGAATTGCGCTCGCCCCGATATTTCCTAAAATATTTGGAACAGAAAATTGAAATTAGGAGGCCTTATTACACGTCTAAAATGCTATCTTTTCAATAAAAAATCAAGTTTGGTGCACATCCGGTTTGACCGGAAATGCCCACAACTTTCGATTTTTAAATGGAACACCCTATATATTTTTACATTTTTGGAATCTAGAGGAAATTTTGAATACAATACATCCATTTTGGTCACTTTTTGATAAACATTAAAAATTTTATTAAAAAATCTATTTCTGAATCCAGAGTGCTGTGGTGCCCAAAATATATTTTAGTTTGTGTGCTACGTTACTATAAAAATAAAAAGAGCAATATGATTGTATTACTTAATTCTCTAGAGGCGTTTAAAATTTTTAAATGTGATTTTTACTAGAGATGTACCGACTAGGGTTCTTGCCGACTAGTCAGTAGCCGACTAATCGGCTTTTCATAAAGCCGACTAGTCGACCCAGCCGACTATTTTTAAATGCCAGCAAAATACGCGGCCAATTTCTTCGCGCGCCGGCTTCGGTAAACTTCGCGTGCCATCGCTCGTCGCCTGTCGCAGGCCGCTGGCCGGCGCGACGGACCTATCAACAGTCACGTACACGTATTTTCTGTTTTGTTGTTTACTTGACTTCACTTAGAACATTGTTTGCTTTGCCATTTGTTTTAAGGTTAGTTTTTGTGTGTATTGAATTTAATTTTAGCTGCAGAACTATTAGATATAGATATGTCGAAAACAAGTAAAAAACGTCACGTGTTTGGTTATTCTTTGATGAAACTGAAGGAGACAATGACAATAAAGTGAACTGTAATCAATGCCAATCGTTAATTTCTCGCAGTGGCCGCGGAAAAGCAGCTAATACCTCAAATATGAACAATCATATAAAATTGTAGTATGTGATGTAATGTAATACATCACATACTTACTAATATAGAGTAATATATACTAGAACAATGTTTTTTTTAAATTTTGGTTCAATATTTTCAATACTATATCTGATCCCTCTTATTTTGTTCAGATTAAAATAATATTTAAAATGAATAATAGCATAAGTTCCTATGTTAATTTTTGTTTTCGCATTTGTTAAAATAAGAACGTTTGTTATCAGTAGGTAACAAGATTAAGTTTACTGTTTATTTTGTATCATGTTTTACTTTATTAAAATATTACTAAAAAACGCCCTCTTAATTCAGCAAGGTATGTTTTATTTTTTCGTCGACTAGTCGCCTAATAGTCACCGACTAGTCGCCGACTACAAAAGTGGCCGAATAGTCGGCTTTCCCGACTAGTCGGCCACTAGTCGGTGCATCTCTAATTTTTACCCACTAACTTGGTTTTTTTAAATGGGAATTTAATCGTTCACCAACATTTTTAAATACCTCATTTTCATACGAATCTAATGATACCAAAATTTTGAAAATCCGCTCAGAAATATTTGAGGTTTCAGCCAAAATACAATGCAACCAAGCTTTTAGAAACATGCGGCTAATAGATAATAGATTAGTGGGCTTTGGAAACTGAAATGGCACATTTCTGTGTAAATCTGGTAACCTAATAACATTGGAAAAATCATAGTAGCCATTGAATGTAATAAAACAATATCAGCTGTCAGACAGACTCGTGTAGTTATAGGCAATCTTGAGCTATCAAACATTACAATTAAGTTTAGCATAGGTATGTGGAGGTAAACACAATTACATCCACGAGGACATTTGCAATAGAATGCGACATCAGTTCGGTTTTCATATGACATTGATTTGCGATAAGGCGTTCACCATGCAAGTTGTTTAAATATTCCATCAGTCTTCTGGAATTATGTGGGGAGCACCATCTTGTTGGAAAAACAGATTTTGTAAATAGGCAAAAGGAAGTAAGTCAAGAAATTCTGCTGTCTGGTTTTGTAAAAAGAATAAATATCGTTCGCCAGTAAGTGTTCCATAAAAAAATATGGGTCCAATTATCGATCTCCAAGTACTCCAAGCCAACAGTTAAACCCAAATCTGTCCTGAATATTCTCCCGCCCTACCAACCTCGGATTTTCTTGAGCCCAGTACCTAGTATTATTTCTGTTAAACATACCTTGGTTCGTAAATCTACTTTCATCTGAATATAAAATATGAAAAGGAAAACCTGGGTTTTGTTGTACTGCATTTAAGAACCAGTTGAAATATACTAGCCTCCTGTCGTTATCATCTTCATAAAGATGTTGGTGTATTTGGTATTTATAAGACCGAAACTTATGTTTCTTTAAAATTCTGCAAACCGAAGACTGACTAATGTCGCATTCCATTGACAATTCCCTTGTTGATGTTGTTGGGTGTACCATCACAAATCCTAATACATCAATTTCTTTGTCCTCACTTACAATAAATGTTTGATGGTCATCTTGTTGATTGGGTTCGTTTCTTAATTCTTGTTCCACTCTGCCAAACAGGTGTCTACTTGGATGACGTCTGTTGGGATATCGTTGCTGATACTGTTCTGCAGCTGCAGTTGAATTTTTGAGACGCTCTCCATATATCAGTAACATATCGACCTTTTCATTTCTACTAAAATTGTTCATTTTCTTTAATTTTTACTCAAAGAGATTTCCGCAACGCCTTATTTTGTATCTGTCTGACAGCTGATACTGTTTTATTACATTCAATGGCTACTATGATTTTTCCAATGTTATTAGGTTACCAGATTTACACAGAAATGTGCCATTTTAGTTTCCGAAGCCCACTAATCTATTATCTATTAGCTGCATGTTTCTAAAAGCTTGGTTGCATTGTATTTTGGCTGAAATCTCAAATATTTCTGAGCGGATTTTCAAAATTTTGGTATCATTAGATTCGTATGAAAATGAGGTATTTAAAAATGTTGGTGAACGATTAAATTCCCATTTAAAAAAACCGAGTTAGTGGGTAAAAATCACATTTAAAAATTTTAAACGCCTCTAGAGAATTAAGTGATGCATCATATTGCTCTTTTTATTTTTATAGTAACGTAGCACACAAACTAAAATATATTTTGGGCACCACAGCACTCTGGATTCAGAAATAGATTTTTTTATAAAATTTTTAATGTTTATCAAAAAGTGACCAAAATGGATGTATTGTATTCAAAATTTCCTCTAGATTCCATGTTCCAAATGTAAAAATATATAGGGTGTTCCATTTAAAAATCGAAAGTTGTGGGCATTTCCGGTCAAACCGGATGTGCACCAAACTTGATTTTTTATTGAAAGATGGCATTTTAGTCGTGTAATAAGGCCTCCAAATTTCAATTTTCTATTGCAAATATTTTAGGAAATATCGGGGCGAGCGCAATTCGTGACTCACCCGGTATGGTACCATGCATCGACTAATCTTGTTTAACTCTTAGTTTCGTTTGTATAAAACATTGCTTCACAATGAAAAAACAATTGATACAAAAGTAATGTCTAAAGATTATTAGTGGCATTTTCTTTATTTTCTGCTTCATATACCAGTAAATAATGGTAAGTACATAGAACAAGAGAAGATTCCTTCCGTAAAAATGCGAATAAGTCACACTTACCTTACTTAAAATAAACAAAATTTGACCACTGGGGGCTTTTTAATGCGAGGAATTCAGATCTACTCATAGTTTTACTTGTTATTTGTAGAGGGTGTCACTTACGGTATTTTATGTCCTTAAAAAGTCACAACTTTATGCGCCTTGGTGTTTCTTTCTTTTTAGTGAAAATATTTCATTTCTCTACCTTCTCTACGTAAAACCGGCATACTTTGTAAATATCGCCACTAGTAACCGTTTTCGAAATATTTACTTTTATATTGTCTATAATTGTTTATTTGTGGCATATTCAGGTTTTCTTACTTTTTGTTGGGTATTTTGCCAGTGAACAATATTTAAAAATTTTAATGAAAAAACCTCTGCGCCAAACGGATCAGACAGAGGTTGGTTCTTGAATACTTGATTCACACCTGAAAATATATAAACTAAAATAAAGTTATAAACTAAAAATGAAAATGAAAGCTACAGACTGTTAACGTTTCTGATGAAATATACCTCCGTTCTCAAAAACTTTTTGGCCGTTAACCATGACACTTCGTTGTTTATAAACAACAAACTGTCAACTAATAACAATGATGAAAAATTGAAAGAAAGTGATAAACATATAAACACAAAAATGTTTAAAATTACATAAAAAATAGAGAAAAAATATTTCACATAACATATGACACATGGTTGCTATTATTGTTTTTTGTAGCATTAAAAAAATATATAACGCGAAGATTAATTTGTTTATAACAAATTGTTTATTAAATAAACAAATAAAATATAAACAACAAATTTTTATTTTTTCAGAATATAGAAGAGCAACAGAAATGATGACTTAAAAAAATGGTTCCTTAATATCAATATTCAGCAAAAAAAATGTTAATTAACAAATGCACTTTGAAGTAAATATTAAAAAAAATTATGACGTCATTGGTTTTTGAGATATGACGTCATCATATTTTTTTTTTAATGGAAACAGACATTTTTATTTACTGTTTTTGGTGGTACATTCATTTAGCTTTCTGGTGATATGAAAAAAAATTATATTACCTAAGCCATTCTTTTGGAAAAAAATGTTTTTATTGATTGATACCTTACATAACTAATTGGGAGAAAAAAATCATCTCCATTGCTCAAATTGCGACCCTCCAACAATTTGGCATTGACCAAGACGGGTGTAGACACTTTGCACGTTCTGAATAATCTCATGGGCAATTCATCTCATCTCCAAGCCAATGTTGTCTTTCAATTCTTCTATGGTATCCGGTCTGTTAAAATACACCCTTGACTTTAAATAACCCCAAAGAAAAAAGTCTAAGGGAGTTAAATCCGGTGAACGCCGGGGCCACTCAATCGGACCTCGACGACCTATCCACCTTCCAGTAAAAGTGTCATCTAAAAACTGACGCACTGCTATTCAAAAATGAGGTGGGGCCCCGTCTTGCTGAGACCAGACGTTTTCAGCAGGAATATCTTCATCTTCATTATTCGGAAACACAACTGCTAAGGCTGGCACTAACTCAACTCGCTAAAACTGTAAATATCTTGCAGCCGTAAGATTTTCTTAAAAAAAAGGTCCCAATAAACGACCATCAATCATACCTGTCTACACGTTTACTTTGCCTCGTCGCTGTGTATGAGCTTCTTGAGTCCAATGAGGATTTTCACGCGACCAATACCTACAGTTATGCCGATGTACAGTCCCCTTTAAAGAAAATGTAGCTTCATCAGAAAAAACAATATTCTTTAAAAAATTTGGGTTTTCATCACACAAGGTATCAACTGTTCACAAAGCTGTAAGCGCCGATCTGGATCGTCCTCGTTCAATTCGTGGATTAATTGCACTTTGTAGGGATGGTATTTTTCTTTTTACTTCCACATCCACGTAGTGGATTGGAAGTATAGTAATCGCAAAAAAATTTTCAAAAATTTTTATTCGTGAAATAGGTTTAGAATGTCATGAAACGTCGAGATTTTAAATTTGAGCGAAAAAAAATTTTCTGTCTGTCGGTCTGTCTGTCGGTCTGTCTGTAACTTTTTTTTGTCCGCACGCTTTCTCCGGAACGGTTTAAGATATTGACCTGAAATTTTGTACACGTATATATTATAACGAGATCTGGAACTGGATAGTTTTTTGAGGAAATCCGGTGAAGGGTTGGGGGTTAAATAGGGGTAAATAGGGGGAAATAAGTAAAGCAAGCTTGTCAGCGTACAGAAACTTGAAATTAGGTGTATGTACTAGAAGTTAAGGCCTCAGATTTTTTTATAATATTTTTCAACCCCCCACCACCCCTACCCCATTAATGGGGTTGATAAAATAAAGTTGAGATATTCATTTGAAATTTCGTACACGTATGTATTTTAACGATGTCTAGAATTAGATTATATTTTGGGATGATTCCGTTGAAGGTTTGGGGGTTAATTTGGGGTAAATAGAGGAATAGTAATCGCAAAAAAAAATTTCTAAAATTTTTATTCGTGAAATAGGTTTAGAATGTCATGAAACGTCGAGATTTTAAATTTGAGCGAAAAAAAATTTCTGTCTGTCGGTCTGTCTGTAACTTTTTTTTTGTCCGCACGCTTTCTCCGGAACGGTTTAAGATATTGTCCTGAAATGTTGTACACGTATATATTATAACGAGATCTGGAACTGGATTGTTTTTTGAGGAAATCCGGTGAAGGGTTGGGGGTTAAATAGGGGTAAATAGGGGTAAATAGGGGAAAATAAGTAAAGCAAGCTTGTAAGAGTACAGAAACTTGAAATTCGGTGTATGTACTAGAAGTTAAGGCCTCAGATTTTTTTATAATATTTTCAACCCCCCACCACCCCTACACCATTAATGGGGTTGATAAAATAAAGTTGAGATATTCATTTGAAATTTCGTACACGTATGTATTATAACGATGTCTAGAATTAGATTATATTTTGGGATGATTCCGTTGAAGGGTTGGGGGTTAATTTGGGGTAAATAGAGGAATATAAGTAAAACAAGTTGGTAAGAGTACAGAAACTTGAAATTCGGTGTATGTACTAGAAGCCAAAGCGTCAGATTTTTTAATAATATTTTTCAACCCCCACCACCTATACTCCAATTTGAAAAGGGTTGGTAAAATAAAATTGAGATATTCATTTGAAATTTTCTACACGTATGTATTATAACGACATCTGGAACTAGATTATATTTTGAGATAATTCCGTTGAAGGGTTGGGGGTTAAATAGGGGTAAATATGGGAAAATAAGTAAAGCAAGCTGGTAAGACTACATAAACTTGAAATTCGGTGTATGTACTAGAAGCCAAGGTCTCAGATTATTTATAATATTTTTCAACCCCCACCAACCCCTACTTCATTATTAAACGGGTTGATAAAATAAAATCGAGATATTCATTTGAAATTTGGTACACGTATGAATTATAACGACATCTGGAACTAGATTATACTTTGAGATGATTCCGTTGAAGGGTTGGGGGTTATTTAGGGGTCAATAGGGGAAAATAAGTAAAGTAAGCTGGTATGAGTACAGAAACTTGAAATTCGGTGTATGTACAAGAAGTTAAGGCCTCAGATTTTTTATAATATTTTTCAACCCCCGCACCACCCCTACCCCATTAATGGGGTTGACAAAATAAAGTTGAGATATTTGTTTGAAATTTCGTACACGTTTGTATTATAACGACGTCTGGAATTAGTTTATATTTTGAGATGATTCCGTTGAAGGGTTGGGGGTTAATTTGGGGTAAATAGAGGAATATAAGTAAAACGTTGGTAAGACTATAGAAACTTGAAATTCGGTGCATGTACTAGAAGCCACAGCGTCAGATTTTCTTATAATATTTTTCAACCCAACCACCCCTACTCCAATATGAAAAGGGTTGATAAAATAAAATTGAGATATTCATTTGAAATTTGGTACACGTATGTATTATAACGACGTCTGAAACTAGATCATAATTTGAGATGATGCCGTTGAAGGGTTGGGGGTTAAGTAGGGGCAAATAGGGGAAAATAAGTAAAGCAAGCTGGTAAGACTACAGAAATTTGGGATTCGGTGTATATATTAGAAACCAAGGCCTCAGATTTCTTTCTAATATTTTTCAAACTCTACCACCTCCGCTTCATTATTAATGGGATTGATAACATCAAATTGAGATATTCACTTGAAAGTTAGTACACGTATGTATTGTAGTGACATCTGATTGAGATGACTCCATTGAGGTGGTAGGTTGTAAATAGTGGAAAATAAGTACGGTAAACTAGAAACTTCATTTTTAACGTATATGGTAGAAACCAACTCCTCAAACTTTTCTATGACATCTACCCCAAATATTATTAAAATTCTATGAACAATAATTTCCACATACTAGAGTGCAAATATAGTCAAAATGTTTCCTTTAAAGTGACTTGGACGAATAATCTGGATGTGGAAGTAGTGATTCCTTAGGCAGCGGTTTTCAATAGACGTACAACAGAAGTTTGACTCACGTTATGATTTAAAGCCAGCTGCCTTGTCGAAAGATGGTGGTTTTCCCCACTTTCTAGAAGAATATTTAATTTGGTTTCGTTGCTTGTGCTAGGGCGACCAGATCGAGGGAGGTCAGCTGTACTGGCAGATTCATCATATCTAGCCACCAATCTACTTACAGTGGATATAGAAATTTGCTTTTCGGGATACTTGGCATTGAAAACATCACATGATTCCTGATGAGTTCTCAGCCTATCACCATATCCAACCACCATCAAAGTTCTACGCGTTCTGTTTCACTTAAACGTGGCATTGCATTCACTAGTTTTACACTATCTCAGAAGTATCACAAAACTGAGGTTCCACACTTGCCAGGAATAAAAAAGTTATCGATACGTTACACAAAAAGGCATGTATCTCTCTGTTGTTAAGTTGATTGGTTTTTTATTATTCTCTTTGTTTTGTTTTTATGTCAAATGTTTTCATGCTAGTTAAAACAAAAATATAGGCAACAAGATTTATCAGTCCATAAGAAAGTGGAATATTACTCGTGAATTTGCGAAAGGTAAGCTACTTTTATATAAAATGTCATTTTTCCAAAAGAATGGCTCAGGTAATATCATTTTTTTATCACCAGGAAGCTAAAGGAATATACCACCAAAAACAGTGAACAAAAATGTCTGTTTCCATTAAAAAAAATTTATGATGGCGTCATAACTCAAAAACCAACGACGCCATAAATTTTGGTATAGTGACAAAATGTAGCATGTACAAAACTAAAATCGACCTGTTCGAGGATTTTTTTGAAAAATGACACATACCAAAGATATGAATTTTGTGCGTTTGTTTAGGTTCACACTGTATACTATTCAATGATGAACAGTCAAGAAAAACACTTTTTCATTTTACACGATGTTTTGAGCACATCTCAAAATACACATATTCAAAGTGACTACTTGACGATGGACCATAAAATCTGTCGAGAAGAAATCGCAAATAACAAAGGAGTCCAAAATCGGACTGGATTTTTCGCATTCAAATACCCCATTAAACTTCTAAAAAAGTTTTGGACCTTTTGTTCTCGCCTGCATAAGATAAGTGGCCGACATTGAATAAAACCGGAGGACTTGCAGAGACAACTACAGATATTATAAAAGAAAATAAATCAAGCAGAGAAAATATTTCGGTGGATTTTCCTCTGCCATATTCGGATTCTAGGATAATGGACTGATTGCGTCACTGCCTCTGGGCAGACGGTTACTCGGATGAACGAAAACTATGAGGTACAGTGGCGTACCAGACTTTTTTTCATAATTTGACGGGTTGAATGAGAAGAAATTCGCTAGGAATAGCACAATTTGAGTCTATACAGGGTGTCCCGATTTGCATAGGCCAACTTTTCAAAATAAGAAAAAAAGTTCCTATAAACATGGGTCTGGAAGTGATTAGTTTCCGAGCTACAGTGTGTTCAAGTAATTCTCCTAAACGTCTAAAAATAAACAAATGATAATTTACACAGGAATTCATCTTTTTATGTTTTTAAGAAAAAATGACAACTATGTACGAAAATCATTCAGGAGGGTGAAACTAGGGGGCCTAGGTATAATTTAGCTCCAACTTTATTGTGTGACACTTTTAAGTTAATTTATGAGCCGAACTTTAAAATTTGAAGTTTTCTGCATAAAAAAGTCTGTTGTGTTTTTTCTCTAAAATTATCAGTTTTTGAGTAAATTTTATCTGAACTTTATTCGGGAATAGTTTTTTTATGAATAATTTTAGCAGAACAGAAAAAACAATGACAGTAAAACAAAATTTGATTACATTATATTTTATTAGACAACAATGAATTAGATTAAAGTAAGGTAAATTACAAATTGCAAAAGTTGTTCAAAGTGCATTCTGCCAGCTTCAACGCATTTCTGACATCTGCGCCGCACAGAGTATGTAGCTTTACGAATGAAATCAGGATTAGCCCGCATATTTTCACATTCTTCAAGAATTCTTCCTATTAACTCTTCTCTCATGTTTACAGGCCCTGCATAGACTTTGTCCTTTAAATAGCCCCAGACAAAAAATCAACTGCAGTTAAATCCGGTGAACGGGGTGGCCAGGCTCTTGCACCTAATCTACCGGTCTACCGTTTAGGATAATTGTTTACCCACAAACGGTTCTCAATAGCAAAATGTACAGGAGCTCCGTCCATTTGAAACCAGCATTCATTTCTTAAATTAAGAGAAATATCCTCGAGATATTGAAAAAATGGTTATTTAAAAAATCATCAAATAATGGTCCACTTAAACGGGGAGGAAGGATGTGGGGCCCACAAAAAGTCCCGTTTATAACACCACACCATACATTAACGCTAAACTCCTGTTGAAATGCCCTAGGGCGAATTATATGAGGATTCTGATGAGCCCAGATTCTTAAATTATTAAAATTAACCGATCCATTATGGTTAAAGGTTGCTTGATCAGTCCAAATAATTTTACTTTCGAAATCGGGATCTTGTTCCATGGCATTTATAAACCAATTACAAAAATTGATACGCCTTTCGGGATCACCTGGTTGAAGGCTTTGGACTGGCTGCATTCGAAAAGCTTTTCTGTGGGCTTTTTTCAGAATCCGAAAAATTTTGTTTTTGGAAACATGCGCAGCTTGCGCACGCAGTTGTTGGACCGCTCTTCTGATACTTAATTTATTATTATTGTTAAATTTGGCCAAAATTATGTTTTTATATCGCCCATTTCGCTGTTCTTCATTTCTTGGACCTCTTTTAAGTCCAACATATCTAAATTCTAGGTGGGTTCGAATAAAAACATCTTTAGATGATTTCCTTCTATTAGGAAATCTGCGATGTTCGTGTACCGAGGCATTCGCGTTTCCATTGCAATATCCGTAAATAAAATGAATATACGCGTACTCCACATTACTAAACATGACCATTTCTTACTTTTCAATAGAACACTTTCCAAACGGAAATAAAAAACTACAGAACAATTAACTACAGAAAACCAAAAAACAACAGTGTCATTATTGTTATTCTGGCATTGCATGCTAGATTATTTTTCATTTGTTACAAACATTACAATCACGGCACACTCCTGCATACCAGGAATGCTGGTAATAATGGTTACTAATTAATAAAGTTCAGACAAGGTTTACTCAAAAACTGATAATTTTAGAGAAAAAACACGAGAGACTTTCTTTGTGTAGAAAAATTCAAATTTTTAAGTTCTGCTCATAAATTTATTTAAAAGTGTCACACAATAAAGTTGGAGCTTAATTATACCTAGGACCCCCAGTTTCACCCGCTCCTGAATGATTTTATTACATAGTTGTCATTTTTTCTTAAAAAGCATAAAATGTTAAATTTCTGTGTAAATTATCATTTGTTAATCTTTAGACGTTTCGAAAATATTCATAAAGAAACATTTTCAGGAGAATTATTTGAACACCCTGTATCTCGGAAACTAATCGCTTCCCGACCCATGTTTATAGGAACTTTTTTCTTATTTTGAAAAGTTGTATTGCTTAATGAAGTTTGGCCTATGCAATTCGGGACACTCTGTATTTTGCCAACGTAATTCAAAAGAAATTCTTTTGCTATTTATTACAGGTGTCATTTCATTCTACTAATAGTCTAGTATCATAAGGTTCAGCTCGCGTCGATGTCCTGCTAAGTTTGAACACTCTTTATTTTATGATAACTTAGGTCTATTGGATCACCGAATGGCATGTTGGCATTTCTGAAAATGGATTTTTCTCCAGTAATATACAAATCAAAATGGCAGATAGGGCGATGTGAAAAAAATTCGTATCTCCCGTCGTAGTTGTCCGATCTTTTATTTCAAAAAAAAGGAATACTTCAAAAAGTACATGTTTTACCATAAAAAATACAAAATCGAAGAATATTTAATGTCTAACTGAAAATTTTGCAAAAAAAGTAAAATTTTGGTTTTCTAACTTTTTAAAATATTTTTTATGTGAAAAACAATAAGTTATATGGAAAGACAATTTAAACAAAAAATGAGTAGAAGTTAATGCTGATTGCAGCGATATATAGTTTATTGGGTATTGGTTAAGCAGTAATGCTCTAAAATTTAAAAATCATGGCGCGCTACAGGTATTGTGGAAGAATATTGCGATGCGCAAGGTGTGTTTGGTCGGGCACACAGTTAATTAATGAGATACTTACGATAATATAGCTCTAAGTTACAAATTGCATTCAGGCCATGTCAGAAATGTTTTAAATTTTTTAGCCACAAAGAATTACAGCTTTTTCAAAACGGCGGATTAAATAAATGTGTTTTATTATTAATATCATAACATCAAAAGGTAATTGTCTGCATGTCATTATCTGCATGTCATTATCTTCTAAAAATTATTTTTGGTTATTCCCAATAGGCATGTTAAAATAAAAACACCACAATTAACCTGATTTATCTTCATATTCTTCTATGATCGATGGAGTTACTAAATCTGGGGTATTTGCACAAAAGAAGTTTCCTGCAGAACACTGACAGGCTTCTGTGCAAATTATTCAATTTTTTTCAGGAACATATCATTGCTAGTCACCCCCAAACTCATCAGCTGTGGATGGTAGGTTATCTCCTTCTTGATTTTTGGTGGAAAACAGCAGTTAGTTGCCTTCTTTATTAATTCAGTTTTATAGAGCAAACATACTAATTCGTGGAAATTGCCTTCAAGTTATGTGGTAGTTGTGTTCAGAGTTAAAACTATGCAAGCGATTTGAGTATTGCTGATGATATCTACAGATTCAAAAATACTTTACTGCAAAATTCTTTACTAATTCTTGAGAAATTGCTGGTTATATTTGTCCCAGCAAAGGCATGGAAAAAACTAATGATGCACATGTTCGATACTTAATGATTTGACGACTTTTCCTATATCTATTTCTTTTTCAGTCTTTCCTCGGCTGGTTATCATCACGACTTTCTTTGGTAATTGCTCATAAAAACTAACAAAAAGCACAAACATATCTGTATACGGACTGTGAACAAAATTTGTACTTTCTGCCTTTTTCATATTGTTGAGTTACACAAAGTATTAGAATATTATCAGCTTCTTCATGATTATTGTCTTCTATATTTATCAGCGGGATATATTATAAATTGCAACAAGATGGGAATTTGGCGAATAGAACTAAGTTAAGCATTGAAACTATAATGGAATTACTTACACTTTGCATTAAAACAACATACTTTCAATTAAATAACAACTTCTATCAACAACACTTTGGGATGGTCATGGGTTCTTCATTATCTCCAATATTAAGTAACATTTTCATGGAAGATTTTGAGGAAGGTAATATTAATAATCTAGCTTACAAACCCATTGTATGCTGGAGATATGTAGATGACATTTTTGCTATATGGCCTTATAGTAAAGAATGTTTAAGTAATGTTTTGAATCACATTAACGAAAAGGAACCTTCAATTAAATTTACAATAGAAATAAAAAATAATAATGAATTACCTTTCTTAGATATTTTAAATAAAAAATTAGATAACACATACCAAACCTTTGTGTATAGAAAACAAACACACACAAACAGATACTTAAATTTCAATTCAAATCAACATATTAGTGTTAAGAAAGATGTTGTTAAGTGTTTGTATTACAGAACTAAAATTTATTCTTCAAATGATGTAATATTACGGAACGAAAAGCAATTTATAAATACTGTCTTATTAAATAATCAATATCCTGAGAGTTTTGTTGATAGTCAGTTATTGAACATTGGTAGTAGAGAGAATATACTATCACAACCTGAGGTAGTTAGGTCAATGGCAGTAATTCTATATATACATGGTTTATCGGATAAATTACGAAAAAATGGGAATAGGTTTTCCGTACGAACCGGTTTTTCAAACGGGCTCCACGCTAAGATCGGTTTTATCAAAAACCAAACCTCTAAATATTGATCAAAATTCAAAAAATTGTATTTATAGTGTTCCGTGTGAGTACGGAAAACATTACGTAGGTGAATCATCCAGATCTTTCAACGCAAGGCTTGGTGAACATAGAAATTACGCTAGAAGGGGAGAATTTGAAAAATCCGAAATTTGTGAACACGCGTGGGATAATAATCACAGGATTAAATGGGGCTCGACGAAGATTTTGGAAAAAGAGAGCAACGGAACTAAAAGAAAACTTAAAGGATCCGCGATCATTTTATTAAACGAGGATAGATGGTTTCAAATTATTCAATAGATTTTTGTACTAGTTGGTTGCCCATCCTTAGAGACGAAGTAAGTATAAATAAGATAAGTATAATTTAATGGCTCACGTGACTATGGAAATACATAAACAAAGAACTGTCATGGTTGACGGCCAAAAAGTTTTGAGAACGGAAGTAGATTCTCTTCTGAAACGTTAACTGCCTATAGCTTTCATTTTCATTTTTTAGTTTATAACATTGTTCTAGTTTATATATTTTTAGGTGTGAGACTTTTTGAAACAGTTAAGTATTAAGTATTCTCTGTCTGATTCGTTTGGCGCAGAAGTGTTTTCATTAAAATTTTTAAATATTTTTCAGTGGCAAAATGCCCAATAAGAAGTAAGAAAATCTGAATATGCCACAAATAAACAATTACAGACAATATCGGGAAATATGAAGTTACAACATGCTTAAATCTATCTCAATTCCGAACTTGGCGAGGTATTCAGTGAGTTTCTTTTTGGTTTTTATGTTGGATAAAATATCTTTAAGGGAATTATTTTTTATTAATGATCCATTTGAGACACGATAAGATGCGGCGGAGTATTGCTGACATCTTTTTGACTTTGTGCTGTTTTTTAGCGAGTCTTCCTTTCCTGTCTCACATGTTAGCAGTAAATGACTCGTTGTCTAAGATTAAATCTTACACAACCAGTCTTTAGTTGCTAGTATGTCCTAGCATGACTTTTTACAACGAGTTTTTGACACAAAAACATGTACTAAAATCAAGTTCCATTATTATACTCTTCGCAAATGCAAAACAAAGAGTATATTGCATTTGATGGCACATTTCTAAAACCGATAATATCGCTCGTAGAGAAAAAAATTCATATCACTGTGTTGGTGATCGAATTCTGAACAACTTTTAAAATGTCCGTCCGTTCGTCTGTCTGTTTCTTTTAAGTACAATAACTTAAGAACGAAAAGTCCGATTGTATTAAAATTTGGAAAGTAAGTTAGTATTAGCTAGAGTAAGAACCCAATTATCTTTGAGCAAAATCGATCAATAAATAAAGAAGTTATTAATTATTTAAATTTAAAAAAACCTATTTTTAATATTTTGTAATTAGATTAAACATCTAAAACAAATTTTGTTATTTGTTCATTTTTACATAGAATTTTTAAATGTATTTCAATTTTTTTTATTCACACGCTTTTATCAGATTCAGTTGTAATTTTGTAACTCCTTATGTAAGAAAATCTTGCAACGCGATTTCCACCCACTTCCAGATGACATATTGACTTGAAATTCTACACATTTATAGTCCGGTATACTTTAACTTGGCCGGTCCAAAGGTCGCTTCGTCGGCACTTGTTAACTCATACACAAGACAAGTTAAACTTTGCTATACTCTATATAGTTCACATGACGATACAATTTGACACTCTTATAGAAAATTTCAAGACGGCGTTTCCAAGATGACGGACATTCTATTGTCATTTAATATCCGGTTCTACTAAAAATTAGTATCTGGGGATTTTTGAAAAATGTGATCAAAACTAAAAAATTCAAAATGGCGGCGTCAATATGGCCGATAGGTTTTATCATCTGAATCGACTGATCATCGGTATCCGAGGGTTATTGAGATTGCAGATTAAATATATTTGGTAGTTTAGCAATTCATAATGGAGGTGTCAACATGGAGGACAAATTTTGTAATTTATCCTGAGTCGCCTGAAAATCAATGTGTATCCAAGAAATTCGATGCTTTGTTTTTCCTTCTTCAATTCTTTGGGACTTCCTGATACATGTATGTTTTCTTTTTAAGCGGTGCTAGGGGAATCTACAAAATATATCACAATTAACCAGTATGATACTGGTAAATAACCTCTACGCCTGTGACGTTTACGTCAAAGGATCAGTTAGAGGCTGGTTTTTTTAAATAAACAACACAAATAAGTATAATAACTTGAAATTAAATATTTCGCCGACGTTTCGGAAATCTAATCTGTTTCCTTTTTCAAGGCTTTTTTTGAAAAATCTTTTTTGCTGTGTATGACAAATACACAGCTCTAAGAATGTTTGTTATATTCAATATCCATAGATTCTTAGAGCTGTGGATTTGTCATACACAGCAAAAAAGATTTTTCAAAAAAAGCCTTGAAAAAGGAAACAGATTAGATTTCCGAAACGTCGGCGAAATATTTAATTTCAAGTTATTATACTTATTTGTGTTGTTTATTTAAAAAAACCAGCCTCTAACTGATCCTTTGACGTAAACGTCACAGGCGTAGAGGTTATTTACCAGTATCATACTGGTTAACTGTGATATATTTTGTAGATTCCCCTAGCACCGCTTAAAAAGAAAACATACATGTGGCAGGAAGTCCCAAAGAATTGAAGAAGGAAAAAGAAAATTAAGATAATGCCACAAATAACATTTAGACAATATTCGATGCTTTGTTGTTATGTTCAGTTTAACATATATGTATATGGAAATGAGAACCCCCCTCCTTTTTGAAAATGTTTAAAATCGGTTAAAAATAGATAATACAGGGAAATTCTAAATGATTTAAACATACTTTTATTTGACCTTAAAAAAGTACATATCATATAAAATAAGTCTGAAAATAAGCTAAAGGTAATAGGAATTGTGATCGATTTTTCAATAATATATGTATTAAGTTTTTAACTTGTAATGTATTGGTGATTAATGGATAGCTTCGAATGCCAGAAAAAAAACTTTTAGTTTATACACGTGAGTTGTATATTAGCGTGAACATTAATCGGTCAAATATTTGTTAACATGGTTTAATGGTTTTTTTATTACTAGAAGGATTCCTATTTTGTACTTGCTTTCTCTTAAAATAAGGAATATTTACGGGTGGCAACACAGCTATTTTTAAATCCATCTGACTGTATAAACTGTTAAACTACAATGTACAACGAATCCTTATAAAACCAATACCTAAGTAATCACCACTTCCACACCCAGATTTCCTATTCAAGTCTCTTTTAACGAATGAATCTACATAGAATATTACTAGCATATACAGTTGATGACTTTATTCTCTTAGGTGATAATTTAAACAAAATTCCTATGATTCTGGGTTGTGACTTCAATATTCACTTTGTTAGGCAAAAAGCACAACTATTACCAGAGAAAAACCGCTGCCTAAGGAACCGCTACTTCCACATCCAGATTTCTCATCCAAGTCACTTTAAAGGAAACACCTTGACTATATTTGCACTCTAGTATGTGGAAATTATTGGTCACAGAATTTTAATAATATTTGGGGCAGATGTCATAGAAAAGTTTGAGGAGTTGGTTTCCACCATATACGTTAAAAATGAAGTTTCTAGTTCATCCTACTTATTTTCTACTATTCACAACTTACCACCTCCCACCCCTTCAATGGAGTCATCTCAATCAGATGTCACTACAATACATACATGTACTAATTTTCAAGTTAATATCTCAATTTGATGTTATAAATCCCATTAATAATGAAGAGGAGGTGGTGGAGTTTGAAAAATATTTTAAAGAAATCTGAGGCCTTATTTTCTAGTATATACACCGAATCCCAAATTTCTGCACTCTTATGGGCTTGATTTACTTATTTTCCCCTAGTCACTCCTATTAACCCCAACCCTTCTACGGAATCATCCCATTATTTTATCCACCCCTTTAATAATGTAGTAAGGGTAGTGGAAGGGTTGAAAAATATTATTAAAAAATTTGAGGCCTTCGCTTCTAGGACATACACCGAATTTCAAGTTGCAATACTCTTACCAGCTTGCTTTACTTATTTTTCCCTATTTACCTCTACTTACCCCCACTCCTTCAACGCAATCATGTCAAAATATAATCTAGTTTCAGATATAGTTATAATACATAAATGTCCCAAATTTCAAGTGAAAATTTAAATTTAATTTTATCAACTCTTTTAATAAGGGTGGGGAGATGTAAAATATTATTAAAAAAACCTTAATAAGGGAGAGGGGGTGGTGGGGAGATGGAAAATACTAATAAAAAAACCTGAGACCTTTGCTTTTAGTATATACACCAAATCCCAAATTTTTGTACTTTTACCAGCTTGCTTTACTTATTTTCCCCTATATAGCCCTATTTAGCCCCCAACCCTTCAACGGAATCATCTCAAAATATAATCTAGTTCCAGATGTAGTTATAATACATATGCGTACTAAATTTCATGTGAATATCTCAATTTTATTATATCAACCCTTTGAATGATAGAGTGGGGGGGCTGAAACAAATTATCAAAAAATCTGAGGCCTTTGCCTCTAGTACATACACCGAATTTCAAGTTTCTGTACTCATACCAGCTTGCTTTCCTTATTTCCTCCTATTTACCCCTAAATAACTCCCAACCCTTCAAAGGAATCATCTCAAAGAATAATCTAGTTCCAGATGTCGTTATAATTCATACGTGTACCAAATTTCAAATTAATATCTCAATTTTATTTTATCAACCCTTTTAATAATGAAGTAGGGGTGGTGGGGGTTGAAAAATATTATAAATAATCCGAGACCTTGGCTTCTAGTACATACACCGAATTTCAAGTTTCTGTAGTCTTACTAGCTTGCTTTACTTATTTTCCCCTATTTATCCCTATTTAACCCCCAACCCTTCAACGGACTCATCTCAAAATATAATCTAGTTCCAGATGTCGTTATAATATATATGCGTACTAAATTTCATGTGAATATCTCAATTTTATTTTATCAACCCCTTGAATAATGGAGTAGGGGTGGTGGGGGGCTGAAACAAATTATTAAAAAATCTGAGGCCTTTGCCTCTAGTACATACACCGAATTTCAAGTTTCTGTACTCATACCAGCTTGCTTTACTTATTTCCCCCTATTTACCCCTAAATAACCCCCAACCCTTCAAAGGAATCGTCTCAAAGAATAATTTAGTTCCAGATGTCGTTATAATTCATACGTGTACCAAATTTCAAATGAATATCTCAATTTTATTTTATCAACCCTTTTAATAATGAAGTAGGGGTGGTGGGGGTTGAAAAATGTTATGAAAAAATCTGACACTTTGGCTTCTAGTACATACACCGAATTTCAAGTTTCTGTACTCTTACCAACTTGTTTTACTTATATTCCCCTATTTACCACCAAATTAATCCCCAACCCTTCAACGGAATCATCTCAAAATATAATCTACTTCCAGATGTCATTATGATACATACGTGTACCAAATTTCAAATGAATATCTCAATTTTATTTTATCAACCCTTTTCATATTGGAGTAGGGGTGGTGGTGGTTGAAAAATATTATAAAAAAATCTGACGCTTTGGCTTCTAGTACATACACCGAATTTCAAGTTTCTGTACTCTTACAAGCTTGCTTTACTTATTTTCCCCTATTTACCCCTATTTAACCCCCAACCCTTCACCGGATATCCTCAAAAAGCAATCCAGTTCTAGATCTCGTTATAATATATACGTGTACAAAATTTCAAGTCAATATCTTAAACCGTTCCGGAGAAAACGTGCGGACAAGAAAAGTTACAGACAGACAGACCGACAGACAGACAGACATTTTTTTTTTCGCTCAAATTTAAAATCTCGACGTTTCATGACATTCTAAACCTATTTCACGAATAAAAATTTTTGAAAATTTTTTTGCGATTACTATACTTCCAATCCACTACGTGGATGTGGAAGTAAAATTAAGATTAGAAATAAATAACAAGCCTAAACGAAGCAATAATGAGATCACTAACTACAACTAATGCATCATTTTCAACATATCTCGACCAACTTCAGCCTAGAATTTTATATCATATTTTATGTATCACAAACCTATCTCGTCATTTTTAAATTCTGGAGAAACAGGAACAGAATAAAAGTTATTATTTTCATTGAATATAAAATAACGTTTCATGCATTTTCATAATACCTTACTCTTATAAGCTATTATATAATTTTCGTATAGACGTTTCACTTCAGTCGCCGCAATTTCCGTCGATGTCCGCCACTGCCAGAACGTGGTGTTCGGATATACCGTAGCTCAAGGCGTCATTTACACAAGCCATCCATCAGCCCAGGGATAAAACTGGCGCATTTTTCATCCGTTTTTCTGCAAACTCATTTTTGCAAGCACCTATCGTGTTTGTGACTGTTAGTCATTATGTAGATTGATACAAAAACATGTACTTAACTGAAATTGGTAACAGTTACTTTAATTATCATGACTCCCTTTTTTGCTCTATTTCTCTGATTAGACATCTAGATTTTACTGGTCGGTGTCAATGAAACCATTACTTTTACTTTTCAACACTTTCAATATTACAATTCTTTTTGAGAAACTTTGATCTTATTTTAGTCAGGATTTCGAAGTATATCATTTACATGGCTACTTTCTTTATGTCATTATTTTTAGAAAAGGAAAAAACAATGCTTTTTGATGTTTCAAATAAAAACTGTATTTTTATACACTACATATGTTTCGGCTTGCTAGGCCTTTCTCAAGAGCATTACAGATGAATACTAAAGATATGAGGGCGGTTGTTCTAAAAATAAATGCAATAATACCCAAACATGTGAAATTACGGGGATTTCAAGTAATAAAACCAAGGATCTACCTACTCGGACTATAATTCAATGGGCTATCCTTAAAACCTTGTCTATTATAGGAGTGTTTATGAAATTTAACTGGTTATTGGTGGTACAAATATTGCTTTTAAGGGATTTTTTTATTTCTAATTGTTCAAGTAGGTTTAAGCGTTTTCCTTTTCTTTCTGAATGGATTAAATTAATATTCTCTGTATCGATAAAATGATTATTTTCAATGCAATGTGTTGACATTCCTGTGTTTTTGTTGTTGTTTAAAATAGATTGTTTATGTTCTTTTACCCTATTAGCTACACTTCTACCCCTCTGGCCAATATATACCACGTTACAGTCCTTACATTTAATTTCATAAACCACCGATTTGTTGACTTTACTTATTTTTTCTTTATTGTTGACCAAAATACTTTCTAAATTTGTTTTGTTTACACTTATTGTGGAGATGCCTAACTTATTTAATTTTCTACTTATTTTATCACTAAACCTAGGAATATAATTAATAACTTATTTAATTTTCTACTTATTTTATCACTAAACCTAGGAATATAATTAATAACAGTGTACTTTGTTTTGTTGGTTACAGTAATAAATTCCTTTTGAAGTAATTTTCGCTGTTTGTTTTTAACCATGTTCTCTATTAGAGACTCCTTACATCCATTATTTATTGCAATCTGTTTGATTATGTTTAATTCTTTATTAAACGCATCTTCGTCTAAGGGGAAATTTGTGAGTCTATGTATTAGGGTATGAAACGGAAAGAGTTTAATTTGCCAAGATTGTTGTGAATTATAATGTATGACTGTGTCTGTTGTAGTGGGTTTTCGATAAATACTAAATTTTAATTGATTACGATGTTTTTTAATATTCATATCTAAAAAGTTTAATTGTCCATTGTTTCTTTCTCTAATGTGAACTGGATTTTACTATTAAATGAATTCAATAAATTAAGGAAACTACTTAAATTCCTTTCTGTACCGGTCCATATGCAAAAAATATCATCAACATAACGAGTCCAATAGAAAACATGTACATTTAGGTTGCTATTACTACTAAAAATTACATTTTCAAAGTTTGCCATAAATATCTCTGCTAACAACGGAGAAATAGGGGAACCCATTGGTAAGCCGTCTTTTGTTTATAAAATTCACCGTCAAATTGAAAATAATTCGGTTCAATGCAAATTCTTAGCATATTTTTTAATTCTATTTTTTCAGTTATATCAATCTGTGAATTATCTATTAAATTACTTAGAATTAATTTTAGTTCCGTAAGCGGGATAGATGTAAATAAGCTTTTAACATCAAATGAGATTAATTTAGCGTTGTCCGGTAAGATAAGATTTTCTGTGTTTTTAATAAATTCGAAGGAGTTTTTGATAGAATATCTTGATTTGAAATTGGTTAACTTCGGTAGGATGTAATTTAGTTCTTTGCAAACTTTATAAGAAGGTGCATTAATATATGATACTACCGGTCGTATAGGTATATTCTCTTTGTGAATTTTTGGGAGGCCGTAGAGTAAAGGTGGTGAGGGGTTCATAATTTTTAATCTATACAATTCATTGTTTTGGAAAATTGTAGTGCATTTTTTTAAACTAGAGGCAATTTCTGATTGATATTTATTGGTAGGATTTTTGTTAATTTTTTTAAAGTCATCGCAATTTAAAATTGCTTGTAACTTTTCATGATATTTTAATTTATTTAAAATTGTTATTGTGTTACCTTTATCCGCTTTACAGAGTATCAAATTGTCCTCCAATTTTTGTTTTATGTTCTTCAATAAGTTCCTTTCTCCCCTGTTAGAGTCACATTTTATTATGTTGAATACGTTGGCTAAACTATATATGTTCATTTTATTTCACTTTTTAAATATAAATATTTTATATTGACTCTCATTTAATCAAAATGGGGGTTTCTGATAATAATGCAGTCAAAACTATAGTTTTTTCAAGACTATCGTGAAATAATTATTTAGTTTGAAAATAGTTTCGAATTATTGTTATACCAAATGCGCACGACCGTTTCTAGAGATTTGGCCGCTGTTGTGGAAAATCTAAATTGCCGCCTCCTATTTTAAAAATCGACTTCACATATTTTCGTCAAAGATTGAAGGGGGCCGAAAACCGGCTTTAAGGAGACTCCTCCTTTATAACTTATTTTTAAATGTACTACAATAACGAAATGCTCAGTGTATTGAACGTTTGTAACTTAAAAAAAGCATTAACTTACTTGTGTGCTCTAATTTCGTTTCACATTAAAAAATAATGAGTTCCACAATCCACAAGCGTTTGAAATTTCGTGAATATTGTATAGTAAACAATTAGCTTCTTAAGAACCAAAAAATGCGATTTACACATTTAAATGGAAAAAAATGAACACCATAATATAGAGTAAAATTATATCCAACCGTCCCGTAAAATGTTATTAGCTTATGAATATTCTCATCAACGCGTCCATTGAATAAGTTCGGAGATGAAGCAACTAATTTATTTTATTTATTTTATTTCTTATAGTTCCTTATCTCTTTATAATGCATATCTGCCGACTCGTTTTAAAAATACTGTATAAAATATTCAATGTTATCATTAGCAATAGTTGTGAATGGCGAAACTATCAATTCAGTTTATACATTATGTATTTTAGCCGAGTCATTAGAGATATTTACCTCTAAACAAATCGGAAGCCGATGATTTTTCTTTAGATGGTAAGCAATAACAACACGTAAAGTTGGTTGATTACCAGCCCAGCAACATTAAAAAAAAATCAAAAACCTTGTTATTCCGCTACTTTCAGAAAATTTCGAAAATGAGTCGAGGCAGGAAAATAAAAAATATTTTTAGAAAGAGTAGACATTTTCACACAAAAGATGTATTTACAAAAATTTCGTTTAATGCCACGGATTATCGATAAAAAATTAGCCAATTGGAGATATTGGATGGTGCGCGGTATAAAGTTGTCCAATGTCCACGCCTGATCGCGCGTCCAGTACTTGGCGCGCGAAAACCCTCTGCTTGGACAAACAAAATTTACACAAATTAAAAAACTAAGGAATCGTTTTAAAGTTGTAAGTGTCACCTTTCTTATGCATGTAATTATATTATATTAATATAAGGCTAATACCGGGTGGCCACGAGTCAATGTACGCCCCCAATATTTTGGTTGTTTTTGTATTTAAAAATGTTGTTTTTGGTACACATAAATTAGACAATAATAATCTACTTTTAGAATAACAGGAATGAAAATATCACTTTGGGTTGAACCGGAAGTGACATGAACTTTTTTTTCTTAAATGGAATGACTATATTTTTTTGGTGGTTTCTCATTAAGCATACATTTCTAAGTGCAACAGTTTTTTCAGATGTAAAAAATTTCAAAAAATAAGTGAGATAGGAACAATGTTTTAATTTTTTCAAAATGGCCGCGTCAGATGAATGCGATGTAAGAAAATTACTAAGTAGGCTATGGAAATTATTAGTAAGGTTGTAGACTTGTCTGTAAAGCAGAAAACAGTTGTTTAAATTACTGATGGGTACCAGTATTTTCAGTTTTTTTTTCAGAAAAACGGAATTTCATTTTCGTTTCCGTAGGGGTCCTATGGATTTTTTTTTAATGGAACTTTGCTATTTCTTTTATTAATCAGAAATAATGATTCATAAACTATAATTTTTTCGCCATTAATCATTTCTTAACGACATCCTTCGTAATAATAGAAGTATTTTTAAAAAGTAAGCGCCAACAAATCATTTTAATAAGGTACCTATCTACATTTAAATCCAAAATTGCAAATAGCCATGAAAATGACAGACATTCGCAACAATTGAATTAGTCTTGACTTACTTACTAATTTTCTGAAGCAACTGTATTAAAGTTGTTATAAACAAGAAAATTAATATAAAATGGCTGAAAATTATTCAAGAGATGATTTATGGAGAGACTCGACGTAATGCAACTAGAGCACAAAGTCTGTATGGACGGAGATATCCAGAAAGAAGACAACCTCCGAGAAAATATTTCGCCCGGTTGGAGCAACAATTTAGAACTGAACCTAATGTAGAAGTTGAAGAAAGATTTATTGTGGATGAAGAAACGGAAATTAATGTATTAGCTTTAGTGCATGTTGACCCAACCATTTCGATAAGACAAATTGAACATGAATTACCAGTTTCCAAAGAATCAGCCAGAAAAATTTTAAAGAAACACGGCTATCGTTCTTATGAATATCAATTGCATCAATTTTTGTATGAAAATGATTATCAACGAAGACTAACCTTTTGTAATTGGTTACAGTTACGCCAATTAAGAAACGAGAATTTTATTAAAAACATTTTGTTCTCTGATGAATCGAGATTTACAAACCTTGGGTTATTTAATCGAAACAACAGTCGATATTGGGCAATTGATAATCCTCACATTATGAGACAGGG
This sequence comes from Stenurella melanura, assembly GCA_963583905.1. Lineage (NCBI taxonomy): Eukaryota > Metazoa > Arthropoda > Insecta > Coleoptera > Cerambycidae > Stenurella > Stenurella melanura. The sequence goes on along the minus strand of OY757318.1, from coordinate 89,024,522 downwards.
GCGGTTTCAGGAGCGGTTTGGCTTCAATGTTATTAGGCGTACTGAGCGACCATATCATAGGTCCAATAATTTCTAACGAAACTCTAATTGGACCAAGATATTTAGAATTTCTCCAATATATAATAGTTCCACAGATTAATCAAATTTCCAATACCAGTATTGACGAGGTTTACTTCCAACAAGGCGGGGCTGGACCACACAATGCTATTATCGTTAGGGATTGCTTAAATCAATTATTTCCAGATCGTTGGATTGGGACCCATGGTCCAGTCAGATGGCCTGCAAGGTCGCCTGACTTAACCCCATTCATTTTTTTTGGGCGCATTTGAAAAATAGAGTCTACATGACTGCTCCAACCACAAGGCAAGATTTGGAAGAAAGAGTTCGACACGAAATTGCACAAATAACACATCAACAATTACAGATTGTTAGACGTGCAACGATAAGTCGCGCTACTCTGTGTATTAATCATAACGGTGAACAGTTTGAACAATTTTTATAATGGTTTCTTATAATTTAGGTTTTAAATAGTTTTGTTATTCTTGGTAATTTATTCATGGTTGTAACGTTATACCTATTAAAATTATTTCTTGTTTAATTTGTGTTTACTTTTTAAAAATACTTCTATTACGTTATTTCTGATTAATAAAAGACAGTTCCATTAAAAAAAAATCCATAGGACCTCTACGGAAATGAAAATGAAATTCCGTTTTTTTTAATAAAAACTAAAAATACTGGTACCTATCAGTAATTCAAACAACTATTTTCTGCTTTACAGACAAGTCTACAACCTTACTAATAATTTCCATAGCCTACTTCGTAATTTTCTTACATCTCAATCATCTGACGCGGCCATTTTGAAAAAATTTAAAAATTGTTCGCTTCTCACTTATTTTTTGGAATTTTTTACATCTGAAGAAACTGTTGCACTTAGAAATTCATGCTTAATGAAAAACCATAAAAAAATATAGTCATTCCACTTAAGACAAAAAAGTTGATGTCATTTCCGGTTCAACCGGAATTGATATTTTCATTCCTGTTAGTCTAAAATTAGCCTATTATTGTCTAATTTATTTGTACCAAAAACCAAATTTTTAAATACAAAAACAACCAAAATATTGGGGGCGTACATTGACTCGTGACCACCTGGCATACCGGGTGTAACAGGATCATGGTATCCCCCCCTTTTCTTCTTTAGTGACTTTCTTCTCACTTCCGGTTTCGCCGGCAGTAACACTAACTTTAAATTTTTAAATAGAACACCCAATATATTATTGCATTATTGAATTCTGCATAATTTTCTGAATCCAACGATGCCAAATAAGTGACATTTCAAACATCATTTTTTTTTATAATATAATTTTTAGTTTTCCATTTAAGTGTGCCATAATGGTTCCGATTTATTCTAAATGACCCGTGTAAACCTACAAAAATCGAAATCCCATTAAAAACACTAAATTACGTTATTTATGAGCAAATCAAATTCACCAAAATTGTTTTTGGGGCAAAACTCATTTTTTTCAAATGGAACCATATCGATACAGTGGTACCATTTATTGGTACTATTAATCAGGAATTTATTTACATGTCGTATTAAAATGTGCGATAAATGCAAACAAAATTACAGCTAAAAGAAAATACAATTTTGTTCTAATTAAATGTTAAAGAAGTAAAGGTGGCTTTGCAAACAATGAAATATTTAGCTTGTCAAACATTTGTTGGTTTAACGGTGTTTTTATTGTGTCTTTAAAAATTGTTTAAAATTCTTGTTAATTGTAATCAAAATTCAGCAAGTTTATAGAAGAGATGAAAGAGTGGACAAGTTAATTATTTATGGGGAAAGTAAAAAAAATGCAATTGCAGCTTTAGACCCTTATGGCCGACGATATCCTGATAGACAATGTCCAGCGAAAAATTATTTTAAACTTGTTGAAAACCAATTCCGAAGAGAGCCCAACAATGATTCAGAAGAAAACTTCATTATTGACGAAGGAACGGAAATTATTGTTTTGGCTCGAATAGAAGTTGATAAGACTGTTTCTTTAAGGCAAGTTGGGTTTAAATTGAACATCAGTCACCAAACAGTAAGCCGGCACAAATACCAGTATAAATCTTTTAAATACCAATTGCACCAGCATTTGTACGAAAGTGATTACGAACGTAGGATGGAATATTGCAATTGGATTTTGTATAATAACGTGCAGCCAAACAATGATTTTTTGGGACTGATTTTATTTTCGGACGAGTCAAGGTTTACAATTTTGGGATTATTTAACCGACAAAATACAAAATATTGGTCACAAGAAAATCAAAATTTATTACGGGAGGGTAACATTCAAGTGCGGTTCAGTTTTAATGTTTGGCATGGAATAATCGGTAGTAGAATCATTGGTCCAAGTCCCAGTCCGTAGAAAATATTCAAACATTTTTTTGTTCAACGGGAGACTTTCGAGAAATGCGCACATCTGCTTAAGTTAATGTAGTTTAAATAGACATTGCTTCTGAAATTATTATAATTTCGTAATTTCAGAATTTGTGGAACAAATATGTATACATGTTATCGAAACTCAAAGAAAAAAATTACTTGGATACATAAAACAAATTCAATTATAAAGTAAAAGATGCCAGCTTTTCAAATATTCGAAAAAAAATGTAATTCTACATGTTTTTCTAAACCTTCAGCGCATCTTGTGATAAGCAAAAATACCGATATCTACAATCTCGGGAACGTGGTGCGTAAAGAAATATAATATGAATTCTGATACTTACAGAATACGTAGACAAGAGTATTACGTATACATAGAATAATGGAAAGGCACATTTGTCCACCTGTATATAATACAAAGCACTGTATTCAGGCACCGGCGCGAGAGCGTCGGCTTCGTTCGACTCCGGTTTTACTGCTATTATGTTGTGTATGACTTTTTATAGAATACATATAATTTATAATTATTATTTTCTATTATTTCCTCCAACAAATATTGTTTAATAATGCCTTCATACTTTATTTCGTACCTGGGGTAATATTTTGCAAATATATCACGACGCAGATTCGCACCTCGCTTGCTTGACTACTTCTACTTCAATAATTTTTTGCGGAAAACCTGTGAATTTAATAAAAAAATTTGTAGATATATTTTTTGCTTATAAATGGATGCTCTTTATGAAAATATTCTTCATAATGAGCTCATATTGAAAGTTTTGAAAAAAGTTTTTGATTTTTTACTTCCCTCGCATACCGAGGGGAAGTACTGTATTCGAGAAAAAATCACCCTCCGAGATTTTTCGGATTTTCAGTTTATGTAGATTACGAAAATATAGGTTTCTCAATTCCGTCAGTCTGTCTGTCTGTCTGTTAGTGCATTGACTAACGAACTACATGGCGGAGAACAGTCAAATTTGGTAGGTAGCTGACGCTACTGTCAGTGAAGAAATGGTTAAACTTTCACTGGAAAATATACAGGGTGGTCCGTCTAAGGGGAATAAATAATGAAAAAATCTCTTTTTGCTCAAATTTAAAATTTCCACGTTTCATGAAATTCTAAACCTATCTCAGAAATAGAAAATTTTTTCACCACTGGAATAGATGACAAATTTTTTCTGCTCAAATTTTAAATTTCCACGTTTTGTGGCATTCTGAACCTATTTAAAAATGAAAAATGAAAATATTTTTGAAAACATTTAGTCTTTATTTTACCACTACTAGTCGTATAGAATAGATAGAAACATTTTATTTTTGCTCAAATTTAAAATTTCCACGTTTCATGACGTTCTAAACCTATTTCAGAAAAAAAAATTTAATTTTTTTTACCAACATTTTTGAAAATTTTTTTACCACTGAAATAGATGGAGAAAAAATTTTTTTGCTCAAATTTAAAATTTCCACGTTTCATGGCATTCTAAAGCTATCACAAAAAAAAATTGATTTGCAGTCTTTTTTTACCACTACTAAGTACTCGTATAGAATAGACGGAAACATTTTCTTTCTGCCCAAATTTAAAATTTCTACGTTTCGTGACATTCTAAACCTATTTCAGAAAAAAGAATTTTGAAATATTTTAAAAAAAATTTTTACCACTAGGTAGAATAGATAGGAAAAAAAAATGTTTCGTTCAAATTTAATATTTTCACGTTTCATTACATTCAAAGCCTATTTCAGAAGAAAAAAAAATAGCAATTTTCTTTTACCAATATTGAAATAATTTTTACCACTAGCAAAGATGAAAAAAAATTTTTTTTGCTCAAATTTAATATTTCCACGCTTCATTGTATTCTTTTTTTGCCACTACTATAGAATTGATGTTTTTTTTTCGCCCTTTAAAATTTCCACGTTTCATGACATTCTAAGCCCATTCCAAAAACTTTTGAAAATAGAGAAAAAATAAAAAATGTGCAAATTTTTGCCCACTACAAAATACAAAATAAATGACGGAAAAAATTTGTTTTTGATCAAATTTAAAATTTCCACATGATACTGTAAACCTATTTAAAAAAAAATACTACTCGTATAGAATAGATAGAAACATTCCACTTTTGCTCAAATTTAAAATGTCCACGTTCCATGACATTCTAAACCCATTTCAGAAAAAAAAAATTGATTTTTTTTTACCAACATTTTTGAAAATTTTCTTACCACTGGAATAGATGGGAAAAAAATTGTTTTGCTCAAATTTAAGATTTGCACGTTTCATGACATTCTAAACCTATTTCAGAAAACAGAATTTTGAAATATTTTTAAAAATTTTTTCACCATTAGAATAGATGGGAAAAAAATTGTTTTGTTAAAACTTAAAATTTTCACGTTTCATTACATTCAAAGCCTATTTCAGAAGAAAAAAAAAATGCAAATTTTTTAACCAACATTGAAATAATTTTTACAAGCATTGATGAAAAAAATTTTTTTTTTGCTCAAATTTAAAATTTCCACTCTTCATTGTATTCTTTTTTTTACCACTACTATAGAATTGATAGAATTTTTTTTTCGCTCGTTAAAATTTGTACGTTTCATGACATACTAAGCCTATTCCAATAACTTTTGAAAATAAAGAAAAAATAAAAAATGTGCAAATTTTGGCCCACTACAAAATACAAAATAAATGACGGAAACAATTTGTTTTTGATCAAATTTAAAATTTTCTCATGATATTGTAAACCTATTTAAAAAATATATATTTTTTTAATTAATTAAAAAAAATGAAAATGCAGTCTTTTTTTTACCACTACTACTCGTATAGAACAGATAGAAACATTGTACTTTTACTCAAATTTAAAATTTCCACGTTTCATGACATTCTAAACCTGTCAGAAAAAAAAAATTGAAATTTTTTTACCACTGGAATAGATGGAGAAAAAAAATGTTTTGCTCAAATTTAAAATATCCACGTTTCATGGCATTCTAAACCTATTTAAAAAAAAATAGAAATTTTTTTTGAAAAAATTTGTAGTCTTTTTTTTACGATTACTAAGTACCTACTCGTATAGAATAGACGGAAACATGTTCTTTCTGCTCAAATTTAAAATTTCCACGTTTCATGACATTCTAAACCTAATGAAACATTTTCTTTATAGGAATTTGGAAACAGTGGAAAGAAAAGCTATCTATTAGAACTAAAGGAAAAACTATATATAAAAATATTAATGAAATCTTTGCATTCTTTCGATAACCTGACTTCTGGTTATGCTAACAAGTAAAATTCTGATTTGCCATTCTCATTTTAACACTAGCATCCAACCTAGTCCCCTACGGCTAAGCAGGCTAAACTAGTATCTACATGATCCCCTACGATATGTAAATTCAGTTAAAAATGAGAACAAAGGCCTGAAATTAATTTATTTACGTACCTTGTCTTTAAAAATTTTTTCATTCTAATGAATTACATTTTCATAAAATCTCATTCAGTTTCTTGGAAATGCTTAGCCTTTGAAACGTTTTTACATATCGTAGGGGATCATGTAGATACTAGTTTAGCCTGCTTAGCCGTAGGGGACTAGGTTGGATGCTAGTGTTAAAATGAGAATGGCAAATCAGAATTTTACTTGTTAGCATAACCAGAAGTCAGGTTATCGAAAGAATGCAAAGATTTCATTAATATTTTTATATATAGTTTTTCCTTTAGTTCTAATAGATAGCTTTTCTTTCCACTGTTTGCAAAATCCTATAAAGAAAATGTTTCATTACTATAAGCAAACAAATAATAAATAATTCACTTTTAAACATTCTAAACCTATTTCAGAAAAAAGAATTTTGAAATATTTAAAAAAAAATGTTTACCACTAGAATAAATGGGAAAAAACTTGTTTCGTTCAAATTTAAAATTTTCACGTTTCATTACATTTAAAGCCTATTTCAGAAGAAAAAAAATTGCAAATTTTTTTACCAACATTGAAATAATTTTTACCACTAGCATAGATGAAAAAAATGTTTTTTTGCTCAAATTTAAAATGTCCACGCTTCATTGTATTCTTTTTTTTTACCACTACTATAGAATTGATGGATTTTTTTTTCTCTCCTTAAAATTTCCACGTTTCATGACATTCTAAGCCTATTCCTATTCCAAAATAATAAAAAAATAAAAAATGTGCATATTTTTGCCCACTACAAAATATAAAATAGATGACGAAAAAAATTTGTTTTTGCTCAAATTTAAAATTTCCACATGACATTGTAAACCTATTTAAAAAAATATATTTTCTTAATCAATTAAAAAAAAATGAAAATGCAGTCTTTTTTTTACCACTGCTACTCGTATAGAATGCTTTTGCTCAAATTTAAAATTTCCACGTTTCATGACATTCTAAACCTATTTCAGCAAAAAGAATTTTGAAATAATTTTAAAAAGATTTTTACCACTAGAATAGATGGGAAAAAAAATTGTTTCATTCAAATTTAAAATTTTCACGTTTCATTACATTCAAAGCTTATTTCAGAACAAAAATTGCAAATTTTTTAACCAACATTGAAATAATTTTTACTAGCATTGATGAAAAAAATTTCAGAAAAAAGAATTTTGAAATATTAAAAAAAAAAAAATTACCACTAGAATAGATGGGAAAAAAATTTGTTTCGTTCAAATTTAAAATTTTCACGTTTCATTACTTCAAAACCTATTTCAGAAGAAACAAAATTACAAATTTTTTAACCAACATTGAAATAATTTTTACCAGTAGCATTGATGAAAAAAAAATTTTTTTTGCTTAAATTTAAAATTTGCACGCTTCATTGTATTCTTTTTTTTACCACTACTATAGAATTGATAGAATTTTTTTTTCGCTCGTTAAAATTTCCACGTTTCATGACATTCTAAGCCTATTCCAATAACTTTTGAAAATAAAGAAAAATAAAAAATGTGCAAATTTTGGCCCACTACAAAATACAAAATAAATGACGGAAACAATTTGTTTTTGATCAAATTTAAAATTTCCTCATGATATTGTAAACCTATTTAAAAAATACATATTTTTTTAATTAATTAAAATAAAATGAAAATGCAGTCTTTTTTTACCACTACTACTCGTATAGAACAGATAGAAACATTGTACTTTTACTCAAATTTAAAATTTCCACGTTTCATGACATTCTAAACCCGTCAGAAAAAAAAAATTGAATTTTTTTTTACCACTGGAATAGGTGGAGAAAAAAAATGTTTTGCTCAAATTTAAAATATCCACGTTTCATGGCATTCTAAACCTATTTAAAAAAAAATTGAAAATTTTTTTACCAACATTTTCGATTTTTTTTTTACCACTGGAATAGATGGAGAAAAAAACGCTTTGCTCAAATTTAAAATTTCCACGTTTCATGGCATTCTAAACCTATTTAAAAAAAATTAAATTAAAAAAAAAAAAATTGTAGTCTTTTTTTTACCACTACTAAGTACTCGTATAGAATAGACGGAAACATTTTCTTTCTGCTCAAATTTAAAATTTCCACGTTGCATGACATTCTAAACCTATTTCAGAAACAAGAATTTTGAAATATTTTTTAAAATTTTTTTACCACTAGATGGGAAAAAAATTTGTTTTGTTCAAATTTAAAATTTTCACCTTTTTTTACTTTCAAAGCCTATTTCAGAAGAAAAAAAATTGCAAATTTTTTCACCAGCATTGAAATAATTTTTACCACTAGCATAAATAAAAAAAAGAATTTTTGCTCAAATTTAAAATTTCCACGCTTCATTGTATTCTTTTTTTACCACTACTATAGAATTGACAGAATTTTTTTTTTCGCTCGTTAAAATTTCCACGTTTCATGACATTCTAAGCCTATTCCAATAACTTTTGAAAATAAAGAAAAAATAAAAAATGTGTAAATTTTGGCCCACTACAAAATACAAAATAAATGACGGAAACAATTTGTTTTTGATCAAATTTATAATTTCCACATGATATTGTAAACCTATTTAAAAAATACATATATTTTTAATTAATTAAAAAGCAATGAAAATGCAGTCTCTTTTTTACCACTACTACTCGTATAGAACAGATAGAAACATTTTACTTTTGCTCAAATTTAAAATTTCCACGTTTCATGACATTCTAAACCTATTTCAGAAAAAAAAATTGAAATTTTTTTTACCAACATTTTCGAATTTTTTTACCACTGGAATAGATGGAGAAAAAAATGCTTTGCTCAAATTTAAAATTTCCACGTTTAATGGCATTCTAAACCTATTAAAAAAAAATTTTTTTTTTACCACTACTAAGTACTCGTATAGAATAGACGGAAACATTTTCTTTCTGCTCAAATTTAAAATTTCCACGTTTCATGACAATCTAAACCTATTTCAGAAAAAAGAATTTTGAAATATTTTTAAAAAAAATTTTACCACTAGAATAGATGGGAAAAAAATTTGTTTCGCTCAAATTTAAAATTTTCACGTTTCATTACATTCAAAACCTATTTCAGAAGAAAAAATTGCATTTTTTTTTACCAACATCGAAATAATTATTACCAGTAGCATAGATGAAAAAAATTTTTTTTTTGCTCAAATTTAAAATTTCCACAATTCATTGTATTCTTTTTCTTACCACTACTATAGAATTGATGGAATTTTTGTTTCGCTCTTAAAAATTTCCACGTTTCATGACATTCTAAGCCTATTCCTATTAAAAAATAAAGAAAAATAAAACAAGTGCAAATTTCTGCCCACTACAAAATATAAAACAGATGACGGAAAAAAATTGCTTTTGCTCAAATTTAAAATTTCCACATGATATTGTAAACCTATTTAAAAAAATATATTTTTTCAAATTAATTAAAAAAATATGTTGAAAATATTTTTACCACTACTACAAAATAGATGATGAAAACTTTTTTTACCACTAGAATACATGGAAAAAAAATTGTTTGCTCAAATTTTCTCGTTTCATAACATTTTAAACCTATTTAAAAAAATACAAATTAACGACTACTATACTTCCACTCTACTACGTGAATGTAGAACTGAAAATGAGACAGATGGCAATAATATTTGACATATGCACTTATTATAGCTTTATTGAAAAATGTACAGGGTGGTCATCCCAATAAATAATTCAATCATGGTGGACATTTTTAAAGTTATTTGCGCAAGCCTTCCACATTTGGCACCTGTTATTTAGTATTGAATTATAGCTGTCGGATGACCACTTTGTATATTTTTTTACCAAAAGTTATCAGGTTTTCTTTGTAATAATAGTGACAACTATATTCCGATTATTATTCTCAATGTCATTTCGCAATTGATAATTTTTTAGAGTGACCGCCATGCACAAATAAAGAGGGAAGTTCTGTGTAAATACCTTTACCGATTTTTTAAAAAAGTTGCCGGTGGGAAAATCATGTAAACCTTAGATGATCTTCTTAATAACACTCCAGAGAAATTATAAAAAATAAATCATCTGCCTTCGAACATGTTTGAGATTTATATACAAAATTGGCTCCACCGCCTGGGCTAATTTGTTTATAATAGCTTATATGCTAAAAAAGAGATTATAATATATGGTAAATTACATTGACGATGAATTTGTCGAGTGCAATAGTGTATTTTTTATTATCTTAAATTATAAAGAGTATAAATCATCAGCTAACAGTAATAATTTTGACTAGCTTAACATAAGTGGATATGTATTTATACATGTATATTCAGCCGCATAATCTTACGTACATATAGAACTGCCGAGTTGGATTTATATACCTTTCAAAAACTTCCTGGCATCATGCCAAATTAATACACCTACCTACGTCGTATATCAGAAAGAAAACCTTGTTTAGTTTTAAAGACACTTTCGTCCCTTTCCATCAGCATTTGAATTTCAACTTTGTAATAGTTGTTCAGTCAATTTAAATTCAACTTCTTATAGAGAGTGCTTTAAAACATAATAACTTTTCCGAAGGGAAAGACCTTACTTCGCGACGTTAAACTAATTTAGGGAATTATTATGGAGTAATATTAGGAATTTTTCGAGTTTTCAATACTTCCTCACCGGGAACTTTCATTTAATAAAAGATAATTATATTTAAACTTGAGAAAACGAGGATACAATAGATGCCTTTACCCCCTTGTCTCGTAGAACTCGAAAAATGTCTGTTTTGATATATTTCCTACATTGTAAGTTTGATTTGTTTTCAAGTCTCAAATCTTATATACTTATGTTGAAATTATGACGATGTTCTTATAACGAGCGTTAAAAGTAAACGACGTCAAGTTCCTATCTTCTGTCGCTGGTTGTAAAACGTTTGAGATTTTTTAAATTAGTTTCTTACTCGTATATCACTGCTGCTTAGAATTTTATCAGTAAAATTGTTTCGAGGGCGTGACTGACTAGTACTAGAGTCGGGTGAAGTATAAAAAGACCGATGTATGTATTAATACACATACGTTTTCATTATCTCTTGCACACAAACTTAAATAATTATTTTTAGAAAAGGAAAAAACAATGCTTTTAGATGTTTCAAATAAAAACTGTATTTTTATACACTCTACATATGTTTCGGCTTGCTAGGCCTTTCTCAAGAGCATTACAGATGAATACTAAAGCTATGAGGGTGGTTGTTCTAAAAATAAATGCAGTAATACCCAAACATGTGGAATTACGGGGATTTCAAGTAATAAAACTAAGGATCTACCTACTCGGAATAATTCAATGGGCTATTCTTAGAACCTTGTCTATTATAGGAGTGTTTATGAAATTTAATTGGTCATTGGTGGTACAAGTATTGCTTTTAAGGGATTTTTTTATTTCTAATTGTTCAAGGAGGTTTAAGCGTTTTCCTTTACTTTCTGAATGGATTAAATTAATATTTAATATATAAGATTTGAGACTTGAAAACAAATCAAACTTACAATGTAGGAAATATATCAAAACAGACATTTTTCGAGTTCTACGAGACAAGGGGGTAAAGGCATCTATTGTATCCTCGTTTTCTCAAGTTTAAATATAATTATCTTTTATTAAATGAAAGTTCCCGGTGAGGAAGTATTGAAAACTTGAAAAATTCCTAATATTACTCCATAATAATTCCCTAAATTAGTTTAACGTCGCGAAGTAAGGTCTTTCCCTTCGGAAAAGTTATTATGTTTTAAAGCACTCTCTATAAGAAGTTGAATTTAAATTGACTGAACAACTATTACAAAGTTGAAATTCAAATGCTGATGGAAAGGGACGAAAGTGTCTTTAAAACTAAACAAGGTTTTCTTTCTGATATACGACGTAGGTAGGTGTATTAATTTGGCATGATGCCAGGAAGTTTTTGAAAGGTATATAAATCCAACTCGGCAGTTCTATATGTACGTAAGATTATGCGGCTGAATATACATGTATAAATGCATATCCACTTATGTTAAGCTAGTCAAAATTATTACTGTTAGCTGATGATTTATACTCTTTATAATTTAAGATAATAAAAAATACACTATTGCACTCGACAAATTCATCGTCAATGTAATTTACCATATATTATAATCTCTTTTTTAGCATATAAGCTATTATAAACAAATTAGCCCAGGCGGTGGAGCCAATTTTGTATATAAATCTCAAACATGTTCGAAGGCAGATGATTTATTTTTTATAATTTCTCTGGAGTGTTATTAAGAAGATCATCTAAGGTTTACATGATTTTCCCACCGGCAACTTTTTTAAAAAATCGGTAAAGGTATTTACACAGAACTTCCCTCTTTATTTGTGCATGGCGGTCACTCTAAAAAATTATCAATTGCGAAATGACATTGAGAATAATAATCGGAATATAGTTGTCACTATTATTACAAAGAAAACCTGATAACTTTTGGTAAAAAAATATACAAAGTGGTCATCCGACAGCTATAATTCAATACTAAATAACAGGTGCCAAATGTGGAAGGCTTGCGCAAATAACTTTAAAAATGTCCACCATGATTGAATTATTTATTGGGATGACCACCCTGTACATTTTTCAATAAAGCTATAATAAGTGCATATGTCAAATATTATTGCCATCTGTCTCATTTTCAGTTCTACATTCACGTAGTAGAGTGGAAGTATAGTAGTCGTTAATTTGTATTTTTTTAAATAGGTTTAAAATGTTATGAAACGAGAAAATTTGAGCAAACAATTTTTTTTCCATGTATTCTAGTGGTAAAAAAAGTTTTCATCATCTATTTTGTAGTAGTGGTAAAAATATTTTCAACATATTTTTTTAATTAATTTGAAAAAATATATTTTTTTAAATAGGTTTACAATATCATGTGGAAATTTTAAATTTGAGCAAAAGCAATTTTTTTCCGTCATCTGTTTTATATTTTGTAGTGGGCAGAAATTTGCACTTGTTTTATTTTTCTTTATTTTTTAATAGGAATAGGCTTAGAATGTCATGAAACGTGGAAATTTTTAAGAGCGAAACAAAAATTCCATCAATTCTATAGTAGTGGTAAGAAAAAGAATACAATGAATTGTGGAAATTTTAAATTTGAGCAAAAAAAAAATTTTTTTCATCTATGCTACTGGTAATAATTATTTCGATGTTGGTAAAAAAAATTGCAATTTTTTCTTCTGAAATAGGTTTTGAATGTAATGAAACGTGAAAATTTTAAATTTGAGCGAAACAAATTTTTTTCCCATCTATTCTAGTGGTAAAAATTTTTTTAAAAATATTTCAAAATTCTTTTTTCTGAAATAGGTTTAGATTGTCATGAAACGTGGAAATTTTAAATTTGAGCAGAAAGAAAATGTTTCCGTCTATTCTATACGAGTACTTAGTAGTGGTAAAAAAAAAAATTTTTTTTAATAGGTTTAGAATGCCATTAAACGTGGAAATTTTAAATTTGAGCAAAGCATTTTTTTCTCCATCTATTCCAGTGGTAAAAAAAATTCGAAAATGTTGGTAAAAAAAATTTCAATTTTTTTTTCTGAAATAGGTTTAGAATGTCATGAAACGTGGAAATTTTAAATTTGAGCAAAAGTAAAATGTTTCTATCTGTTCTATACGAGTAGTAGTGGTAAAAAAGAGACTGCATTTTCATTGCTTTTTAATTAATTAAAAATATATGTATTTTTTAAATAGGTTTACAATATCATGTGGAAATTATAAATTTGATCAAAAACAAATTGTTTCCGTCATTTATTTTGTATTTTGTAGTGGGCCAAAATTTACACATTTTTTATTTTTTCTTTATTTTCAAAAGTTATTGGAATAGGCTTAGAATGTCATGAAACGTGGAAATTTTAACGAGCGAAAAAAAAAATTCTGTCAATTCTATAGTAGTGGTAAAAAAAGAATACAATGAAGCGTGGAAATTTTAAATTTGAGCAAAAATTCTTTTTTTTATTTATGCTAGTGGTAAAAATTATTTCAATGCTGGTGAAAAAATTTGCAATTTTTTTTCTTCTGAAATAGGCTTTGAAAGTAAAAAAAGGTGAAAATTTTAAATTTGAACAAAACAAATTTTTTTCCCATTTTTTTCTCATTGGTGGTACAAGTATTGCTTTTAAGGGATTTTTTTATTTCTAATTGTTCAAGGAGGTTTAAGCGTTTTCCTTTACTTTCTGAATGGATTAAATATAATATTTAATCCATTCAGAAAGTAAAGGAAAACGCTTAAACCTCCTTGAACAATTAGAAATAAAAAAATCCCTTAAAAGCAATACTTGTACCACCAATGACCAATTAAATTTCATAAACACTCCTATAATAGACAAGGTTCTAAGAATAGCCCATTGAATTATTCCGAGTAGGTAGATCCTTAGTTTTATTACTTGAAATCCCCGTAATTCCACATGTTTGGGTATTACTGCATTTATTTTTAGAACAACCACCCTCATAGCTTTAGTATTCATCTGTAATGCTCTTGAGAAAGGCCTAGCAAGCCGAAACATATGTAGAGTGTATAAAAATACAGTTTTTATTTGAAACATCTAAAAGCATTGTTTTTTCCTTTTCTAAAAATAATTCTTCTAAAGATGTTTCACAAGGAACCTACCACATACTCAATCCAGTGTACAAACTTAAAGCCATAGCCTAAAGACATTGTCAATGTATGTCTACCAAGATTCTTTCCCACTTCTTCTGAGACGGAAATATGAAATCTACACTGAGGAGTGAGAAACATAGTCATAAGTTTAGTGATTCTCAAACTGCGTGATTTAACGACGAATATTATTTATTTCCGTGAACTAACACCACTCTAAATATGAAAAACGTCTTTATATGGAATATTTAAGATATTTTTAGTGGTAAATAGTGGATATTCATCCTTCAAGCGAACAATGTCAAACCACTAAGTCTTACAATTTTCTAGTATGTAGATATTACACGTTTTAGAGCAGAATAGACACGATCGAGTAGCTCAATCGGTAAGATGCTCGAACAGCAATAAATATAAATAGGGTTGTTGCGAGATTGATCCCCAAGCACCTCCACTTTTTTTTTTATTTGATTAATTATTAAAAGTTAATAATTTTCCTTCTAAAATTTTTATTTTATTAAACTGCGCAGCGAGTTTTGTTAAAACTTTATTTTCCCCAAAAATGTGTCTTATATTACTACTAGCGCGTGTTTATCTCTAATAAAATCTACTTTCTTACGTTATATATTAATACACGAATGGTGAAACGTGCGTCGAGTAGATAAATTGTTCAAGTGTAGCGTTTTAGTGTTTATGAAAACATGTCAATGCGTTGTTCTTTCCGAATTGTTTTAATTTATTTGTTTTAAAATTATTGTTAATTTTTTTAATATTTATTTTGTCAACCAGAATTTTTATTTATTACCGCTAAAAGAAAAATAGTTTATTTTAGTTATTCTCATAGAGATTTCAGATTTTTTTTGTTATATGAAATATTTTATTTTTACTGACATGGTTTCCCCTAGTAATACTACGATCCTATCCTTTCCTGGCAAGAAATGCCCAAACCTTCCAGTGTCTCTTGCTGGATTGTAGCAATATTTATCTTTGATTTCTTTTTCTGATCACTCTTTGTTATTGACTGAATTGGGCAATTCATTTTTTGTTATCAGTTTCATTTGTGCCCGAACCTATATACGTACAGTGTCCGTCGTAAAGTTGGCTACATATGAGAAAAATTTGTATTATTGAGATTTCTAAAAAATACTTTGTTGGGGGTTCGTTTCTTTTTTTACATGCAAATACTTTTATTCAACAAAAATACATAAAGTTTTTGTCGAAACTAATCAAATATTTGTGAAATACACACAAGAGTTTATGATAATTAATGGTAGGGGTAAAATTTGCACTTTTTTATTTTCCTCATATCTGCTTCAAAATTGATGTATGGGGTCGTTGTTGTATTCTATATGCACTTTTTCTTCATAAAATTTTTCGATATCTTAACAATTTGACCCACTTTTCGGTACCACTGTCAACTATTTTTTACAGTCCTGCCAAACCGGTGATCACATGACATGTGTCAAAATGTAATTTTTTGTTGTTGGACATTCATATACGAACCTCCAATAGAGTTTTTTAGAAATGTCAAGAATACAATTTTTCCCATACCTATGTAACCAACTTTATGGACACTATATAATCAGAATTCCACTAAAATTATGAAGTTACTAAATATACTACTATTATTACTACTACTAAATAATATCTTTCCTATTTTTTTTTAATTATTTAGCGACATCATTGCTGAGAACTGTTTGAGATCTACTGGCATTTCTTATGCATCAAATAAAACCTTAGTTCAGGCGTTTTAGCGGCCATGCCACAAGGCAGTTTAAATTGTACCCGACTCTATAAAAAACGTAAATTAACAGTTTATTATTCGAATTAAATGAAATCTTTCATAATAAACTATCAATTTACACGAATTATATTGCGTTTAGGCAACTTAAGCGTGAAAAAAGCTATATAAATGAAAGAGTGAACGCACAAAGTGTGAATTTAGCTCACTTTTGCAACCTCCACTACCTCGACACGAAAAAAGCAAAGAACTCCGTAGAAACCTTAGGGAAATTGCCTCAACCCTTTAAAAGAATATAAACAGAAATGTGGTAACGTTTTTAATTTATACAGTTAATCTCTTTATCTCAGCTACATTGCAGTGGAATATATCAAACTGGTCTTGAAGACTATTATAGTTCTCACACATTTTGTACAATGGCGAAAATTTCTGTACGTTAGTTCTGGGGGTCGGCAGATAGAATAAAGAGTTTTGTCTGGAATCTGGTCTAGGTGTTCGAAAATTTAGTAAACTTGAGATAGCACTACAATCTGTTATATTATGTATTACTTTAAAAATAAATATTTGTTGTGAAATAGTTAGACGAGCCTCCAAACTAGAAAGTGAAAATCTGTTTAAAAGTGCAGTCTGGGGAAAACCAATAGCAGAATAGACACCGTCCTCCTTGTAACTTAAAGTCTTTAAGAAACGTCTCTGAATTCTCTCTATATTTTGTATATGTATGTTGTAATGAGGAGACCAAATAATTGACGAGTATTCTAATTTTGATCTAACAAAAGACTGATATAGTAGTTTCAGCGTGTTGCTGTCGTTAAAATCATGAGAACATCGTGTTATAAATCCCAGTGTTCTCAAACTTTCATTGGTTATGGTATTTATATGACAATTAAAGTTTAGTTTACTATCAAATGTTACACCGAGAACGCGCGGATGATGGACGTGTAAGCACTGAATCTTCTAAACAATTATTAAATTCGACCAGCTGATGTTTATTGGTAAAAGTTAGAACATTGCACTTCCTTGCGTTCAACTGTAGTTTGTTCAAATTACACCATTCATTTACTTTATCAAGGGCCGTTTGTAGAGCGACACAATCAGTAACATCATTTACTTTATTGTACAACTTCATATCGTCTGCGTATAAGAGACAATTGACACCCAGTTCTACTGTGATATCATTAATGAAAATATTGAAAAATAAAGGACCTAACACTGAACCCTGGGGTACGCCTGAAGTGCATATAAATTCTAGAGACCGCTGACCAAAGTATTCAATGCGGTGGTGTCTGTTTTCAAGATATGATTTGAAGAATGATAGCAAATTGTTTGAGAAACCAAATTGTTGTAATTTTGAATATAAAATACTGTGGTCAAGTCTGTCAAATGCTTTAGTGAAGTCTGTATAAATTACGTCAACTTGTGAGTTTGTGTCGATAGCATCAGTTATATATTGGGTAATAAAAAAAAGATTGGTTGAGGTGGATCATCCTTTGAAGAAACCATGCTGGTATTCAGTAATGCGATCCTTTGCATAAGAAAATGTTGGCTCATACTGCAAAGTTTCGAAAGCTTTGGAGAAATTGTTAATAATCGTTATGGGTCTATAATTTTCAATATTGTTTTTTTCACCTTTTTTATACACAGGAATTATCTTAGAACATTTGAGTGAATCGGAAAATATGTTAGATTTAATGGCCAGGTTGAATAAAAAAGTGAGAGGAATTACAAACACGCTAGCATAATCATGTAATAGAAAGGCGGGAATTTTGTCAGGGCCCATCGTACATTTAGGCTTGATTTTTTTTTAGTGAATTTAAAACTTCTTGCTCTGTAAACTGTCCAATTGTTAAAGAATCAGTATTTGCGTCATGATTGTCCTCAGTTGGAACACCTGAAGTGATATAAGAACTACAAAAGTATTCAGCAAAACCATCTACCAATTCTTTGTTGCCAACATAATGTCTATTCTTATAGTACATATCTGCCGGTAAATTATTACTAGTTTTCTTATTGATAAACTGCCAAAACTTGTTGGGATTAATCTTGATATGGTTTTCAATGTCGCTACAATATTTTCTATATTCAATATCAACCTGATTTTTGACATAAGTTCTTAATAATTTAAACTCCTCGAGTGCAAGAGGATCATCAAGGTTTTTGTAATCACTCCATGCTCTATGCTTCAGACTAATACTTTTAATAATATTGGAATTGTACCAAGGAGGGCAGCTCTTGCCGTTGATTACAGTTTTTGGAACAGTTGACTCAAGAACGGCATATATTTTTTTATAAAATTGCTCAAAGGCATAATTTACATCAGAAATATTGAAGGTTCACTGATTCACGATTTCCATGTAACATGAATATTCTATAATTACATATACAGTGCGTGTAATGGCATGCTAGACATAGGAAGAATTGCAACATTGTATGTGCCAGCTGGGATAGTTCGACCCGGCTGTAGGGGGGTGGTTGTCGCCAAGCGATAAGTTTGGGCGTCATCAAATTTTCGTGGTATCTTCTCATTTTATTGTATTTTTTCATGTCATGCTAGGATTCATGTTTGCAAGGATGGCGCTACTGTACATATCATTTTTACCAGAACGTTTTTTTCTCTGATTAAAAGGTCTATTAATAAACGACTTTCAAATAAAGCAAAGACTTACCAGTCGTGTATGGCTGGGAATATTCCCTGTCAGGACTAGTAAAACATTTTGGTTCGTTTTCTTCTTGACTTAGATGTTGTCTTGAGTCCCTTGGTGTCGAATATGTATCAAGAACTTCGACCTAGAACAAAAAACCGTCGACTTAAAGAAAGTATTTGTTTGCACATTTAAATATTAAATGTTAGGTGCTAGGTAGCGTTTACATCATAGTAGGCATATAAGGAGAAAAAGCTGAGATAGGTGATAACAGTGTTCAGAAGCAGGTAATTGGAGAAAAATGTAGTGGTAGAAGTAAATGAATTGCTTGTTTATAAGAATCTCTTTGTTAGAACGTTTCCATGATGACTCGCCAAATAACTCTCCAGCATCGTATTGGTCTGCATTTGATATGTTTTTTTAAGAAAGTGGAATATATACAGGGCCCACCACTTAAAACTACCCAGACTGGTAACTTCCTTCACATCAAATTATAGATATTTTTAAGCTTTTAAATATGCATACAGAGTGATTTAAAAAAAAGTTGAAAAATTATCACGAAATGAAACTTAATTTCCTCGAATATTTTTTCCAGCACCCTGTACATGGACTGTGTTAATGATTTCTTATAAAGGTTTTATTTAAGTTCAATTTATGTTATTACGTCATATTCGATATTCTCTTTCGTTTTAGAGAAAAAAATTAAAAACTCTTTTTGACCCCAAACTGACTTCTAAAATAAATCTGAATAGAAAGTAAATCATAATTTTAAGTTCTATTTGTAAAATAATAAACAATATTTAAAGTAACAAAACAGCAACAACAAATAAAAGGAAAACATTTTTTTTTCTCTTTTGTGTTATCACTTGATGAAACCATTGCTAATAATTGCATGTTTTCATGTAATACACATTTCTTATTAATAAAGGTTGGTTGCTCTCCTAGTGGCTCTACATATATTTAAATGAAAAATTTTACAATCATGATTCAGTTTCATGAACTTTCTTACTTTTGTTCATCTTATTTTATTCTTTCGACTTTTAAGTTGTTCAGATTTAATAAATCAACCATAGCTTTGTTATTAGTAATATTTCAGATTTTCTAAGTTAGCCACGAAAGTTTTAATAAAAACACTTTTAAAAACATTATAAGCTTGTAGACTTATTTTTATTAAAAATTAAAATATTGTGCAAAATTATTAAAAAAAAAAACAAACAAAATAACTTACAACAAATTATGTTAACAAGAATACCAAAAATAAAACAATGCTGATATTGCAATAAACATTAATGTTTTATTAAACATTTTTATCAGGTAAAGAGAGAATTAAAAGTTTTTTACAAATATTGTTCAAAATTTTGCCAATTAACGTGAATGCAGTAGTTAAATCTTTTTATTAATTCACCATTCACTGTACGTAATAAAGTATTCCGTTGAATAGAATTACATCCATTTCTTATTCTGTTTTCTAAATCCTCAATGTTCTGAAGTTGGGTGTTATACACAAATCCCTTAAGATAACTCCATAGAAAGAAATCCAGCGAATTTAAATCTGGGGATCTAGCTGGCCATCGCACAGGTCCGGTATTGCCTATCCACTGGTTTCCAAAAATCATGTTTAAATAATTAGAACCAATACGGGCATTATGTGAAGGAGCACCATCTTGATGGAACCAGATACTTCTTCTAACTTGCAGGGGAATTTCTTCTAAATAATTAGGTACGTCATTTTGTAAAATATCTAGGTAACTTTCGCTTTAAATTATTTTCCATAAAATGTGGCCCTATTAATCTCCCACCAAGCATACCTATTCACACATTGACTTTATATTTTACCTGAAAATTTCTCGCCTTCATTTAGGATCACTATCACTCCAATACAATAGTGCATATTGTGCCTGCTTACACTGCCGCTTTCATTGAATGTCGCCTCATCGCTCCAAAGAATTTTAAGAAGAAAATTGTATCTTTCATTCAGTACGGACATTAGTGCTATAAAATGAAGTCGCCGTTCATAATCTCCTTGGTGAAGTTGTTGTATTAAAGTCATTTTATATTCATGATAACTTTTGTCTTTGAGGACTCTTCTGATCGAAGTCGAAGAAATATTTGTCGTGGCACTGATTGCTGATATTGAAGTTTGTGGACTTTCATTAACAGCACCGACAATTTCATTTATATTAATATCATTCCTCATCGGTTTACTTTTGTTTTTCTTTGGTTTGGTAAAAGAACCCATATCTTTTAAGATTATCAACGAATAATTTTACAGTTTTATGGTCAGGAGAGCGTCTACCAGGAAACCGTTGACAATAGACTGTGCAAGATTTTCTAGCATTACGTTTACACTCTCCATAAATCAATAAAATTTCTGTTTTTTCCAAAGTTGAAAATTGAACCAAGTCGAATTAGCAGATTGACGAGCGAATGAATGGTCAACAGCAAATAACTACTCTAATATATTTTAATTTGACATATTAAAACTTTCATGGCTAACTTATAAAATGTGAAATATTACTAATAACAAAGATATGGTTAATTTATTAAATCTGAACAATTTAAAAGTTGAAAGAATAAAATAAAATGAATAAAATTATGGAAGTTCATGGAACTGAATCATGATTATAACATTTTTTATTTAAATATATCTAGAGCCACTTGAAGAGCAACCTAATTTTATTAGTAAGAAATGTGTATTACATGAAAACGTAAACTTATTGGCAATGGGTTCATCAAGTGATATCATCACAAAGAGTAAAAATATTGTTTCCTTTTATTTGTTGTTGCTGTTTTGTTACTTTAAATATTGTTTATCATATGCCTTTTACAAGTAAAGCTCAAAATTATTATTTACATTTTTTTCTAATTTATTTTAAGAGAATTCAGTTTGGAGTCAAAAAGACAGTTTTTAATTTTCTTCTCTAAAACGAAAGAGAATATCAAATATGACGTAATAACGTAAATTGAAGCTAAATAAAACCTTTATAAGAAAACATTAACTCAGTTCATGTACAGGGTGAGGGAAAAAAAGATTCAAGGAAATTCAGTTACGTTTCGTAATAATTTTTTCAAAAAAATTGTTTTAAAATCACTCGGTATGCATATTTAAAGGCCTTAAAAATATCTACAATTTGTTATGCCGAACATGGTCGTAGCTTAAAAAATAAGGAACTTACGAATCTGGGGAGTATTAAGTGGCGGACCCTGTAGATCTATTGGCAGTTCAGAAAAATTCAGATAGTAAGAGACGGAGAGGACGTCTTCTAAAGCATACGACCAATACTGCCAAGGAGCTACCCGGAAAGACCATTGTTGAGGTCTAACGCTTAACAGACAACCACTACAGGTGACGTATTGCTGTTAGACGTTCCACACAGCAAAGGGAGATCGCATAGAACAATGTTTATGTAAGCCCAGCCATGTTACGAAACGACATCCCTAAGCTCTAGAAATTAATTTTCAAAAAAGTGCCTTTTTAATAAACAAATGCTTTACTGCAAAAATTATACAAGTAGACATTTCCACAAAAAAAAACATGAATTCTAAACTGCAAAACTTATAATCTATCAAAGTTATACGACTTGGTTCATTATCTTTAAAGTTAGAAAGTAATTAAAACAGCTTTCTTTAACAGTATTTTGCATTTTGTTAAAAAAACCAATTAACCAATTTTAATGAATTTGGGCTTATTTTGTAGATTTTCTAATACCTACAACTTTTTCCTCGGACGTATTTTCGTAAAACCTAAACTCGTTTTCCGTAACTTTACTTGTTAATTAAACATAGACGCACTAATTTTCAGTTGTTGAATTTAATAAAAAAAATAACCAGATTCGGAAAATGCAGTTTAGGGTATAGGAATAACGATGTTATTGACCACGCTACGCCTCCATAAATCTTGAAAGCAGAGACACAAAATGAACTGAATTTAGTACGGCATGAACTAAGGAGGGTGCGGACGTAGGTAATAATTTCTATTCGAAACGAGAAAATATCTCTTCGTCAAAAGCGAGGAAGTTATTTGTCACATTTTTGACAAATAATTTCTTCTCTTGACAGCATTTCTGCAGTTTCTTTTCTAGCCGTAGATGCTATGGGAATAAAATAATAATTCTTATTAAAACCGAAATGAAAATAGAACATTAAATTAAAATTATATAACTCGGAAACTAAAATCAACTAATAATTATCAAAAAATAAATTATTCTTATTAAATTACAAAAAACAGAACATTAAAATAAAATTAAATAACCCTCAGAAACTAAATTTAACTAATAATTATCAAACAATAAATTAATGAAGTAAGGATTCAAACAAACCACCTTCTTGTGCCAAACAATAACCAAACCAATTATACAATGAACCACTCATATCATTGAGTTGATTTGGAGTAATGCTTGCACAAAGTTGGATAAGTTTTCCCCGTAATTCAACTAAATTATTGGCTCGTTCAAACGCATGTTTGTACACGGTTTCCTTTAAAAAGCCCCACAGAAAATAATCATGGGGTGCTAGATCAGGTGACCTGGGGAGCCATTTTATCATTCCCCTCGTAGCTATTAAACGATTGGGAAATGTTCTTTCCAGAAAATTAATAACAGTTAAGGTATTGTGACTTGGGCAGCCGTCTTGTTGAAACCAAATGTCGTCAAAGTTGACAGGAAGATTTTGAACTGCAGGAATTATTTGGTTTTGTATAAGCTCTAAATATTTATTGCCATTTAAATTGCCATCGATTAGCAGTAGGCCTATAATAGGATTGTCTAAAATTCCCGTTCAAACGTTCAACTTTTGAGGATACTGAGTTCGCACAGCAACACTCAAATGTTTATTTTTTCGAGACCAATATCGTACTACGGATGGATTGTGTTTCTTATGTAATGAAAAGAATGATTCATCTGTAAACAATATATTCTTTAAGAAGTTTTCATTCTCATTAACTTTATTTATCATGATTTCACAAAATTCCATCCGTTTGAAATTGTCCTCGGGAAATATTTCTTGCGTTGTTCGAACTTTAAAACAACTGTACCCATTTCTTTTTAAAATATTTCTTATAGTTCTTTCCTTCATGTCAACTTCATCAGCAATTTGTCTGCTAGAACAAGGTTCACTAGTTTCAACAAGTGCACAGACATTAGTTTCGCGAATTTCACGTTCTTCGCTCATTTGTTGATGACGGGGTTCGGGTTGACAACATTTTTTACAATAATTTACGACACACCCGAAATTCTCTATTTTTTTAATAATGTATGAAATTATGCTAGCTGAGGGGATCGGTCTGTCTTGATATGTCACAGTAAATACATTTATTGTGTCATCAGTGGAATGACCCCCGAAGTACCACTTCACAATTTGCACTTTTTCTGCAGTTATGTAAACACACGGCATTTTAATAATGAAATCGAGCTTAATTAATTTTATTCCCACACGTCTAAACAGCTACGCTATTAAAACCAGAATGGGTGCGCTCGCGCTGTTCTCAACTCGTCGCGGTCAAGCAATGGACCAATGCCCTGCATTGTTCTACGACAAGGCGTGGTTTATCTGCGCAGAAACAAGTTTACGTACCTAAAACAAAATTTGCTGAATCTGTATAAATACTGAGAGGTACATATATCCGCTGAAAAATCCCGGTTGGATTTTTTTTAAACTGGCCGTTTTGCTTCGGCTAAAAGTGTTCTTTTGAAAATTAAAGCCAGCTCTTTTACCTTTAGAAATATACACTCTTTTGTTTAGCAACGTATTTCGCCTATTTTATTTTAATATTAATTAAATAAAAAATGTATTTTGTGAATGGCACCTTCCTTAATGTTTTGTCTTGATTATTCGGCTTGACGTGCCAGTTTAAACAATGGAACCCTTAAAAAGTTCTTCTGTCCCAAACGTGAAAGTGACATCGCGTTCGGTAATTAGCAATTATGTGGCGAATTGAACTTCAAAGAAGTGTAATAACAAACTCTGGATAATAAAATTTCACGTCAAGAACAGAATACTTAAGCTTTGTATAATATTAATCCTTATTGTATTTCTCAAAGTTCGTTTAGCGTTTAGTTTCTTTGTCTCATTATGAAAGGATCAGGACGGTCTTTGAAACTCCGCAAACTGTATTTGAGTTTGAGTTATTCTGTAAATGGCGGTGATTATTTGTCACAAACTATTTAGAACTTTTAAAAGGGTGACGAGTCAGCAGTGAATAACAAGAGGATCTCACCGAGAAGACAGCATTTCGAAGCAAAACCTGTTCTTTATAGGTCCCACGGGAAATTTACTGAAGTAATTAAGTCAAGCTTTTACTATACTGAATATTACGTTTAAATATTCCACGCTTAAACGGTCTGTTTGAAAAAATATTGCCGTGGGTCTCAGGTGGGTATTATCAAAAGGATCTGACGAAGTCAAATAGATTAATTTTACAGGAATACAAGAAAAAAGTCAATTTTCTGAGGTTTCACATATATGTATTTTTGACGGCTGAACACGCTCCGAATGTCAGTTTTACACAATTAGCTCAGGATTTTTTGTTAACTACGGAGAACTGGTTAAAACAGGCCAGAATAGGGTTTAAAACATAAATTAAACATAAACATAAATTAAACATTTAGCAAACCCCATTAGTTTTAAATGTTATTTCTACAACTTGATCTCATGAAGTAAATCGTGAACGCTTTGAATACAGAAGAGACATATTTTGAGCATTTGGGAATACTATTTCCACAGATAAGTGAAGCAAAATTCAAGGAAGGCATTTGTGATGGTCTACAAATAAGGAAAATATTGTCTGTAATTGTTTGTTTATGGCATATTCAGATTTTCTTACTTTTTGTTGGGTATTTTGCCACTGAAAAACATTTAGAAATTTTAATGAAAAAACCTCTGCGCCAAACGGATCAGACAGAGGTTGGTTCTTGAATACTTGACTGTTTCAAAAAGTCTCACACCTAAAAATATGTAAACAAGAACAATGTAATAAACTAAAAACTGAAAATGAAGGCTATAGGTAGTTAACGTTTCGGAAAAAAATCTACTTCCGTTCTGAAAACTTTTTTGGCCGTCAACCATGACAGTTCTTTGTTTATGTATTTCCATAGACACGTGAGACATTAATTTATATTTATCTTATTTTTACTTACTTCGTCTCTAAGGATGGGCAACCAACTAGTACAAAAATCTATTGAATAATTCGAAACGCATCTATCCTCGTTTAATAAAATAATCGCTGATTCTTTAAGTTTTCTTTTAGTTCCGTTGCTCTCTTTTTCCAAAATCTTCGCCGAGTCCCATTTAATCCTGTGATTATTATCCCACGCGTGTTCACAAATTTTGGATTTTTCAAATTCTCCCCTTCTAGCGTAATTTCTATGTTCACCAAGCCTTACTTTGAAAGGTCTAGATGATTCACCTACGTAATGTTTTCCGCACTCACACGGAACACTATAAATACATTTTTTTGAATTTTGAACAATATTTAAACCTTTGGTTTTTTATAAAACCGATCTTAGCGTGGAGCCCGTTTGAAAAACCATTCGTACGGAAAACCTATTCCCAATTTTTCGTAATTTATCCGATAAACCATGTATATATGGAATTACTCTCAGGATATTGATTATTTAATAAGGCAGTTCTTATAAATTGCTTTTCGTTCCTTAATATTACATCATTTGAAGAAATAATTTTGGCTCTGTCATACAAACACTTAACAACACCTTTCTTAACACTAATATGTTGATTTGAATTGAAATTTAAGTATCTGTTTGTGTGTGCTTGTTTCTATATACACTGGTTTGGTATGTGTTATCTAATTTTTTAATTAAAATATCTAAGAAAAGTAATTTATTATTATTCTCTATTTCTATTGTAAATTTAATTGAAGGTTCTTTTTCGTTAACCTGATTCAAAAAATTACTTAAACATTCTTTACTATAAGGCCATATAGCAAAAATGTCATCTACATATCTCCACCATACAATGGGTTTATAAGCTAGAGTATTAATATTACTTTCCTCAAAATTTTCCATGAAAATGTTACTTAATATTGTAGATAATGAAGAACCCATGGCCATCCCAAAGTCTTGTTTTTAATTCACAAAAGAATAGACATTTAAACAAATTTAGAAATTTATGTAGTGAAAGACAACATATTGAATTACAAAACTTTCAAAATAATCCTTTAATTGACAAAACTGTCATCAACCTGTCAAATCGCGAACTAAATATGTGCGAGAAACTAGTATTAACTAAAGGCTTGAATTATGCTTTAACACCAAAGGCTATTCCTAAATTTGATATAATAACTGCAATTGAACAGGCTGCACAGAAGCTACCATTAGATGATGCTAATGAATACCGAATTCGTTCTAAAATTGAATTAGAGAAACAATATAAGACTAAAGATAATTTAACATACGATGAAAAACGTCTTTCATCTCTAAAAAATGAGGACAGCATTAAAATTTTACCAGCTGATAAAGGCAATGCCACGGTAATCTTAGATACAGCCATATATCATACAAAAATTACGAATTTGATAAATGATGGAAATTATTCCAAATTAAATAAAGATCCTACAAATTCTTTAGAAAACAAAATATATAGTCCTATTTAAACACAAAAACGAATTTACAGATATTGAACGAAAGATGTTAACTCCACATCACAGCAAGCCTCCTCATTTCTATGGTTTGTCAAAAATTCATAAACCTGACATTCCCTTAAGATCAATTGTGAGTTCAATTAATTCTCCATGTAGTAAACTCTCAAAATATTTATTAAAAATCCTAAATCCGTTATCAGGTTCCTCCGAGTCTTATATTAAAAATTGCAAACATTTTTTGGAAGAGCTGTCAGAAAATAATTTTAACAATAATCATCTAATGGTAAGTTTTGATGTAGTAAGCCTATTTACAAATGTTCCTGTATATAAAACATTAATCATAATTAAAAACAAATTGCAACAAGATGGGAATTTGGCGAATAGAATTAAATAGCATTGAAACTACAATGGAATTACTTATACTTTGCATTAAAACAACATACTTTCAATTAAATAACGACTTCTATCAACAAGACTTTGGGATGGCCATGGGTTCTTCAGTATCTCCGGTATTAAGTAACATTTTCATGGAAAATGTTGAGGAAAGTAATATTAATAATCTAGCTTATAAACCCATTGTATGGTGGAGATATGTAGATGACATTTTTGCTATATGGCCTTATAGTAAAGTATGTTTAAGTAATTTTTTGAATCGGATCAACGAAAAAGAACCTTCAATTAAATTTACAATAGAAATAGAGAATAATAACCTTTCTTAGATATTTTAATTAAAAAATTAGATAACACATACCAAAGCAGTGTGTATAGAAAACAAATACACACAACAGATACTTAAATTTCAATTCAAATCAACATATTAGTGTTAAGAAAGGTGTTGCTAAGTGTTAGTATGACAGAGCCAAAATTATTTCTTTAAATGATGTAATATTAAGGAACGAAAAGCAATTTATAAAAACTGTCTTATTAAATAATCAATATCCTGAGAGTTTTGTTGATAGTCAGTTATTGAACATTGGTAGTAGAGAGAATATACTATTACAACCTGAGGTATTTAGATCAATGGCAGTAATTCCATATATACATGGTTTATCAGATAAATTACGAAAAATTGGAAATGGGTTTTTCGTACGAACGGTTTTTCAAACGGGCTCCACGCTAAGATCGGTTTTATCAAAAACCAAACCTCTAAATATTGTTCAAAATTCAAAAAATTGTATTTATAGTGTTGCGTGTGAGTGCGGAAAACATTACGTAGGTGAATCATCTAGACCTTTCAACGTAAGGCTTGGTGAACATAGAAGGGGAGAATTTGAAAAATCCAAAATTTGTGAACACGCGTGGGATAATAATCACAGGATTAAATGGGACTCGGCGAAGATTTTGGAAGAAGAGAGCAACGGAACTAAAAGAAAACTTAAAGAATCCGCGATAATTTTATTAAACGAGGATAGATGCGTTTCGAATTATTCAATAGATTTTTGTACTAGTTGGTTGCTCATCCTTAGACACGAAGTAAGTAAAAATAAGATAAATATAATTTAATGTCTCACGTGACTATGGAAATACATAAACAAAGAACTGTCATGGTTGGCGGCCAAAATAGTTTTGAGAACAGAAGTAGATTCTCTTCCGAAACGTTAACTACCTATAGCTTTCATTTTCAGTTTTTAGTTTATTACATTGTAACATCAATTCCTGCCCCTGAGTGGAATAGGAACGATGAAACTACCCGGTTCTCATTTATTTTGTGGAGGCTGGGTCGTGGTTCGAAAATTAATAAAAATTTAGAATTGTTAGGCGCCAATAGCCAATTGCTCGATACCTATGCCTTACTGGTTTTCAAAATGTAATACTGTGGCTATTCAGTGGCCTTATTGTTTACATAGGTATCATGAGTTTTTAGAAAGTTTATTATGAAAAACACAAAGTAAGAAAAATAAGTTGTATATTAAAATTTTAAAGACAAAACTGGAAATTGTAAATATTTGATATAAATTTAGGTATTTTATTAACAAAAATTGAATTTAGAGGGTAGCTACCTTCCTTACATAAAATATATGTAGGAGTAAGAATGTTATAAGGCTGACGGCCGATGAAAAGTTATAGATAAAAATTTACATTTGCTGAAGGCTAAAAATTATATGTTAATTGAAAATTCCACAAGAAGTTGAGCGTGTTGATGTTCAAATGAGAATGACACTCTCACCACAAATCCTGCTTACGAGCTGCCAGAGCGCCTCGTCCCACTCAAATCTCTTCTTCCCCTTCCTCTGTTTGTTACGTTTACTGATAAACGTTGAGACTAGACTGATTAATATGTTGTCGCTATACAAGTTCCATATCCAGTGACATGTGTGGATGTGGGCAAACAATTTCCTCCTGGGCTAAATAAGGTTATCCTCACAGGACCATCACCATCAAGCTGGTCACTTTAATTGACACCTGAGGCTTATCTTTGGCTGGTCATTACCACCTCTTCAAACTGGCACCTAATACTTCATCAGGCTGCTACTTAATACCTCAGGCTGGTACTTATTACTGCATCAGGCTGGTACTTACTAGCTCATCAAGCTGGTACTTATTACTGCATCAGGCTGGTACTTACTAGCTCATCAAGCTGGTACTTATTACCTCACACCTAAAAGAGTCCATCGTGTTACTCTACCTTGCATTTACCTGTTTGAAAAGGCACTCTGGGTGCGTTAATACCCCCACGTAATGCTTTAAGACCTTAACGTTTCTTCTAAAAATGCCCAAATATTCCCTACCAAATTCCAAGATATTTTCATAACCTTACTAAATTTAAAAAACCGCGTTCTACTATTGCCCAAACCTATATTTAAATCGCGTTTAAAACTTTAAATTCACAATTAATTCCCCTTAACAATAAGCAACAGAATTAAATGTAATTCCTTATCCAACATAGATTTTAGCTACTGACGCTGTTTTTTATGGCACGCGTGCATCTTTACCCAAGCGCTTCAAAAATTAACCTATTAAATATCCCTTAACATCGGGTTGAATGCTGGCAATTTTACAAATTAAATACATATACTTTAATCAATAAATGTCAATGATTATAATTTAGTAGATATTGGTTTATTTAATTACCTATCTCCAGGAATTTGAGGCTTTAAATCTGCGGCAAGACAGCACAAACACGTCTTGTTCTTGGCTTCAAGAATCGGAAATGCCTAATTTATTGTCTCCTTTAAAATAGATTTCAATCGTTGCCAACCGCAAAATGATAAAAAGTGTTTACTTAAAATTCTGTTTTTATTATCAAATCTACTTAATTATTGCACTATTTTACTTCCCATTAATAATTCTTATTTGTTACTAAATTTCTATCGAATCAAATTATTAATTAAAGTTATTGTTTAATTTTTACCAATACTTCTAGGTTTCTAACTAGTAAGAGCCGGTGGTTTGCTGGTAGAATAACAGATGGCGCTCGGTGTATATTTTAAAGTTAATTCAAGTCTACTCGTTAAGAATCGGTTGGGTTTGCTGGTAGAATAACAGATGGCGCTCGGTGTATATTTTAAAGTTAATTCATATTTATACTGTAGCGATAGGGCAGGTTGATAGATCTTCGAGTGGGAATGAGGACTTCGGCAGCTCTAGGTTTCTGTGAACAAAAAGTTAATAAATTTAAAGTATCTGCTATTATAGTGGTTTTAAGAACCCCATAATTAAATTATATATATTCTGTAGCGTCCTGGAACTTTAGGACGGTACACTTTCTCTCTCCTTCTACAAAAAAATATGTGTACTTCCATACATGTATTTTTTCCTATTAATTGAGACTTCAATTTCTACTTATCCGCTGATGGATATAACTAAAGCTAACTTAAAATAATTGAGATATGGTTACTTAACCATAAATGATTATAAACCGAATTGTGACTAAATTAAGCTATAAGACAGGTACGGTTCCAAGACCTTAACTTCTTACTAAATAACTAAAAGTAAATATCTTACATACTAGTGAATGCTGCTATAAGAGAGGATTTAGTACTCAATAGTAGCTTCGCGTACTACACGCCTAATATTTCAGGGACAAAATCAGTAACGACAAATTCAGTAATGACAAAATTGGGAAAGACACAATCGGTAAAGTCAATGTAGTACTAATCCAAGCCATATTAGCATATACACTATACATATTTCACTTATTACAGAGACCGAGAGGCTCCAAAAACATAATCTATTCAATACCACATTCCACCAGATATAAAATATCCCCTGAATACTAATTATTCAGACACAAAATTGGAAGTAGAATTAAATCGATATAAAGCTTGTATAGCATTTCACATACAAGAAACCCTTTTAAGAGAGTTCGGAAACGAAACATAAAATGTTTTAGGAGAGGACCTAAACATCAGTCTCCACAGACACTGTGGTGTAGTGCCTGAGCAGCGTTGTAGCGGCTGCCAGTGCTGAAATTGGAGTAGACATAAGCACATCTAAACCACGATACAGGAACCAAGTTCTCTGCCTATCCTTAACAGTGGGATAAAATATCCAGACTGTTAATAAATCAAACAAATTTATTTTGGATGTAGCTCCAAAGGGCTGAAATTAGACGTACGTATCAACTAAAATACTTTGGATATAGCTCCAAGGGGCTGAACTAGTAATACGTGACGACTAAACAACAAAAAGGACCATTGTTCTGGAAAGCTCTTGCTTCAGGCGCGATGAACAGTGTTGCGATCGAGCGATCGGCCAAGGGCTGAGGTGAAGCGGGGAGGCTGAGATATGTCTCTCGAAGACCGTCAGACGACCTAGGTCACTCCTGACTGACAAGCTCCCTTACCCATGTTTACGCTCGACCCTCCTTAACCACCTGTCATTCAAGACAGCCCGGCCGAAACTAGTCCATCCCCATCCCGGAACAAGTTCCTTTAATGGCCGTTAAATATCCTACGAACTAGGATAATGATTACTTCTTATCTGTAAACATCTAGAAAATATAATACGAAAAGTAACTAAAGTTTAAACAAACAAAACTAGAACGAAGTTAGTCAGAACACTTAACCAAAATTAAGATACTAGAGGATTTCAAGTAGGATGTTCTCCAGAAACGTCAGAAATACAAAAGAAATATACAAGCAAAGCATAATCTTTTTGAGTCAGGTTTGGTAAAGACATTACTCTGAACTAACGAAAGGAAAACTAACTCACTGTTTATCAAGGGGCAAATTGACCATCCAGGAAAAATATTCCCTCCAAACAAATTTCCCTTGACTTTCAAACCACAACTGAACAATTATATTTATTTACCAGACCACGAGAATGCATTAGCAAGACTGGCAAATAGAATACAATAAATATAATAAAAACTAACAGGTAGAAGGTTTCCCTAACGAAATTCAGTCTGCCCTAACCCTTCCTCAAACATAACCTAAGTAGAGTAACACAAAAGAATTATAGAAGTGGAAAAATAGAAAGTATAGATGAAAATAAGGACAACACAAAGAAGAATGACGTTGTTAAGTCATTTATTGATATTTTCCAAGCGCATGAAAATCACCAAAATGTCGTATAATCACAAAAGGCTTAACCGTTACTACATCGGATTCCATATCCTCGAGACAAATCTTTCTGAGTTTCACTTGCTTGGTTCACATCAACTGCGTGGCGTGCAGACGTTGAAGACGCTACACCCACTAAACGTGGCCCACCCTTCAACCCTTGGATAAAAGATATCCAGCCGGAAAAATATTTCCGAAGTTTACTGACAACAAACTACACTACTAGAAAACTACTAACAACGCAAGACAAAAACCTTCCAGGTATCTTAATTAAAGTTAGTGCGCCTAATCTAAATTTATGGGTAATTAACTTAATAGAAAATGCATTATAAAAATGTTTACCCGACTGAAACGTCAGAGTTTGATCCATAGTACGTTTTTAAATCAGAAACATGCCAGTGACCTGCATCCGATCCGTCTGCATGGTCTAATGCATATACTAATTTAGAAATTTTCTGGCGAACTGTGCAAAGTACAAATTTGGGTGCTAACTTAGCTGAAAAATGTTTGGAAGCATCTGACAAAACCTTATTTTTCTTCCATACCTTATCACCTACTTCATATTTAACTTCCCGCCTACGCAAGTTATATGTTTTCTGATTTCTCTGGTAAGCATTATTTAACCGCTTTACTACATCTTTATATGTATCCGAAAGATTCGATATGTCATCACAATACCTATTCCTATCTCCCGGAGCTAGTTGAATGCCTGATGTTGACTCTACTTGCCCGTAAAAGTCTCCTGAAATGGGAACTTTACGGCCGAAATTCAAGAAAGCAGGAGGGAAACCAGTTACTTCGTGAGTAGCCGTTCTGATTGCGTGAGCAACTCTGAAAATTTCTACATCCCAATCCTGATGATTATCTTGGATATAACTGCGTATAGCTGTACCTATCGTAGCGTTCGATCGCTCGACTGGATTTACTTGTGGGTGATACAATGCATTAAACCAAATTTTTTGTACTTTGTACCGATCGGCCAGTTTCTTAAAAACTGATGAAGCAAACTGCTTCCCGTTGTCTACCATTATGAACTGTGGAACACCGTAAATCAAAAATACGTCATTCTCCATAAATTTAGATATAGTCTGAGCTGTGGCATTACGCATGGGATGTACGAGAACATATTTAGTAAACCAATCTAAAACTACTAAAAGATATGAAAAACCCCTTTTACTTCTTGTTACCGGGCCAAAAATATCTACGCTTATGACTTGCCATGGAAATTCTACTTTCTTTTCTTTCCCCATTAAACCGTAACGTGAAAATGACACTTTTTGCGAACCGCAAGTCTTGCATGACTTGACATATCTCAGTATATCCTTACGCATTTTAGGCCAATAGTAGTCTTCACAAATTCTCTTAAGTGTTTTAAAATACCCCAAATGTGCTGCTGTACTTTCATTGTGACATTGTTTTAGAACATTATTCCGTTGTGAAAGTGGTACCAAAAGTTTCCATTCTGTTAAATTAGTTTTCACCGGTAATTTATTAGCAACATGTTTAAAGATTAAATTATTCTCTACCTTAAAAAATGGATACAAATTTGGATTTGCCAAAATTTTTGTACGTAATTTAATATACCAATCATCTAGATTCTCCTGATTAAGTGATAATGAACCTACTGTAAAATTTTGTTCTTCATTATCTGACGGTTCGTCCCGCTGCACTCTAGATAAAGCGTCAGGAACTACATTTAAATTACCTTTACGGTGCACTAAATTAAAGTCATATTGTTGCAACTTAACCATCCAGCGAGCTAATCTGCCGGTAGGTGACTTCAACTTATGCAACCAGCTAACCGCTAAATTATCCGTTATGACTGTAAACTTCTGACCTTCCACGAAGGGCCGAAATCTCTCTAAACTAAATAATAAGGCTAATACTTCTAACTCGTAAATACTGTAGTTTCTTTCTGCCTTATTTAGTGAGCGACTGGCAAAAGCAATTACCTTTTCTTCTCCTCCCTGTACTTGTGTCAAACAACTACCTAATCCTGTACTAGACGCGTCGCACTGTATAACAAAATTATTTGACTTAAAATCAGGACTAGTTAGGATTGGAGTAGAGATAAGCGCTTGCTTAAGTGCCAAGAATGCTTGTTCTGCATTTTCATTCCACTTAATTGGTTGTCTTTTACCACGTTTCCCTTTTAGCAAATCATTTAACGGAGCAACTAAAGTCGAAAAATGAGGTAAAAATCTCCGGTACCACGAACACATGCCTATAAATCGTTTAATCTGAGTTGTATTTGTAGGACGAGGATAACTGATCATCGCTTCTACCTTCTCAGGGTTTGTACGTAATCCACCTTCAGTATCAATTACATAACCTAAATATTTTAGAGATTTTCTAAAAAACTGACATTTTTCATAATTTACTGTTAGGCGAGCATCCTTCAACCTATCAAACACTTCTTTTAAAATTGATACGTGTTCCTCAAAACTAGAAGCGGTGACAATTATATCGTCTAGATAAACAAAAACTTTATTTTCTAATTTTGGTGTTATAACAATGTCCATTAGCCGTTGCATAGCCTGTGCAGCGTTTGCAAGACCAAATGGTAGTACTTTAAAACAAAATAAGCCCCTTCCCGGAACAGCAAATGCGGTTTTGGGTTTGGAAGTTTCAGAAAGTGGAATTTGCCAAAAAGCGCTTTTCAAATCTATGCTACTGATATATTTAGCGTCCCGTAACATACTCAATATACCGTCTACAAAAGGTAAAGGATATGAATCCTTAACAGTTACTGAATTTAAAGATCTACCATCAAAACAAAATCGATAATTTCCATTATCCTTTTTAACTAATAAAACTGGCGACCTCCATTCACTAAAAGTAGGTTCAACTACATCTTGTTCTAACATTTTGTCAAGTTCTTCATTTAAAATATTCATCATATGTGGTGATAAAAGATATTGGCGCTGCCTGATAGGTTCAGCATTTCCAGTGTCTATATGATATACCATCCTATCGGTAAGGCCTAACTTCCCACAACTAAGTCCCTTGAATAACTGCTTGACCTTTTCAACTTGCCGGAGCTGAACTCCAGTTAAGTCAGCCAAACCGCCATCATTGGTCTCAACTGTGTTCACACGACACAGAGCTGAAACTCTTATGCTACCAACTTTATCTACCCAAGTATTTGATTCAAAATCTAAATGAATGCAAAATAACCTACAAAAATCTATACCAAAAATAAAAGAACTAGGCAAAGATGGAACTATATAAACCTTAAGTATTCGAACTATGTTGTTAATCTTGAGCGGTAAGTGAGCTATACCTGTGACAGTTTGAGGAGTACCGTCTGCTGTCGTTACATATCTTAGATCTGACGTTACAAATTTACATTTAAATTGTTCTAAAATTTCCACACCATTGCTTCCAACTACAGAACGATTACAACCAGTATCCACTAAAGCTAAAAATTTCTTATCGTATAAAAAAACTGAAATGTAAGGTCTATCGTCACCATTTTTAGACAACAATAGAGGTGTTACTTGTACTTCATCACTAACTATACGGTAAGTTTTGTAAAAATTTCTTACTTTACTTAACCAAAAATTCCAATCTGATTTGTTAGTCACAACATTTTTAAACTTACTATAACTACGGGGGTTTGGACGTTGACTAACTTTACGTGGCCCCCTTGTTAGTTTTTTGAACATTTTTTACACTCTTTAAATGTGACATTTGACTCACCACATATAAAGCAAAATTTATTTCTTTTAGCCCTACATTGTTTAAAAACATGATTTTCACCTTTACAATTAAAACAGATTACTGGTGTCTTGGTAGTTTTGATTTCATTAACATTTGATTGCCCAGGTTGACTTCTACGATTAGGTTTAAAATTTGATTTTGGTGGTGATACAGACTTAACAGACTTTTCATGAGATTCCCTAACATTACTCTTATCTAAAGAAGGCAACCCAACATATAAAAGATCCTTTTCCACTAAATTACTTCTCATAGGAGGCGGTATATATTTTTTGGTACTTTCCTCAGCGTATTCTACTTTTTTGCACTTTGAAATTAATTCTGAAATTGTATCTATAGTCAATAATGCTAAAGGAGTAGCAAAATATGGCAATAAATTCTTTCTAATTTGTTTAATGCGTTCTTCTAAACTTGGTTTTGTTTTTAGTCTATTATATAAAGCTTCCATGATTCTAATATAAATATGTACTGGCTCATCCACATGTTGTGTTCTCTTTTCAATGTAATCACTCATACTCTTATCAAAATCCTCATGTAAAAAATCATTTTTCAACTGTTCTACCAAATCTTCCCAAGTTCTAACCTCATTACTACCTCTAACAGATCGATACCACTGTAGAGCTGGTCCCGAAAAAAGATCTAACCCTGACTGGAATAATTCTCTTTTAGTGACGTTTCGAGCTATTGCTAACTCTTCAACTCGTTCAATAAATGAAATTACATTATTAGGCTGGCCATCAAACGTGACACCCCACTTATAGATAGGTACAAACTTAGTACTAGGACTAGTTGCTATATTTACACCAGTGCCTACTTGTAATGCTAAATCATCTACTACTTCTAAATTCAGTTTATCATAAAGATCTGCTTCTAGTAAGTAAATCGTAGCCCTCGACTCGTTTTGAAATGTTACCGTCTCCTCAGAATTTTGTTCTGGGATAGGCATTCTATTTATTCGTACCATAATATGTACTAACTGTGACTTAACCTGTTTTACTGGCAAATCATTTTCCGTAGGATTATCTAAATTGTTAATTATATTTCTGATGGAATCTAAAGTATTGTTTACTTGTACTTTCTCTGTATTAAAATTAAATAATGGATCTTTCAGAGATAAATCATTACATGGTTTGGCTATTAGAGCTCGTGTTAGAAGTCTACAGCATGTTTCTGTGTCCCTAACTGTAGTACAACCTCTTACGCGTAACTCATAATCAACTTGATCAGCTTGTAATAACGTAGGTATGAAAATTTCAGACATTTTGTTTACTTTTGATTAACTCGACTATTCAAATTTAACAAACTGCAAGGTATATCAAAATTCAATTCACTGGCTTACTAAGTATTTATAACCCCTGTATTATTTTTCTAGACTTTTTCAAAAATACTACGATAACTCGTATTTCACCCTACGATTATCTTATTCCTACAATAAGGACTCAAAAATTTTCCTGTAACTGTCTTACCGCAACCTTCTTTAATTTAACCCAAAAGTATTCACGACTTTGCAAAACTAATCTAATCAAATCTTGAGGTCTCAACCATAAACAATACACATAATATCAGTAATACACACAAATATATAAACAGTAAGAAAATTCAAAAAATAGGACAAAATTAAAAATGTGACAATTTGTCTCAACAGCTCAAAGTTTTATTTTAATTTTTTTTTTTTTGATAACACTCAACTTCTATACTCGCAAGCCCCACGTTGTGAATGCGTCACTTTGTAACATCAATTCCTGCCCCTGAGTGGAATAGGAACGATGAAACTACCCGGTTCTCATTTATTTTGTGGAGGCTGGGTCGTGGTTCGAAAATTAATAAAAATTTAGAATTGTTAGGCGCCAATAGCCAATTGCTCGATACCTATGCCTTACTGGTTTTCAAAATGTAATACTGTGGCTATTCAGTGGCCTTATTGTTTACATAGGTATCATGAGTTTTTAGAAAGTTTATTATGAAAAACACAAAGTAAGAAAAATAAGTTGTATATTAAAATTTTAAAGACAAAACTGGAAATTGTAAATATTTGATATAAATTTAGGTATTTTATTAACAAAAATTGAATTTAGAGGGTAGCTACCTTCCTTACATAAAATATATGTAGGAGTAAGAATGTTATAAGGCTGACGGCCGATGAAAAGTTATAGATAAAAATTTACATTTGCTGAAGGCTAAAAATTATATGTTAATTGAAAATTCCACAAGAAGTTGAGCGTGTTGATGTTCAAATGAGAATGACACTCTCACCACAAATCCTGCTTACGAGCTGCCAGAGCGCCTCGTCCCACTCAAATCTCTTCTTCCCCTTCCTCTGTTTGTTACGTTTACTGATAAACGTTGAGACTAGACTGATTAATATGTTGTCGCTATACAAGTTCCATATCCAGTGACATGTGTGGATGTGGGCAAACAATTTCCTCCTGGGCTAAATAAGGTTATCCTCACAGGACCATCACCATCAAGCTGGTCACTTTAATTGACACCTGAGGCTTATCTTTGGCTGGTCATTACCACCTCTTCAAACTGGCACCTAATACTTCATCAGGCTGCTACTTAATACCTCAGGCTGGTACTTATTACTGCATCAGGCTGGTACTTACTAGCTCATCAAGCTGGTACTTATTACTGCATCAGGCTGGTACTTACTAGCTCATCAAGCTGGTACTTATTACCTCACACCTAAAAGAGTCCATCGTGTTACTCTACCTTGCATTTACCTGTTTGAAAAGGCACTCTGGGTGCGTTAATACCCCCACGTAATGCTTTAAGACCTTAACGTTTCTTCTAAAAATGCCCAAATATTCCCTACCAAATTCCAAGATATTTTCATAACCTTACTAAATTTAAAAAACCGCGTTCTACTATTGCCCAAACCTATATTTAAATCGCGTTTAAAACTTTAAATTCACAATTAATTCCCCTTAACAATAAGCAACAGAATTAAATGTAATTCCTTATCCAACATAGATTTTAGCTACTGACGCTGTTTTTTATGGCACGCGTGCATCTTTACCCAAGCGCTTCAAAAATTAACCTATTAAATATCCCTTAACATCGGGTTGAATGCTGGCAATTTTACAAATTAAATACATATACTTTAATCAATAAATGTCAATGATTATAATTTAGTAGATATTGGTTTATTTAATTACCTATCTCCAGGAATTTGAGGCTTTAAATCTGCGGCAAGACAGCACAAACACGTCTTGTTCTTGGCTTCAAGAATCGGAAATGCCTAATTTATTGTCTCCTTTAAAATAGATTTCAATCGTTGCCAACCGCAAAATGATAAAAAGTGTTTACTTAAAATTCTGTTTTTATTATCAAATCTACTTAATTATTGCACTATTTTACTTCCCATTAATAATTCTTATTTGTTACTAAATTTCTATCGAATCAAATTATTAATTAAAGTTATTGTTTAATTTTTACCAATACTTCTAGGTTTCTAACTAGTAAGAGCCGGTGGTTTGCTGGTAGAATAACAGATGGCGCTCGGTGTATATTTTAAAGTTAATTCAAGTCTACTCGTTAAGAATCGGTTGGGTTTGCTGGTAGAATAACAGATGGCGCTCGGTGTATATTTTAAAGTTAATTCATATTTATACTGTAGCGATAGGGCAGGTTGATAGATCTTCGAGTGGGAATGAGGACTTCGGCAGCTCTAGGTTTCTGTGAACAAAAAGTTAATAAATTTAAAGTATCTGCTATTATAGTGGTTTTAAGAACCCCATAATTAAATTATATATATTCTGTAGCGTCCTGGAACTTTAGGACGGTACAACATTGTTCTAGTTTATATATTTTTAGGCGTGAGACTTTTTGAAACAGTCAAGTATTCAAGAACCAACCTCTGTCTGATCCGTTTGGCGCAGAGGTTTTTTCATTAAAATTTTTTAAATATTTTTCAGTGGCAAAATACCCAATAAAAAGTAAGAAAATAAGGAAGATGTTAAGAGATACAAAATTCATTACTACAATGTCAGATACGGAAAATGAAACTTGGCAGAGCTTTAACCCTTAGCCCGGACCACCTTTTTTTCAACGCCTGCCCGGACCATCGGTGTTTCAGATCAACCATGTAGAGATTCTATATAATGTTGACTATATATCTGGTGACGAGAAGTATCTCCATGAGCGTATCAGGTATGTCTGGAAAAATCATAATTCCAGCTCAATGAGTCGAGTTAATTTCGTGAAGAACAAGAAGATAAGGAGGACGGTCCACAACAGCTTTTACGACCATTAGCTTACTCAAGGCTTATTCTGTCAAGAAATGACAATAGCAAAAACTCTGTTGACCAGGGACTCACTGGAGATGAGGAGAGGCCCGCTTCACCTGAAATCATTTACTGTCGTGGTTGAGTTATTGCTTTATTATCTAATTGCCTATTTTTAACAATTAAAAGTCACTATTTTATACAACAAAAGTCACTAGATGTGACCATTTCTTTAATTTATAGTTTTATACACTTGTTCTCGAACATAAAGCATTTGTTCCTATAAGTACTGTTTATGGAAGTCACTCCATTATGTGTCCTTGACTTACAAATTAAAAAAAGTTAAGAAAATTGGAAATCATGAAGAAGTTTAACAATTTTTCAATATAGCAATCTGTGAGACCGATGGTCCTGACAGGCGTTGAAAAAAGGTGGTCCGGGCTAAGGGTTAAAGCTCTGCCAAGTTCCCTTTTCCGTAGGTGAGGTCCTGATAATCATCAAATACAGTTTCGTCATCTTCTGAACAGGAATCGCTGACATCCGATTCATTTACTAAAATATCTGGCCGGAGACCCCCAGCACGCTCTATATTTGAATCGTCAGACGTTGCATATGAACTCCCAAAAATGATATTAACGATTTTTAATTTTATACCTCATAGCGACCACTTTCTTCGATGGTCTTTGAAAAATTCATGTCGAAGAAAAGTTGTCATATGGATTTTAACGTGTAGGTAATTGATTCCTGAAGCATCTTAAGTCAAAATATACAGGGTGTTCCAAAAAAATGGTTTATGACAGTTTGAAAATATAATAATTTGAATAATCGTGGAAGAGACCTTGTAGAACTGGCGAATTTTCGGCTGGTTTTGCGGCCACTCTTTAATATTTATAAAAATTCATTTCTTAAGACATCCTATGGCTCTTAACAAATCACAAAATATTGAATTTGAATGGAAAATATGACTACTAAAGAAATTATGTATATACTAAAAGGCTGATATTAAGAGTCGGTACTCTTTCTAACCTGAATTTAAATTCACTGACCCGTTACTTATAGCTGAAATGATAAAACAATGCAATCTCGCTTTGCTGCGGTTTTCGTCGGCTTTTTAATAAAGACAATAATAGCTTTAATGCTAGGTGCATTTCAATTACAGTCCCTTGACGAATATAAATCGCAGGTGGTCGAAAAACCTTTGTAATGAACTAAATCCAATTTGCCTCCAACTTATCAAATTTAAATGCAATTACAAAGCTATCCATCGTAGCTGATATGGTTTACTGTTTTAATTGTAGGCTTAGTATAGATTTCTGACTAAAATCAAATTATTTCTTGTTTCTTTGATCTCTGGTTTTAATTAAAATCATCATTCTAGCGTTCACTAACAATGTGCTGTGTATGTAAACCAAAAACGTGTATAATGTATATGCAAAAAATTATTATTGGTGTTTATTTTACAGCGATTCCCAGTGGAACGATTTTTATGACTTTTTTTTAATTAAAGCTGCTGACCAACTTTTTATATGGAAAGTGGCCCTCGATTAAACCCAGCAAACATTTAAGTATTATTTGACGTCAAGGCTACCTAAATTGTGTATAATAAATTTAGTCGCAAAATTAGAATTAAACATATTTTGGTAAAATTTACGTTGATGCTACGTGGAATCGACATAAGTGGAGAATAAGACAATGTCGAAATTAAGTTATATCAACTAAAACAGGTAAAATTACATATAAATCTTACTTGTAGTCGCACAGTACATTTGGTTACTAATACCTGTTTAGGTAAATTTTACTTGAATTCAATGTCAATTTGACATCAAGTTGACTAGTTTTAGGTAGAATTTACGGACATATGTGTAATTTAAAAATGACACCAAGTGGAAAAAAATAAGATTTTTACACTTATTTGGTATTATTCTTGTGCTAATTAGACCTCTAAGTTAAAATTACCATGACAATCTACGTATTTTATAGGTGGAAATTATCACAGGTCAAGTTACACGAAAATTTACGACATTTTGGTTAACTTTACCCATTGAAAGTATTATTAACTCTGTTATTATATCAAATAATTACTTGTAGGTAAATATAACCTATTTATATTACCTTATTTTGAATATACTACCTATTGGTAAATTCTACTTATTATGTGTAAATTTTAACTCGACTAGTGTATTGTGTTGACGAGTGAGTTGCCATAATGGAGCCATATGATAGGTAATCGACAGCATCCAAAAGTTCTGGAAGCTCGGCTGTCATTCGGCAATACTCTTGTATTGAAATTCTATAGGCAATTATTTCCATATACTAGAGTGCAAATATAGTCAAGATGTTCTCCTTTAAAAAGACTTGGATGGGAAATCTGGATGCGGAAGTAGTGATTCCTTAAGTGGTGGTTTTTTACCTTTGGCATACTTTATTTGTACATTGGCACCACGAATTATCCAACCATGATACGTTAATGGCCTCTTTTAATGACTGAAATAATGTTTAGATAATAACTATACCACCTAAGTACCTAATGGTTCAAATAACCTAAATAATATGAATTCTACAAACAGGTTAGACGGGGGTTAGCTTCTGAATTACTATTTTATAGTGAAGTTTACTTTGAGGTCGATTTGCCAGGTTACTGCGACAAAGAGGTTTAAAATGTATTTTTTTAGAGTAACTTTAAGGTCAGTTTAAGGGTAATTGACTTCATTGGTGAAATTAGGTAGATAATCCAGGTAGAATTTACCGATGTTTTCTACCTAATATTACTTCAAAGAAGAGTAATAAAAGTGACCAAATAAGTTGCTATTTAGGTAAATACTACCTATTTCGACCTTATTGTAAATTTACCCTTGAGGTCAATTTTGGTAGATTTTTTTAGTAGTTTTCCAATTGCTGTTTTCGTTAAATTTACCTTCAAAGAAAATTGTGTATGAGGTAGATTAATTGGTATTATTTACGTAAACTTAAATCTAAAGTAAGACTAATTGGTCAATTTTTATCGGAGGTCTATTTTTCCAGTCAATTTTACGTTATAATTACTTTGGTAAGTAAATTTGTCTTGTCCCAAGTCGAATTGGAGCTAATTTTGACAAAAATGTTTGCTGGGAATTCGTTAGAATTGATGTTGTTCTTGACATGCCGAACAAGTGTTAAAGTCCCTAAAATTGTTATTATTAAAACATTTTGTTATAAATTTGCAACATTTTTATCTTTCACAAGTTAGTTATTTAATTCGGTTATTAAGAGTTTGCTAATGAAACCTACAAATTATTGTTATTTATTACCATTTTCTCAGATCCGGCATTTGGAGTTTTGAAAATCTGACTTCAGATTCATAATCAGCAACCCAGAAAAATCCTGGATACGATTTTCAAGAGTAATTCTTAAAGTAGAATAAGGTTTAACTAATTTTAAAATTAGTAGCCGCCATGTTGGAGCAGCCATGTTGAACTTTGAGAATCTGACCTCGAATTGGTATCCAGCGAGCCCAAAAATATAAAACATGTTGAATAAATACAGTAACACCAATATATTCTGGAATATTTCTTATTTCTTTTCAAATTTCATTGATACAATTAATTCCGTTGATACAAAATAATGTAAAAAAATGTAATAATAATAATAATAAATTTATTAACCGTAAAATCTTGTTACACGAACAAATTGGTTTTGTCAGAGTAAAATATATAAAATGTATAAAATGAAAACAGGGTTACAGATAGACT
This sequence comes from Stenurella melanura, assembly GCA_963583905.1. Taxonomy (NCBI): domain Eukaryota; kingdom Metazoa; phylum Arthropoda; class Insecta; order Coleoptera; family Cerambycidae; genus Stenurella; species Stenurella melanura. The sequence continues at coordinate 88,979,948 of OY757318.1, read as the reverse complement.
AACAAACATATACTTATTAAACAAGATGTGTAAAACAGTATACTGTATATAGGTACATATACATAATTTACATGTTATGTATTGATACTATGAAATAACGAGAAGAAAAAAAACAAGAAACAAAAATTATCATCCTTTACTGCTGATGAAACTCCGCCATGCTATAGAAGCAATTTTGAATTAGAAATGTTTTTAGTTTATTTCTGAATAGGCTGAAAGAATCTTGTGACTTTATTTCTGGAGGAAGTTTATTGTATATATAACTACCGGCACAATAGGGTGATTTCTTATACTTGCTGAGGTTAAAACTTTTTATGTGAATTTCTGGCGCCCTTCTTGTGTGGTAGTTATGTACGGCACTATTAGTTTTAAATTTATGCAAATTTTTGTGCAAAACAGGAGATTTTAAATATATAAATGCATGTAACCGTCATAATTTTTTTTGTTCTGAATGTATCTCTACATGATTCCCTGTAGTTCAGATTAAACAGTATCCTAATGATTCTCTTCTGCATGACAAAGACTCTATTTGCCTCAACTGACTGTCCCCATATACTGATATTATAGCTTACTACGGAATATGCTAGAGAATAGTAGCACGTTATTAAACCTCCAGTGTTAACGTCTTTCTTTAAATTTAAAATTGCAAATGTTGTTTTTGCTAGCTTAGAACATATGCTATCTATTTGAGGGGCAAAATTTAAAGTAGAGTCAATTACACAGCCTAAAAATGTAGTTTCTTGACTGGTGTTGACATACCTTGACTGGCGTTGACATGGTATGAAATCTAGCTTATGCTAATAATAAAGTATTAGTAATAATAATAATAAGTTTACAATATAACTGAGCAGATCTGCAAGACTGATTCAGAGTGATTTACAATGAATATACAATGAACACATAATTTTTTAATCTTTCTCGTCCGTCTGTTTTTTGAGATATTCCATGTTAAAGTGAGGGTTCAATATATTTGAATCGTATAGTGCTGTTAAAAATTTTTTGAAGCACACGATCATACTATTTTACGTCTGCCTCCATATTATTGCCTTTTCAACCCCATTGAAATGTTGTGGGCTGATGTGAAAACAAGAAACGTCAATATAATCAATCCCCACAATTAAGCGAGTCTGTCTCCAAGAATATAAAGATAATAGTAGACGAAATAGGCAAAAGCGATATATGGAGGAAGTGTGTATCTCATGTGATAAAAAAGGAAAATGAATATTCTATATTAAGCTGAAAATATCCAAAGTTATAATCGTATGTGTTCCATTGCTTTTTATGGCATTTTTTCGATAATTATTTGTACACGTGTATCCGTATCGGTGTAATTAAGTAAGTCCATTGGGGTGAAATCGGGTAAATTTATGTTCCTTTGTTTCCAATGGTATTTGATCAATAATGTTTTAAATTATAGTAATTTCGAATATCGATCAGTGAAAACGCAAATAGGGACATTTTGTGTTTCATTACTTTCTTGCGTTTTGTAGATAAATTTTAGCACGTATATATGCGGATCAATGTAACTGAGTCCATTGTGATTAAGTCAGTTTGTGCTCTATTGCTTTATATGATGTAACAATTAGTTTTTAAATTATGGAGTTTGAATGTGGGTCAATGAAAACTGATCGATTGGAGTAAAATCGGGCCAGTGAGTGCTCCACTTTTTTCTATGGTGTTTTGTCGATAATGCTTTAATTATGATTTCAATATTACTCGTTTAAAATATATCAATTGGAGCCAAATCGGGTAAGTTTGCGATTCACTGTTTTCTATGGTGTTTTATCGATAATTTTTTGTACCTCCACATATATTTACATCGACTAGGATCTAATGGAGTCAGTTTGTATTCAATTTCTCTTTATGATGTTTTGCTGATAATGTTTTTAAATAAGGTGACTTCTGATATTATATGACGAAAACGGATCGATTAGTATACAGTAGACGCAAAAGTTCGCCGATCATAGGATCTATCAGGCGAATTTACAACTTCCAACGAATGGTATATTATAAATGCATACGCATGCGCAACTAGTAATCGACTCGCCACAATCTCACATCACATCAAACAAATAAAACATTTCAAGGGGTTTTTATAAAAATCAATTTAAACAATAAGGATTAGTCTGTTTTCATTTTTGGTATAGCTTAATGCAAATTTCTAGTTTTGTTATGTCCAAAATGCATGAAAGAAATAGTTTTATTTTGAATAAATTTTGAATGTTTGTGATTGCTTTGTTTCATTTGCCTAATGCCTACTAAACTGCGTAGAAGCTTGAGTGTTATAAAAGTGTCACTGTGTCATATAAGCTGTTTCAACACGTGACACACCGATAGGTGTCAGCACAAAAGCGCCATTCAACACAGTGTTACACATCTCTTAGTACTATTTGGGAACTGAAAGAGTGACCTTGTCGTTAAATTAATTCTTAAAAATGTTTGAAGCGGCCGAAAAGGTTCAGATGGTTAAGTGGTACTATCAAGGAAAGTCAAGGCGTCAAATTAAACACGCATTTAATGGTGCATTTCCCGGCCGACCATCACCTGCATTATCCACAATTCATATTATTCACAATTTTGAAATACATGGTTGTGTGATTATAAACAACATAAAAAATCGATACCTCCCAATGAAGCCCGAGATGAAAGAGATATTATGATTTGTGCACTGGCAACCAACAACCCGGTACTTATTACTTCCCAAATTGCTGCTGAAGTAGGTTCTACACCATCAACGGTTAGGTCGGTTTAAAAAAAAATGGGTACAAATCATATGAGGTTCGGAAAACTCATGAAATTTTTGAGACGGACAGTATCAGAAGAATGGAATTTTGTGAGCAATTAATGGAAAAGGCGAATGCGGATGAACATTTTCTTAGAAACATTGTTTTTACCGACGAATCAACTTTTTCATTAATTGGTAAACATAATTCTACTCGGACACGATATTGGTCGCGAGAAAATTTACATAAGTTTTACGAACTTCGCACTCAGTATCCTCAAAAACTAAATGTTTGGGTCGGTATACTGGGTGAACATATTATTGGAAAATTTTATATCGATGGCATCTTAAATGGCCAAAAATATTTGGATTTGCTTCAACAGCAAATTGTCCCTAGGATTCAGGAACTAGTAGGTGCTAGGTTTAATGAAATTTGGTTCCAACAAGATGGTTGCCCTCCCCACAATAGAGTTATCGTTCGGCAGTATTTGGAGGAAAAATTTCCGAATATACTTAAAATCATAAATTGATGGTTTTCAGGAAAACAGGCCCAACAATTTGCAGGAACTTCAATTAAATATTGAAAACGCCTGCTTAACTGTTACCCCTGTTATGTTGGGTAATGTTAGGCAAGGATTTTATAATCGTTTGGGATATTGCTAAGCTCAGCAGGGAAGTCTATTTGAGCATTTATTACATTAAACTTGTTAGGTGTAAGTAATAAATGTTTTCCTTAACTCCATACATCTTTAAAAACTTTTAGAATATTGTTATTTTGTTTTACCCATTTTTAAGAATTATTTTTGTGTTGAGAAGTACTTTTTTAGTTTCCAAATTATAAAATTTTTTCATAATAGTACCAACATTTGTAATGTTTTTAAAACCAATTGTTTTCGCAATTTATTAGATTTTGCGAAGGGACGTGCATCCCACTTTACCTTTCCTGCATTACTAAATTCCTACGCCGCCTGTCTCCTAGATGGGCAGCGGCAGTGACAACCCTCTCGGTCGATGTTTCGATGTCCTTGTCGTGCTCAATAGAGAACAAGCCTTCAAGGTATTACTGCATCAGTGTTGCCAGATTATTTCATTTATCATGCAAACGATTTATATTTTTTAAAACCCAACTCTTAGTTACGTTTTTGGTAAGATAAAAAAGCAAATGAGCTAAACATAGTGATTTCATTGTTTAATATAAATTATAAAAATATGAATTTTATTTTGTTTTAATCAATTAGATATTCTACAAAACTTGGCGTCATTATGTATGAATAAAGTAAATCTGCCAACACTGGATACCTCATTGGATATTTATGATAGTGAGATATTTATGATAGTGAGTGTAAATTGTGCTCAACTTTCCTATGATCGAAGAACTTCTGTGGCTACTGTATAATCGGGCCATTGTTTTATAAACAGTTTTTGGTACGTCTGCGTAGACCGAAAGATAAACGGACAGACCGATGGAATTTTAAGACCTTAATTTTCGTAATCTTACATAACGTGACACGTGGAAATCTGAATAAATATCGTAAAAGGATTTTTTTACGATTACAAAATTTCCATCTGTAGACGAGGGAAGTAAAAAACCGAACAAGGAGAGTCTTGACAAATCTATATGAAATTTTTGTAATAAAACTTGTAACTGCAAAAAAATTGTTTAAATTTCTTCCATTATTTTTATTTCCCGAACCTGAAATAATGAAACAGTTATTTCTCAGGGTCGATAAAAGCACCCCCCGCCCCCCCTTTGGAAACAAGGTCGACGTATTTCACCAATTCTTCAGAAAACTTTTACCTCAAAAGTTATTCAGGATGTCTACTTTTGGTTGGGTCACCCTGTATACCAGTTTTATTTAAAAGTACTATTTCCAATATTACTTTTTTAAAAGACAATCTGAATCAATAATGTGTTGTCGACCGCGAATACTTATTTAAATAATTAAAATAAAAAACATTGGCTATGTACTTAATCTCAATGGCACCACGTAAAGGTGAATTAAGTCCGACTATTACTTCTACTCATTAATAACTGTAAATATTATATTTTTACCTATTTTAAACAATACCATGTTAATATTATTTATTAGATTTTCATGTCACGCAGAAATGTGACATGTCCATGACCTCTAACCCTCACGGGAGGCGCGACGGTGAATTAATTACAGCCACTACCCACATGTCGACATACCGCAGGGATATTATAATTACACATCAATTATTAAGTCTTCTAGTTTCAAAAAGTCCGGTGATACCAAAAACAGGAGTTAACATCTCAGTAGTTAAGACTTTTAAAAAATGTATAATGCCAATTGTGTTCCACGTTCCTTTGTAAGGGAGAGAAACAACCCCTATAACTTACGCTGTATTTATTGCCGAAACTTGACCAGCATAGTAGAGGAATCTTGTTTAATCCTAGGCAGTTAAATCAAATGTAAATTGTTAAAGTTGGTGCAGAACTGAACTAAAATATCGTGAGTAAAATTCTTGCGAAATACTTTATCGTTAAGGAGCCTTAATTGAAATTCCTATAAATACGTTTCCAATCTCTTACAACGTTACGTAATCTATTATTTAATCAGCTAGTATACCAGACGAATTCGTAAGATTTCAAGGGGTAATGTGATAAAATCCATAAAAGTTCTTTGGGAAGAGATTAATATTCAACGAAAGTGTAATTGTACTAGGAGAAAACGTTAATAATAATAATAATAATAATAATAATAATAATAATAATAAATAGCCGAGCCGAGAGATGTCGACCTATTGGAAGCTTGGAAGAGGAAGGCTCTCCATGGACGGCACCCACATGATCTCAGTCAAGAAAATGTAGACACAAAAGCGTCGAACTACTGGCTGACTCATGGGGACTTGCTCCCGGAAACGGAGGGTTTCCTGATAGCGATCCAGGACCAAGTAATTCCAACAAAGAATTATAGAAAATATATACTCAAGGAGAACATCCCAAATGACACTTGCAGACAATGCGCAGATGCTCCGGAGACAATCCAACACATCACATCAGGGTGCCGCCTTATGGCAGCGACTGACTATACGCACAGGCATAACCAAGTAGCCAAAATAATTCACTCTCAATTGGCCCTTAATCATCAATTGACCAGCACGAATCAGCCATACTACGAGTACTCGCCTAACGCAGTCTTGGAGAACAACAACTACCGGCTTTACTGGGACCGCTCTGTTATTACTGATAGAACCATCTCTGCAAATAGACCAGACATCGTCCTAACGAACAAATCAGAGAAACTTACTTTTCTGATTGACATAGCCATACCAAATACTCACAGACTACGACAAGCACATGCGGAAAAACTTAATAAATACAGTGAACTTGCAGAAGAAATTAAAAAGATGTGGCAACAAGACAAGGTATCCATTGTCCCGATCGTTCTGTCCTCAACTGGCGTTGTTCCTAATGACTTGAAGAAGGGCCTAGACACACTCGGCCTTAGTCAGCATATTATTGGTCTGATACAGAAAGCTACGATACTCAGCACTTGCAATACAGCCCGGAAGTTTTTAAATCTACCAACTTAAGAAACCTACAATAGAAACTTATTATCTTGCTTTAAAGAGCCGATAATAAGCGAACCCCACCCTCAGTGTGTGAGAACTTTAGAGATAATAATAATAATAATAATAAGATCATTCCAGTAATTTTATCATCCATGGGACTGATACCCAAAAAATTGAAAGAATCCCTCTGTGAAATTGGAATACCGGAGTATATATATCGGAACATGCAGAAATCTGTTATACTTGATGCGACGCACATCGTGAGGTCATTCTTGGAAGCATAGGCACCAACAGCATCAATCTTGTTCACCCAACCGATTGTTGCTGACAAACCGGAAAATATCCGTGACAAAAAAAAAAAAAAAAAAAAAATAATGATGGTGCAGAAATGCGGACCGACATCCTCCTTGCGGTGCACTCTGGGCAGAGAGGGGAAACCCTCTCTGGCGAATGTCGGACGTGGGTTCCCAGGACTAACCATCCTGGGGACTCAAGTCTCTGGTTTTCGACCAGCACAGAGATCAGGCTCCTCACAATCGACCCCAATCGGATAGGGGTCGGAGACATGTGGGAGGGGCCTTACCGGATGGTCTCAACGATGACGACCTGGCTACGTTACAAGGACGCTTTAGGTGGACAAGGGCACTACGGGACGATTTGCTAGACTGCTATGAGAGCAGCGAACCTGAGCGCAGGGGGTACATGGCGCGACTACACCGGTTGTGGTGCGATATGCACCCGGAGTATCGCGCCTTCTCTCAACAACATCTGAGAGATCAAGTATCCTTCCTGCGTAGAACAGGTTATCAAAGGGCACCCCGTCAGCAGGAAGAACTGCCAGCCGCATTACCACCGCGGCAACCAGCTGCTGACGCAGAACATCCCCTGGAGTACGACGATGTTACCCTCAGGACGAGGGTTAACCTTAACACCAGGGTTAACCCAAAGCCACAAGACCTGGCAAGAATGGATTCGTTAATCGATGAGGAACTTCCAGAAGATGCCAACATATGGCAGATCAACAGTGCCGTGTACGCTGCCGCCAGACAACTCGTCCACCAGCAACGCCTGGCAAGCGTGTTGGACAAGGTCGAGAAGACTAAGCGGCGCGTACAAAAATCGAGGCAAAAATTAAATCGGCGAGACAACACGCGTCTCGAATCCAGAGTGTGGTAGAGTATATAACGGCAGCAAAGCCTTTTACGCCGAAAATCCGGCGTATAGTTGCCGGGTTAAGACGACGACACCACACTCTCAATCGGACAGTGCTGCAGACCATCAAGCAGCACTGTCTAGATAGGATTCGAGCACTTAAGGTTATTAAAAAATCTTTGGTCAGACGAGCGCGGAGCATGGAACAAAACCATCTGTTCCAAACAAACCCCTCTCGTCTGTTCCAAGAGACACAGCGTGTAGTCGAAAATCCGCCGTCTGTTGAGAGTGTCGAAGCCTTCTGGAAAGGAATCTACGAGACTACGAGTCCATTTGACAATGACACTCCAGCGATAGCACACTTCGAGGCCCTCTGTCACAGACTTTTAGAAGGGCAAGACGAAGTGTGTCCGGCGATCAGTACGGAAGAAGTCCAACAGGCGCTTGTTGGCACAAAGAACTTCGCTGCCCCGGGCCCAGACGGCATAAACAACTGGTGGTGGAAGAAATTTCCTACCACTCACCGCCGTCTGGCTCGAGTTTTCAACTCGTGGTTGAACGAGGGGCAGCAGATTCCGGACTGGTTTGCCGAAGGGCGAACTGTACTGATCCCCAAAAAGGGGGACCTGTCCAACCCGAAAAACTACAGACCGATCACTTGCCTCAATTCCTGCTACAAGTTATTTACACGTATCTTGTACGCCAGGACTTTGAGGTCAGTTGAGCCTGTATTCCTAGAGATACACGAGCAGCGAGGCAGTAAAAAAGGTGTGGCAGGGTGCAAAGAGAACCTGTTGATAGACCGCTGTATTGCTCAGGATTCTGTGCAATACAAGCGTAATCTATCAATGGCGTGGATCGATTACCGTAAGGCATTCGATACAACATCACATGCATTATTGTTACACCTGCTCCAATGCCTTGCGGTACCTGCCCCAATAGTGAGATGCATTGAACAACTGATGCCACTCTGGAGAACCCGCTTCACCGTAACATCTGGTGCCCAGCGGATTTCAACAGAGCCGGTATCATTTAGGAGAGGAGTTTTCCAGGGCGACTCCCTCAGTCCTCTCCTATTCTGCATCTCACTGCTGCCGTTGTCTGTAGAACTACGTCAAACCCGCGGATACCAATGTGGATCACCCAGCAACCGGAGGCATAAGGTCACCCATCACCAGACCAAGGTGATGTATGTCATCGAGTTCTCGGCACCTGCCGAGACAAACATCACCTTGAAGGAGGAGGAGAAACGGACCAAATACCGAGATCTCCGGTATGAGCTCCGAGCGCTATACCCAGACTACTCGGTCAAGATGGTCGTCCTGATAATCGGCGTTCTCGGTGGGATGAGGCCTACGCTGCTCTCAGCATTGAAGACCATACCGGCCTGCCAAAAATCAGCCGAATGGTTGGCAGGCCAAATGCAGAAGGCAGTCGACTTGGGGTCCCTGCGTCTACTTAGGGCACACGATTCTGGAATCTACAACCATTAACCCTGCGGGATGTGGGGAGTGGTTGTAGATAATTTGCTGACGCTTCCCCTGTGAGAATATCGGAGACACGGGAGAACTGTCCAGCATCGCTAACGCGAAAAAAAAAATAACAATAATAAATAAGGAAATATATAACATCAGCTGAGAACTGGAGCTACCGAGAGTAGTGGAACAGCAACCTGATAACACAATACAAGAAATCGAAATTCCACCAATGCCAATGCTACAATAATCGACCAAACGCTAAAGGACTGTTACACTGAAGCTGACATACAGTTCAGACGAATACCACTAGAGAACAGACCAAAACTGCCTATCCTCCAGCTAAACAGAAAAATTAAATTGGCAGTGACAAAAATCAATAACATCATCATGAATTTCTTAGGGAGTAGTAGTTCGCTATTGGAGACTTGTCACTGTGTACTGTGCTGCTAGTGTTGTCTGATCAACCCAATGTAGAAAGGTTATGGAATATAAAACCTAGAATGAAAACACTCAACAGCAAAAACGACCATGGGAAAATAAGCTAGAGGGTAAAATTAATAAAATCGGGGGAGAAATTGGTATACTATACCATTTCCTACACAGCAACCCCCAAGTAGGAAAGTCAAGAGGAAGGTCAAAAACCTCGTTAAGCAAGTCAGAATACGATCATCTGACCCAGCATACATCCAAAAGATGTCTACGCACCTAGATCAGCTTAAGCAAAAGATCGATGCTCTGGGAAACAGAATTAGACGATACAGGTTCAGAGCAAAGATATACCAGCAAAATTAACAGTTTTCCAGAAATCAGAGAATATTCTTCCGAATTTTGAAACAAGAAGGTAATGACTCTGTCAGTCCCTTGCATGAAAAGCAAACAATGGAAAGATTCTGGTCATACAACCAAGCCTATGATTCTAATGCGTACTGGATAGGGCAGGAAAGAGAACTCTGCAGAGAAGTGCCACAAATGAGCAATATCAGCATTACAGAAGAAGATGTAAAGAGAACTGTTGTCAAATTTAGCAATTGGGCATAGATGGTATCTATAACTATTGGTGGAAGGTTTTAACTTGTACCCATGAGATCCTGGCAACACAAATCCAAGCCGAAATTGAAGACCCCAACATTGTCCCGGCATATTTCACTCTAGGAATCAGGTACACGCTCCCCAAAGAAGGAAATGCTGCGGACCCAAAGAACTGCCGGCCCACTACATGCCTACCGGCTGTTCATTAGATAATTACATCCAGTATTAGACAGAAATCAACGAACACCTGAATAATAATAGGATCCCAGAGTGGGAACAAAATGGATGTAAGCCAGGAGCCCGTGGTTGTAAGAAACACCTTGTTATGGATACAGTTATCACAAAACAAGCAAAAGATAAAGAAAGATGGCTATCTGTGGCGTGAACAGATTATCAAAAGGTGCCTCATTCCTGGTTAGCAGAAGTGTTAAAGATTTATAAAATAGGCCATGAACTTAGAAATGTCCTTGAGGTCTTAATGGCGACGTGGCGAACATTATTAGCGATGAAAACATACAGAACAGATGAGATTACTATTAGAAGAGGAATATTCCAAGGCGACTGCTTAAGCCCTCTTTGGTTTTGCACGGCTCTAAATCCCTTGAGTCATATGCTGAACCGAAACCCTGCCGACTATGAGGAGTAAAAATACCGCATCTGTTCTATATGGATGACTTGAAATTATACGCCTCAAACTATCAACAACTCTTGGAAGCTTTAGAACTGGTGAAAAGTTTGAGCAATATGAGATTAGGCCTGAACAAGTACGCAGTACCACATTCGGCGAATGGAAAAGTCTTGAAGAACACCCAAACCTCACTCTGATGGATAGGGAAACAACTCTCACCTCTCTAACACACGAAGAGTCGTACAAACATCTCGGTTTCCAACAAGGGCTAAGCATGCAAGTTAAAGAAAATAAAGACAGAATTACAGAGAAATACTGGCGCAGAGTGAAGATAATTTTGGATACCGAACTAAATGCAAAAAACAAAATTACAGCCTTAAAACATCTGGGCAGCACCTGTCGTCAATTAAACATTTGGAATCTTGCATTGGTCAGAGACAGAACTGCAGCAGATGGATAGGAAGCTATGCGTCAATTTCACTCGGCGAAGACTGCTCCACCCCAACTCTGCAATTGAGAGGCTTCATGTAGCTATATGTGAGAGAGGTAGAGGACTCATCTGCATGCAAAATAGTCACCCGACGGAAATCAAGAACCTACGCTATTGCTTCCACAATAAAAACCTGCCTTTTCATCAATCTATAGAGGTACAGGATGCGAATTATTAACCGCCAACAACCAGACGCAGATGAAAAATTCACCCATACGGACCTCACATCAGGGTATTTGTTTCCTGAAACAGAAGGCCAACTAATGGCTATTCATGACCAGGTTTTACCAACTAGGAACTATAAAGGCACATATTGAAACAGATGATTGGCTCCATGAAGTGCCACTTATGTAATTGAGACAAAGAGTCAATACAGCACTTAATTTTAGGATATAGTTGCCTTGCCCCAACAGCTTACACTTGCAGATAAAATAGTATGGGCCAAGTAGTTCATCAGGCAGTAGCTCCTGAAACTGTCCCGAAACAAGGGTTTGTTCCTCCACATAAATACCAGCCATCCGAAGTATTGGAAAATGAAAACTTCAAAATATACTGTGATACAGCCATAATTACTGACCCATACAGTATAAAAGACCTGACATGACAGTCATAGACCGACGCAGAAAAATTTTACCATTATTGATTTCTCAGTTCCACCAGACGACAACTTTGCCAGAGCCTACCACCAGAAAAAAGGAAAATACGAATCATTAACCATTGAAATTTAAGGCAGAGCACACGAGTATAGGTTCGATGACAATACAATACAGTATATCTAAAATCGTTCAAAATCCAATATGGCCGACGTTCCACGATGGCGAATCACCATAATCTTCACACTCCACTTGATGTGGAGTAAAATGCAATAAACTATGTAATCATGCTAAATCCAATATTATAATAATAATAATAATAACACATTTATTTTACTCAGAGTAAAAAAGGTACAAATTGAACTGTAGAGCTCTTCTTCCATTTGCCCCATACAAAAGAAATCTAATTCTAAGATTTGGATAAAAAAATATAAATCTAATACTACAATAAAAATAAAAAAATATGTATATTAATTTGTTTTTTTATGAATGTTATACTAGTAATTGACACATTTTATAATAATAACAGCAATAGCACCACACAGCAACACGAACAGACACAGGGAACAGGCTGACCTCACGAAATAAAAACAGAAATGCCAAAGATGAGTACGATTTATAGCTAGGAAATATATACACCCACACACGACATCAAATTGCCAACCTCTGGCCGGTTAGGATGTAGTTTTTGACTACTTTGATGTATTTTTTTTAAAGTTTATAATGTTTAAGTTCATTTGGAAGTTCATTCCAAAGATGAGACGCAAAACAGGTAAACGATCTTTGAAAAATCATAGTTCTATGCTGATGTACCAAGAAATTTTGTATGTGCCTTGTATTATGCACGTGATCTCGAGAAGTTAATTTTCGCCTTAAGTATTGAGGTTCATCATTATAAATTATTCGCCAAATAAGTGTAAGCATGTGAACACGTCTACGATTTTCCATATTTAATATACCATGTTCGTTTAGATATGGTGATATATGTTGTTTATACGGAATGCAGTAAATATAACGCATACATAAATTTTGATGTTTTTGAATTTTCTTTTTTGCTGCCGCTGACAATATTTGCCCATAAACAACATCACCATAGTCAATTGTAGATAATATGAGAGAATCACAAAATTTTGACTTACACTCGCTGGATATATCTTTCGCAAAACTGTATAATTTTTTCAATCGACTATATGCTAGTTTCAGTTTGGATAAAATATGTTTTTCAAAATTTAATGTTGAGTCTAGCCAAAGCCCTAAATTCTTTGCCTCATTTCACAATGGGGAGGACTTTATTATTTATAGTGACATCAAAAGAAACTTCCGATAACTTTTTCAATGTGACGGACGTACCAATCAGCATTACTTGCGACTTTTCAGGATTTAATTTTAAATTATGGTTAGATGAATACTCAAAAATTTTATGTAAGTCCTGGTTTATTAAAGTTAAAGCATCCTGCCGCTCCTGGAAATCAAATGATTTGTATATCTGCGAGTCATATTGATGTAGTTGGCAACTAGTGACTACATCTGAAATATCTGAAACGTACAAAGTAAACAACAGTGGCCCTAAGATGGAACCTTGGGGCACGCCTGTATTTAAATTACTTAAGTGCGATGTAATTCTAGTGCCATCATCATCTATGACTACAGCTTGCTTTCTTCCACATAAATAATTACCCATAAGATCAGTCGCAAGTTTCGAAAAACCAAGATATTGGAGTTTTGCTAGTAGCATAGAATGGTCTAAGGTATTAAAAGCTTTTGAAAAATCTAATAGTACCAAACAGGTACATTTTCCACCATCAATGTTTCTTAGAAAATCATCTACTAAATGTGTCAATGCCGATGATGTGGAATGATTTTTCCTAAATCCCGATTGTATATTTGAGATTAATTTATTTTTGTTTAAGAACTCAGTAATTTGATAATGAATGTGCCTCTCTAATATTTTGGATAAAACACATAGCAAGCTAATTGGTCTAAAATCAGAAAAATCAGTGGGATTATTGTTTTTGGCAACAGGTTTAACCAATGCATGTTTCCACAAAGCAGGAACTTTATTTTGAATTATTACTTGATTTATTATATGCAATATATGTGGTATACAGTAAGGCATTCACAGTTTTATATCAACTATTGACAGACCATCCACCCCACTGGCATTAGTTTTGATGGAATTTATTATTCTCAATAATGATACTTCATCTATTAAATTAAATGTTAGTTCACTTTCAATATTAGGATGGATATTATTTTTATAATAATTTAACGTATTGTCGCTTAACGTCGGAGGTAAGTTTGCTGAAGAAATAAAATGGTCATTAAATAAATTTGGGTTTGTTAAATTTGCGGGCAATTTAAAATTTGGTGATTGGGTTATATTAAGTTTTTTGGCTGCAGTCCAAAATTTTTGTGAATCCTTTTTTAAGCAATTAAAATACGCACATTTTTCTCTTCGTATTGCACATTTAGTGTAATTTCGTAATTGCTTATAATAATTTAAATTTGCTTTAGATTTGTTCTTTTCATATTTTAAGTGAGCTTTATTTCTAAGCTTAATAAGTGTTTTTATTGTGTCTGTAATCCAGGGGGTGTATGGTCTTTCAGTGATAGATTTGGTAACGATAGGCGCATGTGGCTAGTGGCCTAGGCTAACGGATTACCCTTTTCTTCACAACCCCCTTGACATGGGTATCAAATGAAAGGGTTTTGTCTGTTTGTTTGTCTGTAAAATAAGTAGACTAAAAAGTAAAAAATAAAATTATACAGTGTGTCCCCGGATGGCCCTAACTAGACTTGTAAATTTCAATTTTTTCTAATTCTTTGGGACTTCCTGCCATATGCATGTTTTCTTTCTAACCGGTGCTCGGGGAATCTACAAAATATCACCATTAACCAGTATGTTACTGAAAATAACCTATACGCCTGTGACTTTAACGTTAAAGGATCAGTTAGAGGTTGTTTTTTTAATAAATAACACAAATAAGTATAAAAACTTGATATTAAATATTTCGCCTACGTTTCAGAAATCTAATCTGTTTCCTTTTTCAAGGTTTTTTTTTGAAAAATCTTTTTTGTCGTGTATGATAAATACACAGCTCTAAGAATGTTTGCTATATTCAATATCCATAGATACTTACTATTTACATAGAACTGCTGATACAGTTAACAGTTTTTTAAATTTTATGCAATGTTAAGTTTGTGAAGTTCTTCTTTTAACATTGGCAACCAGATTGTACAGACATCTACGGAACAATTCGACACGCATCTATCCTCATTCAATAATATTATCGCTGATTCTTTAATTTTTCTTTCTTTGCTATCCGCCTCTTTTGGTAAAATTTTTGCCGACTCCCAGTTTATTCTATGTCCGTTAAAATACATGTGGCAGAAAGTCCCAAAGAATTTCCTTGTTTCAGTAAAATTTTTATATTCCTCTCAAAAAACTAATACTTTACTCTTGGCACAAATTCACGTTTCCTTATTTTCCAAACACCCTGTATGTTATTTTGAAAGTCTGAGTATGGCCACTGACTTTTCACGATAAGCAAAACTTTTATGAAGAATGGCTTTATCTCTTAAAATGAGAAATAAGGAAAATTACAAGTATAGTTAGGTCCATCCGGGAACGCACTGTATAAAAATATATAAAAAAGGTTTTATTTAAAACAGTTTACTTCATTCATTCATTCATTAACTTCATACTTCTGGAAACCAAAAGCTTACTCGCACATAATAAGCGGCACTTTCTGACATACAATTGATTTTTTTTCACTTCCGATTTCGCCGGAAGTGACACTAAGTTTTCTCTAAATTTTCAAATAGAACACCCTATACATTATTGCATTTTTGAATTCTGCATAATTTTCTGAATCCAACGATGCCAAATAAGTGACATTTCAAACATCAATTTTTTTTTATAATATAATTTTTAATTTTCCATTTAAGTGTGTCATGACGGTTCCGATTTATTTTAAATAACTCGTGTAATGCTACAAAAATCGAAATCCCGTTAAAAACACTAAATTACATGATTTATGAGCAAATAAAATTCACCAAAATTGTTTTTGGGGCAAAACTCAATTTTTTCAAATGGAACTATATCGATACCGGGGTACCATTTATTAGTACTATTAATAAGAAATTTATTCATATGTCGTATTAAAATGTGCGATAAATACAAACAAAATTACAGCTAAAAGAAAATACAATTTTATTCTAATTACCTTGTTACACATGAGGTGGTTTTGGAATACGAAAAATTAATACAAAACATTACAGCAGTTGTTCAAAATGCTCTCCTCGCATAGCTGTTTCTCGAAGAACGTTCGCCAATTGCTGGGCCGTTACTCTATTAATTACTCGTCTTACTCGTGGCTCCACGTCTTCATGGGTTGTAACGGCGGTTGCATAGACAACATTTTTTAAATGACCCCAAACAAGGAAATCAAGGGGCCTTAAATCAGGTGACCTTTGAGGCCACCTCACAGGACCATTCGTCGAAATTACGTTTCCTTCGAATCTCCGTTGAAGGTAATCAATTACTATCCTTGAATTATGGGGAGGGGCGCCATCTTATTGGAAATACATTCCCTGTCCTAAATTTGAAGGTAACTCATCTAAAATGTCCTGAATCTCATTTTCCGAATTTCAAGTATCTGGCACCAGTCAAAGGTCCTTCAAATATTATTGGACCAATGATTCTACTACCGATTATTACAAACCAAACATTGAAACCGAACCACGCTTGAAAGTTACCCTCCCGTAATAAATTTTTATTTTCTTGTGACCAATATTTTGTATTTTGTCGGTTAAATAATCCCAAATTTGTAAACCTTGACTCGTCCAAAAATAAATTCAGTCCCAAAAAATCATTGTTTGGCTGCACGTTTTTATACAAAATCCAATTGCAATATTCCATCCTACGTTCGTTATCACTTTCGTACAAATGCTGGTATTTAAAAGATTTAAAAGATTTATAGTGGTATTTGTGCAAAATTCGGCTTACTGTTTACTGACTGATGTTCAGTTCAAACCCAACATGCCTTAAAGAAACAGTCTTTTCAACTTCTATTCGAGCCAAAACATTAATTTCCGTTCCCTCGTCAATAATGAAGTTTTCATCGGGATTGTTGTTGGGCTCTCTTCGGAATTGGTTTTCAACACGTTTAAAATAATTTTTCGCTGGACATTGTGTATCAGGATACCGTCGGCCATAAAGGTCCATAGCTGCAATTGCATTTTTTTACTTTCCCCATAAATAATTTACATGTCCACTTTTTCATCTCTTGCATAAATTTGCGGCATTTTGAAAACAATTAATAAGAATTTTAAACAATTTTTAAAGACAGTAAAAACACCGTTAAACCAAAAAATGTTTGACAAGCTAAATATTTCATTGTTTTCAAAGCCACCTTAGTTACTTCTTAACATTTAATTAGAACAAAATTGTATTTTCTTATTTTCTTTTAGCTGTAATTTTGTTTGTATTTATCGCACATTTTAATAGACATATGAATAAATTCCTTATTAATAGTACTAATAAATGGTACCACAGTACCGATATGGTTCCATTTGGAAAAATTGAGTATTGCCCCAAAAACAATTTAGGTGAATTTTATTTGCTCATAAATCACGTAATTTAGTGTTTTTAACGGGATTTCGATTTTCGCAGCATTACACACAGTCGTTTAGAATAAATCGGAACCGTCATGGCACACTTAATGAAAAACTAAAAATTATATTATAAAAAAAATATGTTTGAAATGTCACTTATTTGGCATCGCTGGATTCAGAAAATTACGCAGAATTCGAAAATGCAATAATATATAGGGTGTTCCATTTAAAAATCGAAAGTTAGTGTCACTTCCGGCTAAACCGGAAGTGAAAAAAAATCAATTATATGCCAAAAAGTGTGACTTATTATGTATGTAGTATATCCTAAGTTTCAATCAATTATCTTCAAAACTAAATCAGAAAAGGGGGTATACCATGATCCTGCTACACCCGGTATAAGACTATTGCAGAGTCACTTTGCTCAATTGACCGCCCCCAAAGCTTTTGGTTTCCTGAAGTATGAATTTAAAAATAGTATGTTTGAAGTACTTGTTATTTATTTTTTAAATATTTTTTTAAATATTTTTCTTATCTTTTTTTCTGAAAAAAGTTGAGAAAAATACGAGGGTGTGTAAGCGAGACATACATATAGAAGAATTATGTAAAAATTATGTAAAAAATTAATTATGTAAAAAAATTACTTATAAGCTAGTTTTTTACATACCGACATACAAAGGACATTGCTTACCTTTTCGTCATTTGGACTCGACAAATTCCACTCAGAAAAATTATTGCAGTTAGGATTTGGTACGGCTATGCTATTTGGTCTCTTCTTGGCTAAATGGTCAACAGGTAAACTATAGTCGTCGCAGACGGAAATCTGAAACAAGACCGAATATTAGAATACACAAAATATGGTAATCGCTTTAATACGTAAAGTCGACGTCTCCCCGCATACTAAACTCCCTGTGTGTAATTATCTTTGAAACTGCCTCGCTCTTAAACCAAGAATGAGTTATGTTTGCGTCTGCTTAGCAATTTAACGTCGCTAGCACGTTTGCTAAATAGAATCTTATTAAGTGAATATTCTAACGAAACTATATTATCTTGATGTTAATATTTAATCCGAGTTTATATAATGTATGTCTCACGCGCTCTTTAAAAATCAGCATTAGGAGTTTTAGCTTTACAGCCAACTCCAAAAGCTTATCTCAACAGTTTTCAAATTGTTTGATAAATTCAGAAACAATAACAGTTAATGATCTGTTAAAACACTTTTACTTTTTTTTTATCACTGAATTTATTGTAACTAAAACGTGACTGCAGCTTCGGCACTTTACGTGCCATTTTCAAACGTTCACAAGTGAATGCGAGAATACAAAGGTATGTCACAATACTTCAAGTAATTTACCTAAAAAGAGGATTCCATAATCTAATTTAAAAAAGAATTATGATATACCTACCATATTAACATAAACGATTAATAGATGGCTAATTCATAATAAATTTATTATTCAAAAGAATAAGTAAAAACACTTCTAGAAACAAAAATTTGCTAATCGAATAAATCGGATTTCCAGTAATAATAATTCACAGTTTAACGATAGAGTACTTATTCAAACGAAGAATTATATGCCAAAGAGTTAGATATCTTGAATGAGGTTCCTAAATTCACATATATTTTCGTCATGAACTTTTTCAATTTTTACGAAAATATCCATCTTTATTTCGCACAAAATTTTAGATTTAACCCAGAGTACAGACTACGTAGATGAAATGCCAATCTCCATTTTCAAATTGAGACCTAGATCGATGCTCTACATCAAGTTTTTAGTGAGATATAGGTGTTTGGAGATTACATGTTTTTCGAAGTTTTAGGTTAAAATTGGTCCCGAAAACGCACTATTCTCACGCCTACCATTAAACTGAGTTTTCGATTTTTTCGTTAAAACTTGATATCACTATAAAGCTACATTCTTCTGCTTTCCATAGCCACGTTGCCAACACTTCCACTACAAGTACTTATTTAATTATGAATTTTTTAAGTACTTACGGTTTTCAATCTTTACGAAAATAACCATTTTTATTTCGCACAGAACTCCATGAAATTTTCGATTTAACCCAGAGCATATACTATGTAGATAAAATGCCAATCTCCATTTTCAAATAGAGACTAACATCGAGCCTCTATATTAAGTATTAATTACAATATGAGTGTTTGAAGATTTCATGTCAGAACTTTTTAGGTTACGTTTTAACACTTTCAAATTTGTCACATTTATCTCGCCCCTGCAGAGCCGAATTTCTGATTTTCCCTGTACAATTTGGTTTCAGATTAAAGAGCAAATATTCCACTTTCCCTAGAGGCCTAGAACGTAGAACGGGCTTTTATTCCATGTATATGTTCGGTTATTATGAATTTTTTGGAACATAGATGTTTTTCACTTTATCAGACAACCCAACTTTCATACGCCCGTGCCAGGACGGATTTCCGGTATCCCACATTCACTTCACTATCACAATAAAATATCATTCCTTATGATTCATTTGAGACATAGAACGCCTTTTAACTCCCATTATTTCCCGAGAAATCACCGATTTTTAAAACCCATGTTTTTCATCCGCCATTTTCTCTAACGTACATACTAGGATTTCTGGGTAATTGGCATGATGTACAGGATGTGAAAAATTTAGCGAAAATCGTATTTAAATTAATTTAAAACTTTTTTTTATTTGTCGTCCGATTGGGCTGAAATTTGGTACTCACGGGTTATCGACCCCGCTGACCACGATTGTGACGTCAGAATCTCGCAACTCAAATTGGCGCCACCACAATGGCCGACGATATTGGCCATTTATCGTCCCACACCGCTCAAAATTGATGTGTGGGAGCTTTCGGGGTCGCTGATTACGAATCCAAAATCGATATTGAAAAATTCAAAATGGCGGCACGAGATGCAGGACACATTTTGTCATTTATGATCCCATCCGTCTGAAAATAGGTATGAGAGTGTTATCGAGGTCACAGATCACGAATATGTGACCGTCGCTCAAATATTCAAAATGGCGGAGTCACCATAGCCCAATGTTCATTATTTACTGTAACTTCCTTATTTAACGTCCGATTCAGCTGAAACTCGGTATGTAAAGGTTATTGGAGTAGCTGATAACAAATATGACATTGGAATTACAAAATTCAACATGGCAGAGCCAGAATGGCGGCCAAGATGTATCATTTAAGGTCCGATGAAAATCAGCACCGAGATGTTTTTCAGGTCGCTGATGACGAATCTGAAGTCAAAATTGATAAATATTAAAAACGAATTACAGTAGCGCAGCTGCAAATATTTGTCAGTTACACTGAAACCGTTACTATTGTAAATTCAGTTTATAATCAATGTTATTGCGTTCGTTTATGAATCGTGCGGTATTAATTTGTTATTTAGAAATTACGCATTTGTTGTATCATAGTGCCTTAAAATTTCACTTTGTGTGAAATATTTATAGCGTATTGTTTATGAATTGGGCGGTATTAATTTGTTGTTTATAAATTATGTATTCATTGTATTATAGTGCCTTAACGTTTTATTTTGTTAGTGCTTTAGCGAAAATAAGTGTAATTGTGCGATATCGTAATATTTTTAAATCAGAAAAAATGGAAACGGTTCCCGGTTTTTCAAATGAAGTACTAAAAGTTCATACCCCTAAATATTCTCCATTTGGGTACAAAGAGAAGAAAATTATATTGAACGTATATCATACATTGGAGAAAGATTATCCAATGGTACAGAAATCAGGATCAGTAGGTTTAGTAAATATGGCTTCAACGTATACCGGCATGAGTGAGCTTACCATTTACAGAATTTTTAGAGAAGCAAAAATGGGGGACGTTCAGAAATCTAAAGCGAAGTCTGGAAGAAATAAAACAATATTAGACAAATTCGAGAAAAATGGAATTCGACGTAAAATCACAAATTTTTCAATGATAATAAAATCCCTACTGTAAAGAAAATTTTACAGTCCTTGAATGAAGATAAAGACACACCCAGAATGGGCAAATTACCGCTTAAAAAAATGTTTACATGATATGATCTTTGTTAACTATAAATTAAACACTGCTTCTAGATGAATCAATCAATACATTATAAATACTCTACATATGTTTCGGCTTATTAGGCCTTTATCAAGAGTATAGTGAATACTAAAGTTTCCGACGTGCTTATTCTAATTTATACCTAAAAGTATTTAGGTCTTAATCTATTTATGACCTAATCTATTTAAGACTTAATTTAACACCCTTATTAATTATTTGAATGTTTGGAGTGGAAATAAACTGAACATTTTTTTGATTTCTAGTTGTTCTGGCAGATCTAAACGTTTACCTTTTCTTTCTGAATGAAGTAAATTTATGTTATCAGTATCTATGAAATGGTTGTTTTCAATACAGTGTGTTGACATTCCTGTATTTTTATTGTTATTTAAGATTGATTTTTTATGTCCTTTTACCCTGTTCACAACGCTTCTACCAATCTGACCGATATAGACAGCATTGCAATCTTTACAATTAATTTTATATACACCAGATTTATCAATTTTATTTAGTTTTTCTTTGTTATTAACCAAAATGTTTCCTATATTTGTTTTGTTCACACTTATTGTAGAGATACCCAAATTACTTAATAATAAAATTTCTAAAAAATTAAATCCATCTCTCCATCCTATGTACCCGTGATTTTATTCAGATTTTTAGCTACACTTACATTTTCTCGGACATTTTTAAAGTGTTTTTTTGAGGTTAGGAAAATGCAAGAGCCAATAGGGCAAATGGACATCGGATTCGTGTGCAGCAGGTCAAAATCCGTGGGAAGACATAGGTCTGCCTTCTTGTACTAGACATTTTTTTTGTGCCTGTAGAATACACAAACAGCAGCAAAAATATCGCAAGACAATTTTGGATCACCGTGTATATAAAAATGTGTAATTTTTGGTAACAAGAAAAAATAAAGTAATTTTACGTCAGTACAAAATCTCCAAAAAATTGTTTCGGTATTATTGTGTGACTGGTTCACCTATTACTAAATAGAAACCAGAGCATAGTTTTTAGTTTTCCAGATAGTTAAAACTGCGAAGTCTGCTTTTGTCTTAATTGACAAACATTTTTAAAAACTTCCTTTGCAAAGTCCTCTAGAATATTATAATTACGGAAAACTTCAGTCAAGAATGCAGTACAGAAAACGACTTTCTGTTCTGGGGTTTTTAGGAAACGAAACTGATAAGCAGAAAATTCAAGTCGAGATAATTATTAGCTATTTACACAAAAGAACTTCGATTTGAAAATTGTCAAGGCATAAGGAGAAATAATTACACGACATGCAGAGTACAATACTATCAAGCTTTGATAATAGATCTTATGAATACGATATAAAGCCTCAACAGTAAGCGATTTCCTAGTGAAATGCCAGGCCGTTATAGCGCACAGCGGTCCAAAATGAATGCCATAGATCATTTCGAGTACAAAGGCAGGCCTAAGCTACAACATTGAAAGCCACTGCTTACTGTGATGCCGGCTACTTATAGTGTGTACCCCTATACGTTTACATTGGCGTAACCAAACCCCAGTAGGGTTACATCTGGGAATTTGTCTTAAATATATGCATTCAAGTGACGCTCTATAGCTCTTTACATTGATTGTTTTATTGCATCAATAAGTTTCGACAGGTCGCTGAAAAAGGAATCGATTTTATTACCATGAAAAATACTTTTACAGATAAAGTTTAATGTGTTCGAAAGTGCTGAAATGGTTGATTCATTTGTTTTAAAATGTTGATTTGGTGATAATAGCACAGGCCTGTAAAATTCGGATGTTTGAAAATCATCTACAAAGTTATTAGTTATTTTTATCTTTTTATTGATCTGGTATAGAACCACATAAGGATTTTTCACAAGTTAAATATGACAATCGTTTGTAAAATCGAAAGTGTATAACCCCGTCAGTTTCTTTATTCAATCAATCAAATTAAATCAAAATTTCGAACACATAACATGAGACAAATTTGTACAGGGTTATTAACCCCCCCTATATCTCTATCATTATTGAAAATAGGAAAAAAGTTTCGTATAACAGATGTAGGATCTTACCTATATTTTATTAAAACGTGATAAAAAAAACAGTTTCATGTATAGGTCACGTGATACGAAATAAATATGTTTTTTTTTTTAAATGGAATGCCTATATATTATTGCATTTTCGAAAAGTCCTTTCTCCCCTGATTTGTATTATATACCATTGTATAAGTCTATTTTAAATATTTCTGGACATATTTGACATTCAAAATGCAAATAACCTGCTTTATTGCAAGAAGAGACTGGTTTACGAAGATATGACCAATTAAGAAATGTTAGTAAATGCTATTTAAAAGATTTCCTACCTTGGAAATTATTGAGTAGGGAAAACAGCTAAAGCCTAATGTTGTCAGTCTGGTAGACGTGTACGTGTGTGTTTTTGATCAATTAAGCAGCATACAACAATTTTTGAGTTTCTTGCACAAATATTTCTGGAGCAGTTTCCAATTTTAATTTCAAATTTTTTATGAAAAACCATCGTTAAGATGTTCACTTTTAAAAGTCCTTATACTGCCTTTATTTTCAAAGCTTATTTTCAAACTTCTTCTTTTGTAGACTTTAGAACCCGGGACTCCTTGGTCGCAAGCTAAACACCTTAGGACTGCGCCACTTTCAAATATCCAAACAGCGTTAAAGTCTTTCAGATCTTACACCTTTGAATCTGAAATTGATCGGGAATGCAGATGCTATGGTACAAGGGAATAGCAAGTAACGAAGATGCTAAAGACCCCTTGTTTGGGCCAATTTTTTGTGGTTATGTAAGGGCCACGGAATGGAAAAGATCCTGAAATGGGAAAAGGAACAGAAAAGTTCCTTCTGGAGAAATACTTCAGACCAAAGAGAAGGGAGGAAGTTAATAATTTCGATAAACAATGCTTCCAGAATTGGAAAAGAGTGACGTAAGACAGATGGCAGGCCTTTTAACAGGCCATTGCCCCTCGACATAGCATCTTAAGAACATGGATAAGACAGAAACTGATAAATTCAGATACTGTGATACTGCAAAAGAGACGGTTGAACATATACTTTTTCTCAGGAAAATCACAAGCTTTGTAGAAAGCTTGGGAGTCCTGGGCAACAACCAACCGCATAGTAATTCACAAAATATCTAGGTTGAGGAGTCGCGTGATCCCTAAAACAACATACTCCTTAACTTAAAACTACAAAGGTTCTAAACAATAATTACAACTTTAGTGTATAAAGAGATAGTAAGCCAATGCCAACAACAAACTGAAGGAAAAGTATCTACTATGGTGAGGCTGTGACATATGATGCATAGTCACTCGCCAAAAACAAAAGAAAATTGACTGTAACGTAGGCCAGAAAATATGTACCAAGATGTTATGAATAAGAAGAATCTGCGAACAAGAACAAATGGTCCCATAAGTTGACCTACAAAGTCACCCTATCTAACACTTTTAGATTTTTTTAAAGAATATTTATTGGGACGAAAAAATACGTATGGAGCTTGAGATCACAACTACAAAAAGCCGTATGCGCCTTTGCAAAAATCAAGATGGCAGCATCAATACGGCGGACATAAACTCATAAAAATTGATTTTTGGTTTTTGTCAAAAGTCCGCCATATTGGATCCGCCATTTTGTGATTTCAAAGTTGTTATACCAGATTTTTGATCATTAACTCCGGTTACTACTTTTGAGTAGTTTCAAAGTCGATAGTTCATTTTGACGACTCTGCAATTGAACTTCTTTGTCATTTATCATCAATTATTTGAGTTTATGGCCGCCATATTGATTTTTGCAAAGGCGCATAAGGCTTTTTGTAGTTCAGAGTTCAAGCTCCAAATTGAGCCCTAATACGTGTTTTTTGGTCGCTTCAAATTTTGGCGGCAGCATTGATTCGATTGACGTGGAATTTCCCTTAATATATTTTGAACAAATTTTCGTTGTTTTCTCGCTTTTGTTATTACTACATGGTATGATTTATTTCAAGTATTCATAAGATAGATAGATAAGATAAGATAAGATAAGATAAGATAAGATAAGATAAGATAAGATTTATTCATCCACAAAGCTATACAAACATATAACTTATCTGACTAGTCAAAAAGAAGAACAGTAATTTAAAACAGAGTACAAATATAATAACACAATAAAAAAATCGGTAAAGGTATTTACACAGAACTTCCCTCTTTATTTGTGCATGGCGGTCACTCTAAAAAATCAATAATTACGAAGTGACATTGAAAATAATAATCGGAATATAGTTATCATTATTATTACAAAGAACACCTGATAAGTTTTGGTCAAAAAAATATACAGAGTGCTCATCCAACAGCAAAAGTTCAATACTAAATAACAGGTGCCAAATATGGAAGGCTTGGGCAAATACCTTTATAAATGTCCATCATGACTGAATTATTTCTTGGGATGACCGCCCTGTACATATTTCAATAATAGTATAATATGTGCATATGCCTAATATTATTGTCATCTGTCACATTTTCAATTCCACATACACGTAGTGGAGCGGAAAGTGGTGGTTAAAAGATTTAATTTTTTTTCAATTTTCCAAAAATGTTTTTAAAAAAAGTTTCAATTTTTTTTTCTTCTGAAATAGGTTTAGAATGCCATGACAGGTGGAAATTTTAAATTTGAGCAAAAAGGCAAGTTTCCTTCTATTCTACAGTGGCATTTTTTTTAAATTGGCTTAGAATGCCATGAAACGTGAAAATTTTAAATTTGAGCAAAGAAAAAAAAATTCCATCTGTTTTAGTAGTAAAATTTTTTTCAATAACGTGAAAATTTTAAATTTGAGCAAAAAAAAATTATTTCATCTATTCTAACCTAGTGATAAATAGATTAATTTTTTTTTTCTAATTTGTTTTCAAAAAAATTTTTAATCAAAACAATTTTTAGATTTGTTTAAATAGGTTTAGAATGCCAAGAAAACGTGAACATTTTAAATTTGAACAAAGAAAAAAAAATCAGTTTGTATTAGTGGTAAATTTTTTTCAAAAATAAAAAAATTTCTAACAATTTTTTTTTTAATAGGATTAGAACGCTATGAAACGTGGAAATTTTAAATTCGAACAAAGAAAAAAATTTTTCCATCTATTTTAGTGGCAAAAATTTTTTCAAAAATGTTTGTAAAAAAAATTTCAAAATTTTTTTCTTTCTGAAATAGGTTTAGCGTGTCATGGAACGTGGAAATTTTAAATTTGAGCAAAGAAATGTTTTTTCATTATTTATTCCCGTTAGACGATCCACCCTGTATATTTTCCAGTGAAAGTTCTACCATTCCTTCGCTGACACTCGAGTCAACTACCTACCAAATTTGACTGCTCTCCGTCAAGTAGTTTTTTAGTTAATGCAGCAACAGACAGACAGACAGACAGACTGACGGAATTGAAAAACCTCGGAGGGTGATTTTTTCTCGAATACAATACTTCCCTTCGGTATGCGAGGGAAGTAAAAAACATTGTAAAAATTTAAGGATGTAAATATATAGGTACACATATATGCACATATACATACACATATATACACACATACATACATATACATAACATAATAAGGTGATAGGTATAGTGAAATTGATCGTACGATGGCGCGATGTGCAGCAAGACACCGAAGAAAGAGAAATGCATATCTCGCCCTTCTCCAGGCGAAGCACACACCTCTCCCTCCCCAATTGGTTCACCACACATCTCGCCACCATACAGGAACTTCACTCCAAATATTTAGACACACCTACAAGTATACATATAATACTATTATTTTCGAATTAGCCTTCACACAGGGACACTATAATGTAAAATTGATAAATTAAATATAGGTGAAAGAAATTCAACAGTTTAGGAACTCATCAATAACATAAAATGCTTTATCACATAAAAATTTTAATACTTTATTCTTAAATGACATGATGCTACCAGTATCGATACACCAATTAATTTTGTTGAAACATTTAATGCCGATGTGTCTTGGAGAATTTTCTCCTAATGCAAGGCAGGAATATGGCTGATACAGATTTCCCTCGTTTCTCGTGTGATGTGTATGAATATCACTGTTTCTGAGGAATTGAGATTCGTTTTCTTTGATGAACATTATTAATCGGTAAATATACAAGCTTGGTAAAGAAAGTATTTGCAAATCTTTAAATAACGGTTTACAGCTAGTTAAGCCTTCTTTTGATATTGAAAGGCTCTTCTAAATTATGAGGAGTTCCCCCAGAAAATGAGCCCATATTGTAGTTGAGACTGAGCCAATCCATAGTAGAGAGTTTTCAGTGTGTTTATGTCGACAGAATCTCTCAGATTTCTTATTATGTAGCAGATAGTACTTAATTTTGAGCGAACCATATTTATATGCATTTCTCATGTAAGTTTTTGATCTAAAGTGACACCTAAGAATTTAGTGGTTGTTGTACTTTGGATGGAATATCTTCAGGTATAGATTGTAGTTTGTCACCGCGTTTTTTGGCAAGAAACGCATGTGATATGTTTTATTCAAATTTAAGTTTAGACGATTCGCACTACAATAATGACTCATTTCCTATGATGCTTTGTTGCTGTTGGTGACAATCTGTTCAATATTATTGTGAGATATTAGTATATTGGTGTCATTTGCGTAAAGAAGAAGTTGATTTGAAGTAACACAGGTATTGGGTATATCATTGATAAAAATGATAAAAAACAGAGGTCCCAGAATACAGCTTTGAGGCACTCCCTGATTTACATTTTTTGTTTTGGATCTAGGACCATCAAAGAAGGTTGTTTGAGTTCGATAAATATGAGGCGGCCCAGCTCTATGGTGCTCCTCGTACCCCAATGCCCTCTAATTTTATGAGTAATAGATTGTGATCTATTGTATCAAATGACTTAAATCATAAAAAAGATCTAAGGCATGACTCTTATTTAATGCATTATATATAAAATCTATGCAGTCTAAGATAACAGTACTGGTGGGTTTACTTTTTCGAAAACCATTTCGGACATTTGATATCAAATTAAAGTTCTCTAAATAATTGGTTAGTCTTAGAGAGTATGATGCCTCAAAGATTTTGGCAATTTGACTTGGCATGCATATAGCTCTGTAATTCATAATATCTGTTGTGGGACCTTTGTTTTTATGTACAGGTATAAATTTGGATTATTTTAAGTTGGGAAATACACCAGTTGAAAACGATTCATTCAGGGGTTTAATAAATTGGCATCACAATTCCGACAGAATTCCTTTAATTATATTAAGTTGCTTTTACGTTTGTGCTTTGAAAGGCCCGATGTATTAATAAACGCTAATAAAGAAAACTCATTATATGAAAATTGTCAGGCGATAACGTTCTGAGCAGTCACGCCACTGTAAACCCACCGGCAACTTTCCCTCTCTAATATAAAAACCATTTCAGGCTTTTACCCGATGCTCCACGACGTTATTAGAGAAATCGTTAAATACAAAACGTTCATTAAATATTATTTAATGCACAATAACTCAACAGCATTCATTTTTGACAGATGCAATACAGTTTTATTACCATCGTGGCTTTTCCAGCAGAGTTATTCAAAGAGAATCATTGTCTATTTGTATATTTACAGATATTAAGGTAAGGAATTGTAACAAGGTAATTTTGTATTCTAATTTGTATAGTTATATTTAATTAAAGGTACATTGTAATTGCCTTTTTACGTGTTTTAACCGTTAAAACATCTTTTCTATTGCATCTATATAAATCTTTTATATAGATAAAGCCATTTAAATAAATAAAAAAATTTAAAATGTATAAAATTGTTCAAATAAACAAATAAAAGTGCTATAGTAACTCATTGTTGATGGTTAAGAGGGATTTACCAGAATAAAAGTTGTAGGAATATGAGTAAGCTACCTTGCGATGACCTTGGCTTTGACCACTAGCAATATTTTCAAAATCATTTGATCGTAAACTTCTTTTTTTAGTAAAACACATATTTTGCACTTGGGTTTCAGAAAATACTCATAAACTTACTTTCAGATATGAATCTTTTAAGAAAAAGTTATATAGAAGGTCACCTGACATTCGGAAAAGTTATTGTTACAAAATAGCTTGGACAGTCCGATTTAGTCAGAACTTACCCAGATAAAAGTTATAGGAAGTTAAATAAACTAACTTCTGATGACCTTGGCTTTGACCTTGACGTGCAATTTTAAGATTATTCATTGTGGCATGAATTATTTCATTTTGCTGAATATAACCCGTTCTTTTCCTTACCCAGAATCAACGGCGCGGATGTGACAGATATTTGATTTCTTTTTTAAATTTTTTATTTTTCTTTGCTTTTTTGTTCGCTTTTTTGTTTTTTTACTTCCCTCGCATACCGAAGGGAAGTATCGTATTCGAGAAAAAATCGCCCTCCGGGATTTTTCCGAATTTTTACGTTTCAGATCATGTAGATTACGAAAATATAGGTTTTTCAATTCCGTCAGTCTGTCTGTCTGTCTGTTGGGCATTACCTAAAAAAACTACTTGACGAAGAACAGTCAAATTTGGTAGGCAGCTAACGCTACCGTCTGCGGAGAAATGGTTAAACTTTCACTGGCAAATATACAGGGTGGAACGTCTAAAGGGAATAAATAATGAAAAAAACATTTTTTTCCTCTAATTTAAAATTTCCACGTTTCATGACATTCTAAACCTATTTCAGAAAAAAAATGTTTTTTTACCATTTTTGAATTTTTTTTTACCATTTTTGAAAAAAATTTTACCACTAGAATAGATGGATTTTCCTTTTTCTCAAATTTAAAATTTCCACATCTCGTGACATTCTAAACCTATTTTAGAATAAACAATTTTTTAATTTTTTTTTGTCATTCTTGAAAAATTTGTTACCACTAGAATTCATAGAAAAACATTTTTTTTGCTCAAATTTAAATTTTCTATTTAAAAAAAAAATGAAATTTTTTTACCAACATTTTAGAATTTTTTTTTTACCACTATAGATGGAAACATTGTTTTTGCTTAAATTTAAAATGTACATTTCATGGCATTCTAAACTTATTTTTAAAAAAACTGAAGAAAAATTTGTAATTTTTTTACTACAAAAAATTTTTTCCAAAAATTTAAAATAAAAAAAATTTTGAAATTTTGAAAATTTTGTATAAGCTGGATGATGAAAAAATTTTGTTTGCTCAGATTTAAAATTTCCACGTTTCATGACATTCTAAACACATTTCAAAAACAATTTTTTTAGAAAATTTTTAAAGAATTTCATAAAATGGGTGATGGTAAAAAATATTTTGCTCAAATTTAAAATGTCCACGTTTCGTGACATTCTAACTAAATCTATTTGAAACAAAAATGTTTGAAAACTTAAAACAGAACATTTTTTTGAAATTTTGAGAATTTTGTATAAAATGGATGATGAAAAATTTTTTTTTGCTCAAATTTAAAATTTCCACGTTTCATGACATTCTAAACATATTTCAAAACCAATTTTTTCAGAAAATAAAAAAAAAAATTTGAAATTTTTTTATAAAATAGGCGATGGAAAAATTTGTTTTCTCAAATTTAAAATTTACACGTTTTATGACATTCTAAATATGTCAAAAAAGAAATTTGTTTTGAAAACTTTAGAAAAATATATTTTAAAATTTATTACCACTACAATAGAATAGATTATGGAAAAAATGTTAAAATTTGCACGTTTCATTATATTCTAAGCCTATTTCAACTAAAAAATATTCTGTAAATCAAAAAAAAACAAAAAGTTGAAAAAAAAATCGGTAAAGGTATTTACACAGAACTTCCCTCGTTATTTGTGCATGGCGGTCAGTCTAAAAAAGTATTAATTACGAAATGACATTGGGAATAACAATCGGAATATAGTTATTGCTATTATTACAAACAAAACCTGATAACTTTTGGTCAAAAAAATATAGAGTGCTCATCCTGTTGGAAGTTCAATACTAAATAACAGGTGCCAAATATGGAAGGCTTGCGCAAATACCTTTACAAATGTCCACCATGACTGAATTATTTCTTGGGATGCACCCTGTACATTTTTCAATAAAAGTATAATAGGTGCATATGCCAGATATTATTGCCATCTGTCACATTTTCAATCCCACATTCACGTAATGGAGTGGAAGTATAGTGATGGTTAAAAAATTTCTTTTTTTTTAACTTTTCCAAAAATGTTGGTAAAAAAATTTCAAATTTTTCTTCTTCTGAAATAGGTTTAGAATACTGTCTGTAATTGTTTATTTGTGGCATATTCAGATTTTCTTACTTTTTATTGGGTATTTTGCCACTGAAAAATATTAAAAAATTTTAATGAAAAAACCTCTGTGCCAAACGGATCAGACAGAGGTTGGTTCTTGAGTACTTGACTGTTTCAAAAAGTCTCACACCTAAAAATATATAAACTAGAACAATGTTATAAACTAAAAACTGAAAATCAAAGCTATAGGTAGTTAACGTTTCGGAAGAGAATCTACTTCCGTTCTCAAAACTTTTTTGGCCGTCAACCATGACAGTTCTTTTTTTTTAAACAACACAACATCTGTATATGTTACTTTAATTTTTTGCCATATTTTCTCTATTTTAAATCATCGACGTTATTTGGTCTGTTGAAGTAGACTTTCGATTTTAAGTAACCCCATAAAAGACAGTCAAGCGGGTCAAATCGGGAGAACGCGCAGGCCGATCAATTTCACCGCGCCTACCTATTCATTTATTGGGAAAAAGAGATAGGCTCTTACTGCCAATGTAAAATGTGGTGTAGCTCCGTTCTTTGATACCAAATATTTCTGCCAAGTTCATTAGGTCTGTCCTCATCTGGGAAAGGAACTAAGAAAGGACCCCGCACAAAATACACGGTAAAAGTTATACATATAGCCGTTTGAGCCAAAACCAGCTGAAATGTATTCCTTGGACTTTTCCGAGCGAGTTCTTATGTGAAGTAGGTCCAAAAAGTCCATAGGTTTCAAGTTACGGTCACTTGAAGGTCAAAGATTTTTAACTTTCCAAGTGCTATAGTAACTCATTGTTGACGTTTCAGAGACCTTGACCAGAATAAAAGTTGTGGGAATATGAGTAAGTTACCTTGTGATGACCCTAACTTTGACCTCTAGCCATGTTTTTATTTTCATTTGATCATAAACTCTCTTGTTTCAATAAGACCCATATTTTCCTCACTTATTAATAAAGTTTATAACGGAAAATAAAAAAAGGCCGGACTGTGTTGGGATCGATCCGTCGATCTCTTGATTTGTAAGTCAACACTTTATTCCACACGACCTCTGAAAAGTTACAGCATAGTTTCACATATGTTGATAGTATAGAGACATTGAATTCTATCTGTTTTTAAAACAATAATTTGTATGAACAAATGTATAAAAAAAATCGAAAAGGTGCAAGTGTGACATATTGAAATCGGAATATTAACTGCTTTTCAATGATTCGATTGCAAATAGTAAGTAATTATAAAATATACAACTTGTTGTGCCAAAACGCCACTAAACGCAATCCGATCTCAACCAAAATCTTTTCAGATCTTCTGGAGCATTAAAGAAACCCTCATGCAAAGTTTCATCCAAATCCGTTTAGTAGTTTCGCCGCTATTGGGCTAACACACACACAGACATTTTTCAAAAATCACTCTTTTGAGTTCCTGGGACCTCAAAACGTAAAGATTTGATGTTATCCCAATTTTCGATTTTAGACCTGTTTTAGTAACCTCCCACAATTTTGTGGGGAGGTTAAAATTAGAGAAATTAAAAAAAATTCTGGATAAAAAATTAAAAACCCCTTCAAATGAGCTATCACACGCATCGTCGTTCCATTTAAAAATTATAATGGGGTACCTGTCCCTCCAAGGAGGTTCAAGGGAAGATTAAAAATGGACTTGTAGGATTTTTTTTATAAATTGTAAATTATGTAGAGAATGAATTTAACCATTAACTATGGACCTCACTGTATAAAGTACAGAGTAGTAACAATCCAAGTCTCACTGCCTTCAGAAATAGACCGAACCGCAATTATAGTAATTTTAAGAAACAATGACGGCTGGTTTTTGAAAACGGCTTTTATTTTATTACTAATTACAAGTTAAATAATAACTGCAACCAATAACATCTCATCTTTGATTTACTAATATTAAAGGTATCGAACAATAAAGTTATAAGGCAAGGGGCGTATGATTCTTTACCCACACTCTATGTTTGTCCGCCTATAAATAAAATAAAATTTACACCAACGGCCTTAAAAAATCACAAATAAGGTTTTGGTTTTCGGAAAATTACAAAAGGATATAGCCGAACAAGTAGACAAATCGAAGTAGAATAATATTGATATTTAGAACCGGATCCTCCGCCATTTTATAAATTAAGAAATTCGTGGCGTTTCCTGTAAGAATTATTTATATTTTTTAAAGGTTTCTTATTGACTGAATGTTGCTCTTTATCGAAAGTACTTATATGAGTAATTTCAAGTCTCTACCTCCTCTAGTAGAAAAAATATGGAGGTGACAACCCCTAAATTAAAAACAAATTTTCTCGTTAGCTGTTTGAGATATTTGAATGAAATAAGAACGAAACTATGGGGACGTAATAGTTTTACATTTTGCGTTTATTTATTTATTTTTTTTTATTTTTTTTATTTATTTATTTTTTTTAAATGCCTTATTTATATTAACGTCCTGGCGGAGTTCAGCTATTGCTGCTCTACCACTCAACCAGGACACGTACACATAGACATCAACACAACAACCATTCCCTGCGATATTGCCATCTATCGCAGCTGAGACTCGAACCCAGGAGAGATAACAGCGACTAGACATGTTGTGCCACCCAACAGTGGGTCTAGGTCACTGCTACCTTCTCGGTAACACATGAAAAAACGCCACTAACATCCATACCCCTAGCCAGGATTCGAACCCGGGACTCCGTGGTCGCAAGCCAAACACCTTCAGCATTGCGCCACCGAGCTGGTTTCATATGTTTTACTTGACTAGAAGGGTTGAAATAATACATTTATATTTTTTAAGGGTAATTTTGTACAACCCCTGGAATGATATCTACTAAAAAAAAAGTAAGTATAATCAGCTACTACTGCATCTCTATAGTTTGATTTTTGTTTCATTTAAATATTTCAAGTATAATTAATGAGAAAAATCATTTTCGGGTTAGGGTTTGCCGCCTCCATATTTTCTCTACTAAGGGATAGAGACTTGAAATTACTCATATACAATACGTTTTGTCGACAAGAAACGTAAAAATACCCCCTTGCACTTTTCATATGCTTATCCGGCTATAAACCTTTGCTAATTCTTATAGAAGAGGCCAGAAGTTAATTTTAAAAAATGGCGGAGGATCTGGTTCTAGAGTTCATGAGTTATAACAGTTAAATAAAATAAATATATGTAAGTGGAAATGAAATGGTTCTAAATACCAATATCATAGAACAATATAGACATAAACTGTCGACTTGTCTATTTATTCGGTTATACCTTTTGGTAATTTTACTAAAACTGAAACCTTATTTGAGATTTTTTTAGGCCGTTGAAATAAAGTTAACTTAATTTGCAGACCGACAAACTTGTGTGTTTGTAAAATATAATACGCTCCTTGCCTTATAACTGTCGACACCTTTGATATTAGATAAATCAAAGCTGATATGTTTATTGACTGCAGTTACATAAAAACAATACCAGCTGGTAAAAAAAAATGGCGGCTCTTAAAAACGTCGCCATTTTTTATTCTATTGCTATTTATAAGTTAGACACATATTTAACTTTTAAATAGTAATAAAATCAAATATGGCGACGTTTTTAAAAGCCGCCATTTTTTAAACCAGTTGGCATTATTTTTTAAAATTACTGTAATTCTGGCACTGTCTATGCAATTCTAGATGGATCTAGAAGATCTCTATTAAATACTCACATGTACTCAAAAATATGCGAAAAACCAATACAGAGCTTACTAAAACAATTTAATATAGCTTTAGTTATAATAGTATTTATAAAAAAATATTGAACATACAGGGTTATTCACAGAAAGCGGGTATTAGACGTTTCTTGGGATCTGTTCAGTGTAGAGATTTAAAAATTTGGCGAAGGGAGTTTCTGGATATTGTGGATCTAACGAAAATATGTTCATGCATGTGTTCCGCTTAGGCCGTATGTAGAACCTAACTTTGTTATTTTAAATGGAACACTTTGTATTTTATTTCATATTTGGATTCCTTATAAAATGTTAGCTTGAGTTCATGTACCATAATATACTCTTAAACCTACCAGTTTTCGAGATAATTCATATTTTTGGAGATTTTTGACGGTTTATACCCTTCCGAAAAAACAATCGATATCTTCTATCATGTGGCCGATTTAGAGACTTTCTTTTCAAACTCGTACAAGTAACTTATGATCTAACTAAAAATTGTCTTATTTATTATATATTATTTTCACAATATCATACAGGGTACTTTATTTTCACAGCAGAATATTGTGTTAGTTCAAGCGCCCAATAGCACATTTTTTCAAATGGTACCCCCTTGTATATTTTCACAAAATTTAATAATGTTGAATTCTTCATCGATTGACTTTAGCATTCCCTATACCTGTGTCTCTCGGTTTTTTTGTTATGGACGAATTTTTGTAAAATGTAGATATACAATCAACACTGTCTAATGTACATATAGCTACATACATAGTTGGCAATGAAAAATTTCAGAATGTTTTGTTTCTATCAATATAAACACCGTGTTAATGTTGGCGAGTGGTAGCGATAGTACAGGAACGTAGTATTTGTTCACGTAAAGAGATTTCTGTAAGCATGTGATTGTACGTGTTCAAGAGAACTATGATTTTTTTTTGAAAGGATTATTTGAACTGACGAAGCTAAATTTTCCAATGAAGGAATTTTTAACAGACGAAATGTACACCAAAATTCTCATGCGGTGTGAGAATCAAATTTCCAGGACAAATTAGTTTTAATGTTTTCAGATTATTAGTAGATAACAAGTACAAATATCATATCTGCTAGAATAATTTAAATAGTAATAAATAAGTGGAAATTTTGTGAATATTAGTTGTTACTTTTATTGATAATTTGTACCTATTATTTTAGCGCGAGCAGGTCTGTGGAATCCGCAGCACTCAGGCCTGTCGACCCATTGTGCATTCGCGTCATGTGGGATCTTCTAGAAGAGACCAGTGCTCTCCACAAGGGATAGCAGTCTATTCCATGGTTGATACCGTAATTCCTCCGGCTGTAAAAATTGCCTTTGGAGATGCCTATACCTTAACGCACCCAAGGGTGCGCAGCTGCATAGGATATGAGTGGTGGTTTTATCCTCCACTCCATACATCCTACAAATAGGGCTGTTTTTCAACCCCATTGTGTGAAGATGTTTGTTTAGAGGACAGTGTCCTGTTAACAAGACTACTAGCCATCTCATTTTTTCTCTATCGAGCCCAAGCAGCCACTTAATGGTTGAGTCAGTCGAGAGCCCCTTTATATGGAGCCTCGACTGTCTCATTCCAGGGGCCTGAGTCCAATAGTTGCTGAACCTTGCAGTGGCCCAGTCTCGTAACGCTCATTGAATCAGACTTCTTGCCAGACCGAAGGCTGGCTCGGGGCCAGGGAACGGAGTTATTGCTCGTTCTCCCGCCAATCGGGCTGCCACTTCGTTACCCTCCACTCTTCTGTGACCGGGCACCCATATGAGTTCTGTTCCCACAGTTCTGTCAAAATATTCCGACAGTTTAAAACTAGTTTTGAGGTCACTTTGTTTGACACAAGAGCCCTCAAGGCTGCTTGGCTGTCGCTACATATATAAATATGTTTGTTGGCGATACCTCTGCTGAGATTCTCGCTTGCACACACCAATATGTCAGAAGCTTGGAATACACTTCCAAGTGGCACCGATATAGGAGCCCTTGGTTTGCAGCCGTGTATGCCAGCACTAGTTCTTTTCTGAGTCTAAGATCCGTCTGTGTACCACTCGAGACCTTTGGGACTTAGAAGACGGTTTTATCGCGCTCCCAGTCCTCTCGACTGGGAAACACCGCTGAGTACGGAATAGTGAAATTGTAGATAGGGAGACACCGGTCATCCTCCGCTTGGGTGACGACCTGGTCCCTTACCGGCAGATCCAGGGCCTTTGTGTGCGCCCCCATCCCCGGCCAGTCCCATTCCACATTCCATTTTTGAACAGCCTATTTGCTGCTTTTTTAGCTTCCAGTTCCACCTTGATATGTAAGGAAGAGAGTCCAAGAATGTCCTCCATTGCTATCGTTGGAGTGGTTCTGATAGCTCCTGTAATTCCAAGGCAAGCTAGCCTTTGAAGTTGACATAGACGAGCCCTAATTGTGAAGCGTTCCTGGGAGGGCCACCACACCAATTCCGCAAGTGTTATTAGGGGTTTGACCATGGTGGTGTATGTCCAAAGAGCAATCTTCGGACATATTCCCCATTTTGGACCGAAGATGCGTTTGCACATCCATAAGGAGACGCACGCTTTTCTCGTTTGAGCTTCAACGTGGTCCTTCCATGACAGCTTGGAGTCCAAGGTTACCCCGAGAGACCTTAGTGTGCGGGAAAAACACAAACGTGTGCCCATAAGAGAAGGAAGCTGGAAGTCGCTTATTTTTCTCTTTTTAGTGAACAGCCTTAGCTCTGTCTTGCCAGGGTTGACAGAGAGCCAATGTCTGTTACACCATTCCTGAACTATGTTGAGAGACCTGTGATAGTTGTTTCAAATTGGCCTCTTATCATGATAACCAAATCATCTGCGTATGCTTGTGCATAGAAACCTGCCTCACTCAATTCGGCCAGAAGCCCGTCGAGCAGAAGACTCCACAGTAGTGGAGATAGTACCCCTCCCTGCGGACATACTCGGCCCACCTTGGCCCTGAACGTCTCGTTGCGAAGTGATCTCGATGTCGCGGGTGCTTAACATGGACGATATCCATCTGATAATGGTAGCGTCCACATTGCGGTCCGCAACTGCTTGAGAGAATAACTCGAAGGTGGGGTTATTAAACGCTTCTTCAATATCCAAAAACGCTACCACGGCAAGTTCTTTCTGCTCGAGCGCCTTCTCAGCTCTGACAACAAGCTGATGGAGGGTCGTCTCTGCAGATTTCCCCGCCTGGTATGCATGTTGATTGGGGTGGATTGGTGATAGCGCCAATACCAACCTTTCCTGTATCTTCAAAAGAAAGGATGTGATGCTTATTTGTACCTAAATATTTATAATTCTATTCATTATCACATGGATGATTGCCGTCCACATAATACATGGGAAGTGTATGATGAATTACTAGCATCGTTCTAATTTAGGTGGTTTGGCTACCGAGGATCTTGGAGATGGCCAGCGAGGTCCCCTAATTTGATCCTCTTAGATTTTTACCTTTGGGGTAATATAAAAAATATTGTATATGCCACCCTGGCTACTACCAAAGAAGTTCTGAAGAATAAAGTACGGACTGCATTTCAGCAAATAGATTCACTGAGCCACTGAGATTTTCCTTCTCCTCCTCGGTTTCCTCTTCCGTAGCATTGCGTTTCAGCTCGATAGTGTGAAATTGTTTGGTATCAATAGTTTCCTCACCTTCCTCATCACTCTGATAAAATTTCTGGGATCCTTTAACATGATTTTTCATTTTAAAAAGCACATAAAATTACACACTTTAGACCCATTATTCTACATCTGCATGCTTGACCACTTCTTTTGTGACATTTAAATGTATATTCCAGGATATTGATTTGTCAGCAGCAAAGTGGAGGGAATTTTCAACAATTGTTGCATTAAATATTTATATTCAATGCGTTCATTAATTTTGTAAATTTTGTTCCAAAGTATCTATTGTAAATCTTAACATAAAATGATTTCTTGTTTTTGACGTTAATATCTTGATAAAAAACAAATAATTATCAATTATCCACATGATTATTCTCGTTTGTGATAAAAAAAAAGGAACAAATTAGGTGACTTGCATTGGCTAGTAACAAACAGTGCTGACTTTGCATGTACAATTTACAAAAACTCGCCCATAAGAAAAAACAAAGAGATATAGGTGTAGGGAATGCTAATATCAATTGATGTAGAATTTAGTACTCTATTATATATTCTTATGTGAAAATACATAGAGGGTCGCATTTGAAAAAAATTGACTTTTGGACCTTTGCACTAAAACTATGTTCATCTGAGAAAATAAAATACCCTGTATGATATTGAGTCTATTAAGGTACATAAACCCAAGCTAAATTCTTAGGCGGAATCCAAATATGAAATAAAATATAGGGTGTTAAAATAACAAAGTTAGG
The DNA here is from genome assembly GCA_963583905.1 of Stenurella melanura. Classification (NCBI taxonomy): domain Eukaryota; kingdom Metazoa; phylum Arthropoda; class Insecta; order Coleoptera; family Cerambycidae; genus Stenurella; species Stenurella melanura. Next base: position 88,940,374 of record OY757318.1, on the reverse strand, counting down.
TACTACATCCGGTGTAAGCGGAAGTAATATATGCAAGAAAATATTTTCGTTAGATCCACCATATCCAACAAACCCCTTAATCCGACTTTCAAATTTCTAAACTGAGCAGATCCCAAGAAACGTCTAATAACCGCTCTACGCGAATAACCCTGTATGTTTATGCGGCTATAACTTTTACTAATTCTTATAGAAAACGCCAGAAATATAATTCAAAAAATGGCGGAGGATCTGGTTCTAAATACCAACATTATTCTACCGGGTGTTAGAAAAGTATGGGAACGGTGAAGAATCTCGAATAGTTTGCATCAAATCGAAAAATAAAAAAATACGCGTCAAAAAGTTTTCAAAAAACTATCTACTGATACCAAAAATGACCTCCCCACCCACCCCTAGTGGGTGGGGCGAGGGGCAACTTTAAAATTTCAAATGGAAACCCCTATTTTAAGTTTTATTCAGGACATTTTTTTCGATTCTTGCACGGTGTCACTGTAATCGCAAAAAATGAAAAGAATGCATGACTGTTTCAAGAGTAGCGTCTTGTGCCCATAAAAAAAGTCCAATTCAAAAACTGAAAAACACGTATTTGTTATTTTTACGAAATCTATCCAATGACATTGGATTCGACTCTCCCACCCCCAACCCAGTGGGTGGAGCGGGGGACAACTTTGATATTTGTAATGAAAATCCCTATATTTTATAGCGGATTCGGATTCTACAGTCAAAAATACGTGAATTTTATATCGGACATTTTTTTCGATTCTTGCAAGGTGTCGTTGCAATCGCAAAAAATTAAAATAAACCTGAAGTCTCCATAAGTTTGTAAATACAGCTACTCGTGTTGACAAAAAAACATTCAGTTTGAAAAACAATATCTGTGATATCTTGATTTTTATGAATGTTTTTTTTAAGTGTTGTAATAACAGTATTTGTTTTGTGAAATTTCTACGAGTTGTAACATTTTTTGCGATTGCAGCGACACCTTGCGAGAATCGAAAAAAATTCCCGTTATAAAATTCACGTATTTTTGGTCGTAGAATCCGAATCCGCTATAAAAAATAGGGATCTTCATTACAAATTTCAAAGTTGTCCCCCGCCCCACCCACTGGGTTGAGGGTGGGAGAGTCGAATCTAATGTCTTTGGATAGATTTCGTAAAAATAACAAATACGTGATTTTCAGTTTTTGAATTGGACTTTTTTTATGGGCACAAGACGCTACTCTTGAAACAGTCATGCATTTTTTTCATTTTTTGCGATTACAGCGACACCGTGCAAGAATCGAAAAAAATGTCCTGAATAAACGTATTTTTTGCCGTAGAATCCGATTCAGCAATAAAAAATAGAGGTTTCCATTTGAAATTTTTAAGTTGCCCCTCGCCCCACCCCCTGGTTGGTGGGTGGGGAGGTCATTTTTGGTATGAGTAGATAGTTTTTTGAAATCTTTTTGACACGTATTTTTTTATTTTTCGATTTGATGCAAACTGTTCGAGATTTTTCACCGTTCCCATTCTTTTCTAACACCCGGTATGTCGATTTGATTATTTTTGGATAATTTAATAACTTATAAATATCACTATTAAATTATAGGCTATTAAAGCCAATAGACATCCCTATTTTTATTGTGGGATTTATCTTATAGCCAGTAGAGCTAGAAGAATGAGATACAGCGTACTTATAGTCGATGTTTACTTCGAAACCCACAACAGCTCCGATTTTGATAAAACTTTTTTAAATGTTTGTTATATTGCATTATTTGAAATTTGAAACATTTCGGCCGTCGGACTCAAGTATTTATATTATTTAAACAATTATAGACAATTTATAAAAATCTTTTTTTTTTCCGATGATAATATTTAATCAAAAGCTCTTTTTGAGAATTTTGTAGATGAAATAATGTTTGCGTAAAAAGGCAATATTATTAAAAACTTTATTTTTAAAACGATGGAAAAGGTAATTTATTTCTTGTTAGTGTGTTAACAGTATTCTTATTTAGAGATCCGTTTTATATCCTGGAGATAAATTAAGATTAAACATTTATTTTTGCCAATTCTAACAAAGTACAATTATTTCGGTTTACGAAATATTATTTGGCAAATCTTTTTTATTCATCTTTAAAGGCATGATTATCTCTACTCCCATTCTCTTCTTATCTCAATTTCTTTCAGCAAATGTACTGAAAAGAGATCCGGCAATCTTATCCTCATTCGTGTACTCCTTTTTATCGTTTTATACTTCACGTTTTAAAACGAGTTTTCTTCAAAAACAAGTAGTTAAATATTTTCCATGCAATTTAAATTTAAATCGGGCTACTTGTAAGTTTTCATCTCTATTCAAGTATTTTAAACCACTATGGTCTAATCATGGCTCCAATTCAGCGAAATTAATTATATCTTGTACCACAATGTTGTAGTTTAAAACAATCCAACCATTATAAATACTCTTCCCCGATTTACTGCACTTTTTATATAATTGTTGCACATTCTATAGAATACTGTTCGCACTCCTTTGTAAATAGCATTAGTTTTAGACATTTTTTGTTTAATTACAAAACATGAAAACATTTAAAAAATCAATAACTCTTATTTATTTATAGATTAATTTTGTTCAAACGTAGGGTTCTTTCTCTAGTTAACACTAACTTGCTGTAATTTCAATACAATCGGACTTCTCATTTTTAAGATATCATGCTTACAAGAAACGTGACAGACGGACAGACAGACAGGTAGGCAGGCAGGCAGACAGTGACAACACAGTAACATGAACATTTTTTCATATCGCGCGATGTTACCGATTGTTGAAATCTGCCGATCAAATGCAATATACTCTTCGTTTTGTATTTGCAAAGAGTATAATAATGGAGTAGTTCAAAGATTAAAACCTAAATTATACTTTAGCAAATATTGAATACTCATTGTAACTTAATTTGATGTAAAAAGTCTCACGATCAATACAAGTACGAAAGCTTGCAATTTATATTGTGTGAGTTACATAAAACAATCAATAAACATAAATATTGTACATTAGTCGACGGTTGTTTATACTTTTGGTTTTAAAAATATTTATTGATGTGACCCTGAACACTTCAGGAAACATTTACAAATTGTGTAACATTTATTAAATTTTTATCGATTTTATATTATTAATATACATTTTGTAAGGACACACTGATAAAACATAACAGGTACCTATAACTCTGAATTATGAACTTTAATAAAATAAAAACCGCTGCCTAAGGAGGAAGTCTCTTTAAAGGAAAACATCTTGGGTATATCTGCACACATCTGCCTCAAATATTATTAAAATGCGCACAAAAAAAAGTTAGACAGACAGATCGACAGACAAACAGACAGACAGAAAATTCTTTCGCTAAAATTTAAAATGTGGTTGGGAGTAAAGGTGGTTGGGAGTTGAAAATATTATAAAGAAGCCTGAGTCCTTGGCTTCTTATATATAGGGTGGTACAATAGTGCGTCGGACCTAGATGTCTCGAGTTCTACGATAGCTAAAAATTTAAAAAAAAATTGCAAGTAAACTAGATAAAGAAGTCTATAACTGGAAATTATTTTCGAACATACAGGGCGAACTAAGACGAAATTACAGGACCAAGTGTCTTTTTCTTTTAATTGAAATGCTATGTATATCAGTACATTTTTGAAGCCTCTTTCTAGGCTCTACTCATTCCTATATTAGCATTCAATATCTCCCAACCACATGGATTTAATGAATTTTTTTGTTGAAATAATACAAACTGCAGATGGATATTAAAAAAAATCACCACAGTTACAATTAATTCAGAATTAAACTTAAAAAAAGAAGTTTCTTCAAATAACTCGGTAGAAAAAATTATAATAAATGTTCCACATGTTGCCCATTTTATTGACATACATCTCTATGCGCTTTTGAAATGAAGTTCCCACTGACGGTGTGATAGATCTAAAGGCAGTTATTATTCTTTCCTTCATATTTTGTACTGTTGTTGGTGTGTCTCTACAAACAATTTCCTTCACGTATCCCCATAAAAAGAAATCCATTTTTGTAAGATATGGGGATCTAGCAGGCCATATAGCGGGTCCTTTTCTTCCAATCCATTGATGAGGGTAGGTATTATTTAAGTGGTCTCTAACTGCATTTAAATAATGTGGTGGAGCACCATCTTGCTGAAACCACATCCTATTTCCAATTCTTTCAGGGAGATTTACTAATAAGTGTGGCAGACAGATTTCCAAATAATGAATATAAATAGCTCCAGTCAATGTACCATCAAAGAAATGTGGCCCTATTACATCTTCTCCAATAATTCCTCCCCAAACGACTATAGTCCATCTGTGTTGGTTATCAACTTGCATAAAAAAGTGAAGATTTTCCGAAGCATAATAATGAAAATTGTGCCATCTTGCATCTTACCTCTGGCCCAATTACAAAATTGTAGGCGCTTTTGAAAATCGTCATCAGATAATTCCTGGTGCATTTGAATATGATATGCATGCAACTTATTTGTTTATAAGATTCGACGCATAGACCGTCTACTTATTCCTACTAATGAGCTCGCTTCTCTCTGACTAACATGAGGTCTCTCAACCGTTGCCGGCACCACAGAAAACTCATTTTCTTTGCTCACAACACGTTTTATTCTTTCACTTTTTTTATATTCGACATTTCCAGTTTCCAGAAATCTATCGAGAAGGTTTTGGAAGCTGCTAACATCAGGAATTCTTCTTTCAGGATAACGTTGGTGATAAATTTAAAAAAGTCATGTCAAAAGTCATGTCTACAAGTTCCGTTTTATTAAAATTCATATTGTACAATTCCAAATATTTTAAATTCAATACAAATTGTAACTAAAGACCGATAAGTGTGATAAATGCTCCATTGTACATGACAGTTCATACCAAACTGAGGTTTTATTGCTTATCGAATAACGAAAACGGCAATAAAGTGTACCAAAAAACATTACAGTAAAGGAACTGTTAAATACTATTTACTCATTTCAATAAATTGGCAGTAATGGCCTCATTTCAAAATTGCACTTTAAAATGGGTAACACGTCAAATACCTATTATAAATTTTTCCAATGAATTATTTGAGGGAATTTCTTTTTTTAAGTTTATTTTTGAATTTGACATTATTTATTTATAAAACGAAAATGGTTGAAATTAACCACAAAAAATGTTCGTTTCTGTATTGTAAAAAAATCTGAGGCCTTGGCTTCTAGTATATGCACCAAATCCCAAATTTCTGTACTCTTACTAGCTTGCTTCACTTGTTTCCCCCTTTTTACCCCTAGTTAACCCCCAACTCTTGAACGGAATCATCACAAACTATAATCTAGTTCCAGGTGCCATTATAAAACACACATGTACCCAATTACAATGAGTATCTCAATTTTATTTTATTAACCCCTTTAATAATGAAGTGGGAGTGATTGAGGGGTGTGGAAAATGTTATAAAAATATCTGAGGCCTTGGCTTCTAGTATATACACCAAATCCCAAGTTACTGTAGTTTTACCAGCTAGCTTTATTTATTTTCTCTTATTTACCCCTATTTAACCCCCAACCTTTCACCGGAATTAGTGAAAAATATAATTCAGTTCCAGATCTCGTCATGATACATACATGTCAAAATTCAAGTTAATATCTTTAACAGATATTGTCTGTAATTGTTTATTAGTGGCATATTCAGATTTTTTTACTTTTTATTGAGTATTTTGCCACTGAAAAATATTTAAAAATTTTAATGGAAAAACCTCTGCGCCAAACGGATCAGACAGAGGTTGGTTCTTGAATACTTGACATCCATCTCCACGTCTACACTTTTGGGCACATCAAACTAGGGACATACGCAGTCCGCTCAACACATTTGGTAAATTAGGATCATTCTTTATGGTTTCTATGCACATTAAAATACGTTGTTGCAATTGTTCTACAATGTCAATTGTATCACGGTAAACCAGAGATTTAAAATGTCCCCAAAAATAAAAGTCCATCTGATTTAAGTCGGGCGATCTAGCAGACCATGGTACTGGTCCGCCACGTCCAATCCATCGTCCAGGAAACTTTCTGTTCAAAAAATTTCGAACAGCCAGACTAAAATGGACCGGCGCGCCATCGTGCAAATACCACATTCTTCTGCGCGTAGTCAAAGGTACATCTTCCAGCAAATTTGGCAATGTTTGTTGCAAAAAATTTAATCACCATTTAATCTGGCGGGTAATTGTATAGGTCCAATTATTTCATTACCGCAAATTCCTGCCTACAAATTAACGCTGAACCGTCATTGAAAATGCGTCCTTCTTATTACACGTGGATTTTCATCTGCCCAATAGTGCATATTTTTAAAACTAAACACTCCATTTCTGGTAAAACACGACTCGTCGGAGAAACACAGAACGTTTAAAAAAATCATCATTTGCCGCGTGTTTTCTTAAAATCCACCTACAAAATTGCATTCGCTCTGCAAATCTTGAGGTTCTAGTGCTTGGACACGTTGATATTGATAGAGATGTAAGTTCATATCTCTCAATGTCCTCCATACCACAAGATGGGATCCACATGGTTCGCGATACCGCGGGTGCTTAAAGTTGGATCCTCATCTACAAGTTCCAAAATTTGAACCTCTGCGTCAATTACCCTTTCTTCGCATTGTAGACCTCGTTCTCCTACGTGCTCATCGAGACGACCTGCTTCTCGAAGACGCTGGTCAATACTAACAAATGTACGAGCACAAGGATGACGTCGATTAGGGAACCTTAAAAGATAAAGCCCTTCCGCACCAGCTGCATTTCCACCACTTTCTCCAGTCACCAAGTGCATATCTGCGAGCTCTGGATAAGTGTAATCTCCCATAATGTCCAAAATCTGTGTTTTAAAACACCCTACTAAACTGTGAATTAACGTTATCAATAAATAAGATAAAAAGAAAAACTTGGTCCGAAATCCAAAAAGTAACACAAAAAGCACGAACGAACGAAATTAGTGTCTTACGTAACCAAGTACTAACGACTTGAACGGTAAGTCAATAAAATCTTAACATAAGTGGCACAAAATTCAAAAATAACAAAAACAACAGACAAAGCCAAGGAACGGGTAGGTCGCGTCGTGTGTATGTTGTTTACCAAGTAAGTACACAAACTGAAATTATTACTTGAGAATATTACAAGGGAGAGTATAGCATGCGTAATAATATAATTTGGCTGCGAAGAAGAAAAAACATGGCGGCGTCCTCTGTCGGTCGCTTTTAACTGCTTTGTCGGCATACTTTTCGATGACCACCGTCGCGGCCCAATTATCTCTTAGGCTCACCATACTTATTTGCACGAATGTCAGAGTATCATGTGCGACAAGACGCGAGGCAATAAAGCCTACCCCAATATGCCAGCAGTTCTCAAACTGTATTATTAAGTATTTTGGAAATTTTTGTTCATTTTCTTTTTTCCAAAACTATGAGCTTTATACCCCATCTTAAATAAGGTTTTTTTGTTTGTCTTGTCGTTCCCTACCACCAGTTTTTTTTAATGACATGAAACTAATTACACTCTGTATATGAATGCTTGTGTTATATAAAGAAATCAAAAAGTAACAAGATTACCAAGCAGGAGGACGTACATAACCATGACACTAGGACAAAAGCGAATTTAAAATTGTCCAAATATAGACTGAGTAAATTTCAAAGTTTTACTTATATGTATCCATGAAAATTTTTAATGTGTTACCTACCTAAGATTTACAAAATTTTGAAATATTACTTTACAGAATGGCTTCTATTCATATGATCAATATTAGAATTATTTTGGCCCTAATCTCTGTAATTATATTATCATATTTAACCCTCTATTTTAGCACTTTTGCATTACCTGTTTTTTGTGTTTTTAAACAATTTTATATTTACGTTTTTTCCTTTACTTGAGACACTAGTTTTTATGATTACTACTTACCTGTTTTTATGGCGCTGTTTTTTACCAGTTTTCAAATTAAGGTGGCCATTCCCTAGAAAGAGACATCCGATGGGGAAATATTTATTATTCTTGGCCTTAACTTTTTTTTCTTAGTACGTATATTTAAAAAACTATAAGAGTACCTAAGTAGGACCGGACCATAACAAGACTATTACTATGAATTTTCACTCAATAATTTCAGTGATTTGCAAAATAGCAAATCTAGCTATTTTGCAAACCACTGAAATTATTGAGTGAAAATTCATAGTAATAGTCTTATTGTTGTTATACTTAGGTATTCTTATAGTTTTTTTTAATATACGTACTAAGAAAAAAAAGCTAAGGGCAAAAATAATAAATATATCCCTCTCTCCCTCTCTTTCTAGGAAATGGCCACCTTAAGTAATTATTTATCACTGACTTCTGCAGACATTATTTACATACAAATAATACGAATAAATTTCTATTCTATTCTATTTATATTCTAAATAAATGGATATACTTTAAATTTTTATACTTTGCCAATCAGTAATCAATTTAAAACTAAGTATAATTCTACATCTCCATATTATATAATAAATCGGTACTTGAAACTTTGTTCGTAAGACCTTGTGATCTCTTTAGTATGCTAATAGCATTCATTAGAGTATGAGGTTTAGTTGAAATACACTTTCACTTTTAAGGCACGACTAATCTAATAAAGTGCTAACTTTGAACTGAACATAAGGCGTATACCATTTTTAGGCATAACTTCATTGACTTTACGTCTATTGTTAGTATCATTTCTAGAATATGCCCGACCGTTGCCAGCAAACGAAGAGTAAAAACGTTAGAGTCAGTGATTTATTCATACCCGGATCTGGGGTACTATGGGTTGTTGTAGGAGGCATTTTTTAATTAAAAATCTCTTTCAAATATTGAAATATTACTAGACCGTGGAAAGGTAAAAGAGCTGTTTACTTTCTATACAACATTTTTGCAATCTAAGCAGATACGCTCGAGGCAATTTAAAATGGCTGTGCTCTAGTGTTAGCGATAAAATGGTTTAAAACCATTCGTAAACAAATTAAACACACATATTATGAGTAAGTAGTCGCAAAATGAGTAAGGCCCATCTGCGGTTTCAGTATCGAGTGCGTTTTATCCCATCAATTTATTTTAAATATTAATAGTCTACGCATTACGTTAACATAGGAGATATAGTGGTATATATTAGTACTTAATTTTAAGCGTAAATCTATTATTCGAGTATCCAAAAGAAGACGCCGATTTTTTTAATTCCATCTTGGACAAGAACTTTTTAAAAAGGTTCTAAATTCACAAACTTCCTCAGTGCCATTGAGACCTACATTAAAAACAGCTCCAAAAGAAAAAAAATCTAATAAAATTTTGTTCAAATCAAAGAAAAAAATTTATTAGTCCTAGTAGACGAGCTGCCCCAAACCACAGTGCTTAGTGATCGTGCTCGAAATTATTTTTTAGTGCTTAGTAAATTCCAAAAATGCTTGTAAGCACCTTAAGTATTAGCGAGCACATTAAGTACTCTCGAGCAATTTAACTATTCGCGAATACTCAAAGTACTTGCAAATAGCACATATAGGCAGTACTATTTTTGCCTAAAAACCATACACACTTTCTTGTTACGGAACAGAACTGGGTATTTGCCATTGGTATTAATATAGGATTCAAATGTATTGACCCCTCACTTTAACCACGAATATCTCAGAAACAGAGGAGCGGAAAAAATTTTAAAAATGTGTTCATTATTTTACTTCCGCATCTACGTAGTGGATTGGAAGTATAGTAATCGCAAAAAAATGTTCAAATTTTTTTTTCTTGAAATTGGTTTAGAATGTCATGAAACGTCGAGATTTTAAATTTGAGGGAAAAAAAATGTTCTGTCTGTCTGTCGGTCTGTGTGTCTGCCTGTAACTTTTTTTTTTGTCCGCACGTTTTCTCCGGAAAGGTTTAAGATATTAACTTCGAATTTTGTACACGTATATATTATAACGAGATCTGGAACTGGATTTTTTGAAGATATCCGGTGAAGGGTTGGGGGGTAAATAGGGAGAAATATGTGAAGCAGGCTGGTAAGAGTACAGAAACTTGAAATTTCATGTATCTACTACAAGCCAAGGCCTCAAAAATTTTAATAATATTTTTCATCCTCCCACCCCCTCCAATTCATTATTAAAGGGGTTGATAAAATAAAATTGAGATATTCACTTGAAATTTGGTACACGTATGTATTTATAACGACATCTGGAACTAGATTATATTTCCGTGGAAGGGTTGGGGGTTAAATAGGGGTAAATAGGGGAAAATAAGTGAAACAAGTTGGTAGGAACACAGTAACTTGAAATTCAGTGCATGTACTAAAAGCCAAAGCTTCAGATTTTTTAATAATATTTTTCAACCCCCGACCACCCCTACTCCATTATTAAAGGGATTAATAAAATGAAATTGAGATATTCACTTGAAATTTGGTACACGTATGTATTTATAACGACATCTGGAACTAGATTATATTTCCGTTGAAGGGTTGGGGGTTAAATAGGGGTAAATAGGGGAAAATAAGTGAAACAAGTTGGTAGGAACACAGTAACTTGAAATTCAGTGCATGTACTAAAAGCCAAAGCTTCAGATTTTTTAATAATATTTTTCAACCCCCGACCACCCCTACTCCATTATTAAAGGGGTTAATAAAATGAAATTGAGATATTCATTTGAAATTTGATACACGCATGTATTATAACGACATCTGGAACTAGATTATACTTTGAGATGATTCAGTTGAAGGGTTGGGGGATAAATAGGACAAAATAAGTAGAGCAAGCTGGTAAGAGTACAGAAACTTGAAATTCGGTGTACGTACTAGAAGCCAAGATATCAAATTATTTTTAATATCTTTCAACCCCCCCCCCCACACCTACTCCATTATTAAAGGGGTTGATAAAATAAAATAGATATTCACTTGAAATTTGGTACACGTGTGTACCATAACGACATCTGGAACTAGATTACATTTTGAGATGATTCCGTTGAAGGGTTGGAGGTTAAATAGGGGAAAATAAGTAAAGCAAGCTGGTAACAGTACAGAAACTTGAAATTCGGTGTATGTACTATAAGCCAAGGCCTCAGATTTTTTTGTAATATTTTTCAACCCCCCAATACCCCTACTCCATTATTAAAGAAGTTAAAATTGAGATATTCACTTGAAATTTGGTACACGTAGGTATTATAACGACATCTGGAACTTGATTATATTTTGAGATGAGTCCGTTGAAGGGTTGGAGGTAAAATAGGGGTAGATAGGGGAAAATAAGTAAAGCAAGTTAGTAAGACTACAGAAATTTGGGACTTGGTGTATGTACTAGAAGCGAAGGTCTCAGGATTTTTATAATAGTTTCCATCCCCCATCATCACCACTCCCTTATTAAAATAGTTGATAAAATTAAATTTATATTTTCACTTGAAATTTGGTACACGTATGTATTATAACGATATCTGAAACTAAATTATATTTTGACATGATTGCGTTGAATGAGTGGGGGGTAAATAAAGGTAAATAGGGAATAAATTAGAGCCAGCTGGTAAGAGTACAGAAACTTGATATTCCATGTATGTCCTAGAAGCTAAGGTCTCAAATTTTTTAATAATATTTTTCAACCACCCGCCACCCTTACTCCATTATTAAAGGGGTTGATAAAATAAAATTGAGATATTAACTTGAAATATGGTAGACGTATATATTATAACGACATCTGGAACTAGATTATATTTTAAGATGATTCCGTTGAAGTGTAGGGGGTTAAATAGGAGTATATAGGGGAAAATAAGTAAATCAAGCTGGTAAGAGTACAGAAATGTGGAATTTGGTGTATATACTAGAAACCAAGGCGTCAGATTTCTTTTTAATATTTTTCAAACCCCGCCATCTCCGCTCCATTATTAATGGGATTGATAACATAGAATTGAGATATTCACTTGAAAGTTAGGACAATTATTATGTATTATAATGACATCAGATTGAGATGATTCCATTGAAGGGGTAGGAGGTGGCAGGTTGTGAATAGGGGAAAATAAGTAGGGTAAACTAGAAATGTCATTTTTATCGTATATGGTGGAAACCAACGCCTCAAACTTTTCTATAACATCTGCCCCAAATATTATTAAAATTCTATGACCAATAATTTACACGTACTAGAGTGCAAATCTAGTCAAGATGTTTCCTTTAAAGTCACTTGAATGAAAAATCTGGATGTGGAAGTAGTGATTCCTTAGGCAGCGGTTTTCTATTTTAAATTATTCACTGAAATTTTAATAATGTTCATTGGACAGTTTTGAAGTTCTGCTAAGTTATATTGACAAATGTTCTACTTCTTAAGGAAATTTTGACCATACAAATTTTAAATCGCTGTTATAAAATATTTCAGCTTATAAAACTAAATCGTTTTATAACGATTTTTAGTATCATTCAGCCGCATTTTTATACCGTTATAAATATACATTCGAATAATTTTTCTTATCATCTTACAAAATAGTTAGATTAAAGATCTATTTGTGACAATTTTGCTTTTAAGAACAAATGTTGTTCCAGAGCATGTTATATAATTATTATATAGCATTGTATTTGCTCTAATATGGAAACAGCAACAAAGTCGTTACAAAACAAATTTGTTTACTTAAGCATAAAAATATGGTGGTCAACAATACAATAATACATATTCTGAGAAAATTGATTTCCTGCGTTAGCTGTGTATTTATATTTAGTAATAATTAAAGTCTGTCTTTTAATGAAAATTTGTCATAATTATAGTAGAGAAGTTAATAAAAAAATTATTTTCCCAAAATTTTGGTTACCAACATTGACAAGATCTAACAGATCATATAACGGCCCAAACTAGAAACATCAGATTTAGGACAATGGAGAAACTTAAAAAGTGGTTGTAAAAACTATTAGGTACATGTATTAACAGCGTAGTGGTTTCGGCACTAGGACACAATTTATACTGTTGTATAATGAAACGACGCATTTCACTCACTGCACTGTTAACGTATCAGGTCATATGCCAAAGTACTGTTGATTCCACTAAGTAAAAGTAACTACGTGTTTTTCGCAATAAATAAATCATAAATAAACAGATCTGAAATAAGGTGATTTACTACTACTAATTCTAGGTTATATTCATGCAAATTGAACCAATTCTGTTTCGATGGTTGCATTTACAACTCAGTCCTAACGGATTTATCATAAGAGCTACAAAAGCATCGCGAAAGTGACTGATCTATTTTATACGATTCACGAAAAAGTTACACTAAGGCGCATTATTTTATATATGTTTCATAGAAATCGTCTATAATTTTAAATATCCTGAAATGCTTGCCACTAACACAAAAGTATTTTATAGTGGGAGGCCATCTTGAAAGGCCAGCGTTCGTGATGATACATATGACAATCTATGAAAATTTAAAGTAAAAGCCACTTTACATTAATGCAATATTGCAGGTGCCATGCAAATTTTCATTGCGCGCATGCGTACATCCAGCTAGTTTGATCAGCTGATGGCAATATTTTTCATTGCATTGAATTAGCGCGTGTTCTAATTTGATTGCATTGCAGATGCAATATAGTTACTTTATTTAGGAATATTTGGGTTGCCAACCACGCATTAAAGGAACTAAGCAACAAACATAACATACTATGTATAACCTATTCTGTATTTCTTTTGGGAATAACAACTGATTTTCTCTCTTTTGTTTATAGTAATTCAGTGATTGTAAAATAAATAAATAAACAATAAATATAATCATAAAAGTATTTCTTCTCGTCTGGTTGGTAGTCCCAAAGATTTCACAAAATATTGCAGTAGTGTAAAGTGTATTTGACATGCAAAAATTTTCATGCAAAGTTTTGCATGCCATGCATTTCATTGCATTGCATAAATGTAAAGCCGCTTTAAGAAATGTTTATTAGAATCTATGGAGTCAGCAACGTGCCAACTATACAGTTATGACTACTAAAACAAATTAGTGTAAGTTACATTATAAAAAGACTCAATTCATAAAATCGATATTTATAAGATTTCAAAAATTATTAGAAATTATCAATAAATGTGAGGCCTGTTAAAAATATATTAGAAATATGGCCATAGCTCAGTATTCGCATAAAAAATTACAGTAGTTGTAATCCAGACCAAGTCTCTTAAATAATAATTATAGGTTATTAGGTACCTAGTATTAAATCACAATGCCATATGCTTTTAGTGTCGGAAATACTACTTAAACATTTAAGATACATTTTAGAAATCATTTTATTTTATTAGTGTGTATAAAGCAGCATTTTTTTAAATAGTGACTATTTAAAAGCTCTTATAAAACAGTTGTTTAGTTGTTTTATAGCAGTGTGTTTTATAATACAATTAAATGCAGCTTTAATAAAACTGCTATATAGTGACGGTACTTTTCATAAGGCTTCTGGAAATGTTTATAAAATTAATTGTTTTATAATATTTGTGTCAGAAATATTTCTACAACTTTTATAAAATATCAAATTGCTAGTTGGGCCATTTTATATGATTCGCGTAAAAGTTACAATAAGACGCATTATTTTATAGATCTTTTATAGAAATCATTTAATAGTTTAAATATCTTGAAATGCTTACTACAAACTAAAAAGTATTTTATAGAGGGAAACCATCTTAAAAGGTCAGCATTGGTGATGGTAAATATGGCAAGATATGAAAATTTAAAATATCACATGTTTATTAGAATTTATGGAGTAGCAACTATACAGTTATCACTGGTAAAACAAATCAGTGTAAGTTACATTGCAAAAAAACTCAAGTTTATAAAATTTTTATTTTAATTTTTTTTTAAATTATTAGAAACCATCGATAAATGTGGGGCGCGTTAAAAGTGTATTAAAAACATAGTCATAGTTCACAGTAAAATTTTCTCCACATCAAACATTGCAATCGTTGTAAGCCATTAATATATATTATGTTCCTAGGTACCTAGTATTAAATCACGATGCCATATGCATTTAGTGTCAACTTGCAACTTTTAGGATACATTTAAGCAATAATTCTATTTCAGTAGTGTGTATAAAGCAGCATTTTTTTAAATAATGACTATTTAAAAGATCTTATAAAACAATTGTTTAGTTGTTCTATAGCAGTAATTTGAATAATAATTTAACAAGCAGTGAAGTGTTTTATAGAACAATTAAATGAAGCTTTAATAAAGCTGCTATATAGTGATGGTACTAAATTTTCAATAGACCTGCAGAAATGTATATACTAATATGATATTGGGATATTTTATAATTAAGCTAAACTTTACAACAGTAAGGTCTAAATTACAAAATAATTGATTCATAATGACAGCAATAAAGTGTTCATTAATAAAGATTTGCCAGAATAGCAACTCATAATGTAAATTAAAAACAGTAAATTAGAACGTTTAAGCCAGAAACTACCTCACCGCAGAACATGAGAGGATTTTGCACGTGGCCTCTTACAACGGTACTAAGTTTCAATATGGTAAGGTGAAATGGTAGAAAGAAGGGCTCATACAAAATGTATAGGCAATAGTAACGCGTAGTAGTAATATTTGAATTGTATTGAATACCAATTAATTTTAATTTTATTATTTTAAATATTTAACATACCTGATATTAAAAAAGGATATTGGTACATCGCTTAACTTACAAAAGGCTTATGGAACAATATTAAGTAGTTAAACATAGGTAATATCCTACCAGAGTGCATAGATGTAGTTGGAACTCAGCGTAGAACCTACAAAATACAAAATAAACATTTTAAAGAATGTATTCACAAAGAAACTTAATGTAATACAAATGTAATAGGCTATGAAAGTGCTTAATTAATAACATTTTAACTATAAAAATCAAATGGGAGACCTAAACTCAGTGACTTTATAAGATAGTGGAAAACTCTCCCGCAGCTAACGTAAAGTTATATAAAATACAAATTTCAAGCCTCGTAATGAGTAAAATCAGTGATAAGATTATAAAGACTTACCAAGTGTATGTAAACACACATCAAGCACTGGAATGTGTTGATTTTTAATAGTAGAAATTTTATAAAATGGTTGGTAGTAATCTTTGGTTAGGACTTTCTCCATAAAAGTTGCATAAAACATTTCAAATAAAGAGTTTGTGTAAGTTTATTCATTTTGTAATTATAGAGACCACTTTGTAGTTTGATCTGATGTAATAGCATATTTCGAATACCATACCCAAGGACTGGTACATAGCATTGCATCGTAGGCATACCTGAAAAATGCATGATTATTATTATTATTGTTATAAATGTTAAAAACGGTGTTTATATGATTTAAAACGATAGTAGGTGATTAGAATTTAAGTTAAAATGGGAAAAGTAAAGTATTTTTAGCAGTTTTAAGCAATTGTGAACAATTTTA
Source organism: Stenurella melanura (assembly GCA_963583905.1). Classification (NCBI taxonomy): domain Eukaryota; kingdom Metazoa; phylum Arthropoda; class Insecta; order Coleoptera; family Cerambycidae; genus Stenurella; species Stenurella melanura. The sequence goes on along the minus strand of OY757318.1, from coordinate 88,923,996 downwards.
CGAAAAGTTATCGAAATTACTAATAAGACTCCTAGAGACATGTATGGGGTATCAAAATGTTCAGAAGAAGGTCAGAAAGATTAAAACATAATCAGAGTAAAGATTTATTCAGTAAATTGCTAGAAAATTCAATATAAAAAATATAAATTTTAAATATGTCAAAACTAGATTGCTTTGGTTTTTAGAAATGTCACATCTAAGCCAATAGAATTTAAGGATTAAGAAAAAAAGCAGAGTTGTTCAAGCGTGGGTACAGAAAAGACGCCGTTTAGTGAGCTCCACAAAAGTTTACAAAATATATTAAATATAAATAAAATTTTCTTAAATCAAATGTAAAGTGAATGTTTAAAAGTATCCATAAAGTACGTGGAATACGTCAAATATTAAATTAGGAGCAAAAAGGCATCCAAAGGTAATCAAATACCCTTTCGTAAAATTTTGAAGACATAACCCTACTTTTTATAAATAATGTATGTAAATCTTATACAAGTGAGCAGTTTCTCACAAAATATTGGTAATTTGTTACTTACCTTAACAAATAAAGTAAAGTTCGGAAGTGTATCCGTTAAAACACAGTGCATAATTCGTCGTAAAACAAATCTCACAAAAACGCAAGAAATCAAGCAGCCATTCACAGATCTGCAGTATTGACAGAGTAGCGGGTCTACATCTCAGGCCGGAAAGTTGGAAGCAGCGATCTCTACATCCAGGACGGAGTAAGAATAAAAACACTGATCAAATTTAAGCTTAAATTCGCAAAAAAAAGGGAAAACTAAATTTAGCAAAAGTTGCAACAAATATCTTTTCAAATCAAAAAGGCCGATTAGTTTTAATTTGTAGGATAGTTATTATCTCACATTTTCATTTATACTTTTCCCATATTTTATTTATTAAATTTGTAATTTTGAATGGGCCTTTCCTTTTTATTTCTAAATTATCGAGACTAACCTTTATTTCAGAGCACCGTAGAACTTACTCCTGACGTGAGAGGCAGGCGAGCGGTAGGTTTCTCATGTTCTGAAGTGAGCTAGCGAGGTATTATCTTGTCGCGGGGTTAAGCGTGACTGGCGTCCAGGCAAAATTTAAAAATAAATAATAATAATAAAAAAATTATAATATCATAACAATACATTTGTTTTGTAATGGTTCCAATAGGCGTTACAAAATATCAACAGCGACTGAAATATTTTATATGTTGGTGCCCATTTTGTATTATAGCTGCTGTGAAAACGTTATGAAAGTGTTTCTGAGAGTAATATTGTTTTATAAAATTTGTGTCACAAACATTTCTACAACTAATATAAAATACCAAATTGCTAGTTGGGTTGTGCTTAATGCTCGAAGCATTTTTTATCAGAGCTCAATATAGCTCTCCCATAGAATACATTCAGCGTATTTCCAAGTCTCAAGTTTCTGTACTCCTACCAGCTTGCTTTATTTATTATCCTATTTATCCAATCTCACCTTAAAAAAATAACTTGACTACGACTAAGAATCGATCGAAAGTTAAAAAGACACAAGTAAATATATGGACGCTAGCCTTCTATTAAGTAAATCAAAGTTTTATTACTATTCAAACCTTCCAGCGCTGAACATTGGGTAAACATAAGTGATCCCGTGCCTTTCGTTCACAGCTACAGGGACTAATCCTTCATTTTCCGTGATGTATGCTCATCATCCCATGCAAACATGTGTTATTTTAATAAACAATATCAGTGACAGTAGGCGGGCGAAAAGCAAGCAAGGGCATTTTGCTCGTAGGAAATGAAGACCACTACTCATTCTGGCGGTGACACGTTCATTAGCAGAAAGGGAGACAGCGCTTTGCTGAAACAGCTCGTCCTGATTTTACTTATTTATTTACGGTTGGATGCGTCTGCACTTGATATAAATATATGGGCATTTCCTGACTCCTTGATTACCTCTGATTGCATACCTTGAAGTGAATTGGCTTGATTAAGAGAGTAAACTGCAGCGCGGTGGTAAATAAACCATCAGTGGTTTTACTATAATTAGAAAATGAGAATCACTTCTCTTGTTTAGTTCTTTCTGTGCGTCGCAGAGCGGGACACATGCAATTAGCATGACAAGTAAATATATATAAAAAAAATATTTAAAAAATGTTTATTTAGGAAAATGTACTAAAAGATAATGTAAAATGTAATAAAAAGTATTACTTTCCATCAGAGAATAACAATAGTTACATAGAAATGAAATGTCCTAGAATCATCTGAAAAGTTTTCTTCATACATCTGAAAATTTTTAAATTCATACATCTGGAAACTAAGAAATTAATAAAATATGATAAAAATGTATTCAAAGGTTTTGTTTCGGAATCAACATAGCCATGGAAACAATTGAATTCTGACATTGTTAGTAATGTAAAATTGGAAATACTGTTATTTGTGATTGTGTCAATAGTTTTACTTCCACATCCGCGTAGTGGATTGAAAGTATAGTAAGTAAGGAAGTATCAAAGTTATTTTTTCTTAAAATAGGTTTAGAATATCACGAAACGTCGAGATTTTAAATTTGAGCGAAAACAAATTTTCTGTCTCTGTAACTTTTTTGTCCGTACGCTCTCCGGAATGGTTTAAGATATTGACTTGAAATTTCGTATATATATTATAACGAGATCTGGTACTGATTGATTTTTGAGATATCCGCCAACCAGTAAATTTGTTTTATAATTTCAATGTTCTACGATTACTTTGTTTTATTATTATTTTATTAATGCTTCTAAATGACGATTAATTATATTAGAGTTCCAGAAAATACAATTTTGTTGTCTGCAACTGAACAATTTTATAAATTTATCATTAAAACGTTTCTACAGCAAAATTATAAAATATCTAATAATGGAGTTAAGAAATTATTTTATAAATGTTTTCGTGACTAAGTTATAAAATATTGCGGCTTATAAAACTAAATAATTTTATAACGATTTTTTAGTATCATTCAGCAGCATTTTTAGCACGTTATAAATATACATTCCAATTATTTTCTAGTTATTTTTTATCATATTACAAAACAGTTATATTAAAGATCTATTTGTGACAATTTTGCTTTTAAGAATAAATGTTGTTCCAGAGCATGTTATATAATTATTATAAATATAGCATTGGACTTGCTGTAATATGGAAACAGCAACAAAGTCATTACAAAACAAAATTGTTTACTTAAGCATAAAAATGTGGTGGCTAACAATACAATAAAACATATTTGAGAAAATTGATTTCCTGCATTAGCTGTGTATTTAAATTTAGTCATAACTAAAGTCTGTCTTTTAATGAAAATTTGTCATAATCATTGTACAAAAGTTTAAAAAAATTATTCTCCCAAAATTTTGGTTACCAACATTGACAAGAACGCGATGCAGATCTTAACAGATCAAATAACGGCGAAAGTAAAAACATCAGATTTAGGATAATGGAGAAACTTAAAAAGTGGTTGTAAAAATATTAGGTACATGTATTAACAGCGTAGTGGGCGCATTATTTTATAGATGTTTTATAGGAATCGTCTAATAATTTAAATATCGTGAAATGCTTGCTACTAACACAAAAGTATTTTACGGAGGGAGGCCATCTTGAAAGGCCAGCATTCGTGATGGATAAATATGATAAGATATGAAAATTTAAAATATCAAATGTTTATTAGAATTTATGGTGTCAGAAATGTGCTAACTATACAGTTATGACTACTAAAACAAATTAGGTAGTGTAAGTTAAATTGTAAAAAAACTTAAATTCATAAAATCGACATTTATAAAATTTCAAAAATTATTAGAAATCATCGATAAATGTGAAGCACGTTAAAAATATATTAAAAATATGGCCATAGTTCACAGTAAAATTTTCTCCGCATCAAAAATTGCAGTCGTTGTAAGCCAGAACAAGTCTCTTAAATAATTATTATAGGTTATTAGGTACCTAGTATTAAATCACAATGTCATATGCTTTTAGTGTCAAAAATACTTTTTAAACTTTTAGGATACATTTTAGAAATCATTTTATTTTATTATGTGTATAAAGCAGCATTTTTTAAAATAATGACCATTTAAAAGCTCTTATAAAACAGTTGTTTAGTTGTTTTATAGCAGTAATTTAACAAACAGTGAAGTGCGTTTTATAGTACAATTAAATGAAGCTTTAATAAAACTGCTATATACTGATGGTACTAATTTTTATAAGGCTTCTGGAAATGTTTATACAATTATTTTGTAATAGTTCCAATAGGCATTACAAAATATCAACAGCTACTGAAATATTTTATAAGATGGTGCCGATTTTGCTTTTATAGCTACTGTGAAAACGGTATGAAAGTGTTTCTGATAGTAATATTGTTTTATAAAATTTGTGTCAGAAACATTCCTACAACTTTTATAAAATATCAAATTGCTAGTTGGTCGGTGAAGGGTTGGGGGGTAAATAGGGGAAAATATAGGGAAATATGTAGAGCAAGCTGGTAAGAATACAGGAACTTGAAATTTGATGTATGTACTACAAGCCAAGGCCTCTGATTTTTTAATAATATTTTTCAACCCCCCCCCCCACTACCTAGTCCATTATTAAAGGTGTTGATAAAATAAAATTGTGATATTCATTTGAAATTTGGCACACGTATGTATCATCTGGAACGACATCTGGAACTAGATTATATTTTGAGATGATTCCAGTGAAGGGTTGGGGGTTAAATAGGGGTAAATAGGGCAAAATAAGTAAAGCAAGCAGGTAAGAGTACAGAAACTTGAAATTCGATGTATGTACTAGAAGCCATGGTCTCAGATTGTTTATAATATTTTTCAACCCCTCTCCACCTCTACTCCATTATTAAAGGGGTTGATAAAATAAAATTGTGATATTCATTTGAAATTTGGCACACGTATGTATCATCTGGAACGACATCTGGAACTAGATTATATTTTGAGATGATTCCAGTGAAGGGTTGGGGGTTAAATAGGGGTAAATAGGGCAAAATAAGTAAAGCAAGCAGGTAAGAGTACAGAAACTTGAAATTCGGTGTATGTACTAGAAGCCATAGTCTCAGATTGTTTATAACATTTTTCAACCCCTCTCCACCTCTACTCCATTATTAAAGGGGTTGATAACATAAAATTGAGATATTCACTTGATATTTGGTACACGTAGGTATTATAACGACATCTGGAACTAGAATATAATTTAAGATTGAAACGTTGGGGTTAAATAGGGTTAGATAGGGGAAAATAACTAAAGCAATCTGGTAAGAGTACAGAAATTTGGGATTTGGTGTATATACTAGAAGCGGCTAAGGCCTCCGGTTTTTTTATAATATTTTCCATCTCCCCACCCTTATTAAAAGAGTTGATAAAATTAAATTTTCAGTTGAAGTTTGGTACACGTACACTAGATTATATCTTGACATGATTGCGTTGAAGGAGTGGGGGGTAAGTAGAGGTAAATAGGAAAAAATAAGTAAAGCAAGCTGGGAAGAGTACAAAAACTTGAAATTCGGTATAGAAGCCAAGGCCTCAGATTTTTTAATAATATTTTTGAACCCCCCCACCACCCTTACTCCATTATTAAAGGGGCTGATAAAATAAAATTTACATATTCACTTGAAGTTTGGTAGACCTATGTATTATAACGACATCTGGAGCTAGATTATATTTTGTGATAACTCCGTTGAAGGGTGGGGGGTTAAATAGGGGAAAATAAGTAAATTAAGCTGGTAAGATTACAAAAATTTGGGATTTGGGAAGCCAAGGCTTCAGATTTCTTTTTAATATTTTTCAAACCACACTACCTCTGCTCCAATATTAATAGGATTGATAACATAAAATTGAGATATTCACTTGAAAGTTAGTACACGTATGTATTATAATGACATCTGATTGAGCTGATTCCATTGAAGGGGTGGGAAGTGGTAGGTTGTGAATAGGGGAAAATAAGTAGGTTAAACTAGGAACTTCATTTTTAACGCATATGGTAGAAACCAACGCCTCAAACTTTTCTATGACATCTGCCCCAAATATTATTAAAATCCTGTGACCAAATTTCCACATACTAGAGTCAAGATGTTTCCTTTATCATGATTCTTGACTTGCAGAATCTGAATTTCAAGGGTCCGAAACCATATACCTACATAATTTTAGAAATGACTATTCTTCGGCCGAAATTGGTAATTTTTGGGCCCTTTTGTGTATGTAACAAAATCTAAAGTAGCAAAGACCCTTTTATTTTAAGTTCTTTTATTTGCACAATTTGTATATATCACAAACGAAAAGGTCAAAGGGCTACGAACTACGACCATTTTTTTGTTATTTTTGGTCATTTTCTAGTCATTTATCTGCTTGTGAATAGTAGTGAATAAGTATCCATGTATGTCACATTCTTTGGACATATAGGATTCGAAATTCATGGTTCTGAAACCTAATAGTCCGTATAATTTTAGAAATGGCCACTTTTTGCCAATATTGGTATTTTTCTTGTGTGTAACAAAATCTAAAGTACCAAAATCCATGTATCTTAAGTTCTTTTATCCGCAGAATTTGAATATAAGTATCACAAAAAAAAGGGCAAAGAGCTATAAGCTGCGACTATTTTTTGGTCAGTCTTGGTCATTTATCTGCTTGTGAACGGTTATTTTTGCTCAAACTAAATAAGTAACCTTGTGTGTCACGTTCTGCAAAGTTTTTGCACGTATAAGATTTAAATTTCATAGTTCTGAAACCTAATAATCTAAATAATTTTAGAAACGGACAATTTTTGGCCAATATTGGTAATTTTCGGGTCTTTTTTGTGTATAACAAAATCTAAGTACCAAAATAATAAATGAATATTTGCAGTATAAGACTTTTTTTAAACGATTTCAACTAGTTATCGTTATATTTGATCCGAAAATCAAAACAAAAATATTAGAATCTAACATGATTTTTTTATAAATTTTAAACATAATTAGGAAATAAAAAACCTTGACTAAACGTAATTAAATATTGTTTCTTTTTTTTAAGAAAAAACATTATTTGTTTATAAATTGTGCTTTTCTTTGAACGTCTTTTAAAATTATTGGGTCCAAAAATTACCAATTTTGGTCAAGAAATGATCATTTCTAAAATTATTTAGGTATGTGGTTTCGAATCCTTGAAATTCAGATTCTGCAAGTGAAAAATCATGATAAAATATGATAGTGATGGATTTCCGAGGAGAAATATTATACAGGGTGTCCCATAAGTGATTGTATACAGAGCAATGGCAGATTCCTTACGTCAAAATATTACGATCTAACCAAACTTACCTTAGTCCAAAAGTTGATAACAGATACAGAGTGTCAAAGTTAAATTTGTTTTTTGTTTTTTTAAATAATTTCTTTAAAAAATTTAAATATTTTAACAACATTGGTGATTGGGGTTTTTTGTAGAGGGCGCCCCACCCACGGTAGTTTGCGTGTCGCTTATACGTCATTTTTTTTTGGCGATTTAAAAAAAAATTAAAACAAAAATTCCTATTTTCCTGTTATTTTTACGTAAAAAAGGCATACCTTCTAAATGTCGCTACGAGTAACCGTTTTCAAGATATTTGGTTTTAAAGTATTCAATCCAACCAATTTAAATTATGATTTAGGGATGTACGATTTTTCAAAGTAGGCTTTGATTGAAACAAAAACAACATGTTAAATCGCCTTTGCCAGTGGCGTACAACATAAATGATAAACCCCTTCACCCCTCCCAAATTACATATTACGCCACTGTGCCAATATCAGTTTCAACTAATTAATTCATATTTTCCAATGACTTATACGCAACATATGCCCTCTTGTTAAGAACCCACAAAGTGGATAATTGTCGAGATACTAACCACTAAATAGGTAAAAACACAGTAGAGTTCAGAGCTGGGCAAGATACTTTTGAAAAGTATTTAAAATACTTTCTTAAAGATACTTCGTGAAACTAGTTAAGATACCGAGTATTCAAATACTTTTTGAAAGAAGTATTTTGAGTACAAAAATACTTTATAGAAAAAGATACTTTATTCAAATACTAAATACTAAATACTTTTTAATTTACTGTAATTGTTGCTTTTGCGTAATATAATATATAATACTGCAACAATTATACCAATTAGGCAATAAATAAAATTCGATTAGATAAAGAATATTTTATTAAAAGAACAATAAGAACATATTATATAGGTATAAGGACATCGACATATATAGGTATTTCTATTTTTACATATTAACAACCAGAATTTGCTCTTAACAATACTAAATTTTCAAAATTTTCATCTGATAATGCTTGCCTGCGAGGGGCATTTATACAAGTAGCGATTGAAAACATCCTCTCAACTGGTGCTGAGGAAGGTAGAGGGGTGTTATATTTTATGAATAACATCTCTATGTAGTTATACTGTTTCAGTATGAATAAATCAGTAGATTGGTTTTGTAGGTATTGTAGGAGTTGCAGTTCAATTTGTGTTTCAGTATTGCCAAGTTGGAAATTCTCAGTACTTTCATTTAAATCCTCTTCAAATTCAAAGAATTTAAAGAAACCTGTTGACGTTTCCATTGCTTCTTGCGCCACTAAAGGTTTGACATTTTTTTCAGATAATTTTGTTGCTTCTCTGATCAACTTTTTTTGAATATCTTGAATGTCTACAGTAAATGTAGGTTGACAATTTTTGTATAATTTAATCCACCTGAGTTTAAACATGGGGTGGGTTATAGCTGCAATAAGTGCATTAGTTGCATCATCTGTATCTTCAAAATATTTAGTAAATCTTAATCTCAAAAACGCTAAACAACCATAAACTATAGGTTTCATATATTTGAAGTTATTTTCTTTCAATTTATCAAGTTTGGCCTTTAAATTTACAAGTGAAGGTAACAGGTAGCCAAAATACACTCCCTTTTCTCCCTGCAGAACATCTAAGGTTATTGCGATGGGCTTAAGTACTTCACAATATTCTTCTAAATAATTAATTTCAGCGTCCTTCAAACTGTGATTCTTTATTTCCAGTTTTTCATACAAAATTGATAATTTATCCTTACATTTAATTATCTCACATAATGAATCAAATAGCGAATTCCATCTTGTGATTCCAGGAGATTTTAGGTAAAGTATCTTTAGGAGTTTTGAGTATTTAAGATACTTTTCAGTATTTAAGATACTTTTTTGTATCTAAGATACTGAAAAGTATTTTAAATACTCTGAAAGTATCTTAAGATACTTTTCACAAATACAAGATACAAGATACTTTGGGAAAGTATTTAAGATACAAATACTTTTTTGCTTAAGTAAAAAGTATTTAAAATACAGTATTTAAGATACTTAAAGTATTTAAAATACTTTCAAGTATCTTTTCAGTACAAATACTCCCAGCACTGGTAGAGTTCTTTGTTCTATTCCGCATAGTTTCTCTCATTAAAATTCTTTCGGTTCTTTGGTTTATTTTTTTTGTATGTCCACCCCCATGCCCATAATTATGATCACCAGTAGTTTCGACGCGGCGGTTCAAATTATAAATTGTCTTTCGGCTGACATTGTTAATGTGCGCAACTTGCTGTTTTGACATTCCTTCGTTGAGAAGTCGAATGCAATTTTCCCTTTCTGCTGTGGTTAAACGCCTCATATTAATTAAACTTTACAGAATTATAACATTGAAATATGTCAGATTATTTCTAAAATAATGTAAACAGTTTTTAATTCCATAGCAACAAATTTGTTTTTCCAACGGCTACTTGACAAAGAACTCTGTAAAACTGAATGATTCTTTGAGACAACAAACTGGGGTGTGAGTTTCGGACAGAACAGTGAGAAGAACATTAAATAAAAACAACTTGAGGTGAGAATTTATTTTTACAAAAACTTAAATAATGCCAAACTTTAGAGCGCTTCGTACCCTACGTTTTTCTTTATTATCGACCCGGTATAATGTGTAAATTTCAACCCTCAAATAAAATGCTTAGACCATAGAAAATCTACGTGAAATAAGGATTCCAAATCCGCAAAAATCATCAAGAACCGTCAATCCAATGTCAAGTTATAGCATTTTAAAGATTTCGGTATCCAAATTTTATGTTGAGTAGTGTGTAGGTACAAGGCCTAAGGGCCTTAATCCAAAAACTGACAAAACCGTCTAGAGATATTGCTGTTACCTTAGTAAGGAACCATATTGCAACGACCAAAAAAATATTTTGCGGAAATTTCACTCATACAAACTTTTTGATTTTTTGCATGACTTCATTGATCACCTCGTATATAATAAACTTATGGTCCTACGATAAATATACGTCATGCAGCTTAATCCGAAAAAAACTAGCTCTTAAAATTTGCAAGCCGCGTTCAAAAATTTGCATTCCTGTTGAAAATATTGAACTTTAAATTTTGCCTAAAAGTCTCTATGTGTAAGTTCGAGTGGCCAGCAGTTTAGTTTTTCCTTTAGTTCTCATAGATTTCCGCTGTTTGCAAAATCCTATAAAGAATATGTTTCATAACAATCGTTAAATTGCATTCATTAGCACAACCAAATTTTAGGTATGACAATTAAAGAGGAATTGACACAAGCCACCAAGATTTGAATACAACAGTCGTACATCCCTAAATCATAATTTAAATCGATTGCATTGAATATTTTAAAACCAAATATCTCGAAAACGGTTACTCGTAGCGATATTTAGAGGAATGTCTTTTTATGTAAAAATTACAGGAAAAGTCGAATTTTGACCTAAGAAACCTGTAAATGCCACACTGTGCGCCGCGCATACTTTCTCGCCAAGTATCAAATTGAATTGTCCGCCAAAATGTCCTGCTTTTAAAAAACGCCGCGCGCCACATCTATATAAGTAAAGTTGTTCGTGTTCCCGTAAATCCCAGTTGGGAAAATACAACTCGGAAGACATGTCTTTTCTAATAAAGGGAAAGAATTTCCCGATGGTTAAAACTTTTTCAGTACAGCAGTATACACGCTAAAGATTAAGCGGTCTCAGCCACCCCTTCACGTCGGTATTCATTTACTAATCCAATCTAGACTGAAAGTACACTTTTAGCATGTTCTCTCTAATTGAAGCTGTATTAAATTTTGTCGCCGCCGACGTAGTCAATATAACTGTGGTGAAACTCTAACCCAATCGAATACAAATCATTTTACACCTAGACTGTTTACGGTCGAGATATAGGGGGAATATGGAATGAAGATAGCTCATTTCAATTTCATATATAGCATACTAGTGATATAGAAATATGTCGCGAATAAATAAATACAGCAGTAAAATAAAATCGTTCGTAAAAACAAAACGTTATCCAATACTGGTACAGGGAAAATAATTTAATGTATACTTTATGAAGTGAAATTGTTTAACAGACTCGCCTATCTGCTGATCTGAGGGGATAGAAGAAATAGCAGTCGCATTGTGCTCTTCTATGCTTTTAGTAAATATCTTTTTGAATGAAAATTTAACACCACCATTTTTTAACCAATCAGAGGCTTGTTTATTGTTAAGTTACCATAGCAACTCAAAACATTTCCGGAAATGTTTATCCTCTCTGCGCGAAATTAATAAGTGGAAATATTCTGTCAAATTTGACATTTGGTTTTATATCAAAATTCATATTATTAGGTGTGAAATTTTCTTACCGAATATACCACGACTTAAATTAATGTATTAAGGTCAGTGTTTTTTACTGGTTGAGGACATGTTTGGAGATCGAGACAAAGTCGAGATCTCCAAAACATCCGAAACCAATAAAACACTTAATGATCGCAGTGCGTATGACGTTTTTTGCACGCTCAAATATTGAATAAAACTAATTGAAACTAAAAAATGTTATTATTTTAAAAATATGTAAAACAAACCAGTCGTAGCGGTACATGAAAATTTTTTCGGTTTGGTTACTATGAGACCGAATATTTATTGTCGAGTGAGATCTGCTGTCATTGTAAATTTCTAAAAGATAATATTATTGCTGCAAGTTAAGCTTCTTGTAAGTAAGATATGATTCAAGAAAGTGACGATTCAGACTTGGAAGACGCTTGGTAAGTAGGTTGCTCAGCCATAATTTTCGAAAAGTCCAAAGAGAGACATGATAAAATCTTCAAGCTATTCGCAGCGTGGGGTAAGAAGAAACATTTGGAAAATATCACAGTTTTCCCATGCAAGTCTCTTTAAAGGAAAACATTTTTACTATATTTTATAACCTTGCATTTTAGTTATATTAAATCCGCAATCATAATTAAAATTCAAAATAGAGCATAAGACCTCAGATGGCAGATTATCCTTGACAGCTTGGCTTAATTTTGTTATCACTTACCTTGGCAAATACTTAATAGCAGGAAATTGCCAAAAAATAAATATACAGCTCTACAAGGCTCAACAAAAAACGGTAGTTAGGCGCCACCTTATTTTTAGTTACTGGAAATCAAATAATACACAAATTCTGCTCACTTTAAACTATAAATTGGCCCGGCGAAATAAGGAAATACCGATCTATCCCAGTTTAAATGAGTGCTAGGAGTTACAAAAACAAACAAAATACTCTAGTAAAAAAATAGCATTACATAGATAAATCGATACAATATTTTGTATCGCCCGGCCTGAGCTCAATGACTGTTCTAAGAAAACTTATAACTTACTCAGTAAAATTACTAGGAAATGTACAACAAATAGCATTTTAACAAGAATTAACCAGTTAAACTAACTACATAAATTGACATGGCACTCTAAATTTTAACCCTCAAAAGGTTTCACAACCGAATACCCATATTGGGGAAATATACAAAAAGCTTTCGGCGCGTAACGGTTTTTCTATTGTTTCTGGACAACCTTAAATGTTGGTAGCGAGCACATACTAATTAAGCCACTATGTATGCCTCTTGGGGCATCGAAATTGTCAACAAATCACGTCAGTGTGGCCAATGTCTACGACTAACATGAATCCGGTCAAATTGTATATTGATCTCACTCGGGGAGGAAAAATAAATCACGAAATCAGTTCCTGAACGGCACTAAAAATATTGTTTCTCCACGCGCGTAGCCTTGAGCCACCACAGCTAGTACATAAAATAAAAAGCTTACAGTTTCAGTCCTGGACTCATAAAGGTCAATGGACGTATGGTACTCAACCAAAATGAACGTACAAACTACAAACCAGGTACTTAAAATCACCAATAATCATGGATGGCATCAAAGCAACTAATTCCGATTAATCACGCAATTTGCTGCTATTTAATGCAGATTCATTCTGTCATTTAATTGACTATTAAATATTTGCACTTTGTGATTTACACATTACTCTGATGCACAATTCAACATAAAGTGTAACTATGGGCAATGTTACGCTATAACACAGAACATATAAACTAAAATAACTACTTTACTGATTCTATTCGCTGTTCACTACATACAGATATTTACAAATATATGGCGGCTTTTTAATTCTTACGGCCTACCGGCCAACCGCCTCTACGCCATCATTTTCACGTCTCCTCTGTTGCCGACTTGACATAGGAATATGCCCGTTTACTATTGGCTAAACTTCGTCGTACAAGCTACCAAGCTATTGGTCAAGCATTTGTCATGACTAGCTGATAAAATTTAAACGCATATAATGCTAAGATCAATATCTTATAATTTAAATTAAAATAGTAAAAGGAATAATCGCGCGCTTTATCGCTTTGGCCCACGTAATTGAGATTTACAAATTAAATTATAGTGTGTCTCAAAACGTGAGCGTTATAATTTGCACACTAGTATATGGAAATAATTGGTCATAGAATTTTAATGAAACGGCTGAATGCCAGTCAAGCCTCCAGAACTTCCTGCCGCTGCCGAATACCAAGGCAATTTCCGGGCGTTTTCGTATCCACATTAAGACGGTGCCGAATCCATATGCGGGCGCTGCCGAATTCTAAGGTAAATCCAGGACGCTGCCGAATTTATTTCGGGCGCTGCCGAACACCAACATGGTTTCCCTACGTTGTCTAATACAAGGCATTTTCCGGGCATTTCCGAATAGCAAGGTAACTCCCGCGCGCTGCCGAATCTGTATTAATGCTCTGCCGAATCTCTCTGGGCGTCACCGATTCGATTACTGAACACTACCCTCCAGAATCTATTTTGACTACTTAAATCAATCAGATCAATCGAATCAATCGAATCAAATACTGTATTACCTTTTTTGCCATACATGAGATATAAAGATGTTAAACCGTACGTACTTGAGCAAAACTAACGTATACATAAATTATATAAAAGAAATCCAAGTGATCATTGACTGTTCACTACTAGATAACATTTTAAGATATAGACAGATACAAAGGGACAACCACAAAAACATACATTTTAAAACTATTAAAACAACTAAAATATTCTACAGCTACATTTAGGTTGTTGACACTAACAAAAATATATTTAGTTGGCTCCGTTTAGAAAAGATACAAATTCATTTAGGTCATAAAAGCACTGCCGCAACAATATCTTCTTTAATTTGTTTGTGATGCTGGTGGTGGATCAGGTATTTCTTATCTCTGTGGAAAGCATGTTGTAATACTCATATTACAACATGCTTTCCACAGAGCTAAGAAGTAGACGTTCCACCATCAGCTTCAAAAATAAACGACACTGCATGATAAGGTGACTATTTATGGTAGGTGTGGAGAAATTTATCTATATAAATATTATTTTTATTTCGGGTTGACTATGGATTGATGGTCACTAAACTTTGTGAGATCAGCCCGTTTGTCGTAGTTATAAATCATGAGGTTTAAGATGTAAATTCCTGTAACAGTAAGTATATTTCTCGATATGAACGTGGATCAACAAGATTGTGTGTATGGCTGAATTAATAGGAGTGGGATTATCCTTCTTTGCAGAATAGAAACCCGTGAAATTCCAGCTGCCTGCCCCCATGACATAATATTGTAGGATATTGTAGAGTATACTGTGGCATAATACAAAACTAAGAGCGACTCTTCGCTAAGCGTATTTCTTAAAGTTGATAAAGCACAATACGAATTATTCAGCCATTCATTCCAGGTCATTGAACTATCTTTGTAGATCCCTAGAAACTTTGTCGAGTTGTTTATGGATATATTATCTTTACTATTAAATTGTAGATCTGTAGATTATTTTCTTTACAGATCTGAAGTTTCTAGACATCTGTTTTCTCTAGCCATAAACGAACAGAGAGGGATAAGCAAAGAACTCAAAACCTAACATAACTTAATGGAGCTAGTCATAAATGAGTAGAAAGGAATATAGTTCTAGCTCTTTACCTACCATAACCTAATTGGTCTAGTCCTAAACGAGCAGAAAGGAATATTTAATGGAAACATTATGCCCGAACACGTTGTGGTCAAAATGCTCAACGCTGACGGCAACATTGTTGGTGAATAGAAAAATAAGCATAGGAGATCATAATCGGCTGGAGGCCTTTCTAAAACAATCTTCAAAAGAATGTCTTCCAAAGAAATCCAAGACGACACGGGAGGATGTTTTAAAATTTTTCAAAGAAGCTTCGGACGAGACGTACCTGTTGGAAAAGGTATTGTGCGTGGGTGACATTAGTTTCCTTAGCTTTATTTAGTTTTCTTGTAGGTTGTCCTGATTATGGGAGTTTTTGGAGGCATTCGAAGGGATTAACTGGTTAAATTAAACATAGACGACGAGGATGACAGGGAAGCAGTGGTGGTAGTCAACATTCCGTATCCAAAGACAGGCGACGGGAAAAGTTTTACCATTGTGGAGGAGAATGAAGGGAATGCCATGACCCTATATCGTAAATACGCTTCCTTGGGATGTAAGGGAATAAAGGAGCATCGTTTTTTCTACCTCAGTGGTCGATGTACTGCTCAGCCAGTTAATAAAAATATCTTTGGAAGTATAACTTCTGATACTGATGCTAATAAATATACAGGCCACACTCTGCGTCGTACATCGGCAACTCTTCTGGTGAATGCAGGTGCTGACATGTTAACATTAAAGAGGCATAGGAAGTGGTAAAGTGACGCAGTTGCGTCAGGATATTGAGGACAGTATGGCCTCCAAAAACTAGATATCTAGATTAATTGCTGCAGATTCTATCAATGACAATGTTGAAATCAACCAAAGCAATGTGCAGGTTTCGAGAAATTTATCATCAGAAGGCGATGCCATCTTCAGTGGACCCTTCTCCAACTGTACTTTTAATTGTAAGCGTTCCAAATAATAGGTTTCCATAATGTAATAAATTTTGTAGTTGTGTTGCTAAGAGCAGTAAAGAACCCTCAACGAAACGTTTATAGCAAAATTGCTTTTGCAATGTTTTTCAATGTTTTTCAAAAGTGAGTATTGGAGGGCATAATAAGCGGACGTAATAATTACGCCAGCT
Organism: Stenurella melanura; assembly: GCA_963583905.1. Classification (NCBI taxonomy): domain Eukaryota; kingdom Metazoa; phylum Arthropoda; class Insecta; order Coleoptera; family Cerambycidae; genus Stenurella; species Stenurella melanura. The sequence continues at coordinate 88,907,654 of OY757318.1, read as the reverse complement.
CTTTTTGGCCCTAGGGTATAATAGTTTAGTTTATATATCTCGTATCTAAGCAATAAACAACAAATCATAAGCAAATGAAATATAAAAACATATTTGTTAAATCAGGAAACGCCTGTTGTGTGTGCGTGTTCTGGTGGAGTGGTAGAATAAACTTTGCCAGGACGTCAATATAAATAGGGCATTAAAAAAGTGCAATAAAAAAATGCGTATAAATACACACGTTTAAAAAAAATTTTCTTACGGCTGCATTTATAGAATCAACAATGTCATTTTACGTTTTATGACTTTCTAGTCAGTTAAATTACCGTTTTGGCTTGAAAGTTGGTATGATGACTGGATTCAATTATTTTAATATAAATTTTATAACTAACAATCGCGCGAAACGTGGCATCCTTGTAACTGAACTCCCTAGAATTGTTTAATTAAGAGGAGGGTATAAAAAAGTTTATTGAAAATTTACTAAAGAGGCCATAACGCGTCGATGATTCTTTTCCCCTAATAGTTAAGGTGTACAAATAGCCCTCATTTAGTGGGTTATAAGGCAATTGGTAGAGTGGATACAGAACATCGCTCGGAATTGAAATTCCTACGGCTTTCGGGGAAATTGTAAGTAAGAAAATAAAGGATTTTCATTAGGGAAGTTTCAAATAACGCATCAGATCTATTGTAGTCGAGGCGGGGCTCATCTGGCAAGAGCGTGGCGAGACAGACTTTTTTATAAGGTAAATTGATTTTAGCAATCTGAGAAGAAAATGACAAATAATTTTGGTTATAATGGATCTTTGGACATTTACATTGAGAAATAAGTAATTAAAAAGCATGTTTTTAAAACTAACTGAAATTGTAATGAAACATTCTTTTGCAAACAGCAGATAAAAATAACTATCCATGAGAATTAAATGAAAACTATGTGTAAAAATGTAAATGCAATCTTTGCATTCTTTCGATAACCTGAATTCTGGTTATGCCAGCAAATTCTTATTTGACATTTCTCATTGTAACACTAGCATCCATACAGTCCCCTAAGGCAATTGTTAAAACAATTCACAAAAAGGAAATAAAACAATATTGTATGTATGTAATTTGTGTTTAAAAAGCAACGTGTATTTACAACAATTTATTAATAAATTCTTTTACGCATAAAGAATGCTCTGAAATATCCCTTTGACCTTTCTGTTGTTTATTTGACTTTGATTCCTATCTTTGAAATAATTCCAGTTTAATTGTTAATATTATTTAAAGATGGGTGATGACACGTTCTCTGAATTGACTTTGGGAGCATGTTTTGGTAATGCTGTTGCAGCTGTAAAATGTTATGGAGTTAAATTCCCGAACAGAATTATTTCTAATGCCAAAACTTTTTTAAGTACAGAACGTCGACTTAGAGAAACAGGAAGTCTTCAAGTGGCAAACAGAGACGCTGGCCATCCAAGAAACACAAGAACTGTTGACGCTGAAAAGATATATTAGATATTATAATGGAAGATCCTACGGTAAGTACTAAGAAAGTACTTAAGAATGGAGATATCTCACCAAAGCGTTTTAAGATTACTCCATGAACAACAATTGCACTCGTTCCATTATAGTTGCCTTTATTCGTTTAGTGCAGATAAAAAAATCTGTAAGAAACGGACCATAAATTTGGCTCGTTAAGATAACTGATGTCTCACAGAGCCGTACTTAAAATTTTTGTGCACACTTATAGAAATTTTAATCTGTTGAGCAATGATGAATTTTGGGTCTAAATTAGAATGATCAAATATTCTCTTATTGCTCAGTTTCGCCCATAATAATTTAATCTATTGAATCATTATTGTTGCCAAGCAAGGACTACGAGGAGATACGAGCAATTCCTTGCCAACAAATGTGAGTTCAGAGTTAAGGTTATTGCTATTTATATCAATAATCCTAATTTGTTTTTTACAGGATTTTGCAAACAGCAGAAACAATAACTATCTATAACCAAAAGAAAAACTATGTGTAAAAATATTAATGAAATCTTTGCATTCTTTCGATAACCTGAATTCTGGTTATGGTAGCAAATTAAAATCTAAACTAGCATCTACATAATCCCCTACGATCATGAAGATTCAGTTAAAAATGAGAACAAAGGCCTAAAATGAATGTATTTATCTACCTTGTCTTAAAAAAATTTAATTCTAATGGATTACATTTTCATGAAATCTATCATTCTGTTTCTTGAAAATGCTTAGCCTTTGAAAGGTGTTTTGCCCTTATTCTGGAGCTCATCAGAAAGACATAAAGCCACTCATAAAGATGTTTCATGCAAAACCAAGACAATTTCTATGAATAAGTGTGAAATAATTATATTTGACGTTGACTGATAAAAACAACCTCACCTATCTATTAGCTAACTAGTATTGGAGCTTATATACTCTATGCTTGTTTAAAAATGAATTATTATTTGTTTGCTTGTAATTGTATTAAAATATATTCTTTAGGATTTTGCAAACAGCAGAAAAAAATAACTATCTATAACCAAAAGAAAAACTATGCGTAAAAATATTAATGAAATCTTTGCATTCTTTCGATAACTAGAATTACGGTTATGCTAGCAAATTAAAATCCTAAAATGAATTTGTCCAATTTCTTATTTGACAATTCTCATTTTAACACTAGCATCCACACAGTCCCCTACGGCCATGCAGATTAAACTTGCATCTACATAACCCCCTACGATCATGTAGATTCTGTTAAAAATAAGAACAAAGGCCTAAAATGAATTTAATTATCTACCTTGTCTTAAAAAATTTCATTCTAATGGATTACATTTTCATGAAATCTATCATTCTGTTTCTTGGAAATGCCTTTTTCGCCCTTATTCAGGAGCTCATCAGAAAGATATAAAGCAACTCATAAAGATCTAATTGACCCAGATTAAATAAATAAATTCAATTCTAGAAAACAAATAAACAATTATTAAATAAACAACTTAATTCTAAAAGAAATAAATAAGTATCAAATAAATAATTTCGATTCTAGAGAACTTCGAGCAACTTCGAAATTTTTTAATACGTTGCAAATATTCATTAATTACGCCACAGTACAATCCTGTAGCTTTCCATAATACTTGCTCTTTTATGAACCACTTTAAAGTTAAATCATATTTTTAATCGCCATCGCCTAAGTGTTTGTTCACTATAAATGACACTACACCTGTTGTTCTCAGTTCCATATGTACTGATTGTACTGTTGGTATCTTATTTTTCTTATATTTACTGTAAATTAAATCTCTTAACAACTTCATCACAGACGAATCTAATGCTCATTATTTTCCTTTGTCCGATTTAGCTTTTCGATTATATGGTCCTTCCTTAATTAATTTACAAATAGTTTGTTCTGGAATTTCTGTTAAGTTGGCGGTTTTTTCTACAGCTCCGGTTTCTCCTTCACTTTCTTTTATATTTTTATAAACATTTAAAACTACTTTTTGGGTATGTTCACATACATTTTATCTAGAAACTTTCTCTGCAATTTGGGAGCTTTTAATAGTCCCCACACTTCCCTGTCATTCTTTGCTAGTGCTAGGTAAAGAACCTTCCCAAGGCCCAAACATTTTCACGATATTATTTTACCACACCCACTTATAAACGCAAAACACCGGATTAATTCACTACCCGCCAAAATATTGATAAAAACACAATTGCATAAAATACGCTAAAACACAAAGGAAATTATCATGTACCTGTTAAAGTATATTACCCTTTTAAGCTCTCACAATTTAAATATAATGTAAACACCGATTACCACCTATATTTATTTTATAAAGCACATATTCTTAACTCATGCGGTTAATTTGAAATTCCGTGACACTGACAATATTAAAAGTTCGACTCTGTCGTCCCCGCTAGGTCGTAAAATATTTTCCGTCGGGGCGAGTTGGTAAATATGAACAAAATAATTAAATTAAATAATTGGAACAGGTGTGTTTTCGTCAATTTGTTACCTTAATCATTCCAGAATATACTTTGTATGTGAAAAATGATGTTCTATGTATTAAGTAGTATAATACATTTAATACTTAATATGTTATAGAGGAGTTAGCTCGAAAATCGACATGCCCTGATCTCCCCTCAATGCTGTTGTCAAGTATAAGTGGCACAGCTTTGAGGTTTTTGATGTGCATTAAACGAATGAAGACAACTGTACCAAAAACTTCAAAATTTATTACCTGAGGATATGCCAATAAGAGTTGATTATTGTGAATTGTTGCTTGAACAAACGTAAAATGCTCCAATTTGTAAAATACTTTTTTCTGACGAAGCTACATTCACACCACAAGACATGTTTAATTCTCGGAACATGTATTTCCCGGACTGAGGAAAATCCTAATAATTCGGGGAATAAAGACAAAAAAGGTCAAACTTCAATATGTGTGCCCCTGGAAATGTTACTCGGGGTCAAAGGTCACAAGGAACGGTTTTACGCGAAAACCTCGTTAACGGTCACTGTTATCGAAAATGGTGGTTATCAGTATTACTTTTTTTTCGTAAGACTAACGGTTTTCGAGAAAATCCGTTTAAGAAAATTGTAACTGTAAGTTACAATTTTTTTAAACGAATCTGTGTCGAATATTTGTAATTAAACGTTGAATGTGATTTAAAATATTGGAAAATGTATTTACGTGGAAGTTGCAAGGTCCATAATAATACAAACTAACACATATATACTCCACAATAGTGTCGACATTCCTCCATAATTAATTAATTGCGCTAATATTCTTAGTAAAGAAGAATGCTCTCCCGGTGTGATTGTTAATAATGGCATCCGTTTTCTGCTGGCTTTGTATATGGCACCAGTAAGTGTCTATTGATAATCACAGATATTTAATCTTTGCGAAATGAACACAGCTTAAAAAACCTGTAGAATTATCTTCTCTTCCGCCAACATCTAGTGCTGCTCGGCAACATTTATATCGTGTCTACTACCAAGTGCAAATATGGCTTGGCAACGAGTTTAACCCTCTAGACAGGGGATGGACATTGAAGGATCAAATTTTGGAGCCAGTTGTGGTTGCGAAAATTTGGGTTATACTATTTCACCCGATGCGTTTAATGACGTTAATAATGGCTAGCCTAGTGAAGATGTAGATCCATCGTGTTTTTTGACTGAAACTATGGAAATATTGGAAACGGAAGAAGACAATGAAGAGATGGAGATGGAAATTGAAATGAATCTAAAGAAGAACCATAATTGCTCTGATGAATAAAAAATTAATTATATTACCATTTTATAATAATTGCTGTTATTAAAATAAAGATTTTTAAAACAAAAACAATAAATTGTAATAATAAGTAATAATATTAATTGAAAAAAATAATAATTTTCTAAATAAAAACAAAACAAGAAATAAATAAATTATTTTTGTTTTTATTATGTTATAATTGTTTTAATTTTTTTTTATAAATAACACAGCTACACAAAAAAAAGAAATGTTCGCTTCCACCAACGAAACCTAGTACACCCTAGGTTTTTTGGGGTCGCTGAATCCGAATCCGAGGTCGGTTTGTCTGTATCAGGTCGCGTTAAGATAATTTCAAGGTCAAATCATTAGGTTTCGACAATAAATTTGAAAAAATTTGTATATAGCTTTTTGAGGTCTCTGAATCGAAATCCGAGGACGGTTTGTCGGTATCAGATGGCGTTAAGGTCATTTCAAGGTCAAATCATTAGATCTCGACAGAAAAATTTGAAAACAATTGTATATAGGTTTTTGAGGTCGCTGAATCCAAATCCGAGGTCGATTTGTCGGTATCAGGTCGCATTAAGGTTATTTCAAGGTAGAATGGTGGAAAAACTGACAAAAATATTCACGTGTTATTTCACGCATAAGCAGATGATGTATAAGTTGTATAACATGTATAGCATAAAAAGCTAGATTTGTGATATATAAATATTGATTTGTACCTCTACAAGGTGATGAGGCCCTTTCGGGACAGTTGTCACCTACACCGCACTTGACGAGGCAGCAGGTAAAGACTAATTTGCCGAAAAAGTGCTTTACAGTAGATTTATTCTTATTTATTAGATCATTCATTTATAAAATTTAAAGATGCATAAGGAAAACATTTTTAAAAATGCTTAATGAAATCAAAATGCACTTTAAAAAGTTTACAAAGGAACAATGTCATAAATAGGAGTAGATCTACCGTAAATATATTTTTATCTTGAAAGTGGTCTCATAAAAGGTATTGCTGAAGCTACGAGAATAGCTGTATATTGAAATCGGACACTTGGTCCAAATAAGTTATTTTAGACCAAATGTCTAGAAAAGCAAAATGGTTCATGCACGCAAAAGAATCCATTTTTGTAGCATACGAGAATAAAGTGGACATTAGGACTCCAACACCCTCGATTACAAGATATGGACACACTCTACAATGTTCATAGCTCGTAAAATTAGATGTGTTCCATTTGAAACATAGACCAAATTCACAACGTGAGAGTAACTTAACGATCTAGTAAGAGAGTTGGAAAAATCGCGAAATAACAGGTGAATATTTTTGTCAGGTTTTCCACCATTCGATCTTGAAATGACCTTAACGCGACCTGATACCGTCAGAAATTAAATGTGTTTGATTTGAAAAATAGACCAAATTCACAACGTGAGAGTAACTCAACGATCTAGTAAGAGAGTTGGAGAAATCGCGAAATAACAGGTGAATATTTTTGTCAGGTTTTCCACCATTCGACCTTAACGCGACCTGATACCGTCAAGCCGACCTCGGATTTGGATTCAGCGACCTCACAAACCTGTATACAAATTTTCTCAAATTCTTCTGTCGAAATTTAATGATTTGACCTTAAAATGACCTTAACGCGACCTGATACCGACAAACCAACGTCGGATTTGGATTCAGCGACCTCAAAAACCTATATACATTTTTTTCAAATTTTTCTGTCGAAATCTAATGATATGACCTTGAAGTGACCTTAACGCGACCCGATACCGACAAACCGACCTCGGATTTGGATTTGGCGACCTCAAAAACCTATACACAATTTTTTTTTAATTTCCTGTCGAAATCTAATATGACCTTGAAATGACCTTAACGCGATCTGATACCGACAAACCGACCTCGGATTTGGATTCGGCGACTCCAAGAACTTATATGCAATTTTCTTTCAAATTCTTCTGTCGAAATCTAATGATTTTGATGACTTGATGATTTTGATTTTGATGACCTTGAAATTACCTTAACGCGTCCTGATGCCGACCAACCGACCTCGGATTCGGATTTAGCGACCTCAAAAACCTAGCGTGTACTAGGTTTCGTTGGTGGAAACGAAAGTTTGTTTTTTTTGTGTGGCTGTGTAATACCTGTATAGGTATTTACACAGAACTAGTCACTTTATTTATACAGGGCGGTCACTCTTATTACAAAGAAAATCTGATAACTTTTGGTCAAAGAAATATACAGAGTGGTCATCCGATAGCGAAAATTCAATATTAAATAGAAGGTGCTAAATATAGAAGCCTTGCGTAAACACTTTTACAAAGAATGACCGCAAAAAAAGGCCTAAAATTCGTCTGCTTTTGCATAGTAGATAGCGGGCCAAGGAAAAGAGCAAAATAAATCCTATAGGGCTCAAATTAAACTTTGAGAAATTAAAAAAAATAATAAAACAACTCTGTTACTACTCAGAGTTTATATTGGATGAATTTTTTAAGGATTATATATTATTCTGTAGCCTATTTGGAGGATTTTAGGAAATTGTCCTACAACCTTCCAACACCTTGTAATAATTAAAATACCAACACCAGAAAACGGAAAAATTCATAGGTGCTACCCACATCATATAATCGTCATGGGATTTTCACTAAAAAACATTTTTTTTAATGAAATAGGTTTAGAATGTCAGGAAATGTGAAAAATTTAAATTTAAGCAAAACAATTTTTCCATGCTTCTACTGGTAAAAAATTTTTCAAAAAGTTTGTAATTTTTTTGTTTCTGAAATGAGTTTGGAATGTCATGAAACGTGGAAATTTTAAATTTGAGCAAAAAAATGTTTTTCCACCATTTGTTCTTGGTATAGTAAAAGAAATTTCAAAATATTTTTGATTTTGAAATTTTTTTTCTGAAATAAGTTTAGAATGTCATGAACGTGGAAATTTTAAATTAGAGCAAAAAAAAATTCCATAATATATTCTATTAGTAAAAACATTTTAAAATAGTTTAAAAATTTTTCTTTGACAAAATTTTCAAATTTTTCTTTTCGGATTTTATTTTTATGAAATAAATTTAGAATGTCATGAAACGTGGAAAATTTGTTATGAGCAAAAAAAAATTTCCCAACTTTCGACTGGTAAAAAATTTCTTAAGTTTCGAATTTTTATAGTAAAAGAAATTTCAAAATATTTTTCATTTTGAATTTTTTTTTTCTGAAATAAGTTTAGAATGTCATGAAACGTGGAAATTTTAATTTTGAGCAAAAAAAAATTCCATCATATATTCTAGTAGTAAAAATATATTTTAAAATATTTAAAAAATTTTTCTTTGACAAAATTTTCAAATTTTTCTTTTTGGATTTTTTTTCTGAAATGAGTTTAGACTGTCATGAAGAATGGAAATTTTAAATTTGAGAAAAAAAAATCCATCATATATTCTATTAGTGACAATATATTTTAAAATATTTTAAAAAATTTTCTTTGACAAAATTTTCAAATTTTTCTTTTTGAAATTTTTTTTTATGAAATAAATTTAGAATGTCATGAAACGTGGAAAATTTGATATGAGCAAAATAAAATTTCCCAACTTTCGACTGGTAAAAAATTTCTTAAGTTTCGCATTTTCATGAAACTTGGTAATTTTAAATTTGAGCAAAAAATTTCTTCCATCATATATTCTATTGGTAAAAATATATTTTAAGATATTTTTTAAAAAATTTCTTTCACAAAATTTTCAAATTTTTCTTTTTCAAAAAATTTTTTTATGAAACAAATTTAGAATCTCATGAAACGTGGAAATATTAAATTTGAGCAAAAAAATTTTCATTTTTCTACTGGTAAGAAAACTTTCAGTTTTGAAAAAATTTGTTTTCCTGAAATAGATTTAGAATGTCATGAAACGTGGAAATTTTAAATATGAGCGAAAAACATTTTTTTTTCATTATTTATTCCCTTTAGACGATCCACCCTCTATATTTTCCAGTGAAAGTTCAACCATCTCTTCGCTGGTAGTGGTGTCAGCTACCTACCAAATTTGACTATTATCCGTCAAGTAGTTTTTTAGATAATGCACCAACAGACAGACAGACAGACAGACTTGAAAAATCTATATTTTCGTAATTTACGTGATCTGAAACGTGAAATCCGAAAAAATCTCGGAGGGTGATTTTTTTCTCGAATACAATACTTCCCTTCGGTATGCGAGGGAAGTAAAAAAAAAAAAAATAATTTGTATATTCTTTTTAACACTTTAACATTTTTCAATCACAAATAGTCTATTAGGAACATCACTTTAAAAAAACGCATCTTGTACTCTAGGTAGGTATATCAGAGGTGGTGTGGAAAGGTGTGCACGTGTCATGAGAAACACACATGTTACAAACAGTTTTTTGTGACCTTTGACACCGAGTAATATTTTAAGCGGCACATCTATCGATGAGGACTTTTGGGATGTTGTCTAGAACCACAAAAGGAAGCTTCATGCAAAAATCCAGCTTTCCCCTATTTTTTTCTACTGTGCTATGTCTCTATTCCCTGTATTATAATGCAACAATGCAAACCAGTTTTAAACATACTTTCAAAGTAAATGTAGTAACTCTAGGGAATCGTTTTTTTGGATACCATATATTATCTGGAAATTTAAATGGCGAAATGTATTAGAATTTTTTGGAAAACACCTTACTTGAAATATTAGGTAATATTTCACTCCGATAGAGAAGAAATATGTTTTGAATACATGTAGAATATGGGTACTTAACCACTATTCTAATAGATGGATTGACCCGGGTGCAGATGCACCGATTAAGCGGCCTGTTCGGTTGCCTGACCTAACTCCCCTTGATTTAATTGTGTAGAGTTATCTAAAATCACGAGTTTATAATACTCAAATTGGCACAACTGAACAGTTGAGAGACAAACTCGATCAAGAGTACAAGGCTACAGAATGATGGATGTATTTTTCAAGGTGTTTAACGTTCGTTAAAAAAAATACTTATTTTGTGCGTAAGGGAAAATGGAGGACATTTCGAACAATTCTTGTAGTTGGTAATTAGCTATGTTCTACGTTTAATAATATTTCCAACCATTCTTTATGTGTAAAAGAATTTATTAATAACATGTTGTAAATGCACGTTGTTATTTAAACACAAATTACTCGAGAACGGCTTGGTATATCGAAATGCAATAAAAATACATTTTTACTTCCCTCGCATACCGAAGGGAAGTACTGTATTCGAGAAAAAATCACCCTCCGAGATTTTTTCGGATTCTGACGTTTCAGAACACGTAGATTACGAAAATATAGGTTTTTCAATTCCGTCAGTCTGTCTGTCTGTTGGTGCATTTACTAAAAAACTACTTGACGGAGAGCAGTCAAATTTGGTAGGTAGTTGACGCTACTGTAAGCGAAGAAATGGTAGAAATTTCACTGGAAAATATACAGGGTGGACCGTCTAAACGGAATAAATAGTGAAGAAAAATTTTTTTTTTGCTCAAATTTAAAATTTCCACGTTTAATAACGTGCTAAACCTATTTCAGGAAAAAAAAAATTTGAAAATTTTTTTCACCATTTTTGAAAAAAAATTTACCAAGATGAAAAAAATTTTTTTTTTCTCAAATTTAAAATTTCTACGTTTCATGACACGCTTAACCTATTTCAGGAAAATTTTTTTCACCAATATTTTTGAAAAATATTTTACTACAAAATTAAATATTTTTTTTTCTTTCTTCAAATTTAAAATTTCCACGTTTCATGGCATTCTAAGCCTGATTAAAAAAAAAATTTTTTTTTACCATTTTTGAAAATTTGTTTACCACTAAAATGGATGAAATATTTTTTTTATTTCTTCAAATTTCAAATTTCCACGTTTCATAGCGTTCTAAATCTATTTAAAAGAAAAATTAGAATTTTTTTTACTGTTTTTAAAAAATTTGACCACTAAAATAGATTTTTTTTTCTTTGTTCAGATTTTAACTATCCACGTTTCCATGGCATTCTAAAACTATTCAAACAAATTTAAAAATATTTTTGAAGAATTTTTAAAAAAATTTGAAAACATTTTTAATCCATTTATGTATCACTACTATAGAACAGACGAAAAAAATTTTTTGCTCAAATTTAACATTTCCACGTTTCATGATATTCTAAACCAATTTTGGAAAAAAAAATTTGCAACATTTTGTTACCAGTTTGGAAAAAAATTTAACACTAGAATGCTCAAATTTAAAAGTTTCACGTTTCATGACATTCTAAACCTAGGTATTTCAGAAAAAAAATTTTTGAAAATTTTTTTCACCAACATTTTTCAGAGTTTTTACCACTAAAACAGATCAATTTTTTTTATTTGCTCAAATTTAAAATTTTCATGTTTCATAGCATTCTAAACCCATTTTAAAAAATACATAATTTTTAATTTTTAAACTTTTTTTAGCACTACTATAGAATAGAAGGAAACTTTCCTTTTTGCTCAAATTTAAAATTTCTACGTTTGACATTTTAAACCTATTTCAGAAGAAAAAATTTTGAAAATTATTTTACCAACATCTTTTGACAAATTTTTAAAAAAATGAAATTTTTTAACCACCACTATACTTCCACTCCATTATGTGAATGTTGGATTGGAAATGTGACAGATGGCAATAATATCTGGCATATGCACCTATTATACTTTTATTGAAAAATGTACAGGGTGATCATTCCAAGAAATAATTCAGTCATGGTGGACAATTGTGAAGGTATTTGCGCAAGCCTGCCATATGTGGCACCTGCTATTTAGTATTGAACTTTTACTGTTGGATGAGAAATCTGTATATTTTTTTGACCAAAACTTATCAAGTTTTCTTTGTAATAATAGCAATAACTATATTCCGATTATTATTCTCAATGTCATTTCGTAATTATAAATTTTTTATAGTGACTGCCATGCACAAATAACGAGGGAAGTTCTGTGTAAATACCTTTACCGATTTTTTTTTATTTCTAATGATCCGAAAATTAGTTTTTTAGAATAATTTTTAGAAATTAGAAAAAAATTAAAAAGTTTTGAGAAAAATACTGACAATCACCGTCTAAAACTACACGTTAAACAGAAAAGAGGGTTTGTCTGATACCATGTAAACTAGAGATTTAATGATTGAATCTCAAGCGCTTTAACGGCAGAGATTTATTACTGGATAATAAACTGTAAAATCTACACGAATTATATTACTTTGGGCAGAGCTCGAGAAAAAATGTATAATAGCTTTTTCTCACAGATCTCGATTTTGTTGTGCAATTGAATGTCAAACCGTTACTCTTCAAGATGTTTATTAGAAATGCAAGAAACAAATTCGATTTTCTTACTATTATGCTTAAGTACATACATTTTTGTAATCATCAAATAAATAAAACAGTTATTAACAATTTCGTTGTTATTCTCATACTCTTTTGACTTAAAATGAATTATACTAATAAGACTTTTTCCTCCATAGATAAGAACACCACTGGATACCTACACTGTACTGAATAGAAGCTTTTTCATCATTCCAAAATTACATTATGGATAAACAACACAAATTGTTTGATCTGCTCTTCATGCCTTGATCTTATTTATACTATTAAAGGAATTGTTTACAAGCACAAGGATCCTCAGGGTATAAGTAAACTAATTAGCGGCATTTAAGTTACCTGTCAGTATTAAGCAGTGTTAATCTGCTTTGTGTATGCTCACAAAATTACTTTAAAGGCTAATTCCTTCAGATGCCGATGTATTAAACAATAAATATTTAATTACGCTTGGAGAGAGGTTTATTTTAACATAATTTTATATTATAAAGGAAGGTGGAAGATAAACATTTGATCCCTTTGCCTTTATTTAATTATTAATTTAAGAGTGGGTATGCCGTCTAAAAATCAGAAATAAATTACTCTCAAACGCCGCCCCGTCCGCGACAAATTATAATTAGACCATTGCAGTTACGAAATTTGTACAGGCGAAAAATAGAAGAAAACATATCAATCTAGGTTTGTATCTTTTTAATATTTTGAGAAAAAATGGTATTAATTAATAAGATTTGTTTTAATTAGCAGCAAATTGCTGATTTTTTTAAAAATATTTAGAATCAAAATATGAGAAAAAGGACTCGATACAAACCTTCATTCATGTTTTCTGTGTATCGTACTATTTTTATTTTTCCAAAAAACATAATACTTTTTGCAAAAACATGTATAGCACGGAACCGTGCAAAGGCACATTTTGCAACAAATGTTACACTGATACGAGCTCCCTCTGGATTTATTATTGTTTAAGCTCCGCCCTTCACCCAGAATTATTTTATGAATGAGAAAATATAACGAGGGAACGAAATAAGAAATTAAACCAAACCATTTCTAATAACACGGGACGCCCAATAAAATACCAAATTCCATTAATTTAATATTATACTTAACAGGTACTCTACTCTTTGATTATACTACAAGTACGAATTATAACAATATAGTAACTAGTTATATGTAGCCACCCATGCACTAACAATAATGTGTAATTGTGTTTCAATTCTTCTTTATGGGACGGTAGCTCAGTGGTTTAGCGCGTCTAGCTTGCATACTGGCATACCTAGCGAAGCAGGTTCGATCCCTGCTCACCGCGAAATAATTTTAATTATAAAATTATCCCCAAGATGTGGTTCGGACTCCACTATAAACTGTAGGGCCTCGTTTCTCTTTACCTTACACAAAATCATTCTGGATTTTCAAGGAGTTACCTCGGTAACTTGAGAAGCGGTTAAGAAAACATTTTTTATAAAATGGTGGTATGCTGGTATATTTGAAAACATTTATTGGACAATACAATTGATACTAAATTTTAAAGATGTGTTCTTGTCGTAAACACATTAATATAGAATTATAAGGGGCGATGCGATTTGCAATGAAAGGAGTTAGAAACACAAAAGTAAAGCGCACATTTTCCCATTTTCTCATCAAGTCACACGCATCAGTTTGTTGCATTAGATCAAGTAACAGGATTTTTTTCATAATAACTTTTATTTCTGGGAAAAATAGAAAGAAATGTTTGGGATAAAAACTGTCGGCAGTAAAGTTATCTATCGATCTGTCAAAATAATGAAATCTAGGCTCAAAATGTAAAAAGAAACAGAGAAACCAACTTACTCCTTTAAACCCGAAAATATTTTCCAGAAAAAAGCAACTTCGTGAAAATTTAACAAATCAGAGCTAAAAGTATTGTCCAGAAGGTGATGTGGACCGATGTTGAAAATATTTTCTTGTTGAGATCGCGCACCAATGTAGACGTTTTAAGACTCAAGTTGCAGGTTTTTATCTCTGCTTTCAAAATTTGTAGAGAAAACATTTTTGAATACAAATTTTAGCCATCTTTTTTACTTTCAAAATTTTGCAAATTTTTAGAATCGCTCTGACATTCGTATTTTAAAAAAATGCACTATTAAATTTTATTGATACAAATAATTGATGCTTTGGATTTTTAAAATCTAACCAGTAAAACCAGAGATATCCATATTTTTGAGAAATAACCTACTATGTCTAAAGTTATTAATGATATTTTGATGCGGGGTTTAGTTTAAAACATCTATCATTAAACTTTTGTCTACTATAAAAGCAAATTTGTAAGTTCTCCCCATCCATATATTTTTTAAGAAAATATGAATAATAATTCGTAAAACTAAATGTACACCACGCAAGTTATTTTATATAATATGTGCTAATATGTGATATGTGCTAAGTATATAACACTAGTTCCTTGGTCAAATCGAGAACTACTACTCCTAGAAAGTAAAATTTCAAATAAAAGGTTGCCTCTATCCTTAATCTTTATTTATTCTCGATATATTTACTTGTTACTGACTTCGAAAAATTGGCATTTGCTTGCTACATTTACGTCTGCAAATTTCAGGTTAGGGTTGTAAAGAAATTCTTATTTTATACTATATACTATCAAAACAGTACCTGAGAGGTCAACCACTTGTAGAAATTACACGAACTGCCGAGACTGCCTTGCCTGCGGCGCCTGGGTAACTCCAACCAGCTGCACTTGCGGGGCTTTCAATTATATGACCGCCACTGCCATGGCTGCCGACAGCTTGCCTAAAATTCGGAGAACGAGTGCAGACGGTGGTTTACCTCTCGATAGACAACTAGTGAATTTCATAATGATCCGTTGAATAGTTTAATGCTTATAAATAATTACTTATCACTGACTTTCTGCGAATCATTTCTCTTATTCTCGGCGTCTATTGGATGTATAACAATAATAATTAAAATAATTTTTTGGTTTAACTTGCCATAATTCAAAAAACGAAAACATTAATGGATCTCAATTTTACTATGCCATCACTAAATATTTATTAATGAACTGTAGTAATATGAAGGTCAAATTTTAATAATTGTAAAAAATACGTTTTTTTTCAAAAACCATGTCGATAAAATGTGAGTATTTGCAAAGATCAGTTAACGAACGGAAAACCCTTTAAGTCTATGCTGAGAAGAAATAAAGATGGAGACGCCTTTTTTATTTGAAACTTTTTTTCTGTTTAACAGTTTCTAAGAATATCGCGTATAGACAAATTAGACCAATAAATAACTAATACTATACGCATAACACTTATTGGATAAAACAACTTGCGTGGTGTATATTTTTGATTTTAACAATGGTTGCTAATTATTGTTTATTGGTAAACTACCATTATTTGAGGGAGACTACAAAATAAAAATTCAAGAAGTCCTGAGGAATCCCCTGAGGATCCAAGAGTTTAAATTTTGATTTGTTGAATGATGTGACAGCTAAAGCTTTACACATACGAAAACTAAACAACATTAAAATGTTAAGTTTTCCATTTATTTATAAACAAGAATTAGTACTATAATAACAAACAAGACTGCAGCTACGGACACGTATTTCGGAGTTATTGCTCTTCAAATATGGTACATGAGGTACGAAGGTACAAAATAGAGTACCTACAATATACTGTGCTTTCCTATCTTTGTTGGTCTTGCTTTTAACAATATAACAATATTATTTATGCCATGCTACGCTGATGAGGAGCAATAACTCTGAAACGTGTGTCCGTAGCTGCAATATTGCATACCACTAATTTTTGTTTATAATTTTTATCGGACCTCATCAACTCTTATTCTTTTTATTTAATATCATTATTTCCTTATTGACGATTATTATTAATTAATGCAGATTACTAATTATTGAATATCTTTTCCATTATGCAAAAATATAGATATACTCGTATACTTATATTACAAATTAAAATTCTAGGGAAGCATAATACCTAGCCGTCTAAATTATAAATACTGTATTTATTGAAGGAATAATATGTTAAAAGCGCATTTAGGTTAGTATGATAGGATAGATGTGTCGGGTGTCGGCATAACCTTTGAGCTTTGGCAGGTAGAATTTATATACAATCCTGAACTAATTTCGAGCTTATACGTAAGTGGAATCGCGGTCATTCATTTCTATTTACTACTACATAGTACTATAAACACATAAAATAATATTTTTACGTTTTTAAAGGACCGCCCACTGGAGTTTCCCTTTCACCTCCCCTGTTGCAAATTTTAGCAGCTTGTCGAGGCATACCTACTCTTAAGGTAGAATTAAATTTCAGACAAGGCTTTGAGTTAAATAAAAAACTTACACAACATAATCAGTCGTGGAAAGCTCGAAAATTAACTTACAATGTTAACAACCCTCGGAATGACGAGGATCCAGATACCTTTGAAAGAACACATACGACTAGCACCTGGACTTAAATAGAAATGTAAACAAAGAAAAACCATCGTTGTTATGTTCATCCCGTCTTGACTTAAAATTAATTGTACTAATAATGTTTCCTCTATAGATAAGAACACCACTGGATACCTACACCTGTACAGAATAGAAGCTTTTTCATCATTTCAAAATTACATTATGGATAAACAACACAACAAATTGTTTGATCTGCTCTTCATGCCTTGATTATTTATACACAGAGAGAAATCGCTTTGGAACATTTTGCACAATGTTGTGGAACAACGTCTTGTTGCATTTTTTTAAACAATTGTAAAATTTTAGGGCACAACGTTATATAGTTTTATACATTTTAATTGTGCATAATTCTTGTGCGTTTTACTTATCCAATATAAAGATTTAGTTACGATGAATTTATTGGAAACTTCGACTAACAAATTGGCGAAATTTAGAGTTAAATTTATTTATTTTTTCTCAACAAATCATAGCAAATTTAACTTAATTAATTGTTAATAGTATCTTCAAACTATATATTTTGTTGCCATTCTATTTACAATTAGTTTTAAGTAATTGTTTAAAGGATTTGCACAACTTGTGTAACATAAAAGTGTGATTTTATTTTATGAACGGTTGTTGACAAACTTCTGAAAGTAGGAGTCCCAATATATTTATTTCCGCTGAACAATAATAGTAATCTATGCCGCCCGCACAAATTGCACAAAATAATGACATACTGTTCACAATCAGTTTGGTGATATTATTTTAAAATTTTGTATAATTGTTTCATTTGTTTCATGTAAATTTTATTGGTTAAAAATTGTACTGACCGCGCCGGCCAAACTGCGTTAATAGAAGATAAAAAGAAGAAGCACTGGAAGCCTTCCAAATTAGAATTATTAAATGGATTTATTTTAAGTATAAATGTAAGTCACCTACTTCTTTCCAACTAATACTTTATGCATATAAAATTTACTTGTATTTAAGAAAATAGAAATGTTTTCATTTACCATATGATAATATATAAATGCATGCTCTATTATGTATTGTTGTTCTGTTAAAATAAAATATTTATTCTTTAATTTTTGTTATTGAAATCCTTTAGGAAATAATATTTCACAATCTGTGTTACAGAATAATACAATTAAAATGAAGTGGATACATATAGTGCGTGAAACAAACGGTGAATCAAAAAATATATATATAATTTGGAGATTATAGAGTAATAAATTGTGCAAAACTAACCCCAGTTTGTACATTACTGAATAACAGCTTCTTTTAATTAAGTGTAAATATTGTGCAAAATGAATTATAAAGTTGACAAAATAAACATACAATTTGTGGATTTCTCATTTAGAAATTGTGGAAAAGTAAAAACATATTCTCTTAAAAAACTATAAACATTGTGTCACTTAATTTTTTGTAAATATGTTTTACAAATGAAGAGGTTTAGATGTGAATGTTTGTTTAGGAACCTTCAGAATATATTTAAAAATTTCACACAAATTGTAGAAACTAACTTAATCTGTTCAGAGATTTGTTCCACAAGTGGAATACAATTATTATATTTTTATGCAACCATAATTCAAATTTGTAAAGAATTCAATTTATGTGATTTTTAAGTTTGTACAAAAATTTCACATAATGTTAATGCATAAACTGTACAAAATCATTGCCCCAATAATGTATTATTTATTTGCACAAATTTTTCCTGTCACCATTTTAAGACCAATTTGGAGTACAATTTTCTACAATTGTGGTAAAATATCACACACATTTTTCTCTGTGTACTATTAAAGGAATTGTTTACAAGCACAACGATTTTCAGGGTATAGTTAAACTAATATACGATTCAAATGTATTGACCCCTCACTTTAACCGCGAATATCTCAGAAACGGAGGAGCATAAAATTAAAAAAAAAATGTGTGTTCATTATGAGTCTATTCTAAATCAATCACTGAAATTTAAACAATGTACATTGAACACTGCTGAAGTTCTGATAAGTTAATTTGAAAAATGTCCTACTTTTTAAGTAAATTTTGACCACAGCAGTTTTAAATCCATTATATCTTGGAAAATATACATACCATGTAAATAATATTTTAGTCGCCGATAAGGCACAGCATAGTTAATAATATAAAATATAAGCATTTTCAGAAAAAATAATTGATATACAGGGTGTTTGGGGCATCGTGTGCCAAATGAAAATGGCCGACAGAAAGGGTTATCTGCTGTCCTTTCAGGCCCCTTAATACTTCCCATGCCCTGCGGGATTTTTCATATCGACCTTTTATGATTTTAATGAAGAAAATCCCAAATTCTACATTTAAATTCAAATTATAAAAAAAGTATTAGGCGTACACTGCGAATTTCATTTTTATTTTGATGTGTATTGTTGAAGGGTTCTTTTAAATCCAAAATTACTGGCATTAGTCATCTAGTTGTTTTTTTATTCACTCACAAACTTTCGGAATAGGTAAAATTTAAATTTAAACTTAGACTTTACATGGCTATAAAAAAAAACTCAGAGCAACCGGGATCTTCCAACTCCCTCAAAAATTCTCTAGTCTATCCTCTTGCTAGTGATGTGCCACATGTCATAAAAATCTTTTAATAACTTCGTGAATTCGCTAAATTAATGAATCGGGTCACGTAAGGCTATTACTCAAAATTCCGAATAAAAAAATATCTTTGCTTAAATTATGCATGGGAAACAGGTAAAATCTGTTATCTCACTCTTGCGAAGTAAAATCTATCTTCTATCTCTTTCTGTTCATTGGTTTTCTTGAAATAAAGAAACAATTACATTTTTATCATTTATTTAAAAAATTTAAAAATCTTGCTCAAAGTGTTGGTCTCTGTTGCAAATGCAGGCCCGACATCAGCTTCGTATTTCGACAGTTGTTGTATGAAGTCGTATTTCCTCCCTAATTGTACCGAAAGCCGTTTCTATGCGTTGGACAAGAGGACAAGTTCCTCCCTAGTCGCAACCTCCGTCGCGTACACGAGCTCTTTGGCACGACCTCGGACATAAAATCCAACGGAGTTAGGTCTGGGGAACGTGGAGGTCATTGAATAGGGCCATCCCGCCCAATCTACGCATATGTCTATAGTTTTTCAAAATGACGGCTGTTCCGCGCACTGGCGATTGATTGTAAGACAATATCTAGACAATGTGTTCCCAAATGCGTGGATTGGGCGGGATGGCCCTATTCAATGACCTCCACGTTCCCCAGATCTAACTCCGTTGGATTTTTATGTCTGGGGACGTGCCAAAGAGCTTGTGTACACGACGGAGGTTGCGACTAGGGAGGAACTTGTCCTCTTGTCCAACGCATAGAAACGGCTTTTGGTACAATTAGGGAGGAAATACGACTTCATACAACAACTGTCGAAATACGAAGCAGATGTCGGGCCTGCATTCGCAACAGAGACCAATACTTTGAGCAAGATTTTTAAATTTTTTTAATAAATGATAAAAATGTAACTGTTTCTTTATTTCAAGAAAACCAATGAACAGAAAGAGATAGAAGATAGATTTTACTTCGCAAGAGTGAGATAACAGATTTTACCTGTTTGCCATGCATAATTTAAGTAAATATAATTTTTTATTCGAAATTTTGAATATTAGCCTTATGTGACCCGATTCATTAATTTAGCGAATTCACGAAGTTATTAAAAGATTTTTATGAGATGTGGCACATCATTAGCAAGAGGATAGACTAGAGAATTTTTGAGGGAGTTGGAAGATCCCGGTTGCTCTGAGTTTTTTTTTATAGCCATGTAAAGTCTAAGTTTAAATTTAAATTTTACCTATTCCGAAAGTTTGCGAGTGAATAAAAAAACAACTAGGTGACTAATGCCAGTAATTTTGGATTTAAAAGAGCCCTTCAATAATACACATCAAAATAAAAATGAAATTCGCAGTCTACGCCTAATACTTTTTTTATAATTTGAATTTAAATGTAGAATTTGGGATTTTTTTCATTAAAAACATAAAAGGTCGATATGAAAAATCCCGCAGGGCATGGGAAGTGTTAAGGGGCCTGAAAGGATAGCAGATAACCCTTTCTATCGGCCATTTCAATTTGGCACACGATGCACCAAACACCCTGTATATTAAATATTAACTTAGTTATCAAGCGAAATAGATAATATTATTGCAAACTTGCAATATTATCCTTTACGCTTGATAACTAAATTAATATTTGATATTACACCAATTCCTTTTTCTGAAAATGCTTAGATTTTATATAATTAACTATTTTATCAAAATTTTTTTAAATACATTGATAAATAACCGAATAAACATGACATCACGTTTTTGAGAATAACTGCAAAATTTTAAATTAAAAAATTATGAAAGAATTTCCTCGTACAAAAAATGCCGTGCTTTATCGGCATCTAAAATATTATTCACAAAGTAGACATAGTTTTCAAGATATAATGAATTTAAAACTGGTATGGTCAAAATTTCCTTAAAAAGTAGGACATTTTTCAATACAACTTAGCAGAACTTCAAAAGTGTCCAATGTACATTATTCAAATTTTAGTTATTGATTTAGAATAGATTCATAATGAACGCGTAATTTTTTCTGCTCCTCTGTTTCTGAGATATTCGCGGTTAAAGTGAGGGGTCAATACATTTGAATCGTATATTAATTAGCGGCATTTAAGTTACCTGTCAGGACTAAGCAGTGTTAATCTGCTTTGTGTATACTCACAAAATTATCTTAAAGGCGCTAATTCCTTCAGATGCCGATGTATTATATAACAAATATTTAATTAGGCTTGGAGAGAAGTTTATTTTAACATAATTTTATATTACAAAGGAAAGTGGAAGACAAACATTTCATCCCTTTGCCTTCATTTAATTATTAATTTAAGGTAAAATTACATTTCAGACAAGGCTTTGAGTTAATTAAAAAAATTACACAACATAATCTGTCGTGGAAAGCTCGAAAATTAACTTACAACATTAACAACCCACGGAATGACGAGGATCCAGATACCTCTGAAAGAACACATACTACTAGCACCTGGACTTTAACAGAAATGCACACAAAGAAAAACCAAAGAAACACACGAAGAATTTAGACTTTTTCTCAGCAAGATAAAAAGTCTTATCCACACGACATCTATAAGGACTGGAGGCACATGCAGATTACAATTTAGTCTAACTTTTTCAGCTCTAAACTGCTAATTTTTTGCATACTGCTAAGATAATTATTTAAAAAATTATTCGAATAGTTAAAAATAAGTAAAATAAGCACGGACATATTAAAAAATTGTTTTCAAAATTTCGACTAGTTCTAATTAAGTTGAAGCTTTGAAATTTGGCACACGTGTATAAGTCTGGTGACAATGCAATATAGTATATCTAATATCGCTCTAAATCCAATATGGCGGAATACCCCTTTCTTCATAATACATTCATTATTTCATTATAAAAACTAAAAAGGCATTAATAAAAGTATATACAAAAACGCTTTTAAAAGCAACGCTTTTATGAGTGTACTATAAAGGAAACACATTGTGTTTCTGATCTTATTTTATATGAAATAACTTTTACAGCATCTTTTCGCTGTCAACGTTTTTAGTTTTAGTAATCTATACACATTTTTAAAAAATTTAGTAAGACCAGAAGAAAGAATTCCTTTCTTTTTAGTATGTTTAAAGCGTTGGTTATTAAAAGTCCTTTTTATGTATTTTTCGTTATAGCTATTTTTTCTGAGAAGTATAAATATTTTTACAGTAAATAAACACGCCATATAATGAATAAATTCCTTAAATTGTTATTATTCAACCCTTCAGGTAACTCTCGTATATCCGAATAAAATACACTACCTTATTTATTTCGAGCCCATTGTCAATTTATGGCTGGTTTAATTTAATCTTAATGCATGAGAAAATTCAGTATTTTTCCATCAAAATTTTTTATACAAATACTTATAGTTTTCGCTATTATCAGTTATCCATCATTAGGGGTAACATTTTTCATACTGACTTTTCTCACTATTATATCTCATTATTTCGAGTTATTTATTCAGTAATGGTGTAAGTTGAATTCGACTTATTTCGTGCAAGCGCACGCAGTGGTTGGCTGGGGAACAACTTTCCTATTTACTTCCAATTTATATAAAATTTTCCGCTATCCATCAAAACATTTTTTGTGAAATAAAATAGTAATAGTAGAGTTTAGAGTTTATTTATTTATTATTATTATTACTATGGCGACCTGTGTTCATAGAAAATAACATCCTAACCTTACCTTCAATTTTTGCACTCGAGGCAGCCGTTTTTGTCTACCAAAACAAAAATAAATTTACATTTAATTCAGATAAGCACACATACAATACCCGTGTAGCTAATCAGATTTCCTTCAATAATTATAACCTGTCACTTTTTAGAAAAAGTCCATATGTCTGCTGTGCCAACATTTTCAATGCACTTCCTGTTGAGAAAAAAAAAACCAACAGAGTTTTTCAGTTTTTAAAAATAAACTAAAAAAATACCTAATTAATAAATGTTATTATTCCATTCAAGAGGTTTTTAGTAATGTAAGCAACTAATGGATGTATTAAAAATATAGCATCATATTCTGTGCCGTCCAGTGTTCAATGTTTTGTAGTGTATAAGTATTGTGTTTTATTAATTTTGATGTATATTATATATTCTCTTATTATTTGCTGTGAATTTTTAATAACATTTACTATTGTAACAATTTTCAAATATTATTTTGTCATTAACGGGTGTTCAAAACTGACCTGTCACATCTATACAAATGTGTAGCCAAGTGAATAAAGAATTTTATTATTATTATTATTATTATTATTATTATTACAAATACATAATATATAATTTACAATATTACCATAGAGAACAACATTATAAATAATGTAGGAATATTATTATAATTAAATTATTTAGAAAGAGGAACAAAAATAAAAAACAAAAAATAAAACACCATATGTACATATTATATACATATATTATTTTTTCTAATTTTTTCTTTTATGACACCAATTTGTGTTGATACAGATGCCTAAGCTCGATATGGGTTGCTTTGCTTGGTATCAACACAAAGTTTGGTGTGCTTCATGTATTTACATATAGTAGGGAATCTAAGACCTTCAATTCAGCAAGGGGGGGTCAACTGTGACATATACAAAAACCAAAAACGGATTCCCCTGTAAAATTTCATGACGGATACGAATTTTGAGTTCACCCCTTCATCCAGAATTGCGAAATGGGAAAAAAATGCAATTTTGGGCAAATTTCTAAAAACTACGGGAAACATTTATTTTTTTGTATCTCAGTCAATACCTCGTTAACTGTTCGAGATATCTGTTTCAAATTTTGGAGATTGGCCTCACTTACAGTTTATGTGAAACTTTTTTCGTCAACGTCGTTTTTTGGCAAAAAAAATAAAAATCTTCGCTTAACGCACAAAAACACCAAAATGCATTGCAAAATATAACATGCTAGAAACTTTTTTATTACTAAAGATACATGGGCATATGATCGAGAGAAAATAAAGCTTATGAATTATAGAAACTTTTTTACTTGAAGAATTTTTTTCTAGAATGCTTAGTTTGGCTGTTATGACTGTTGTAAATAAATAGTGGTGTAACGACTCATATATTGCGCGTTCTCCTCGGCCGGCGCGAGCGCTCTCTACTAGCAACTCGCAACCGTATTCAGTCATATCAGAGATACGTAGGTATTTTATTATTTAGTTCATGTATGTTTTATTTTAAAAATGGTACCAGTGGAAGTTTATCAGTTACCAGTAGAACCGAAAAATACTGTTTTTATTATTGACATCATGTCTTTAATTCAAAGGCATCAAAGCTATGGCTGTTCAACTTTCAAAGAACTCTTTGAAAAGTCTTTGAAATTAGTTATAAACATGAGACCAAAAGGGTGTAACCTACCGACGCGCGACGCGGCGACGGACCAAAGTAAGAAGAGTGTACTGTCTGTATAAGGTAAACGATGGGGTAGGTATACCGAATTGGAAAAATATTATTTCTCATTCTGATAATAAACGACAACTCTTGAACTTTTTTGCTTGCAAATTTGAGGACAGTTATTTCAAAATAGATCAAAACGTTCAGATTATTATTGCAGGTATGTTTTTAGAAAATAGCAAAACTATTTTATGCGATCAAAATAATGTGAAAATCATGAAGTCCCTATATTTTTCCGATCATGAAGAAGCAGGTACCAGACTTTTTGCTATCTTGTCATTTTTTAGAAATTAATGTACTAGATCAGTCATACAGGGTGATTCACGTAAACCGTTCATTAGAAGTTTAGGGACTTGTAACGATAATTTAATTTTGAAAATTTGGTTACTTACATAGTTTTTTATGCTCTTTTCACTAAAAATAATTCTGTGGCATTCGCCATGAATAAAAAATAAGTTTAAAATATCATTGTTTGAATATCCATTTCTATTATTCTCCATGACTGATAACCCTTTACCAAATTTATTTATAAAATCGCTATAAACACTGACGTGTTTGATAGATTAATAATTGCAACAAATGTCATTTCCACAACCTACTGTTTAAGACATTAATACTTTGTTTGATAGACGCTATTAATTGCCACAAATGCCATTTTCACAGCCGACTATTATAAGAGCAACACATACTTCGATGTATTTCGCGCATTAAAATACAAAATTATCAATAACACAAAAACTATAAAAGATGAGTATAGGGAACCCTAATACAGATCGATGCAGAATAAAATTATACATCAAAAACAGTAAAAATATATAGGGTGTTCCATTTAAAAAAAATACTTTTCGACGTTTGAAGTTTGCCAAAATTAGCAGTAAATTCTGACCACCCTGTAAGCAATTAGGTTACTTTCAAAGCACGATTAGGAAGCTTAAGGGTTCCACTATTCGTGTTGTATAAATGGTAACTTTCACTTTCATTATGTTAGAGACAGCAAATTTTAAACTACTCGGTGTCGACACAAATTTTCCGAAAAGTCAATATATCTCGAGTAGGGTTAGATTTAGGGATATGGTAGTATGATCAAAGTCCTATTAAAATGACCAGTTGAATTAAAAAATGCAAGAAAATATATATCATTCCATCTAAAATAACGAAGTTGATGGTAACTTCCGGTATAAGCGGAAGTGCAATGACGTTGAAAATATTTTTAGTGAAAAGAGCATAAAAAACTATGTAAGCAACCAAATTTTCAAGATTAAATTATCTCTACAAGTCCCTAAACTTCTAATGAACGATTTGCGTGAATCACCCTGTATATACTGTGGACACTGATATTTTTGTTCTTTCATTGTATTATGCGACTATACTAAACACTGAAATATGGCTTCAACGGCAAAAATCTTTTATTTTTTGTCATGATGTGATTACCCAAATATCTAGTACATTTGATTTCGACAAAAGAAATCTGACCAACATTTTACTAGCTGTTTACTGCCCCTCTGGAAATGATACCGTTAGTTATCCCTTTAAGAAAGGCAAAAAGACAGTAGTAAAAATATTACGTGAAAGGTTAAATATGTTAGAAGAATTAACACATTTTGGCGCAGCGAACCGAGATGGAACTTACAAACTAATTGATAGTGTATTAGATTCCTGTAGGTTAATTTTTAAGGTTCTTTATGGCAGACCTTTATTTAGAGGAAATTTGGATGAGCTACGAGCACATTTATTCACTTCATATAAAACAGATATGAGGTAATTGTTTTAATTATTTTATATAGACACTATACCGATAATAATGAGTAAACCACAAAAGCCAGAGAATATACACTTAAATCCACATTGCAAATGTAAAATGTACACTTGTACCAGTCGCTGTCGATGTCTAAGTGCAAAGTAAAATGTGGTATAAGTTGTTTGTGCGAAGGCAAATGTTCCTCACTTTTAAATTAAACTAATTATAAAAATTAAATAGTTTTCTTATTTACATAAAATACAAACATTTTTAATCGGACTGACACAATATATAAATATGGTGCATTAAATCGCAGACCCTAAGCCTTTTTCTTACTAATATGGAAGCTTTTATCTTATAATAGATACACAATCGTTAGCAGAGCACGTAATGAAGTGTACACACCGAGCTAGACCAATTTGACCGGGCGGGGCCAACATGTGCGCCAACGCTGAACCAATATAATCTTTTTTTCACTATTAAGCCAAAGTATAAAAACATATTCAAATGCAAAAACTTGTTTGGTCTTTTATCATCATTTTATGTCGATTAACTACACCTCTATCTCTACTTATAAAAAAGTTTCTCGCATACTATATTTTGCAATACATTTTTGAACTTTTGTGCGACATGTAGGACTACAGTTGTTTTTTATAAAAAAATTATATTAATGCAATAATTTGGCTCTATACAAAGCCCAAGAAGAAAGTTAAAAGATTATTCTCCTAAAATTTCAGATCGATACTTTTACCAGTAAATGAGATATTGAGTGGGGAATGAGAATACTAATGTTTATTGTGTTTTTCTTACTTTTGGAAATAAACAACTTTTTCTCTAATTTCGCAATTCCGAAATTAGTGGTGAACTCGTAATTCGAATTCGGCAGACAATTTTAGTTAAGAATAAGCTAGGCGCTATGCCTCTTTTTTCAGAAAATTAATTTCAATGAGAAACATTTTTATTTTATGACGAAAAGGACAGCTTCACACATTTTGTTTTATTTGTTTATTTATTTGAATTGTTTTGTTTAACTTTAGAAGTAGAAGTAGTACACAATGCCATAAAAAGAAAACTGTAGGAAATGAAATGTAATGTTTAAATTAATAACTAAGAATTTTATTATAATGCTTAAAACTAATATTACTAGGTATATGAACTGTTAATTAAAAATACTATCCTGGTTATCGAAAATACATTTTTTTATTTCTATTTTATATCTATTTAAATTTTGTATATTCTTTATACGAAGTGGTAAAATGTTATATAGTTTTGGACCATAATAGAAAATATATCGCTGTGTATGCGTCTTTTTGTATAATGGTATAATAAGGTCTTTATTTATTTCGGATCTTGTTTGCTAATCATGAGAAATATATACGGAATCTTGTTATTTATATTCCACAGTAAAGAATAATAACTATAAGTATTTCTGATATTAAAAACGTTTGCCTCTTTGTATATCAGGGTGATATTATATAATTTACTTTTATTTAATATTATTTTTAGTGTACTGTTTTGTGTGACTTTTAATTTTTTTAAATAATTCCTAAATAATCCACCCCATGCTACAATACAATAGCCAATAATAGATGCAACCAACGAGTCGTAAACAATAAATACAATTTTCTGTTTAGGATTTCTTTTAATACGTAGAATTTATAAGTTAGTTTTTTAATATATTCGATATGCACACTCTATCTCAGATGATGATCAACCATTACTCCGAGGTACTTTATTTTGTTAGTTTTTTTAATTTCAGGACATAAACGTTCGTTATTCTGTTGGCAATTTCTTTTATGAAGAGTAGGAATCTCGGTTCTGGTTGATCACTATCTGAGAGGGTGAAAGTCAAAAATTTGCTTTTATCGACGTTTAAGCTAAGCATATTGATATTCAGATATTGAAAAACTGTATTTAGACTGTTTTCGGCTACCGAATAAACATTTTCCCAAGATTCCCCCACAAAAATCATATATTAAATCCAGTACCGCATGTTCAGTACTCTTGTTTTTTCTAAAACCAAATTGCCTATCCGTAATCACATCGTGTCAATCAAAAAAACTAATTAACCTATTTTTAAGGCATTGTTCAAATATATTTGTGAAGTTGTCTATAACTGATATCTGTAGTTTTTTTACATCTGTTTTATCACACCTTGGTGTAAATATCGACTCTTTTCATTGGTAGGGTAAAATACCCGTTGTAAATGCATTTATCAAGTGAATTAAGGGGTTTATTATGTATTGGTGAATATATTTAATAATTTTATTAGATATGCCATCTGGACTATTGGACTATTTTATCCTCAAAAATAGTTTCCGGGCTCTTGGTATTTTTTTAAATTTTATTTGCCATTTTGCCACCGATGTTTATAAAGTATTCATTTATATAATTAGCTTTGGCAATATTATTATTTATTCCTCTTCTACTTGCATTGATGTTACTAGAAGTTTGATTTGTAATATTTTTACTGTTTATTGCTTTGTTTCTTGTTTCCCAATTTTTTTTGTAATTGCCATTTGCACCTTTCAATTCATTAGTATAAAAATCATTTTTTGTTTTTCTTATTAAGTTATATAATGTGTTTCTATAGTGTGTATTGTGTTTTTAGTTCATGTAAAACATTTCTTAATAATTGTTTCTTCATATTGAATCGAATTTATTAGTAGCTAAGTCTTTCGCTTTGGAAAAGACGTTTTTAAAAAGATTTTAAAAAGTCAAAAGTTCACAACTCAAAGAAATTAACTTATTTATTTTATAGTGTTACAATTAAACACATGTGACAAGTTCGAGAATGGATATAAATCTAATGAGCTCTATAGCAAAACTCCTATTTATAAGCTAGGTATTTATTGTCTAGTAAGCAGCATGAATAATGTGGCCATTAGGTAACGTCAGCATAATGTAGATAAGGATGCTCACATAACTCCTCCATCCCTAAGCTGAAAAAATAAAGGATTTTGTTTTTTCAGTATTTTTCGATGAATTCTCAGGGGGTGTGTCCTGGTTCTCTCGTTCGGCATCTTTCTTAAAGCTAAACAATGTGTGAAACATTTTTTGTTTCTTAGGGTAGATAAATTTGAGAAAGCAAATTAATAAAATAACAATAATTATAGATAAACATATATATAAGTCAGTATGATCACTTCTGTTAATATCACTAAGTGTCTTTAGTTCGTGTAAATGGGTTTCGTCAGCCATGCGTTTGATGTCTGCGAGTCGATTCACCTCTATTTGTTTGTAGGGGGTGACTTCTTTGTTGTTCTCCTTGGTGGACAATGTTCTCACTGGGAGGATTTCCAAGGGTGTTCCAGGGATGAAACCGGCAATGTTGTAGAATTCGTGTCCATGGATAGATATACTACATTTTTGGGGTATATATATCAGATGGGGTTGGTCAATGATACTGTAACCATGTTCTCCGCATTGCTTTTCTATCGTCATCTTAGTGGCTGGTATGGCTAATACATAGGCGTTGTTTATTCGTTCCACAATGTCATTTTTTATGACGACGTCTGTAGTTTGGCAGGGTGCTGATCCAGCGCCGCTAAGTATTTGGGGTAGGCAATCTCCTTGTGATACGGTTTGTGTTACATGATACAAACACAGGTCCTCGATACGTGGGCATGGTAGTTCTTCGTAGTGGTGATAAGTCGAGTTTACAAGGATAAATGGTTTTAGGGGGATTATGGTTTTATTTAGAGCGGGTATAGGGAATAAGTGGTAATAATCGTATAAACCTTCGCTCAAAATAGGGAAGTGAAATATGAAGCATATGGTTTGCTTTACATAATAAATTTCTGTTTTTATTAGTTCGTAGTAACTCTGAATGTTTTTAAATTCTGGGGTTCCCTCGATATACAGGGTGTTCATTATCCTTGTCAGATCAATTAAATCATTGATAGGTAGAATAGCACTATGTATTGATTCTAGGTGTGCAAATAATATTGCATCTTGTATGTTGTCTAATATGGTAATTAACGATAAACAATCTATAATCATATTGTCTAGAAAATTTTGCAATCTTAAAAATAGTGTAAATTTATTCAAGCTTTGTTCAATAGTTCTTATTCTAGTATTTATTTGATTTTGATTAATAGTGATTTTTTCGAATGTTGATATTGTTTCGTTCATAAAATTGTTTGTAATTGTTAAATAATTTTCTAAATCTGTATGCATCTCTTTCTGGTTTGACTCTAGGATGGATATAGCGTTGTCATATCGTTTTGCGTCGTCCGAATCTAAGGTGCCAAAGGCCCATTTTGAGGCTTTTCCAATTATATTAAAAAGGCCTCTTTTTGTTCGTGTATTTCCTAACGGTTTCACGTTTTTCAGTTTATTTTCCGCTTGATTTAGTAGGTATTCTAGATGTTCATATATATTATTTAATTGCGGATATAGTTCGTCGTTTACATTTATAATGGGTTTTATTGTTTTCATATTTATTTTTATGCTTAATATGGGGGCATCAAAATTTGTTAAATCAATGTATTTTATGAATGAATGTTTTTGTGAAGTGGTTCGGGCTTTGCCTAACGAAAAAGGAAGGATAGGGTTAGAAATTTTATCTATCTTGATTTGTGCTTGTACTAGCGACGTCAGGTACAATATGGCTAGTAGTCCCAGCATCTGAAACAGGTAATTTTCCTTTTAGATTTCTGGCTGGTTTAAGCGTGGCTTTATGGCGTGTGCCTTTTGTTGTTAATATTTTATTCTGTTGGTCTTGAACGACCATAACTGATTCGTAGGGAGTAGCGATTTTATTTCTAAGAGTTAATTTTGCATACGCGGTTTTGTGCGTGGTAATCGGTTCTGGTTCATTTCTATTTTTGTTGACTTTCGAAAGGTCTTTACTCTTTTCGTTATTCTCGTTAACCATTCTTTCTATTATTTGTAAGTTTGTACTATGTTTGTTAACGTAATCATTAATAATGTCGTGTTCGGACATTTCGAATGCCGTTTTATTATCGAAATCTCCTTTTATAATTTGAAAAGGTGTAAATTTTGTTGCTGAATGCATTGAGTTATTATATCCTAAAATCGCGTAACTCATTAACGTTTCGATTGTTTGTGTCTTGTTTAGTCCCGTATTTAATATACGTAGTCCTTCTAGTATAGTAGAGTGAAATCGCTCTATAGGGGATTTACTACCAGGATTTCTTACAGTTGTAAAGTGTAATTCGATACTATGTTTAGCACAAAATTCTTCAAATAAATGATTTTTAAATTCGGTTCCTAGGTCGCAAGTGATTTTTCTGGGGATACCGTAGTGCGACATGTATTTTAGTAAACCTTCGCAAACATGAGTAGCTGTAAGGCAAATAGGGTAAGCTTGTCCGAAACGGCTAAAACTATCTATTACAGTTAAAAATTTCTGTTTGCTCACAACAAATGTGTCTATGTACAAATGTTCAAAAGGACGATGTCCAATAGGGGTTGACTGAAATACAATTTTATGTGGATGTCGTTCATATTTTGTTTTCTGACAGGTGACACAAGTATTTATATAATTTATTACGTCATTATTTAAATTTGGCCAATAATACAAATTTCGCAGGGCGAGGGTGGTTTCGTTAATACCGCGATGTACAGTTTTTTGTTCGTGGTGGTATTTGATTTTTTCTTGTTGCGATTCTGGTTTTTCGATATCGTCAATGTAGTTATTTGTCTGTACTAATTTGTAAGCAGTATGTTGAAAATGTCGCTGCAAAATGGGAATTATTTCTTGCATAATCCGTTCGTCAATTAATATTCCGTATAGTGTTTTAGGTTTTACATATTCTTTAAAAGTTTTCACTACTTCGTTTTCAAACATGTCTTTATTTCTACTAGGAAAAACTATCTGATATCTAGTTTTTGTCCCGAATGGTTTTGCGAGTTTTACGTGGGTACTGGTAATGTCTTTACTAGCTGTAATCATTAGCTGATTTTTAAATGTATTTATTGCATTTTCTGAAATGGGAATATTTAATATTGGGTTTTCGGTTGCGGAATGTATTGTTTCATTTGACGCCTGTGATCTAGGGGGGCAAATTTGCGTATCTGAGATTACATTAATTTTTGGAGTGTTCTGCACTGTTAAGTCGGCGGGGGAAACATCCTCGTCTGATCGAAATTCTAGATCAATTAAATCATCTAACGTTAATTCAGGGAAATCGGTTTCTAATTTGTTTTGATCCGAATCGTCTATATTGCCGTCAATAGATTTGTTTTCTATTGGATGTATTTCAGGCTGAATTTCAATACGCGAGAGAGCGTCTGCTACTTTATTTTCTTTACCCTTTTTGTATATTATGTCATAGTCATATTCCATTAATTTTAGACGCCATCGCATAAGGCGACTGTTAGGCTCTTTCAAGTTATTAACCCACTGTAGAGGTTTGTGGTCTGTGACTATGGTAAATTTTCGGCCAAATAGGATTGGACGCCAGTATTTTGTAAAATTTACGATAGATAATAACTCTTTTTCTATAGTACTGTAGTTTATTTCCGCAGGGTTAAGGGTGCGACTAGCGTACGCTACTGGTTTATCATTACCTATAGTTCCTTGTGATAAAACCGCCCCGATTGCGTAGTTACTAGCATCGGTGGTGAGTATAAAAGGCTTAGTGAAGTCGGGGTATTGTAATAATGGTTCGTTAGTAAGTATGTTTTTACAGGTCTCGAATGCTGACAAAAATTCAGGTGAATGAATAACTTTTTCGCCTTTTTTCAAACACTTCGTAAAGGGTTTTGTGATCTTTGCAAAATCCTTTATGAATTTTCTATAAAATCCAAGTAGTCCTAAAAATGATTTTATTTCACGTGCCGTCTTAGGAATAGGAAAGTTTTTGATGGCTCGGATTTTGTTGGGGTTAGGTTTTATACCTTGTGGTGTAATAACATGCCCTAAAAATTCGACGTTCTGTTTTAAAAATTCCGACTTGTCTAATTGTATTTTTAATTTAGCCTCTCTCAATTTTGAAAATACTTGTTTTAGATTTTGAATATGTTCCTGAAGGGAAGTACTGAAAATAATTATGTCGTCCATGTAGACTAAACATATTTTATTTTGAAGTTCTCGTAAAACATGGTCCATCACACGTTGAAACGTGGCTGGAGCATTCTTAAGGCCAAACGGCATACGCAAATATTCGTAATGGCCGTTTTCGACGTTAAATGCCGTTTTTTCAATACTATTTTGTTGCATCTCGATTTGGTGGAATCCGCTAGCTAAATCTAAAGTTGTAAAATAATTACACTTGCCTAATTTGTCAAGTATATCGTCGATGTTTGGTATTGGGTATCTGTCGTCTATTGTTTTTTCGTTTAGTCTCCTATAGTCGACTACGATACGCCATTTCTTTAATCCGGATGCGTCAGCCTTTTTTGGGACTATCCAAATCGGACTGGACCAGGGTGATTGACTTGGTCTAATAATGCCGTTATTTGTGTGTTTACTTCGGTTTTGTGATAGTGTGGAAACCGATAAGTTTTTACATGAATGGGGATTTCGTCGTTAGTTTTTATCTCGTGTTTTACTTTATTGGTAAATGATAGTTTCTGATCAGCGTGATGAAAAATATCGGGAAATTTATTTATAAGTTTTAATATTTCTTCGCGTTCTTCCTCGTTCATATGACTGGTTCGAATTAAGTCATTTAAATTTTTATGTTGGCTTGTTTGACTAGAATAATCGGGTAATGCGTCTTCAATATTATAAATTTC
The DNA here is from genome assembly GCA_963583905.1 of Stenurella melanura. Taxonomy (NCBI): domain Eukaryota; kingdom Metazoa; phylum Arthropoda; class Insecta; order Coleoptera; family Cerambycidae; genus Stenurella; species Stenurella melanura. Next base: position 88,873,292 of record OY757318.1, on the reverse strand, counting down.
AAATTTTTCAGGATCATAAGGTGTGACATCAAAAGGTGTTCTAATTTCTACACATGAAGCCTGATCGGTATTGTTTTGAATTTCAAATCTAGCACGAAAATTTTCTGCATAAGTTAAAGTTTCAGGAATGTATAGTCCGAAAAGGTTTTGCTCGGGAACTAAAATATTTCCTTCACGTTTGTTTACATAAAATAATTTATTAATAGTTTGATGGGGTGGTATTTCAATTTTTATATGCGTTTGTGTGTGTTCTTCGCGATATTTGAACGGTATTTGAACTTTATCATTGTATAAAACTTGTTCTGTAAAATGCATTTGTAAATCTAATTTTCGTAATTCATCTAGGCCTATAATTCCGTCGAAGTAGTCTGAAAAAGGATATAACGTAAATTCTATTTCTTTATCTGACTGTAATTCTTTAAAAGCTGGTATTTTTGCTTTGTACACAGCTTCGCGAGCTTGGCCTATCGATTGTAATAATGAAGGTGCTTTATACATGCAATTTGGAAAATATAACTCGGCTACAATTGGTCTCAACATGGAAACGTTACAACCGGTGTCGATTAATAATTTTAAATCGGGATTTGTCGTTTGTATGTATGGTAAAGCGTTTATATATGCATTAAATGTTATGTCTGTCTGTCTGTTTGAGGAAGTTTGAGAAAATTTGGATTCTCGAGATTTGGATCATAATTATCTACAGGGTCTTCTCTGTATTCTTGGTTATATGGGTTGTGGTATTGGTCGGTTATTTGATATATTTCATTTTCAGCAATTGAATATTGATTATCGAAATTTTCATTATTTTGTTCTTCAGAATAAAGGTAATTTGCGTTTTCGGTATCGTATGTGACGTCGGATGGTTCGTCATTTATTGCGTGTAGCTCCTGAACAGTGTATTTTGGATTTTGGGTGCGTTGTACCCAAGGAAACTGTTGTCTCACCTGGCCAGAGGTAAGTCTCGGCTGTGGGTGATTTTGATAGTTTCTGTTTGTGGGGAAACTTTGCCGCGATTGTATCGACATGGGTTCAGGTGCATGTTGTGGGGTTCTATTCTGATTTGGTCTGAACACATTTTTTTTTTGTTGATTTCCAAAAACTTGGTTGTTTGTGGGAAATCTAATATTCATATTTGGTCTAGGCTGAATTGGTATAGGTTGACTAGGAAAATTTTGCTGTGGGGGAAATTGCAAAAATTGGTTTTGATAATTATATTTATATGGCATTTGAGTCTGGAATTTGTTAGAATTTTGTTGCGTTATTTGTGTTTTAACAGGTTGTTTGTTAATTGAATTTTGGGTCTGAATTTGAGTTTGTATAAAGTTTTCATTTTCAATATACAAATTTATGGCTTCTTCTAATGCTTTAGGATTTCTAGATCTAATAAAATCACAAGTTCGCATGTTTAAATTCCGTAAAAAGACTTTTAGACTTTGGGACTCATATTGATCTATATAAATTAATTTTTGTTGTTTGGTAATTTCTGTGACAGGTTTCGAGTTTAATTTAAAACATAATTTACTGCGGTTTGTTTGAATCCGTCTAGCAAATTCAATAGGATTTTCGTTATGTTTTATCGTCATGGTAAATAATGTTTGTTCTAGAATGTCTAAGGATCGGTTGTCTCCGAAAGTACTTCTGAGATTTTCTTTAATTAGTGCCCATGAATTTAATTCTGGACGAGCGCCTATTAACATACGGGCCCTGTCTCTTAGTTTACCCGCTATTATGCGTTCGACACATTTATTAAATCCGCGATCTGTGGTATTTCCGTATAGGTCATAAAATTCGTCAACCGCATTTATAAATGGTTCTAATTCGAGTTCCGTACCATCATAAGGTGCTATTGAGTCTGCATACAATTTCAGAACATTAATATTTATGACATTTTCAGTAGCCATTTTTGGACTTTCTGTTTTTTCTGGTTCAGGTTTATCTAATGATAAAGAACTGAGTGAACAAAGTATTGAGTCTAATTGATTATTATCGTTCATGAGATGAAAAATATGATTTTACAGATGTTTTCTTATAAAAATTAAATGATAGTAAATGATAAAATTTTGACAAGATCTGATCAAGAATTGTTAATTTTTGAAATATAAAATAATGCCAAAAATTGTTACTTGTTTTATTTATGATGGTTCTTTGAAATTTGGAAACGGTTCACTTATTTTACGATGTGTGAAAATAACAAGGTTTTCAAGTTTCTTAAAATTACTTTTTCTTCTTAAATCTACGTTTCACGTGATTGTGAATTTTGAACAGAAATGTTCTCACCTAATTAAATTGTTGAACAGAAATGTTCTCACCTAACTAAATTTTTGAACAGAAATGTTCTCACCTAATTAAATTGTTGAACAGAAATGTTCTCACCTAACTAAACTTTTTCTTGGGTTTATACGATATAATACCCAGGAAGTGAACAAAGGAAAACAAACTCGACTTACCTTGATTGGAAGAGGTGTCTGCTGCCTTTGGAGAAGTTATCCACCTGGAACTGCACTTGGTTCTTCTTGCAAATCTACTCAATTCAACTTGCAGTGGCTGTTGTCAATTTCCTTGATGGAAAAGTTGCACTATGCACTCACAACACGAGGTTCTTTTATTTAAGTCTAAAGAAATCAAAATTTCACGTCGATTTCTGCACGATGCACGGACCGACGGACTTAAATCTACACCGACTGCGCCAGCTAAGTCTTTCGCTTTGGAAAAGACGTTTTTAAAAAGATTTTAAAAAGTCAAAAGTTCACAACTCAAAGAAATTAACTTATTTATTTTATAGTGTTACAATTAAACACATGTGACAAGTTCGAGAATGGATATAAATCTAATGAGCTCTATAGCAAAACTCCTATTTATAAGCTAGGTATTTATTGTCTAGTAAGCAGCATGAATAATGTGGCCATTAGGTAACGTCAGCATAATGTAGATAAGGATGCTCACATAACTTAGTCCTAGTGTTATCAATGGTTTTATTTTCTTATTTTTGTTATCTTTTACAATTATATTTGTGGTAGACACGTTTACGAAAGATTTTAGTATATTAATGAACACATCATAGCTGTCTTGGATATTATTGCAGTTTATAACCTCACCCCAACTTTCTTTTTCTAAACATTCTTTTGGTTTTATGTAATTTATTTTGTTATATGTTACCATAGGAATCTGATTTTTTTGTCTATTTGCATCGAACTTTAAATTTAAACAAATTGTGTAATAGATCAGAAAGGTAATAGGCTTTAGATTAATATTAGAAATTCGTCTATTATCTTTCTTATTTACAAAAATGTGATCTATTATAGTTGAGGAAATCTCTGTTGCCCTAGTAGTCTTGTTTATATAAGAAACAGCCGCTTTTGTCTAGTACATTCAGATAGTGATTGACGTCATTTTTACTTCTATTTTCTGTTTTAATATTAATGTCTCCTATGAAAATTTCGATACTATTTTTATTAATATTTTTTCACAGTTCATATAAGTAGTTCGTTTATGTATAATTGAGTATTTATTTATGGCGACCTATAGGAAGCCAAAATACCTATATCAATGTTGTTAACATTTAAAATAATTCTTAATATGTTGGTTTCCGAAAAATGGAACACATTTACACTTGATTTTAAATGTTTTTTATGTTGGTGTGCTTACGGGTGTTTTCCCGTGTAGTTGGTAGGCTCCTGCGGGAGCCATGCTTTTCTGAACGACGTTTAGGTGGAATCTCATCTGCCATCCTCAGGTTTTCGCTGAAAGCTGCCTACTGCTGCTGCTGCCGCTGCTACTGCTGCTCCTCGTTGCTCGAACTGAACTCAGTTCAGCTCGAACTGAATTCAGTTCAGTTTGAACAACGAGGGGCAGCAGTAGCAGCGGCAGCAGCAGCAGTATCAGCGGCAGTAGGCAGCTTTCAGTGAGAACCTGAGGATGACAGATGAGATTCCGCCGAAACGTCGTTCAGACAAGCATGGCTCCCACAGGAGGTTCATACCGTCTTTGTCTACAATTCACAAAGTCAGCAAATTTAATTATTTTTATTCTTATTCATATCATTTATCAAAAACTCCCTCGAACTGTTCCTTTAATGTAAATGTCACAAGCGTAAAGCTATTTTCCTGTCGTACACTAGTTTACCTTTAGGCCAATACCAGAAAAGTAGAATCTGACAGTTGCATATGCTACTCTAAACTTAATGGAAAAATGGAACACTCGATATATTTTTCTTGGAAGCGAGAGTAAGTATTATCGGAGACCTGTCCGAAGAACGGATATATCCGCTAATATATGTATATTTAAAAAACACGTGACACTGAAGTATGTCCATTTCTCTTGCAAAAAATTAATAAATGTATCTTCCGAATATCTACCCTGAACAGTTGGTCCATATACTTAGAGCGTTTTTTGTACTTGATTAATGAATCATTATGAGCACAAAAAGTGGAAAACGTCTCAGATTGATTTGTTCCTCCATTTCCTCTCAAAATAAGATTTCTAAATAAAATGTTGACACATTCAGTTAAATAAATAGAAGCGAAAACGATTTTTGAAGATTAATGATACCTGTCCAATTTCCCTAATTCATATTGTCACAGAAACCGGGACGATATCTCGTCAGAAATTAATCTTGCTAGGTTCATCATTCCTTATTACACGTTCATCAATAATCATTTATTTTCGTTGATAGAATCGCCTTGTGTTATTGTTGGCTATTGCTGGAGGGTGCTCGACCCCCGCTTTGTTTGGTTTTGATTTTATCAAGAGCTATATTCAGGAGTAAAATAAGCTGTTGCAATGTCAATTATTATCTGCAGTGTTCTCCGCCCCTTACTGCTTAATCTGTTTGGTTTCCAGCCGCGCTAAAGAGTTTATGTACCTCCAAAGTACTGAATTTAAACGAGGAACATTTTTATACAGTCGTAATCCCGCAGCAGAAATTTAATAGCAGACTTAAGGCTTTATTAATGCTGTGTAGATTATCAAAAAATTTACATCTTTTCACCTTGTCAGTTTGGTTTTCAAAAAGATAAAAGTACAAAATTAATTTTTAATGTCTGTTCATGAAAGTTTGAATAATAAAAATAAATGTATTGGTATATTTTTAGACCTAAGTAAAGCGTTTGTTCTTGCTAATTATGAACTCCTGCTTGATAAGTTGAATATGTACGGTTTACGAGGTAAAGTAAATGAATGAATCAGTTCGTACCTTTCTAAAAGGAGTCAAGTTGTTGAGATTCATGGTTACAGATCAAATAAGCTAAATACTGAATGCAATGTACCTCAAGGTTCAGTCCTTGGTCCCCTATTATTCATTCTTTATATAAATGATTTAGCAAATATCGTTGATGAAAGCAAATTAACATTATTCGCTAATGATTCTTCTTTTCTTTGTTCAGGTCTATCTAAAAATGATATTATTTTAAGTAGCCAAAATATTTTAAATGTTTTTGTTGAGTGATTTAAAAAAAATAAACTGTCTTCAAGTATTTCAAAGACAGAGTTTATATTATTTAAGCCAAGAAATGTTTACGAAACTGAGATCAAACTGAAAAAAATTCATGGAACATCTATAAAACAAGCAGGCACTGCAAAATTTTTGGGTATAAATATTAATTTTAAATTTTTTATCATAATTATGACAGTAGAAATTTCAATGCTTTGATTATACCACAGCATACTTTAGCATATAAAAGGTATTACAAGCGTCAAACAGTTCAAAAACAGCTTACATCGTTTTTTAATTCATCACACTTTTATGATGTTAACGAATACATGAGTTTATAAATATTTTCGTGTTTGTCTTGGTAATTTTTAATTTATAGTTTCGTTTTTTGTATGCATCTTTTTGAGTAGTCCTACACCACATGTACTTTTTGTATTGGTATACTTTTAGGACAATAGATATTATTATTATTATTACTATTTCGGTTTACCCGTTGCCTGGCAAGGCTTCCGTACTTTCCAACGGTAGCACACGGTAGCCGCACCGGCGATAATTACAACCACTCCCCACGACCTGTGGGGATAGTGACGGTAAATTCCAGAATCGTGGGCCCTAAGTAGACGAAGGGACCCCAAGATAACCGTCTTCTGCATTCGATTGATTTCTGACAGGCCGGTATAGTGTTCAGTTCTGAAAGCAGCATAGGCTTCATACCGTCGAGTACATCGATTATTAGAACGACCATCTTGACAGAGTAGGCTGAGTACAGCACTTGGAGCTCCTACCGAAGATTTGGTTCGTTTTTCCCCCTCTTTCAAAACGATATTTGGCTCAACAGATGCCGGGAACTCGATCACAAACATCACCTTGTTTTGATGGTCGCAAGGAGGACTATGCCAGGCTTATTGACTTGAATTAGTCTGATTGTCGGAAACTAGAAGTAGTAATAATTTCGGCATCTCTCGATCTCGACAACGGACTCGACGTCTCCGGGGAAGTAAGGCAGCACTGGTGTTTGGTCTACCTCACAGTAGGATAGAACAGCACCCGTAACGCCGCGTTATAGCGATGGATGAAGGCCGAAATCGCATATGCCGGGCATGTAGAAAGTAAATGCATGAGCGATTCCGGCGCCTGACGGCAGGTCCTGCAGTCGTTATCAGGAACCTCTACACCCATTACGCGGCAACAATTTTGGCAGGCAACAATGAATCCCTCGGTCTCCGACTTTAGCCCAGCTGACCTTAGGAAGGCGAATGTCAGCCTAGTCGATAAACCCAGTGTTCTAGATTCTTATAGAACACCCCATGCAAGGGTTTATCGACGTCCTGCCTAAATAGTCGTTTCTGCTCGGCAGCTTTTATTTGGGCCTTCAGGCGAGGTGGCTGAAGCTCAGTGACTGACTCTGGGTCAGCACCACGCCGGCCTCCTCGCCTGTCGTCGAGTACGAGACCAAGTTCATCTGCGGTTTTTTTTGCCGACTTAAACAATCCTGCTCCTACCCTTGCATTTTCCTGATCTCTTTCTAATTGCAGAAGCGGGTCTGAGCTTAGGATATTGCATGCCATACTGAGTGCTACCCTACACTCCAACTCCAAGAGCCTTGCCCCCCTCAGTTGACGGGGGAGGTACACACGAGGAACGGACGATCTAGGATGAATACTCCTATGGTTATTCATCATCTTGCGGGAACCTCTGTCTAACTAGCGGAGCTCATTCACAGTCTATTTGACTACCCCAAAGGATCAGAGAAGAAGAGGAACGGCAGATATCTTGTTTTTCGCGGAAAGTTAGGATAACCAAATCTTTCAAAGTAGGCATCCGTACTTGCCTTGGAGAGATTTTTTACTTGCTGCACTTCCTGGATGTGATGTTGTTGCACACCAAGGTATGTGTAGGTCTCTCCGGCATCCAAATGTCTTAGGATGTTTCCGTCTGCGAGCTGCGCGTCTTCAGCAAAGTCCCCGCATCGTCCTCTCTTGAGATGGATTATTATTATGATTATTATTATTAATTCAAGATTAAGTAAATGCGAGGAAAGAATATAATAAAGTGGCGAGGTACAATACGATTTTTGCAGACTATATTCATAGTCGTCGTAGAAAGAAATGTACAGAAATATATGAAACATGTGTGTGTATGCATATGAGTAGTTTGTTTCTTGTAAACAAGACATTTCTGCTACACACAAAATTATTATTTCAAATTTGGTACGCTGGTAAAATAGTATGATAGAGTGCCCTCTATTGAAGTCAGATCATATCGCCATATCGCCCCATATTGGGGGACATAGCGCTATTTTTGCTTTTGTTATCCTCACATATTTCTAAAATAATTTTCATCAAGGTGAGTAGTTTACAAAGACTCTAAGCTCATTTTTTAAATAAAATAGGAAGAAATTCCGCCTAGATCAGTCATACTGTTTTCGTTCAAATGAACTGGAGTACCACTCCAGTCCTACTACATACTTATTTTTCTGATAAAGTTAATGTATCGCAAGGAGTGCCTCAAGGATCTATACTTGGGCCCCCTTTTTTTATTTTATATATTAACAATTTAAAAGAAAATTTTAATATAGATGGTTTATATCAAAATGCTGATGATAATTCCTATGTGGCAACTGAAGAATCTGTGGTGGCTTGTACAAGTCCATAAAATATTATCTTCCATCTTTCCATAAAATCATCAAATATGGTTATATATTGTGGCGTGAATGGATTGAACATAATTGGAGATATAATTACTCTTGTTATGTTTTCTCCAACTACTGAACTAGATATTCATTGTAGGTCAAACTAAATGGTTCTTCAATTACACAACTAGAAAATGTAACATTTCTTGGCATAACGGTAGATAGTAGGTTAAATTGAGAACCGTACCTTGATACCGAAATTGAATTCGTCTTGTTATGTAACACTATTTTTGAGAAACCAACTCTCCTTCGATTGGTCAAGAATATTTTTGCAAAGTGTTGTAAAATATGCGATAATATTTTGGGGCTCTTCCGTGCACTGGCAGAAAGTATTTTTTTAATCAAAATCGCGTAATTAGAGATATAGAAACAAAACAATACTGAATGAACGAGCCTGATCTCAGAATACCAGTGCATTGTCATAGCTTTTATGAAAAAGGCCCATGCCATAACGCTATAAAGGCTATAATGCCCTGCCAGGATCATTAATATCTATAAATAATATCCACTCTAAAAATAAAACTAAAATTGTACTTTCTAGAAAATACATTTTATACATTGTAACTTTTTAATTGCATAAATACAAGTAATTTTATTAATCAATTGTATTTGTCATATAATAGTATATTGTATTATTATATTCTTCGCAAATACAAAACAAAGAGTATACCGGGTGAGTCACGAATTGCGCTCGCCCCGATATTTCATAAAATATTTGGAATAGAAAATTGAAATTTAGAGGCCTTATTACACGACTAAAATGCCATCTTTTCAAACTCTTCAAAAATCAAGTTTGGTGCACATCCGGTTTGACCGGAAATGCCCACAACTTTCGATTTTTAAATGGAACACCCTATATATTTTTAAATTTTTGGAATCTAGAGGAAATTTTGAATACAATACATCCATTTTGGTCACTTTTTGATAAACATTAAAAATTTTATTAAAAAATCTATTTCTGAATCCAAAATATATTTTAGTTTGTGTGCTACGTTACTATAAAAATAAAAAGATCAATATGATTGCATTACTTCATTCTCTAGAGGCGTTTAAAATTTTTAAATGTGATTTTTACCCACTAACTCGGTTTTGTTAAATGGGAATTTAATCGTTCACCAACATTTTTAAATACCTCATTTTCATACGAATGTAATGATACCAAAATTTTGAAAATCCGCTCAGAAATATTTGAGATTTCAGCCATAATACAATGCAACCAAGCTTTTAGAAACATGCGGCTAATAGATAATAGATTAGTGGGCTTTGGAAACTAAAATGGCACATTTCTGTGTAAATCTGGTAACCTAATAACATTGGAAAAATCATAGTAGCCATTGAATGTAATAAAACAATATCAGCTGTCAGACAGATACAAAATAAAGCGTTGCGGAAATCTCTTTGAGTAAAAATTAAAGAAAATGAATAATTTTAGTAGAAATGAAAAGGTCGATATGTTACTGATATATGGAGAGCGTCTCAAAAATTCAACTGCAGCTGCAGAACTGTATCAGCAACGATATCCCAACAGACGTCACTTGTTTGCCAGAGTGGAACAAGAATTAAGAAACGAACCCAATCAACAAGATGACCATCAAACATTTATTGTAAGTGAGGACAAAGAAATTGATGTATTAGGATTTGTGATGCTACACCCAACAACATCAACAAGGGAATTGTCAATGGAATGCGACATTAGTCAGTCTTCGGTTTGCAGAATTTTAAAGAAACATAAGTTTCGGTCTTATAAATACCAAATACACCAACATCTTTATAGAGATGATAACGACAGGAAGCTAATATATTGCAACTGGTTCTTAAATGCAGTACAACAAAATCCAGGTTTTCCTTTTCATATTTTATATTCAGATGAAAGTACATTTACGAACCAAGGTATGTTTAACAGAAATAAAACTGGGTACTGGGCTCAAGAAAATCCGAGGTTGGTAGGGCGGGGGAATATTCAGGAAAGATTTGGGTTTAACTGTTGGCTTGGAGTACTTGGAGATCGAATAATTGGACCCATATTTTTTTATGGAACACTTACTGGCGAACGATACGTATTCTTTTTACAAAACCAGACAGCAGAATTTCTTGACTTACTTCCTCTTGCCTATTTACAAAATCTGTTTTTCCAACAAGATGGTGCTCCCCCACATAATTCCAGAAGAGTAATGGAATATTTAAACAACTTGCATGGTGAACTCCTTATCGCAAATCAAGGTCATATCAGGTGGCCTCCTAGGTCACCTGACTTAACACCCCTCGACTATTATGTATGGGGCACTCTCAAAAATAAAGTTTATAAAACTTCTTCAAATACCCGTGAAGAGCTGCAAAATAAAGTTGTACGGGCTCTTAATGAAATTGCGGCTGAATTGCGTAGAGCCATTCAAGCAACTGTACGCAGAGCCGAATTGTGTATAGAAAAAAATGGTGGACATTTTGAACAATATCTATAAATGTCAATTTATGGTTTAATTATATTAATTATTTTAAAGATACCTACTGTTACCTAGTTTAAGTTTAACTGTTCAAACGGAATTGATTTTTATTTATTTATAGGCCCGATATTTATGTTCATTTAAATAAAACTCTGAAAACCGAACTGATGTCGCATTCTATTGCAAATTTCCTTGTGGATGCAATTGTGTTTACCTCCACATATCTATGCTAAACTTAATTGTAACGTTCTTTGCGCTCACAATTATTAAATGTTTGATAGCTCAAGATTGCCTATAACTACACGAGTCTGTCTGACAGCTGATATTGTTTTATTACATTCAATGGCTACTATGATTTTTCCAATGTTATTAGGTTACCAGATTTACACAGAAATGTGCCATTTTAGTTTCCAAAGCCCACTAATCTATTATCTATTAGCCGCATGTTTCTAAAAGCTTGGTTGCATTGTATTTTGGCTGAAATCTCAAATATTTCTGAGCGGATTTTCAAAATTTTGGTATCATTAGATTCGTATGAAAATGAGGTATTTAAAAATGTTGGTGAACGATTAAATTCCCATTTAACAAAACCGAGTTAGTGGGTAAAAATCACATTTAAAAATTTTAAACGCCTCTAGAGAATGAAGTAATGCAATCATATTGCTCTTTTTATTTTTATAGTAACGTAGCACACAAACTAAAATATATTTTGGGCACCACAGCACTCTGGATTCAGAAATAGATTTTTTAATAAAATTTTTAATGTTTATCAAAAAGTGACCAAAATGGATGTATTGTATTCAAAATTTCCTCTAGATTCCAAAAATGTAAAAATATATAGGGTGTTCCATTTAAAAATCGAAAGTTATGGGCATTTCCGGCCAAACCGGATGTGCACCAAACTTGAGTTTTTATTGAAAAGATGGCATTTTAGTCGTGTAATAAGGCCTCCTAATTTCAATTTTCTATTCCAAATATTTTAGGAAATATCGGGGCGAGCGCAATTCGTGACTCACCCGGAATTGCATTTGATCGGCACATTTCTAAAACCGGTAATATTGCTCGCAGTGAAGAATTTTTCATATTACTATCTTGGTGATCGAATTTTGAACAACTTTCAAAATGTTCGTTCGTCTGTCTGTCTATCTGTCCGTCTGTTTGTTTGCTGTCCCTACGTCCGTCACGTTTCTTGTAAGCACGATAAATTAAGAAAGAGAAGTCCGATAGTATTGAAATTAGGACAGTAAGTTAAGCTGGCTAGAGGAAGAAAACCCTATTGTTTTTGATCAATAAATAAAAAAGTTATTAATTTTTGAAACAAACAAAAAAAAATTGTTCTATAATTAAACAAATAATGTTTGAAACTAATGTCATTTGCAAAAAAAAAAACTGAGAAGGGTATCCTATAGAATGTGCAACAATTATATAACAAGTGTAGTAAATCTTCGAAGAGTATAATGGTTAGCTTGTTTTACCTTTAGTTTTAAGCTTATTTTAAGTGTATGGTTTTTATCTTGTTATAGTTGTTTTCCTTTTACATATTTGACAAATTTTTGAAATGTCTCCACATCTTATATTTTATTTTAATGTACATATAAAATCACTTCTTGACAATGCTAATGTATTTTTCTGTGTAAGATCTATAGCAATAAAGTTTATTATTATTATTATTATTATTATTATTACTGCAGGTTTGAAATGTGTCGCATTTGATTACTTGGTTCATAAAAGCCTTGATAAAATTGGAAAATAACAATAATGCAAGACATTTAGTCACTTAGGCTCACTGGCATTAACCATAAACGTGAAAGTTAACAATGAAAAAAGGGAAAAAATGAGGGCAGGTATAAAACAAAGGGGTGATGTATAATAGAGAAGACACATCAAAAATAAGTAGCGCACATGGGTCCGCTGTTCATGACACTTATTTTCATGATGAATGTATGATAAATATGTACAACAGAGAAAAGTCGGAGACATTACAGCCCTTTCCAGCAGACCATATAAATGTTCAGCGTTTGAGGAATTGAAAGACATTCAGAGACATTTAAGTTATCATGTGAACGACACATCTCGTGGCACAGGGTGTAAATTGTACTTTATAAAGAATTCAAGGGACTCCTACATATTTTAGTCGTCGCACAAAAGTTCTCAACTTATTTTGGTTATACAACAGGGAGCTATTTTCGAACGCAGAATTTTAAAACAACTTCATTTGTTAAACCAAGTTTAGAGCAGTTCAAAGGAGAGGAAATAAGTTTTTAAACTAAAAATTTTTGTAAAATTCTCCTTAGAGAACTGGATATTCAAATGAAAGATCTCGTCAATGGAACCGAGTTTAATACAGGGTGCTTAATAACTACCAGTATAGACTTCAGCTGTGTATTTCAGATACCAAAATATGAAGATGAGTCTATTTGTAAATGAAATATTCTGTGACAACACTATGACAAGATGGTGGGTGGAGGTTTACTCTCATTTGAAGTTAAGAATACAGATGACATCGAGAAGATGTCAATGCGGATATGTTCGATCAGTATTTTAGACGAAATTTCAGATCTTATTCCTCCGGGATCTGTAATTGTAATGGATAATACCATTTCCTGCAGATTAAGCGGACCTCTACAACTGCCTGGCGGAAAGCCAATACCGTGTTAGAAAAGTATGGGAACGGTGAAAAATCTCAAACAGTTTGCATCAAATCGAAAAATAAAAAAATACGTGTCTACTCATACCAAAAATGACCTCCCCACTCACCAACCAGGGGGTGGGGCGAGGGGCAACTTTAAAATTTCAAATGGAAACCCCTATTTTTTATTGCGGAATCGGATTCTACGGCAAAAAATACGTAAGTTTTATTCAGGACATTTTTTTTCGATTCTTGCACGGTGTCGCTGTAATCGCAAAAAATGAAAGGAATGCATGACTGTTTCAAGAGTAGCGTCTTGTGCCCATAAAAAAAGTCCAATTCAAAAACTGAAAAACACGTATTTGTTATTTTTACGAAATCTATCCAATGACATTGGATTCGACTCTCCCACCCCCAACCCAGTGGGTGGGGCGGGGGACAACTTTGAAATTTGTAATGAAAATCCCTATTTTTTTATAGCGAATTCGGATTCTACGACCAAAAATACATGAATTTTATAACGGGATTTTTTTTCGATTCTCGCAAGGTGTCGCTGCAATCGCAAAAAATGTTACAACTCGTAGAAATTTCACAAAACAAATACTGTTATTAACAACACTTAAAAAAAACATTCATAAAAATCAAGATATCACAGATATTGTTTTTTAAACTGAATGTTTTTTGTCAACACGAGTAGCTGTATTTACAAACTTATGGAGACATCAGGTTTATTTCAATTTTTTGCGATTGCAGCGACACCTTGCAAGAAGAAATGTCCGATATAAAATTCACGTATTTTTGGCTGTAGAATCCGAATCCGCTATAAAAAATAGGGATTTTCATTACAAATTTCAAAGTTGTCCCCCGCCCCACCCACTGGGTTGGGGGTGGGAGAGTCGAATCCAATGTCATTAGATAGATTTCGTAAAAATAACAAATACGTATTTTTCAGTTTTTGAATTGGACTTTTTTTATGGGCACAAGACGCTACTCTTGAAACAGTCATGCATTCTTTTCATTTTTTGCGATTACAGTGACACCGTGCAAGAATCGAAAAAAATGTCCTGAATAAAACTTACGTATTTTTTGCCATAGAATGCGATTCCGTAATAAAAATAGGTTTCCATTTGAAATTTTAAAGTTGCCCCTCTTCCCACCCACTGGGGGTGGGTGGGGAGGTCATTTTTGGTATCAGTTGATAGTTTTTTGAAAACTTTTTGACGCGCATTTTTTTATTTTTCGATTTGATGCAAACTGTTCGAGATTCTTCACCGTTCCCATACTTTTCTAACACCCGGTATAATTCAATAGTTATCCGCAACAAAAAATACTTTTCAAATGGATACAGTAAAAAAATGAATTTTTGGTGATTTTCACCCTACCACTGTGAACTTAACCCCACTGAATTGGCATTAGTTGAGGTACAAAGTAAAGTAGCCCGAAATAATTCCATATTTAAATGAAATGATCAATCGATTTCTCTGTTCCTTTTGCGTATCTCTGATTTTTTTCATAATATAATTCAGTTGCTCCTGAGGCGGACCCATGTCGCTGGAGAAGTGAAATCCTCGGACCTTTGTTTGACAGAATACTGTTAAAAACCAACATTCATTATTGCCAGACACTTTCCGCCAGTCGCTTTAAAACTCGAAAAAAAACCCAACCTAACCTAACACTGGCAATAATGAATGTTGGTTTTTGACAGTATTCCTTCAAACATATACGAAAACCAGCTATCATACTGTAACTTAGGTTAGTAAGGTTTTTATAAATTTTGTACCTGTTATCTGTAAAAGGGCTCCGTTTTCAAGCTAGCAAATATGCATACGTTCTTAACTACATGCCACACTATTTATTGTCAAAATCTGTCGGTTCTGGGATCTTGGCCTATTATAGATACCGTCTTTCATTCTTTAATTCACTATTTAAATAATGCACTAATTTGAAATGTGATTTGTCAATCTATGTGCCATCATTAAAGTTAGTGAACAAATAAATGATTATATATTCATCTTTTGGCCTATACTGTACTCGATAATGGCGCCAAACATTCTTTAGATCGTATTAAGTCATATTTGTTGAACAGAAAACAAACCGTATATATAAAAAATAATTTTCCCGATTATAGGTCAGTTATACACGGAGTAGCCCAAGGTTCAGTTTTGGGACCCCTGTTGTTTATTATATACGTCAATGACTTATTCCATAACATCCGCGTTGCATTTGCTGATGATACAACCCTAATGAATTCAAGTACAGACATGAATTATCTCATGCTAAAAAGTGACACTGTTTCTCAAGCCAAACAATGGTTTACATCTAACAATTTGAAAGTTAATGAAGAAAAGTATTTTCTACCAGTCATAATATAACTAAATAAAATAGCGCAAAACTGCTTGGTGTCACTATTGAGTTAGCACAACTAAGTCAGAAACTATCGAGATCGGTATTTGTTTTACGTAATCTAACAAGAACGTTATCAATGCAGACTCGGAGAATAAGCTATTTAGCGCTTTTCCATTTACATATTAGTTATAGTACATTGCTGTGGAGTAACTGCTTACGCAGATAAAATTTTCCTGCTACAAAAAGAAGCTGTCAGAATAGTGACCGGTGCTGGCTTCAGAGACCTTTGTAAACCTATTTTTAAAAATTTCACAATGATGCCTCTTTGGTCTTTATATATTTATGTCGCGTTGTTAGAAATTTATAAAAATATGATTCAATTTACAACAAATACCTGAATTTAAACTATGGTACTAGAAATAGAGATGATCTAACACCAGGCTTTCGACTTTCGAAAACAACACAAAATTCTTTGAATTTTAAATTGTTCAATTTATCTACCTATTTAATATCCTTGTCTAATCCTAATAAATTTAAGGGGATGATGAAAATGCACTTGATTATGCATTGTTTTTATTCAGTTGAGGAATATATGCAAACCCCCTTTGAAATTATATCCCCTATTAATTAATTAAATATGTATATATAATTATATGAAATATTAATTGACAAATTTAAGTTTTATGGCTTCAGTAGTAATAGCTCAGATTTACTTAAATCATACCTAAGTAACCGCTATCAGTTTGTATCTTGCCAACATTTAAATTATAACCTCCTTCCAATAAAATATGAAGTACCTCAAGGATCAGTGTTAGGCCCAACACTTTTCGTAATATATATAAATGATTTACCAAACGTTGACCTAGATGCAAACTTTGTCCTTTTCGCTGACGATACAACTGTGACAAAATCCTTTAATGATATCAAGGAATCACCTAATTAAACTTTAAACAAACCACTGTTCAAAATTGGTTCTCAGTGAATCAGCTAGTACAAAATGATTCCAAAACAGAAAATTAGATTTTTACATTGAGGGATACAGATGTTGCTAACATAAATATTAGTAAGGAGGTAAAAATTTTAGGTACATATCTTGACAAAAAGTTAACCTGGAAACCACATGCAAATTACATTTGTAAAAAGGTCTCCATACTTCCTACGTAATCTTTCATATAATGCATCGCAGAAAATATTAATAAATGCCTATCATGGTAATTCACTCAGCCATTTCTTATGCAATTTTAATTTGGGGACATTCATCTGCTAGTTGTAAAATTTTTGCTACTCAAAGAAAAGCAATCAGAATCATCTGACCTTAATTTTAGAGATGACTGTAGAATGGAATTCATTAGGTTAAGTATTCTCACATTGCCATGTATTTATATCTTGCAATGCTTATTGCATATAAAAGAAAACGAGGAGAAACTTTGCAACGCACAGTCAAATTCACAGATATTCTACACGAAATTGTGATAAAAGAATTATAAAACAGACACAGGTAGGGACCAACTATTATGGGATAACTTTCTATCATGTGTTGCCTGCCCATGTAAAGCAACTCGACTCAAAAACGTTTAAAATGTCGATAAAACATTTTTTACTCGAAGTGTGTTCTATTCATTTAAGGAATTCTTAGACGCAGATTTCAATAAACTTTAATGCTTGGTAATTTTAGGGTTCTTTCATTATTAGCATTGCGTAGACATTTAGTCTTGAATTGCATTTTATTATATTTTTAATATGATGCCGCATGTATATATGTATAGGTTTCACTGTTGTACTGATGTTTGATAATTGTGTTAACACTCTTTATCTTTATCTTTATTATTATTAGTGTTAAGTAATTTTATATTGTATTTTCTCTTTTTTATCATTTAAATTGTTGTCTGTGCTTATATGTTTTATTGTTTGTAATTTATTCTACTCATTTATATACATGTTTTCTTACACAATATTTATATCTATATTTTACATGTTTGTAAATTGTTGTAGCTCCTTACATTTATGTGTCTGTTTTTAATTTTAATGTGTTTACAATTGCATGCCTTCGCAGTATGCATTCGATAACTCTATCATCACCCCTAGTACTACAGCCCTATGTAACTCTATAGAAGGCTACATTTTTTATATAGTAACGACTTGCTATCCAAATCACAACATGGGTTCACTAGTAATAAAAGCTCCGAGACAGCATTATGTGTCTTCCATGATAAAATAATTAATGCACTAGATAACAAAAAGTTCGTGTTAGGGCTCCTTATAGATTTCTCTCGAGCTTTCGACTATGTTGACCATCAGCTACTAAAAGCTAAACTTTGCAGATATGGAATAAGAGGCTCTCCTTTAAATTTACTGTCCTCATACCTAAAGGACAGGAGACAAATTGTACAAATTCCCAAAGGTGCATCCAGTAATAGTCTAGAGGTAAAACAGGGAGTTCCACAGGGATCTATACTTGGGCCCTTACTATTTATACTCTTTGCAAACGATTTAATTCTATACCTAAATAAAGTACCTAATGTTCTTACAATCTGTTATGCTAATCACACTAACATCCTTATAGTTAAGGATAATTTAGCTAGTTTAAAACTTACCATTGAAAAAGTATATAATGCAATATCTAACTGGACAGACAAAAATAAATTGTGCTTAAACAAAAATAAGACCACTTCAATAGTATTTAGCTTAAGCAGAAACCCTGAGAAATTGCATTTTTCTAACAATTTTCAAATATTTCCTACAGAATCCATTAAATGTTAGGCATTACTGTAGATATGCATCTACAGTGGAATCAACATATAGAAATGCTATGTGGGAAACTAAGAAGCAGTTGTTTTGGATTAAAATTTATGTCCAATTACTGCAGTGGGGAAATTCTATTAACTCTTTATTATACCAACTTTCATTCAAGAATAAAATATGGCATAATTAATTGGGGAAATAGTTCTCAAGTAAATAGGGTTTTTACATTACAGAAATATGCAGTGCGCATAATTGCGGGATTAAAAAGTTTAGAGACTTGCAGAAACGCCTTCAAAAATCTTAAAATTTTGACTTTAGCGAGTACTTATATATTGGAGATCTGTACGTACGTTTTCAAAAACAAGACTATGTACTTAAACAATCAAATAAGACACGGGTATGAAACGCGGCATAAAGAGCAAATGCATACTACTTCCTTTCGAACAGCAATGTACCAAAAAAGTTTTATATATAATGGTTGTAAATGTTTCAATTTTTTAACCGATGAAATTAGATCATCTTCAAATATTAAGTTTTTAGAGTAAAAATCAAACATTTATTGGTAAATAAAGTATGCTATACCCTGGATGAATTTTTTGTTTAATACAGATATATTTAAATCTTTTTACTGTCTACACGTTTTATATAAGTAATTTATGTTTTCTTTTTTTTTAAGTGTTTTTAATTTTGTTTGTTGACTATTGTAATATTTATTACAGGTCTAGTGTTTATGTTTATATTTGCACTCTAGCATAAGGACTGACGTACTCTACATTTTGTTGTATATTTACATTTTAAATGTGGAAATAAAGTATTATTATTATTATTATTGCTCTTCTTTTGACTTGCCAAAAATGTTGTACTATGTAATTTGGTTAAATAACTACGTATAATACCACCAAATCGTCGCTAATGTTAATATTTTTACAAAATAAGTTTATTTGCCTAAATAAAATAGTCCTTATTTAAGAGAAAAATGCATTTTCGACACCCGAAGAAAAATCATTGTTAATAAAAAATACAGACACATTAAAGTAATTATAATTACTTTTATTCCTTGAAGAGTCATTCTATAACATAAACAGTTCCAAGGGCTCAATAAAATTTGCATTCCGATTGAGTAATATATAAAACATTCAGTGACTAAGCTTCGGCGATAACGTAGGCTGGAAGCAATTTGATACGTCACTGATATCGAAGTACAATTTTATTAGAGTTGATTATTTTTCAGTCGCCCCTACCTTCACCACCCTGTCATTTGTTTTTTACCCTCGGCCAACCGGGGCAAATAGAAGCAATTCTGTGTCAAGCGTTTTTCATCTTGTCACCACGATGCACTACGAAGGTTTATTTTCATACACGAAAGAACACACTATTAACGTTAACCCTCGAAAATATGTATATAGGTACATATGTGAAGTTGGTTTAAGAATGCAACCACTTAATTCTAGTTTTACAGTAAGATATTTACTAAAGGGAGTTTTGTAGTTATAAAGTGGGTTCAGATTTTGACATGAAAATTTGAAATTTACAAGTATTAATTTTTGGCCAGTAGACGATTTTTATTATTTAATTATTTATTTATTCATTTACCATTCCAGTACATAGCAGGTTAACACAAATAGTACTATATTAACAATAATTAAAAATTAATGAGAGTTTGATACATTTTGATACCTAGATTATGTTCTCACATTTTTACGAAATCCATTTTTTTGTGGAATATTAATGTAAAGCCTATTACAATTATTCCGAGTTGTGTAACTTTTTAAATTTTTTATCCGCAGCTTAATAAAAGTTTGAAAATTTATAAAACTGTTCTTTATTTCTATCCCCTGTACTTTTTTCAGATTTTATAAATATCATGTCAGGCTTGAAAGTTAGCCAAGTTCATTTTCAATGTTTTAACGGAGCTTGCTAAATTGCAACTTCTGGTAAATTGTTTTGACATCTGCCCCAAATATTATTAAAATTCTATGACCAATTATTTCCCCATACTAAAGTGCAAATACAGTCAAGGTTTACCTTTAAAGAGACTTGGAAGGATAATCTGAATGTGGAAGTAGTGATTCCTGAGGCAGCGGTTTTTTTACTGCATAAGGAACTCAATATATTTATTACATTATTTATATTCGTACCTTGACTTGGGCCCAGTGACAGAAACACGAGAACAAGAGAACTTGTGTTATATACAATTGAAATACATTTAAAGCATTAACATACATTTTTAGTCGAACATATTTGGCTGCTACGGATCAACAAAGACAGAAGCATAAAATAAAATAGTGTTAAAATAACACAAAGAGATCTTACCACAAGCACATGATTGTACAGAGATGTGTCGCCTCTGGAGATCTATATTCGACTCCCCCTTACCATTTGATCGTGCAATATTCATATTGTCAATAAATGCTTGATCAGCAGATTCCCTACGTATGTAGAGAGCTCATAGAAGTTTATTATTCCATGTTGTAAATTGCAATTGTAATAAGATACTTCACATCCTTTATAGATTGTCTGTTGGAAATTACTGATATACTATGTTAAATGAATTGTCGATTTAGTTAGTGATATTGAATTCGGTTTATTTCCTATTAAATTTATTTTGAACATTTATTTTATTTATTTATTTTATTCTACACTCACTTAAGATGAAGACACCCTCACATCTTAATATTTTGAAATTCCTACCATTTTTCTAAAAATAATCTTCAATTAAGACCTAAATAAGCCATGAAACCAAAAGTTATTGTGCAAAAATCTTAACCTTAACCGGTATATTCACATCTCTCTTTTATCTTCACGATGTCGACTTATGGACCTTATTTTACAATATACATTATGTCTTGCTAACAAAGCACTAATGAAATGAATGGAGAAATTTGATGGCCAGTTTGATACCCAGATCTGACCCAAATTGAGTTTCTCGCAAAATGTTTTAAAAGGAATAGTATATCAATATAGACTATAAAATAATGCAGAATAATTAAAGCAAACAAATGATGGCTTTCGAAATTACCAGAGTGCAATACAGACGCTTACTTAGCCTTTATTCTTTTATTTCTGACGAATTAGAGCGTTGTTTATTTACATGGCAATATTTCCACATGAATAAACGAAAATATGATTTTTTTAAAGTTTGGTATTTATTGTAGGAAAACATTAACTTTGATTCCATCCGCGTGGAGGGTTTACGTAATAATGCAACCGGCTTGGCAAAGGAAAATTTCAAACGACCCTCTAATGTTATGCCTCAGCGATCAGAGTATAAAGTTTTTAAATTGAAGGTACTCGAAAATATTAAGTAATATTGTTTTATGTCAATCATTTCAAGTTTCTTTAAAATTTCATAAACGTGCCGTCGAACTTTGTGGTTTTATTGAACTTTCATATTTTTTTATTACGGCATTAAATTCCACTCAATTTAATATCACGTCAGCCTTAAATCTCATTTAATACTTTAAGATTGCAGAATAACTTCAAATAAACAGAGAAGTATGCAGACGCTCCTTGTAAATATAAAGCATGAAACAAAGAAAGAGAAATATATTAACACATTTTTACTTACTTATTTATTTGTTTACTTGATTAATCAAACGATGTAAATAATAACATCTAAAAAACTGTCATTAAAGAGAGCGTTTTTTCGTTCAAAGTTGTTTGGAGCTCTTATTTTGCAACCGATATTTAAAATATATATATTCGTGATTTAATTACGAAAAGATCTGTCATGGCCGATTGTTTAAATACGAAAATTTGAAGACGGTTGTAACATATTTTGATACCTAAATATTAAAACATGTTATTCCGATGCGAACGGCAGCCGATTTTGGTTAGAGAGCATAGGGCCATGGGTTAGGATTGTGTGTGGACACCCAAAAGGGCGCCACCGGCTGTATGTTACGTAATATGATTTAAATAATTTTGCCAGCACGGAACAAAATTAAGTTACTAGCAACCATGCGATGGAATTCTCAAAATATTTCTATGATATCAAAACTCTCACTGTACTCTACAAAATCTCAAAATTTAAGCAAATATCAGGAGTACCAGTGCAAATAATAAGAACATGTAGACATTAGACATTTATTACAACACAAGTGAGATATACAACAATAAAAAACAAATCGTTTCCCAATTGTCTCATAAACATAATCTACATATGCAAAAGAAACTCAAGATATGTACATGACCCCATCTAAAATTGTTTCAGTGATTTGACCTTTTCTTTATAGAAATGCAACTACGGCTTAAATGATACCAACAATGAGTTTCAGATTCACAACAGCGAGTTAAAGGTTTACAATGGATTAAATTTACCGCTCATCACTAAAATATTACGTAAAAACGCAAGAATATGAATTTAGGCATCAAAATTGGTCAAATAAACAAGTAAATGTATCAAATACACAAGCATTACAAAAAAGCGCTAGCCGTCGATCAGCGTCGAGTCGTAAAAATGCAAGAACATGAATTTAGATATTAAAATTGATCAAATACACAAGTCTTATAGAAGCGACACAAGGCGGGTGCCAGCGTCGAGACGTAAAAATACAATAGGAATCTCGGTATCAAAATTTATCAAATACACAAGTTTTACTAAATCGACGCTGGACAAGACGAAAAAATTGAAGAATATGAATCCAGGTATCAAAATTTATCAAGTTCAGAAGTTTTACAAAAACAACGCTAGGCGTCGGTCGGCGACGAACATAAATTTAAATATTAAAGTTAATCAAATACACAAGTTATAAAAAACAAAGCGACGCTAGGCGTCGGTCGGCGTCGAGTCAAAAATGCAAGAATATAGATTTAGATATCAAAATTTATCAAATGGACAAGTTTTACATAAAGGACGCAAGGCGTCGTTGGCAGCGAGACGTAAAAATGCAAGAATATGAATCCAGGTATCAAAATTTATCAAATACACTAGTTTTACAAAAACAACGCTAGGCGTCGGTCGGCGAACATAAATTTAAATATTAAAGTTAATCAAATACACAAGTTATAAAAAAGCGACGCTAGGCGTCGGTCGGCGTCGAGTCAAAAATGCAAGGATATAGATTTAGATAACAAAATTTATCAAATGGACAAGTTTTACATAAAGGACGCAAGGCCTCGTTGGCAGCGAGGCGTAAAAATGCAAGAATATGAATCCAGGTATCAAAATTTATCAAATACACTAGTTTTACAAAAACAACGCTAGGCGTCGGTCGGCGAACATAAATTTAAATATTAAAGTTAATCAAATACACAAGTTATAAAAAAGCGACGCTAGGCGTCGGTCGGCGTCGAGTCAAAAATGCAAGGATATAGATTTAGATAACAAAATTTATCAAATGGACAAGTTTTACATAAAGGACGCAAGGCCTCGTTGGCAGCGAGGCGTAAAAATGCAAGAATATGAATCCAGGTATCAAAATTTATCAAATACACTAGTTTTACAAAAACAACGCTAGGCGTCGGTCTGCGAACATAAATTTAAATATCAAAGTAAATCAAATACACAAGTTATAAAACAAGCGACGCTAGCTTTAGATATCAAAATTTATCAAACGGACAAGTTTTATATAAACGACGCAAGGCGTCGTTGGCAGCGAGACGTAAAAATGCAAGAATATGAATTCAGGTATCAAAATTTATCAAATACGCCAGTTTTACAAAAACAACGCGAGACGTAAAAATGCAAGAATATGAATCCAGGTATCAAAATGTATCAAATACACTAGTTTTACAAAAACAACGCTAGGCGTCGGTCGGCGAACATAAATTTAAATATCAAAGTTAATCAAATACACAAGTTATAAAAAAGCGACGCTAGGCGTCGGTCGGCGTCGAGTCAAAAATGCAAGAATATAGATTTAGATATCAAAATTTATCAAACGGACAAGTTTTACATACACGACGCAAGGCGTCGTTGGCAGCGAGACGTAAAAATGCAAGAATATGAATCCAGGTATCAAAATGTATCAAACACACTAGTTTTACAAAAACAACGCTAGGCGTCGGTCGGCGAACATAAATTTAAATATCAAAGTTAATCAAATACACAAATTATAAAAAAGCGACACTAGGCGTCGGTTGGCGTCGAGTCAAAAATGCAAGAATATAGATTTAGATATCAAAATTTATCAAACGGACAAGTTTTACATACACGACGCAAGGCGTCGTTGGCAGCGAGACGTAAAAATGCTAGAATATGAATCCAGGTATCAAAATTTTATCAAATACACTAGTTTTACAAAAACAACGCTAGGCGTCGGTCGGCGAACATAAATTTAAATATCAAAGTTAATCAAATACACAAGTTATAAAAAAGCGACGCTAGGCGTCGGTCGGCGTCGAGTCAAAAATGCAAGATTATATATTTAGATATCAAAATGTATCAAACGGACAAGTTTTACATAAACGATGCAAGGCGTCGTTGGCAGCGAGACGTAAAAATGCAAGAATATGAATCCAGGTATCAAAATTTATCAAACACACTAGTTTTACAAAAACAACGCTAGGCGTCGGTCGGCGAACATAAATTTAAATATCAAAGTTAATCAAATACACAAGTTATAAAAAAGCGACGCTAGGCGTCGGTCGGCGTCGAGTCAAAAATGCAAGAATATAGATTTAGATATCAAAATTTATCAAACGGACAAGTTCTACATACACGACGCAAGGCGTCGTTGGCAGCGAGACGTAAAAATGCTAGAATATGAATCCAGGTATCAAAATTTTATCAAATACACTAGTTTTACAAAAACAACGCTAGGCGTCGGTCGGCGAACATAAATTTAAATATCAAAGTTAATCAAATACACAAGTTATAAAAAAGCGACGCTAGGCGTCGGTCGGCGTCGAGTCAAAAATGCAAGATTATATATTTAGATATCAAAATGTATCAAACGGACAAGTTTTACATAAACGATGCAAGGCGTCGTTGGCAGCGAGACGTAAAAATGAAAGAATATGAATCCAGGTATCAAAATGTATCAAATACACTAGTTTTACAAAAACAACGCTAGGCGTCGGTCGGCGAACATAAATTTAAATATCAAAGTTAATCAAATACACAAGTTATAAAAAAGCGACGCTAGGCGTCGGTCGGCGTCGAGTCAAAAATGCAAGAATATAGATTTAGATATCAAAATTTATCAAACGGACAAGTTCTACATACACGACGCAAGGCGTCGTTGGCAGCGAGACGTAAAAATGCAAGAATATGAATCCAGGTATCAAAATTTATCAAATACACTAGTTTTACAAAAACAACGCTACTCGTCGGTCGGCGAACATAAATTTAAATATCAAAGTTAATCAAATACACAAGTTATAAAAAGCGACGCTAGGCGTCGGTCGGCGTCGAGTCAAAAATGCAAGAATATAGATTTAGATATCAAAATTTATCAAACGGCCAAGTTTTACATAAACGACGCAAGGCGTCGTTGGCAGCGAGACGTAAAAATGCTAGAATATGAATCCAGGTATCAAAATTTTATCAAATACACTAGTTTTACAAAAACAACGCTAGGCGTCGGTCGGCGAACATAAATTTAAATATTAAAGTTAATCAAATACACAAGTTATAAAAAAGCGACGCTAGGCGTCGGTCGGTGTCGAGTCAAAAATGTAACAATATAGATTTAGATATCAAAATTTATCAAATGGACAAGTTTTACTTAAACGACGCTAGCGTCGGTCAGCGTCGAGACGTAAAAATGCAAGAATATGAATCTAAGTATCAAGGTGTATTAAACACACAAGTTTTACAAAAACAACTCTAGGCGTCGGTCGGCGTTGAGACGTAAAAATGCAAGAATATGATTTTAGGTATCAAAATTTATTAAATTCAAAATTAAATTTGGATCTTTCAAAAAGTATGCGATGTAACAGCGTAACACTTTCTTGTCCAAAAAAAAACAGCCGAATTTCCAAGAGTTACACAAATCGCTATTGGACCCCCGTATTACCGTTACATCTTCGATTTGTTAAACATTTTCGATGTTAAAAATTGAGGCATTGGTTTGTAGCACATACGCCAAAAATGGAATTTCTGGACTCTTACTAGCTTGCTCTGCTGATCTCAAGTTTATTTCATCAACACCTTTATTAATTTAGTGGTGGTGGTGGTGGTGGTGGTGGGGGGTTTAAAATATTATAAAGAAATCTAAGGGCTTGTATTCTATTATCTGCACCAAACCTCAAGTGTTTGTACTCTACACAGCTTGCTTTACTCATTTTCCCCTATTTACCTGTACTTACATCCCCACCCCTTCAACAGAATCATCTCAAAATATAATGAAGTTCCAGATGTCGTTACATTACGTACGTGTACTAAATGTCAAGTGAATATCTCAATTTTATTTTATCAACCCGTTTAATAATGGATTGGAGGGTGGTGGGGGGATGGAAAATATAATAAAAAGTTTTGAGGCCTTGACTTCTAGTACATATGCATCAAATCTCAATCTTCTGTACTCTTACCGGCTTGTATTACTTATTTCCCCCTATTTACCCCCCAACCCTCCATCGGATATGTTCAAAAACAATCCAGATCCAGTTCTTGTTACAATATATACGTGTACAAAATTTCAAGCCAGTATCTTAAACCGTTCCGGAGAAAACGTGCGGACAAAAAAAAAAGTTACAGACCGACAGACAGACAGACAGGCAGAAATTTTTTTTTAGCTCAAATTTTAAATTTCGACGTTTCATGACATTCTAAACCTACTTCAACAAAAAATAATTTTGAAAATTTTTCTACGATTACTATACTTCCAATCCACTACGTGGATGTGGAAGTAAAATTAGACGATTCCAACGAAACCCAATTCCCATAGGGTTTGTGCGGGGTCCTTTAGAAACCCATAAAAAATAACAATTAAGAAATTTTTACTAGTCTGGTGGGCGCAACATATTTTTATATGTTTTGCAACGATTTTCACCTCTTAAATTTGAGGTGTTCGCTGAAATATCTACTAGTTATCTGAAAGTCAAACTGTATGAACAGTAAGCACTAGAATTTCCTGAAAATAAAACACTTGTCTACCTGTATCAGCATAATCGCAAGATTTGCTGATGAAGATGCTGTGTAATTTTAAAATTAGGGATTTTCCTAAAAGCAGGAGTAAGGCATTTTTACTGGAGCCCTTAAAAAAGCAGGTAGCGCATATAATGAAGGGATTAGTG
The DNA here is from genome assembly GCA_963583905.1 of Stenurella melanura. NCBI lineage: Eukaryota > Metazoa > Arthropoda > Insecta > Coleoptera > Cerambycidae > Stenurella > Stenurella melanura. The sequence goes on along the minus strand of OY757318.1, from coordinate 88,845,834 downwards.
GGATAAACAGATATAAACCTGAAGGAGACACAAGGAAAGGTAAATTTATGCAATTCTATTGTGCAGTCCTCTAGCGTCTTTTTATATAGCTTTATCAACACGATGTTATAATGCTGTAAACCTAGTAACGTTGCAGTTGAAACCGCATGTGTTGGAATTGCCTGAAATGCTATGCAAATAAGATGAGGTGCAAGGAAAATTGTCTAGAGTTTCAGATAAAAGCTTCTGTATAATCCCTACTTTGGATTCTGTCAGCAAGTTTGCCACATATTACGCAGTGTATAAATTAATGTTTACTTGTTCTTATCTTTAGAATCACTGAGGTGCGAATTTCATTGTACTAATGCGTTGTATGTTATAAGCCAGCCACCACGGACTTCTACAATGAAAACTTAGACAAAAATTGCGAAAGTTTTAAATCCTTAAGACAATATTGGAGGAGATAAAACAATAATAAAACCGGTTTTTGCACCATTTTTTGCCCCCCGGAACATTGCTTAATTAACAAGAGACGTTTTGCAATAACTTTTCGAAAATAAATCCGAAGTTTATATAAACCTTGGAGAACATTTTAATAATTGTTAGACACATTCTCTCAAGTTTGCACCCTGCTACGATAACGGGAACATTGCAAATAGTTTATTAACTTATGATATTATGATATATTTCGTATAAATAATTGCGAATGTTATGCATGTTCATGTACTAGAATAGGCTCACAAAGCCCCATCTAATTCTGCATAATTTTCTTTATCCCGCAAGATTTGTTTAACATTTTTTTCATTTGACGACACGACTCGATTTTGACGTTTTAAACAATAAATGAGAGTCTAAATAATTGCAAAAGTCTTAAAATCTGATTGCAGATATTTGTAATAGGTGCAAATTTCATATATTATGCAAATAATGTATTCAGATATTCCTGTGAGTGTGTAACCTCACAAAACATCCGGAATATGATTCATTTGTTGTCGTTTTCCCTCTGAGACATTTTACAATTTCATTAAAACATTATCCGGACCAGAAAGAAATCCAGAAAATGTTGCAATATTGTCTAAATTTTATTTGTGGCATTATCTTAGTTTTTTTCCTAAATCCCCAGGACTTCCTACAACATTTTTTTCTTTTTAAGTGGCGCTTAGGGAATCTACAAAATATCACAATTAACCAGTATGTTACTGGTAAATAACCTCTACGCCTGTGACTTTTACGTCAAAGGATCAGTTAGAGGTTGCTATTTTTTTTTATAAATAACACAAATGAGTATAAAATCTTGACATTAAATATTTCGCCGACGTTTCCAAAATCTAATCTGTTTCCTTTTCCAGGGTTATTGGAAAAATCTTTTTGCTGTGTATGATAAATACACAGCTCTAAGAATGTTTGTTATATTCAGTATCCATAGATACTTACTATTTACATAGAACTGTTGATATAGTTAACAGTTTTTTTTAATTTTTATAGTGTTAAGTTTGTGAAGTTCTTTTAACATTAGCAACCAGGTTGTACAGACATCTACGGAACAATTCGACACGCATCTATCCTCATTCATTAATATTATCGCTGATTCTTTAATTTTTCTTTTTTGCTATCTGCCTCTTTTGTTAAAATTTTTGCCGAGTTTCAGTTTATTTTATGTCCGTTCTCCCAAGCGTGTTCGCAGATCTTGGACCTCTGAATTTCTTTTCTTCTGATATAATTTTGATGTTCGCCCAATCTTACACTAAACGGTCTGGATGACTCACCCACGTAATGTTTGTTGCACTCACTATAAATGCAGTATTCACAAACTTAACATTGTATAAAATTTAAAAAAACTGTTAACTATATCAACAGTTCTATGTAAATAGTAAGTATCTATGGATATTGAATATAACAAACATTCTTAGAGCTATTTATCATACACAGCAAAAAAGATTTTTCAAAAAAGCCTTGAAACATTACCGATAATATAATATATTCAAGAAAATTGCTATCAGACACACTTTTTATTTGCGAAGAATATAAAAACACCGCTGACTTTAAACTTCATACTTTATTGAATTGATAATTGATAAAATACTACTAATATCTGCAATTAATTATTATTGATTACAAATAAAATTATGCGTTTTATTTAGAATCCAACTTGTCAATTTCTGACCAAATAGTTTACACTCAGTGTATTGCACAAGATACGTATATAGGTATCTGGCACTGTGTTACTGGCCGAATGTTAAAACATCTACATCTACGTTTATGGAAACGTTGTCGTTGTCGTTGTAGTTCTCGGCATTTTTGCAGAATTCAGCAGATGATTTTGTTTCTTAGTTCATATACCAGACCCTTTTTTAATTGTTTTATTGCGATAAAGAAAGCTAGGCAATAAATAGTTACTGTCAAAATGAGACACATGTGTTTACAAAGCAATATAGATATACCAGGTGTGTGTGACCTTAAGTAATTGTATGCAGTGGAAAGTCCACTTAAAAAAGTGGCAGGTAATAAAATAGAATAAAAAATATGTGGAATTGGAAAGTAACTCGCTAGTGTGTTAATTTATTTCTTTATCAAAGTTGGAAAAAAAATTAAAAGTAAAATCGAAAAGGTATTAAACATATATAGGTAATGAAATAGAAACTCAAGACGTAGACAGCCACTTTTAAACAACTGAATCTCGTATATGGTTTTAACTAATTTGAACACCTTTTTTGTAAATATCAATTTTAGACAGGTTTTGTTTAATTACAAAACATAAAAAAAGTATTTTTTACTTACTTAAAAAATCAATGACTCTTTTACTTATTGATCGATTTTGTTAAAAAATATAAGGTTCTTTTTGTAAATAATATCACTTTTAGACAATTTCTGTTTAATTACAAAACATAAAAAAAAAAATTTCCTTGTTTAAAAAATTAATAACTTTTTTATTTATTGATCGATATTGTTCAAAAACAATACGGTTCTTCCTCTAGCTAACACTAACTTACTGCCCCAATTTCAATACAATCGGACTTTTCGTTCTTAAGTTATCGTGGTTAAAAGAAACGTGACGGACGGACAGACAGACGAATGCACGGACGGACAGACAGACAGACGGACGGACATTTTGAAAGTTGTTCAGAATTCGATCACCAACACAGTGACATGAAAATTTTTCCTCTACGAGCAATATTACCGATTTTAGAAATGTGCCAATCGAATGCAATACCGGGTGAGTCACGAATTGCGCTCGCCCCGATATTTCCTAAAATATTTGGAATAGAAAATTGAAATTTGGAGGCCTTATTACACGACTAAAATGCCATCTTTTCAATAAAAAATCAAGTTCGGTGCACATCCGGTTTGACCGGAAATGTCCACAACTTTCGATGTTTAAATGGAACACCCTATATATTTTTACATTTTTGGAATCTAGAGGAAATTTTGAATACAATACATCCATTTTGGTCACTTTTTGATAAACATTAAACATTTTATTAAAAAATCTATTTCTGAATCCAGAGTGCTGTGGTGCCCAAAATATATTTTAGTTTGTGTGCTACGTTACCATAAAAATAAAGCAATAAAGAGCAATATGATTGCATTACTTAATTCTCTAGAGGCGTTTAAAATTTTTAAATGTGATTTTTACCCACTAACTCGGTTTTTTTAAATGGGAATTTAATCGTTCACCAACATTTTTAAATACCTCATTTTCATACGAATCTAATGATACCAAAATTTTGAAAATCCGCTCAGAAATATTTGAGATTTCAGCCAAAATACAATGCAACCAAGCTTTTAGAAACATGCGGCAAATAGATAATAGATTAGTGTGCTTTGGAAACTAAAATGGCACATTTCTGTGTAAATCTGGTAACCTAATAACATTGGAAAAATCATAGTAGCCATTGAATGTATTAAAACAATATCAGCTGTCAGACAGATACAAAATAAAGCGTTGCGGAAATCTCTTTGAGTAAAAATTAAAGAAAATGAATAATTTTAGTAGAAATGAAAAGGTCGATATGTTACTGATATATGGAGAGCGTCTCAAAAATTCAACTGCAGCAGCAGAACTGTATCAGCAACGATATCCCAACAGACGTCATCCAAGCAGACACTTGTTTGCCAGAGTGGAACAAGAATTAAGAATCGAACCCAATCAACAAGATGACCATCAAACATTTATTGTAAGTGAGGACAAAAAAATTGATGTATTGGGAATTGTCAATGGAATGCGACATTAGTCAGTCTTCGGTTTGCAGAATTTTAAAGAAACATAAGTTTCGGTCTTATAAATAGCAAATACACCAACATCTTTATGGAGATGATAACGACAGGAGGCTAGTATATTGCAACTTGTTCTTAAATTCAGTACAACAAAACCCAGGTTTTCCTTTTCATATTTTATATTCAGATGAAAGTAGATTTACGAACCAAGGCATGTTTAACAGAAATAATACTAGGTACTGGGCTCAAGAAAATCCGAGGTTGGTAGGGCGGGGGAATATTCAGGAAATATTTGGGTTTAACTGTTGGCTTGGAATACTTGGAGATCGAATAATTGGACCCATATTTTTTGATGGAACACTTACTGGCGAACGATATTTATTCTTTTTACAAAACCAGACAGCAGAATTTCTTGACTTACTTCCTCTTGCCTATTTACAAAATCTGTTTTTCCAACAAGATGGTGCTCGCCCACATAATTCTGGAAGAGTGATGGAATATTTAAACAACTTGCGTGGTGAACGCCTTATCGCAAATCAAGGTCATATCAGGTGGCCTCCTAGGTCACCTGACAACACCCCTCGACTATTATGTATAGGGCACTCTCAAAAATAAAGTTTACAAAACTTCTTCAAATACCCGTGAAGAGCTGCAAAATAAAGTTGTACGGGCTCTTAATGAAATAACGCCGGCTGAATTGCGTAGAGCCATTCAAGCAACTGTACGCAGAGCCGAATTGTGTATAGAAAAAAATGGTGGATATTTTGAACAATATCTATAAATGTCAATTTATGGTTTAATTATATTAATTATTTTAAAGATACCTAAGTTTAATTGTTCAAACGGAATTGATTTTTATTTATTTATAGGCCCGATATTTATGTTCATTTAAATAAAACTCTGAAAACCGAACTGATGTCGCATTCTATTGCAAATGTCCTTGTGGATGTAATTGTGTTTACCTCCACATACCTATGCTAAACTTAATTGTAACGTTCTTTGCGCTCACAATTATTAAATGTTTGATAGCTCAAGAATGCCTATAACTACACGAGTCTGTCTGACAGCTAATATTGTTTTATTACATTCAATGGCTACTATGATTTTTCCAATGTTATTAGGTTACTAGATTTACACAGAAATGTGCCATTTTAGTTTCCAAAGCCCACTAATCTATTATCTATTAGCCGCATGTTTCTAAAAGCTTGGTTGCATTGTATTTTGGCTAAAATCTGAAATATTTCTGAGCGGATTTTCAAAATTTTGGTACCATTAGATTCGTATGAAAATGAGGTATTTAAAAATGTTGGTGAACGATTAAATTCCCATTAAAAAAAAACGAGTTAGTGGGTAAAAATCACATTTAAAAATTTTAAACGCCTCTAGAGAATTAAGTAATGCAATCATATTGCTCTTTTTATTTTTATAGTAACGTAGCACACAAACTAAAATATATTTTGGGCACCACAGCACTCTGAATTCAGAAATAGATTTTTTAATAAAATGTTTAATATTTATCAAAAAGTGACCAAAATTGATGTATTGTATTCAAAATTTCCTCTAGATTCCAAAAATGTAAAAATATATAGGGTGTCCCATTTAAAAATCGAAAGTTGTGGGCATTTCCGGTAAAACCGGATGTGCACCAAACTTGATTTTTTATCAAAAAGGTGGAATTTTAGTCGTGTAATAAGGCCTCCAAATTTCAATTTTCGATTCCAAATATTTTAGGACATATCGGGGCGAGCGCAATTTGTGACTCACCCGGTATACTCTTCGTTTTGTAGTTGCGATGAGTATAATAAGAAACTGGAACGGGACTACTCTCTTTGCCATCTGGTATAAAACCTTCAGTAAATAACGTTTACATCTAGCTTGCAGTTTCAACAATAGTAACGTCAGTAAAAAGTAAAAGTAACCCGTAAATTATTTTTAGAACGTTTAGTTAATATATTTTAAATAATGGCGGAGGTTCCGGTAACAGACAATATTATCTCGACTCCGTTCTGTAACGACACTTCCGTTCAACATTGTTCCTCAACTATTACCCAAGTCGCATTAACAGCAAATTCCACTAATCTTGTAGATGAGGTTTGTTAGGTATTCAAAATACAATTAATTTTAAAGGACTGAAACCTCAACATAACTCGCATAAAATAATAATCGTTGGTGCATATCCCGAAAGTTGTTTTAATCAATAATAGTGGAGGAAAATCATTTTCAATTGTATAGCTCGCTAAAACTTTGTAGCCGTATGGGTAATTTATACTTTGTGAAAAGAAATTGTGTAAAGGATTGAACTATCTGCCAGATGTAGGCCAATGTAGGGGGTGAAAAAAGTTGGGGAGACAATATGTTTTTGCACGCGTTTAGTAAATATCTCTTTGCATATTAATTTTTACAAAAAACTATACAGGGTGTTCCTTAATGACGTGCTAATATTTCAGGGTGTGATTCCTTAGGTCATTTTGTAAAGAAAGGTTCATATGTCCGCAACGGCTTAAATTTTTTGCTACAGGGTGTTGGATTTTTTCTTCGTTATTGTTTAATATCTCAGAAAGTAGCGTCCCTGCAAACACGGCCTCTGATATTTTTTCTAATATTATTAAATCAAATAAAGCAAACAAACTCAAGTGAAGTGCAGTGTCCCTACGTACACCCTAGACGACCCAACAAGATACTTTTTAATTGGTTCATGGGCAATAAATAATAACATAGTCAGTGTCAAGATGAGGCACATATGTTTACAAAGCAATATAGCTGTGTTGTGACCTAAAGTAATTGTATGCAGTGGAAAGTTTTTAAATGGACAAAATCAACTCAACCCAAGAAAGAAAAGGAAATAAAATACAACAGTAATCATAAGACGATGCAGAAAGGCAGATAAGCTATACATTTATTTATTTTATTTTATCTGATATAATTGATATTATACTATTCTATCTTCCTATCTGATCTTTACCATCTTTAATGTTAAGGTAGGAAACATTTGAGAACCACTGTTTTTCAGGGAATATTAGAAATAATAAAACACTGTAATACCCGACTTGCGTTTCCGCCGGAAGAAGTGAGGCACTCCGATGGGATTACTTGTACCGAACTTTTTATACCACTAATTATGAAAATGTAAATAATTCCTTCTCTTTCGGCACAACGCAAGCATAGCATGGCCGCAGGTGTCTAAATAGGATTTGTTTACATGTGTTTTTTAATTTAACAAAGTTATTGCAGCATTTATTGTCGTTTATTAGAATTTACAAAATTTAAAAGTGGTTTATTAACATTTGTAACATTGTGTTAAAAGATTAAAAAATTAGTAATTATTTTATGAAATTGGAAAACGAACAGTTAGACGTCCCAGATACATTAACAGAAAATAATTGTGTATTTTAACTTAGGAAAAAATCTGATTTTTTAACGAATTGAGCGCATAATTTTTCCCAATCAGGTATCGAAAACTAAAAATCGAGTCTCTGGTCTCTATGAAAATCAATGTAAACAATAATAAACCGATCAAAACGAGACAGCGAATACTAATAATAATAATCATACCCTTAATGCCCAATAGGTAACACCCAATAACTGAACAATTCTTTTGAATTTTTCACAAAAATTGTTCGAAATGACCTCCATCTCCACGTATACACATTTCGGCACGTCGTTCTAAGGGCATACGCACCCCGTCCAACACATTTGGTAAATAAGGATTATTTGTTATGGTTTCTATGCACATTAAAATACGTTGTTGCAATTGTTCTAAAGTGTCAATTGGATTACGGTAAACCAGAGATTTAAAATGTCCCCAAAAATAAAAGTCCATCGGATTTAAGTCGAGCGATCTAGCAGGCGATGGTACTGGTCCGCCACGTTCAATCCATCGTAGAGGAAACTTTCTGTTCAAAAAGTTTCGAACAGCCAGACTAAAATGGACTATCGCGCCATCATGCAAATACCACATTCTTCTGCGCGTAGCCAAGGGTACATCTTCCAGCAAATTTGGCAATGTTTGTTGTAAAAAATCTAGCGGGTAATTGTATAGGTCCAATTATTTAATTACCGCAAATTCCTGCCCACAAATTAACGCTGCACCGTCATTGAAAATGCGCCCTTCTTATTACACGTGGATTTTCGTCTGCCCAATAGTGCATATTTTTGGATCCTCTTCTACAAGTTCCAAAATTTGAACCTCTGCGTCAATTACCCTTTCTTCGCGTTGTGGATCTCGTTCTCCTCCATGTCCATCTAGACGACCTGTTTCTCGAAGACGCTGGTCAATACTAACAAATGTACGAGCACCAGGATGACGTCGACTAGAGAACCTTACAAGATAAAGCTCTTCCGCACCAGCTGTATTTCCACCACTTTTTCCATACATCAAGTGCATATCCGCGAGCTCTGGATAAGTTTAATCTCCCATAATATCCAAAATCTGCGTTTTAAAACACCACACAAAACTGTCAATTAACGTTATCAATAAAGAAAACAAAAAGAAAAACTTGGTTCAAAATCCAAAAAGTAACACAAAAAGCACGAACGAGAAGTAGTGTCTTACGTAACCAAGTACTAACGACTTGAACAAGTCAATAAAATAAATCTTAATATAAGTGGCACAAAATTCAAAAAGAATAAAAGCAACAGACGAAATCAAGGAACGGGTAGGTCGCATCGTGTGTACGTTGTTTACCAAGTAAGGACACAAACTGAAATTATTACTTGAGAATATTACAGGGGAGAGTATAGCACGCGTAATACCATAATTTGGCCGCGAAGAAGCAAAACACATGGCGGTGTCCTCTGTCGGTCGCTTTTAACTGCTTTGTCGGTATGCTTTTCGATGACCCCCGTCGCGGCCTAATTATCTCTTAGGCTCGCCATACTTATTTGCACGAATGTCAGAGTATCATTGCGACAAGACGCGAGGCAATAAGTCCTACCCCAATATTCCAACAGTTCTCTAACTCTAACTATGTTATTAAGTATTTTGGAAATTTTTGTTTATTTTTTTTCCCCAAAACTATGAGCTTTAGACCCCATGTTATATAAGGTGTTTTTGTTTGTCTTGTCGTTCCCTACCACCAGTTTTTAACGACATGAAACTAATTACACCCTGTATGTGTACCAAATTTCAAGTGAATATATCAAACCGTTCTTGAGAAAGCGTGCGCACAAAAAGGTTACAGACCGATAGAAAATTTTTTTTCGCTCATATTTAAAATATCGACGTTTTATGACATGCTAAGTCTACTACAACAACAACAAATTTTAGAACATTATTAAAAGGGTTGATAAAATAAAATTGAGATATTCACTTGAAATTTGGTACGTTTGTGTAATGACGACATCTGGAATTAGATTATATTTTAAGATAATTTCGTTGAAGGGATTGGGGGGGATAGAGATAAATAGGGAAAAATAAGTAAAGCAAGCTGGTAAGGGTACAGAAACTTGAGATTTGGTGTTTATACTAGAAGATTTCTTCATAATATTTTATAATACCCACCACCTCCACTCCATTATTAAACGGGTTGATAAAATAAAATTGAGATATTTACTTAATTATTTGGTACACATAAGTATTGTAATGACATCTGATTGTGATGATTCCGAAAGGGTGGAGATGGGTAAATAGAGGTAAATAAGCAAAGCAAGCTCCAGAAAATTCGTTTTCCGCGTATACGACAGAAGCCAACGCCTCAAATTTTTTTATGGCATCTGCATCAAATATTATTTTACTATAATTCTATGGCGAATTATTTCCACATACTAGAGCGCAAATATAGTCGACGTTTTCCTTTAAAAAGACTTTTTTATATACAAGTCGGTATTCTCGGATCAAAGATTAGTAATTTGAAACAAAAATTATGCAAAATTATGACAAGGCGAATTAATGAAACTAATAATAGTTGATCATTAACAACAAATCACCATTTTACTAAATCTCAAGTGCATGTTTCGCACATTAACTATGAGGGGAGTAGCAGTAGTAAAATAACAACGATAATGCGAGTAGGCTCTAAAGGAGCCAATTTCTAGGCCTCTAAAAATTGTTTTAGCACTTCACCGCTTTCAGTTCTCCTGTGAAAAAGCTCAGGTGTCCTCCCACGACCGCATGAAACTTTAATTTGAATTTGATTGCAAATGCAAACATGTAATCCGCACTTTAAAACAGCCTATAAATTATGCCACATTGCCAAATATATTATGGATCCTGTCAACCCATCTAATCTAGCTACTAATCTAGGCCTCTAATACCTATAGCACAACGGATATACTGAGAGCTTCATACGAACCTTCCCTCTCAAATTGCTTAATTTTCTAGATCAAATATTTTCATAAAAAAACAATAAATACTTTACATTTTACACTTTAAATTTCTAGAATTAGGTGTTTCACTACATCCAATTGGCTATTTTGATATTATTAATAAAAAGTACTTGATACGGTGTGACCCATTTAAGATCGCAACACCCCTGTGTACACGTTAATTGATGCTTGATTAACTTCAAACCCTTGGTAAGAAAAGATCAATAAGGCGATTCTTTGAACTTAGCAATATGTGATTCGTGTCAATAGCGTGCGACTTTAAGGGGGTTTTAAAAGTAAATAAAAAAAAAAGTATTAGCGATTCTTTTGAAAAAAACTAGTAATCTTAATCAACACCTTTAGAAACCCCTTTGTACAATATTACGTGGTAGTTGGTTCAAAGGTATTTGAGATAGTGGCCGTCAGAAAACAATTTTTTTTACTAAAAATAATTTTGATCTGTAAAACGGATTCTCAAATCAACAAAACAGTATTCTTAATTTTTTGTTCAGAATAAGACATTGCACTAGAGACCTCCGTTAGACTAGCTTCGTGTATAGACGTGCTCTAAAATGCTCCCGAAAGAAAGCACTAGAAAAGCGGTTAAAGCCACGTTAAACTCCATAAAATTTAAGCCACCGATACATCAAGAAATTCCGCGGGAAGTGATACGCCGTAATAGAAAAGCAAAGTTCATATGGAATTAATAATTACGAGTACAGTTTTTTTAAATAGTATCAAATAAAGCAAGTGTAAGTGGCTATACCTTTGCTAGATACCGAGCACCATTTCTTAAATGGTCAGTGCGATAAAGTAAACATCTGGCAATATAATACACCATCAGTGAAAGAGAACGGACTGGTTTTTAACAAGTTCTATTTATTGGTTTATTAATCCTTGTCACCGGACAGTTTATTACACGACAGAGAAAAAATTTAGGGATAAAAATGAAAAGGTATTAAATATAGGTACCGAAATAGAAAATAACTAAAAATTCCAATTTTTTTTCTTAAAATAGGTGGATATTGCCTTGGTTTTGCACGAAACATCGTTATGAGTGGCTTTGTGCCTTTCTGATGAGCTCAGAATAAGGGCGAAAAACGTTTCAAAGGTTAAGCATTTCCAAGAAACTGAATGAGACATTCTATGAAAATGTAATCCATTAGAATGAAATATTTTTTTAAGACAATTCATATTAGGTCTTTGTTCTCATTTTTAACTGAATCTTCATACCCTAGGGGTCATGTAAATACTAGTTTAATCTGCTTAGCCGTAGGGGACTATGTTGGATGCTAGTGTTATAATGAGAATGTCAAATAAGAAATTGGACAAATTTATTTTAGGGTTTTGATTTTCTAGCATAACCAGAAGTCAGGTTATCGAAAGAATGCAAAGATTTCATTAAAATTTTTTACTTATAGTTTTTATTTTAGTTCTCATAGATAGTTGGTTTTTTTCCGCTGTTTGCAAAATCCTATAAAGAATATGTTTCAGGTTTAGAATGTCATAAAACGTCGAGATTTTAAAGTTGACCGAAAGCATCTTTTCTGTCTGTGGGTCTGTATGTCTAAATTTTTTTTTCGCACGTTTTCTCCGGAACGGTTTAAGACATTGACATGAAATATTGTGCACATATATATTATAACGAGATCTAGAACAGCATTTTTTTTTATCACATCCGGTGAAGGGTTGGGGGGTAAAAATGGGTAAATAGGGGGGAAATAAGTAAAGCAAGCTGGTAAGAGTACAGAAACTTGAAATTTGGTGTATGTACTAGAAGCCACGGCCCCAAATTTTGTTATAATGTTTTCCGTCCCCCCCACTTTTATTGAAAGAGTTGATAAAATTAAACTGAGATCTTCACTTGAAATTGGGTACACGTATGTATTGTAATTGTAACGACATCTGAAACTAGATTATATTTTGACACAATTCCGTTGAAGGAGTGGGGGGTAAGTAGAGGTAAATATGGAAATATAAGTAAGGCAAGCTGGTAATAGTACAGAAACTTAGGATTTGGTGTATGTACTAGAAACCAAGGCCTCAGATCTCTTCTTTATATTTTGTAACCCCACACCCCCACTACCTTCACTCTAACATTTGATTGAAGGGGTGGAAGGTGGTAGGTTCTGAATAGGGGAAAATAAGTAAAGCAAGCTAGAAACTTCATTATTATTTGAAGTGAATACTTGTCAGGAAACGTAGAGATTTTAAATTTAAGCGAAAAAAAAGTCTATGTGCCTGTCTGTCTGTCGGTCTGTCTGTAACATTTTAATTATAATTTCAAGTAATTATTACATTTATTATTAATTAATTTTGATACCTAGATTCATATTCTTCCATTTCTTCGTATCGACCTCGCGCCGAGCGGCGGCTAGCGTCCTTTTTGAATTTGATAAATTTTGATAGCTAGATTCTTATTCTTGCAATTTTACGTCTCAACGCCTAGCATCGTTTTTGTAAAACTTGTATATTTGATAAATTTTGATACCTAGATTCATGTTCTCACATTTTTACGAAACCGATTTTTTTTGTGGAATATTAATGTAAAATGTAAAGCCTATTACAATTACTCCGAGTTGTGTAACTTTTCTAATTTTTTATCCGCAGCTTAATAAAAGTTTGATCATTTCTAGAACTTTTCTTTATTTCTATCGCCTGTACATTGTCACCATAAAAATGCCTATTTAAAATTTTTGTAAATTTTCGTGTTTGTTATTATAAGTTGTTTTCATGGTAAACTGCGAACGGCTCTCAGTTTATCTTTCGGGAGCTGGGTAATGGGTATTGAAAATGATATTAATTTCTTTTAGATGTTGATAGTAAATTACTGCATACCGGGGCGCCAATTAGTTGCTTCCAAATTAAATGATGTTAAATTTTTTAAAGATAACCAACTAATAAGTTAACTTTCAAACGTAACATGGAAATAAAACGAAAATTATAAAATCTGTGAGACTATAATGTAGTAAAGAAATTCGTGAAATTTTGAAGTACAATGTTGAAATATTTATACTTGAAATTAGTATATGTATTGATAAGTAAAAAAAATGTTTATAATGATTACATTACAATGAAAGCGTGGTATACATGTATACGTAGCCGCACAAAAAAAGAAAAAATCTTATATCTACTATATTATATGTACATAGATATATGTATTTTATAATAATTTCACGTTTAAAATTCAAGAAAAAAATATACTATATAGATCGTTATATAAAGTTTACCAATATTGTAGTTTTACAATTTATGGAACGGTAAGAAAAACAGCTTCGATATAAAAAGAAAATAAACTGCATACAACCTGTTTTCTTGAAGAGAAGTCCTTGAAGGATGCTCTTGTGTAGTCTAAATAAATTCTTTGCAGAGTAATAGCAGGGCTTCAAGATATAATTTGGCAAGGCTGGGCATAAAAAAATGGTTTGGAATTCACAAAAAAATTCTCGATTTTTGCTATTGATACCAATCTTGACAATGCCAGCTCCTGATATTTCTTATTGCTACTTAATCAAAATTTATTCTCAATACATGAAGTAAGGAGAAAATTGTAAAGGATTCAAAGAAAGAAGAAACAAAAAAAGGAGGCCTAAAATTAAGAGAAAACTTAAATTAAAAAAATATACAGAAATTATTATTTTTAGAGGAATTTAAAAAAGTTCTACTAACCGTAGGTGGTATGTGGCCTCAAAGTGAAGATACTTTAATTAATTTTCCCTTGCATACTGTACAACTCACGACCAAGGGTGATTAAATCTTTGCCAGTTTTTTCCTATAATCGTTTTTAGTGGTTGGGTACTAGGGAAAACTTTAACAGTCTGTATCTTTTCGAAACTCACCTCAGAATGAATCTCTTTAAAATTTTGTATAAGCAGAGGGCAACATTAGTCAGGAGAGTGAGAAGCTACATCTATGTATGGTGTTCTATTTTTGAACAAATTACAGTGTACTACTTACAATGGTAAAAAGTCGTTTAAAGTGTGAATTCCTTTTCCTATTTATATTTCTAGCTAAGTGACATCTTTTAACGATTTGGTTTATCAACTGAAAATAATTACAGGGTAATTTTGTTATTTTTATTTATATCAGCATAGTGAGAATAAAATGAAATTTTATGGTTGTCTGTAACTCTCAGTTACTGTTGCAATTGAATTGCTACAACATTTTGCAGATTTTGTAAATATAATGTCAGGCTTGAAAGTTAGCTAAGTTCATTTTCAATGTCTTAACGAAACTTGCTAAATTGCAACTTCTGCAAATTCTTTTATTATGACATCTGCCCCAAATATTATTAAAATTCTATGATCAATTATTTCCGCATACTAAAGTGAACATATTCAAATTTTGATTCCAAATGTATTGCAATTTAAGGCGGCCATTCCCTAGAAAGAGAAATATTTATTATTTTTAGTGCGTATATTTAAAAAAACTATAAGAGTGCCTAAGTAGAACCATAACAAGACTATTACTATGAATTATTTCTCAATAATTTTAGTGGTTTGCAAAATAACTAGATTTCAATTTAAAAATTATGTTAATGTTCCTATTTCGTAGTTTTAAATCTAGCTACTTTGCAAAACACTAAAATTATTGAGTGAAAACTCGTAGTAATAGTCTTGTCATAGTTCTACTTAGGTACTCTTATAATTTTTTTAAATATATGTACTAAGAAAGAAAGTTATAGGCAAAAATAATAAATATTTCAATATCGGATGTCTCTTTCTAGGGAATGGCCACCTTAAGTGACTTTTAGTTTAGAAATTTAAAAGGAACACATCATTGTGTAAAGCGCTTAGTGCTCGGTAATTACAAACACTTTTTTTAGTGATTAGTGCTTAATGCTCAAAGCACAAATAAAGATTATTATTATTCTTATTATTATTTATTTATTAATTAAAGTCCATGTCCACATTACACTAAACAAAAAATTAAGTAACTCACCGATCATTTCGACAGCGAATTCGATTTCTCTTACATCAATTCGAATATCCGCCAAAGCTTAATTTAAAATTTTAATTCCACCAGAAATTGTACCCTTGCCAGTGTTTCTCGACAGCTACATAGGGTGGTTGCATAAAGTATTAACGATCCTTCTTGCCAAATTGCGGGCATTTGTTTCACTGTATCGAAACCTAAAGAAAGATTGTAGAAGTTTAAAAGTCAATCGGAGCGTGGAAGGCACTGGGTAAAGTGTACAGACAGTACCACAAATCACAATCGAAGGAAATAAAAAGTAGCAGTCCCCTGGGTGATTCCCGACTGCAAACAAAACAGACGCTGGAATTCTACAAGGGCAGAGACCCCAGGATACCATATCGGCTATTTTCATTATCGGTAACTGCTGTATTCTGTCACCACAAAATAATATATGACCGCCATATTTACATTCGTATTGCGTATTCCACTTTTTGTTTTATCCTCTTCATTTCCGTCCCACTCTTTAAAATCATCCGAAATTGCGATTTATGTAAAGATAAAATATATTTTGTATACGCACCTGTTATATTCTATTGTGTGTTCCGTTGGGGAAAATTCAGATTTATCATAAAGAGATCAAATAAAATAGAGAAATTTAAAATTCATTCCCTTGGACAATTTCATTTTTAACGTGTATGGTAGAAAATAACGCCTCAAACTTCTCTATGACATCTGCCCCAAATATTATTAAAATTCTATGACCAATAATTTCCACATATTAGATTGCAAGTCTAGTCAAGATGTTTCCTTTATTTATTTATTTATTTATTTATTGCATACACTGTTCAACAGGTAAGATACCCAATTACAGAACAGGAATAAAGGCATACAAAGCATTAATTACATAATATACAACAACATAGAAAGAAAGTAAAATGACGAAAAAATTTACTTAAATGTACGAACTA
This sequence comes from Stenurella melanura, assembly GCA_963583905.1. Taxonomy (NCBI): domain Eukaryota; kingdom Metazoa; phylum Arthropoda; class Insecta; order Coleoptera; family Cerambycidae; genus Stenurella; species Stenurella melanura. The sequence continues at coordinate 88,829,452 of OY757318.1, read as the reverse complement.
TGAATAACTAATGATACGAAGAAAGAGAAAAAAATAACATGGGAAATGTTTAAATATAAAAACTATATATACATATATACACATATGTGATTCAAAGTAAATTAAGAAAAACAAAGACACTCACTGGTTGTTTAATTTAGAACATTTTGTTTTATGTCACTAAGGCTGCAATTAAAAATATCGAAGTCGCTACATAATTTGTTAGAAGTACTGCAAATCGTATATAAAGGTGAATTATTTAGTACGTTGGTACGCGGCGTAGGTAAATAGAAAACTTGGTGATTACGAGAGGTTAATCTGGGAACGTGAAAATTAAGCTTACTGATTATTTCGGGTGCGTCAAAATCATTGTGTAGTAATTTAAACAAAAACACTTGAGAAAAGTACGTACGCCTATCCTCAAGAGTAGTCATAGAATATCTTTCAAGCAAGTTACTTTGCGGAAAACCAATCACTGGATAGGTACCGTCGGATTTGAACCACAGTAATTTAAGAAATCTACGTTGAACTGCCTCCAAGTTATTCTTGTGAACATCATAACTGGAACTCCAAATTAGCGATGCGTACTCAAGTTTCGATCTGACGAAGGATTGATAAAGAATTTTCAGAGTATCAGTGTTAGTGAACTCTCGACTAGTACGAACGATGAATCCAAGGGCTTTGGAGGCTTCAGACACAATGGTATCGATATGATCAGTGAGGGATAATTTACTATGAAAAGTTACGCCGAGGTCGCGAAATGTTATAGGTCTTTGAAGTTTGACATTATCTAACCTCTAATCAAAAATAAAAGGTGATGTTTTTAAAGAAAAGGACATTACGTTACATTTACCAGGATTCATGAATAATTTATTACTATACACCAGGTGTTTATTTTGTCAAGAGAAGTCTGAAGTTGAAAACAGTAATCGATTTCATCAATTACTGTGAAAATTTTTAGATCGTCGGCATATAAAAGGTGAGGCAAATTAATTTCGTTCACTATATCGTTAATAAATATGTTAAAAAACAAGGGCCCCAGAATATATCCCTGGGGAACTTCAGATGTGGCAGCAAATTCGATCGATTTGAACCCATTTAATGCAACGTACTGACTCCTATTCATTAAATAAGATTTAAGCAAAAGGAGCAAAGAATATGAGAAGCCGATTTTTTCTAATTTATTAAGTAACAACTGGTGATCAAGTATATCAAACGCTTTGGAGAAATCGGTATATATGACATCTACCTGCCCACGTTCATCTAAGGATTCAGAAATATATTGAGTTACGCAGAATAAATTTGTTGTTGTTGAACGCCCTTTCATAAATCCATGTTGATTAATAGAGATTTTGGTGTTAATTGAATGATATATTCTATCATGAAGTAATATTTCTAAGACTTTACAGAAGTTACAAATTACAGAGATTGGTCTAAAGTTCTCAATATCTAGTTTGTTTCCCTTTTTGAAGATGGGACATACTTTGGAATATTTCCATAGGTCAGGAAATAGGCAGTTTTTTAAGATTAAGTTAAAAATTAGAGTTAGAGGATATGCAAAAATGATAGCACAATCCTTTAATAAAGTGACTTGGATGAAAAATCTGGGTGTGGAAGTAGTGATTCTTTAGGCAGCGGTATTTTTATCCTATGTAATATATATTCTTATATGTTGTTTCTTCATTGTGTCATTTTCACAGCTTACTTGTTTTCCACGGCTACTTTTGTAAATTCCGTCGGCAAGATCGAACAATAATTCATAATTTTAACTTTGTTTGCTAATATCTACTGTTAGAAAAAAGTTATCGAGTTGCGATTTACACTGACATCTGAAGTTTTTAATTCTCTATTTTACCGTGTAAAAATAAACATACCATTCCTTTTAATTTTTTTTAGAAAAAGTGAGATATTTGTTGACATGTCAAAGAACGCTCTCTAGCGGCGACAGTAATAATAAAATGAAAACAGGGGAAAGCGCCCTCGATAGATTAAAAAAAGCACTTTGTAATGAGGCCAACTTTTTCAGTTAAGGCTAGTCGGAGTAATCGATGTTTAATAAAATGTTTGTTTGGCATCTCCCCACGACTTTATTCTTGATGTTACAAAAAAATGGAAAACTAAAAAATTCGAAATTGTCCTTGGATTACGATGCATATATTTTCAATGCCACTTAATTGAGCAAAATACAGAGAAAAACCTACTTTTCTATTCGGTCATGGCTGTTATGCCTCCTAGCAGCCATTTTAGAAACTCGAAAATATTTTCCGGCGATTTTTCTGGGTCACTTTACTTTGGGTAATTTTTGTCCTAAACTTGTGCGATGACTGATCTCTGAGGTATGGCCTGCCTCCATTCTTAGTTCCCCACCCTGTAAATCGGTCTTCATATTTTGTTTATTTGTTATCTTGTGCACTTTCCATTCCAACAAAACCTTGCTGGTAATTTTCTATCGAAATACAACATTCTTCTACTTTCGCCACATCATCTGCTAGCGGCGTGAGTACATCAGTTACAAGATTTGTTAAAAACAGATATGCACAAAATATTCCCAGAAAAAAGAACCAGCAAAATGTGTGCCACTACATTGTTTTATAAAGTATTTTTTATTCTGTCTTTCTATTTCCGTTCACGTTTCCTCTTCATTTAAATTTTCCAAGGAGGGGCGTCGAAGTCTTATTGGCCTTGTATATTTGCATTCATTGGAATGAAGGAATTGGGTAATAATATATTACACCGCCAAGACCTCCAAGTGTATAATATAATATAACACACAAACACACAACGAAATCGATTTTCTCAGAATGACTCATCCTTCCACAGAATTTAATTCTATTAGTTAATCCTTTACAAGGAAAGTATTATAATGTTTATCCAATTTTGTTTAACATTGCAAGTAGGTTTTCATGGTTAGCGATATAAAGAAAATGCATTTTATTACTGCTTGCAAAATGTGTCTCCATATTGTCTAAATGTTATCTGTGGCATTATCGCAATTTTTTTTCTTCTTCAATTCTTTGGGACTTCCCGCTTCATGCATTTTACTTCCACATCCACGTAGTAGATTGGAAGTATAGTAATCGTAAAAAATTCAATTTTTTTTTTCTTGAAATGGGTTTAGAATGTCATGAAACGTCGAGATTTTAAATCTTAAATTTAAATTTCTTTCTGTCTGTCTGTCTGTATCTTTTTTTTGTCCGCACGTGTTCTCCGGAACGGTTTAAGATATTAACCTGAAATTTTGTACACGTATATATTATAACGAGATCTGGAACTGGATTGTTTTTTTAACATATCCGGTGAAGAGTTGGGGGGTAAATAGGGGGAAATAAGTAAAGCAAATGGGTAAGAGTACCGAAACTTGAAATTCGGTGTATATATTAGAAGCGACCACCCCTACTCCATTATTAAATGGGCTGATAAAATAAAATTGAGATATTCTCTTGAAATTTGGTATACGCCTATATTATAATTACATCAGGAACTATATTATATTTTGAGATTATTCCGTTGAAGGCTTCGGGGGTTGAATTGGGGAAAGTAAGTTAAGCAAGCTGGTAACAGTACAGAAACTTGAAATTCGTCGTATGTACTAGAAGACAAGGCCTCAAAATGTTTTAAAATATTTTACATCCCCTCACCCCCCATACCATAGATACTTACTTACTATTTAATTTCTCTTTAATTTTTTCTTTTTTTGCTGTCTCTTTTGTTCAAAAAAATTTGCCACGTAATGTTTGTTGCACTAACACGGAATATTATAAATGCAGTTTTACGACAAGAACCTGAAAAATGTTACACAACGTTAATTCCTTATGTATGCGGATTATTCGAAAAGTTGCGCCGGATCGGTGATAGATTTGATATTAGGACGATATTTCAAACAAACAACACTTTAAGATCTATTCTGACAAAGACGAAACCGAAAAATCACGAGCATAATTTAAAAAACTGCATTTATAGTATTCCGTGTGAGTGCAACAAACATTATGTGGGTGAGTCATCCAGACCATTTAGTGTAAGATTGGGCGAATATCAAAATTATATATGAGAAAAAATGAAATTCAGAGGTCCAAGATCTGCGAACACGCTTGGGAGAACGGAAATAGAATAAACTGGGACTCGGCAAAAATTTTAACAAAAGAGGCAGATAGCAAAAAAAGAAAAATTAAAGAATCCGCGATAATATTATTGAATGAGGATAGATGCGTGTCGAATTGTTCCGATGTCTGTACAACTTGGTTGCCAATGTTAAAAGAAGAACTTCACAAACTTAACTTTATATAAAAACAAACAAAAAATGTTAACTATAACAACAGTTTTATGTAAATAGTAAGTATCTATGTATATTGAATATAACAAACATTCTTAGAGCTGTGTATTTATCATACACAGAAAAAAAGATTTTTTTAAAAAGCATTGAAAAGGGAAACAGATTAGATTTCCTAAACGTCGGCGAAATATTTAATTTCAAGTTTTTATAATTATTTGTGTTATTTATTTAAAAAAAAGCAACCTCTAACTGATCCTTTGACGCAAAAGTCACAGGTGTAGAGGTTATTTACCAGTAACATACTGGTTAATTGTGATATTTTGTACATTCCCCGAGCACCGCTTAAAAAGAAAAAATACATGTGGCAGGAAGTCCCAAAGAATTGAAGAAAAAAATGTGTCTCCAGACTTAAACACGTGGTTGATATATGGGACAATTGAAAACAATTTATATGCATTAATTTTTTGTTATTAAAGTCAGTTTGGCACTTTATGGATACATTGAAAGATCCTCTTTTATAGGGTCCCTTTAAAGTCCCATGTGATCCCACACAAATTAAATTTAAACAAAACAAAATTATTTTTTACCAAATGTTATTTTTCGCCATCAAATAGTTTTGTAGACAGCGCCAACTGTTAGGCACATACTTGGTCGACATACAGATATATAGACAAACAAAATTATGACATTGAAAGACCTTCATAATACGTAGTTAGCATAGGGAAGAGAGAGTTTTAGAAAAAGAAAAGTCAGCTGGGGTTTTTCTGATGTTAGTGTTGATGTTGCTGTTGTCAGAAGTACAACTCTTGAGGAAGAAAATAAGCCCTACCATTTTTTCAATGACAGACACATTTTCATGCATAGAGGAGATCTTAAACTTCAGTCGTTTTTTTAAGGAGGTATTATGGGATGCCAGTGATTGATCCTGATGTATTGATGCTGCGCATTCAAAATTAAGTCTGACACATTAATTAACAAAAATTGTCAGCCAGACAAGTTGTAATAGATAGGAGAGATCTTAAACTTCATTTTAAAACAAAAATAAAGGAGGATGTGAAGTGTGTTTTCATAGAAAAAAATATTTATACAAAATTAGGTCTGACAGGCAAATGTATTCAACAATGGTCCATTATTATTTAGCGCGAATTGCATACATTTCAAGCAGGTGTTTTGAAAAGTAAAACCATTTTCTTTAGCTGAATTCAAAAGTTCATAAAGAAAAAATAATTACCAAATGTTTACTAGTCTGGCGGGCGGAACAAGATTTTTACATGTTTTGCAACCATTTTCACCTTTTAAATTTGAGGTGTTCGATGGGGTACCTTTTTTGTCATGGGAGCTTGGTCTAACATATTCACGAATATAAGAAAGCCAATCTCTAGAAAAAATAAAATTTAAGCTGAGTCTAAAAATTAAAAATTTGTAGATAGGACTAATTATATTGGACTAAATGAAACCAAATTCTTGCCCAAATGAACAATATTATTCCATATTATTTCATGTTTTCTAAAGTTTTGTTTACATATCAATAGGCTTTATTTTCTTGGCCTTACAGGTTGTAACACGTATGTAAGAAAATTTTGCAACTCAATTGTCATCCACTGCCAAATGCGGTATTGGCTAGGAATTTTGTATGTGTATAAGACGCAGATGATAATACATTTTATAATTTTTATTTATATTTTTCATTTTTATAGAAAAATCCAAAATGGCGATTCCAAGATGGCGGACTGTTTATTGTCATTTATTATCTGATTCTACTAAAAATTGATATCTAGGAATTTTTTAAGTCGCATATTATGAATGTGTAATTAAAACTAAAGAATTGAAAATGGCGGCGTTAATATGGCGGATAAATTTTATCATTCATCATTTGATCCGATTGAAAATCTATACCTGAGGGTTATCGAAATTGGGGATTATAAATATTTGGGCAAAATTCAAGATGTCGGCTTCAACATAACGAATAGTCATTTATGGGTAGGGAATTTTACTGAACAAACACACTAGTCTAAATGGAACAAAAAATATACTCTTTGCCGGTGACAATATTTATTCATGTTAAAATTTTAACATTTTCTCCAACAATTTTGTTTCATTATTTTTTTTCTAAATTTTTTAAACAACCTTCTCCAGAGGGTTGGCATTGCTTTCGTTTTAGACAGTTTTTTTGTTTAATTCTGACATAAAAAACGATTTTTTTTCTTTTAAATAAATTAATAACTTTTTTATTTACTGATCAATTACTATCAAATCAATAGGGCTCTTCCTCTAGCCATCATTAATTTACTGTCCAAATTTCGGAATTTTCATTCGTAAGTTACACGAAACGTGACGACGGACAGATAAACGGACGGACAGTCGGTCGGACAGACGACGGACAGATGGACGGACAGACGGGCGGACATTTTGAAATTTGTTCAGAATTCGTTCGCTAACAAAGTCATGACATTTTTTTTCTCTACGACCGATATTACTGGTTATAAAAATGTGCCGATCAAATGAAATCTTCGTCTTCTGTTTGTGAAGAGTATAAGAATAACAATGTTGATAACCGTAGAAAATGTTATAGTAAGTAAATAAGCTATGGGGATTCTGGACCAAAATCCCATGTTATTTCTTATGTAGGTTCATTCTGGTCATTTTTGACCAATTTTCTCCCCACCACTTTTTAGGCTCCGCCTTCGGGGAAGGTCCTACCGGTCGGGTTAAACAGGTTTTTACAGCTTTTAAACAGGTTTACACAGCTTTTACACAGAATCTGTATACAGGTCTGTACGATTTTAAACAGGTTTGTACAGCTTTTAAACAGGGTCTGTATACAGATTCTATTTAAAATCTGTGCAAACCTGTTTAAAAGCTGTAAAAACCTGTTTAACCCAACCGGTAGGACCTTCCCCGAAGGCGGAGCCTAAAAAGTGGTGGGGAGAAAATTGGTCAAAAATGACCAGAATGAACCTCCATAAGAAATAACATGGGATTTTTGTCCAGAATCCCCATAGCTTATCTACTATAGTATTTTTATTGTCAATTTAAAAATTCAGTCTAAAACGTTGCTACCAGGATAAGTCATTGTAAAGCTTGTTTATGATAGAATAACACCCGAGACCAGGTACTTGAATATTGCAAACGATATCCGTATACGAATATAGTTAACCAGATATGCTATGCGCTTACCTCAAACGGACGTAGTCAATTGTTTACATGGCTGACTATTACAAGTCCCTTATAAGCCCTTGGTTCATTCTTAACGTTGCCGGTAGAATAGCCGTAGGTTAAATGATATTTATTTAATTTTATTGAATCATTTATGGGGTTACTCATTAAATTAGCATTATTATAAATAAATAATTTACACCATGCCTATCAATTAATATAGTAAAACAATATTTACAATAATTAAGAAGTGATTCTAAAAATTGTTGGTCCACGTTCATAGCATCGCTCGTATTACGAACTATTCCTCTGTCGGTCTTTCTTTATGATATTCAAAGTGACCTTAGATAAACTATACTCATCAGACGCCTCACGCTATTACGATTATTACCATACTAATTCTTATTATTAACATGACTTTATTCTTTTTAGTGCATTTCTTTATTTTACAGTTTCAGTTAGACTTCAAACCCTATTTTAATTTTTTAGATGAATTATTTCGTCAATATTTTGTGTTGGCGATTTTTAAAATTTATAATTTAACTTTTATTTTATATCGCAACACGTCAGCCTTGAAATCTCTTTTGTACCTTTATATTACAAAAAACCAGTTATACGGTCTTCAGTACAAAAGTTCACAGACCTTGTAGCTTAGCAAGTATTTCCATAGTTTGCCAAAAATTCATAAACCTGACATTCTCTTTAGACCAATTGTGAGTTCAATTAATTATTCATGTAGTAAACTCTCAAAATATTTATTAGAAATCCTAAATCCATTATCAGATTCCTCTGAGTCTTATATTAAAAATGGCAAATATTTTTTGGAAAAACAGTCAGAAAATCATTTTAATAATAATCATCTAATGGTCAGTTTTGATGTAGTGAGCCTACTTACAAATGTCCCTGTAGATAAAACATTAGTAATAATTAAAAACAAATTGCAACATGATGGGAATTTGGTCAATAGAACTATGTCCATGCGTTCTTCATTATCTCCAATATTAAGTAACATTTTCATTGAAAATTTTAAGGAAAGTATTATTAATAATTTAGCTTATAAACTCATTGTTTAGTGGATATATTATGTAGATGACATTTTTTGCAATATGGCCTTATAGTAAAGAATGTGTAAGAAATTTTTTTAAATCAGATTAGTTAACTTTACAATAGAAATAGAAAATAATTATAAATTCCCTTTCTTAGATATTTTAATTAAAAAATTAGACAACGCATACCAAACTAGTGTGCATTGAAAACAAACATATACAAGCAGATACTTAAGTCTCAATTCAAATCAATATATTAGTGTTCAGAAAGGTGTTGTTAAGTGTTTGTATGACAGAGCCAAAGTAATTTCCTCAAATGATGTAATCCTAAGGAACGAGAAGCAATTTATAAAAACTGTCTTATTAAATAATCAATATCCTGAGAGTTTTGTTGACACTCGGTCGATGAACATTGGAAGAAGAGAGAATATACTATTATAACCTGAGGTCTTTAGGTCTATAGCAGAAATTCCATATATACATGATTTGTCGGATAAATTACGAAGAATTGGGAACGGACTCTTCGTTAAGATTAGTTTTATCGAAAACCAAACCTCTAAATGTTCTTCAAATTCTAAAAATTATATTTATAGTGTTCCGTGTGAGTGCGAAAAACATTACGTAGGTGAGTCATCTAGATTTTTCAACGTAAGGCTTGGTGAACATTGCAAATACCTGGCAGAATTGATTTTTTAAATGAAAGTGAATAAAAATTTTAATCGTAATGCCGGAAATATTGTCTTATCTTCTTTCCTGGGGTGTTTAAGGCCACATTGAATACATTAATTATTTATCGATTACTGCGAGATACGTCTGCATCCTAGACCTTGATCCTCAAATACACGCGTCCATAACTATTTTCAATATTAAAATTGCGAAAGGCAAATTGTTCGCTATTGTAGCCACAAATTCTCATTACAGAACTGTCAGATATCAGTTGAACAAAATTAAAGCAACGATACAGTATTTGCATTTCTCCCTGGGGTCATCCAGCTTCTAATGCTTTGAGGTCGGACGATTATTCTAATGAAGTAAATAATAAAGCCCCTGGATATTCCTCAGGATAATGAAGGACAGGCAAAGGGTCAGTTGCAAAGACGGTCCAAAGAGTAATGACATGATTTGTCCTTGTCGGATGCCTTTGACTAAAGAAGAAGCGTACTTTTCAAATGCAGAACTTTTAGTTTGAGTATTCCAGCGAGCTTTCTCCTTGATTTAGTAACTGTAATGTACTGAATGAATACATTTTTCTCCCTGATAGACCAAGCTCCAGAAAATGTTTTGTATGAAAATGGGGTCGAACGTTGCTGATTCCTTAATGCCTGTATTTTATTTTGTTGTTAATTTAAAAAATGTAGATAATTAAATTATATATCGACCTGTTTAAATTCGACATCAAAATAATTAAATCTAACCTCAAAAGTTCAAATTAAACAAAGAAACCAACTTACCTATTTAATCACAAAATTCTTTTTGAAACAATATGTGACTGAGTTTAAATTTTAGCCAATCATAGATAAAAGTATCCTCAAGAAGAGTATCTGACCGATTTTGAAAATATTAATTTCAAAAGAGTGAAAATCGATAAATTCGCTATAACTTTTGGAATCAAGTATGTATGTAGACGTTCTGAGGCTTAAATTATAGATTTCTATCTCTACCATAATTCGAAAAAACACTATTTAAACAAATATTTTAATCTTTGGATTTTCAAAATCTGACCAGTAGAAGCCGAGATATCCACATTTTTGAAATAATCTATTATGAAAAAGTTAATATCATTTTGAGCGGGCCTTGGTTTAAAACATTCTTTTAAGTTTTACCTAGTAGAAAATTCTTTTTACTTATCTTCCTACCGTACACATTTTTAAAATATACTGATAATTATCATATCCGATATTAACATCCGCGATTTGGATAAGTCAATGGCAACGGTTGTGGTGTTGCTAGATTTTTCCAAAGCTTTTGATTGTGTTAGTCATAAGCTGCTATGCCTTACACTGAAATACTATGGCCTCGACGATATAGCAATTCAGTTTTCCCATTATTTATTTAACAGGTGTCAGTTTATTCGCACCAATTTTGGAACATCATCAATTTTCCATGTTAAGTCAGGGGTACCTCAGGGGTCCATTTTAGGTCCCTTACATTTGCTTGTCTATACATTTGATATGTCTAGTGTCATAAACAATTCTACACTATTTTCCTATGCTGATGACCAACAACTCTTGTTTGCATTTAATCCGACGCAAAATGATATTTATGTAGTAAGCAGGAATATTAATAGCGACTGTGGGAGACATAACCTTAAACTAAATTCACAGAAAACTATTATAATACTGTATTACCGAAATCTGTGTATGCTCGTTTGAATGCTAATTTAAAAATAAGTATGGAGGGCGAATTACTGGCCTTCGTAGAAAGTGCAAGAAATTTAGGTGTGATTTTTTATGTTAAATTAAGATATCAGGAACATTTATCAAATGTAATGAAAAAGTGTAATTCACGATTAAGAATTTTATATAGCAATAAATCTATATTAAATTCTAAAACTCAAAAAAGTTATGTCAATGTTTTGTGTAACCGCTATTTTATTATTGTTATATTTTTATCCATGTCTCAATGCGTTGTCTAAAATTCGGATGCAAAAAGTACAGATGGAAGACATTTTTAATTATCACCTACTTGTTTTTACACATCGTCTTATGTTGACTTCTATTCCCTTCTACCCCAAAGAAAAGATAATTTACAAAAATCAAATTCACGATCGGGACATAAAATATGCACTGCGCTATTTCAACGTTTTACTTTCAATGCATTTCATTCTAATAACAATATTGTAATATGATTAAGTGCCTTAATATACTGGGTGGCCACAAGTCAATGTACGCCCCCAATATTTTGGTTGTTTTTGTATTTAAAAATTTGGTTTTTCGTACACATAAATTAGACAATAATAAGCTACTTTTAGACTAACAGGAATGAAAATATCACTTCCAGTTGAACCCGAAGTGACATCAACTTTCTTTTCTTAAATGGAATGACTATATTTCTTTGATGGTTTCTCAATAAGCATAAATTTCTAAGTGCAACAGTTTTTTCAGATGTAAAAAATTCCAAAATATAAGTGAGATACGAACAATTTTTTAATTTTTTCAAAATGGCCGCGTCAGATGAATGCGATGTAAGAAAAGTACTAAGTAGGCTATGGAAATTATTAATAAGATTGTAGACTTGTCTGTAAAGCAGAAAGTAGTTGTTTGAATTACTGATAGGTACCAGTATTTTTAGTTTTTTTTTTTTTTAAAACGGAATTTCATTTTCATTTCCGTAGGGGTCCTATGGCATTTTTTTTTAATGGAACTGTGCGATTTCTTTTATTAATCAGAAATAATGATTCATAAACTATAATTTTTTCGCCATTAATCATTTCTTAACGATATCCTTCATAATAATAGAAGCATTTTTAAAAAGTAAACACAAATTAAACAAGAAGTAACTTTAATAGGTATAACGTTACAACTATGAATAAATTACCAAGAATAACAAAACTATTTAAAACGTAAATTATAATAAACCATTATAAAAATTGTTGAAACTGTTCACCGTTATGATTAATACACAGAGTAGCGCGACTTATCGTTGCACGTCCAACATTCTGTAATTGATGAGGTGTTATTTGTCCAATTTCGTGTCGAACTCTTTCTTCCAGATCTTGCCTTGTGGTTGCAGCAGTCATGTAGACTCTATTTTTCAAATGCGCCCAAATAAAAAAATCGAGTGGGGTTAAGTAAGGCGACCTTGTAGGCCATCTGACTGGACCGTGGGTCCCAATCCAACGATCTGGAAATAATTGATTTAAGTAATCCCTAACGATAATAGCATTGTGTGGTTCAGCCCCGTCTTGTTGGAACTAAACCTCGTGAATATTGGTATTGGGAATTCGATTAATCTGTGGAACTATTATATTTTGCAGAAATTCTAGATATCTTGGTCCAGTAAGAGTTTCGTTAAAAATTACTGGACCTATGATATGGTCGCCCATTACGCCTAACCAAACATTGAAGCCAAACCGCTCCTGAAATCGCCCCTGTCTCATAATGTGAGGATTATCAATTGTCGAGTGTTGTTTCGATTAAATAATCCAGGGTTTGTAAATCTCGATTCATCAGTGAACAAAATGTTTTTGATGAAATTCTCATTTCTTAATTGGCGTAACTGTAACCAATTACAAAAGGTTATTCTTCGTTGATAATCATTCTCATACAAAAATTGATGCAATTGATATTTATAAGAATGATAGCCGTGTTTCTTTAAAGTTTTTCTAGCTGATTCTTTGGAAACTGTTAATTCATGTTTAATTTGTCTTATCGAAATGGTTGGGCCAACATGCACTAAAGCTAATACATTAATTTCCGTTTCTTCATCCACAATAAATCTTTTTTCAATTTCTACATTAGGTTCATTTCTAAATTGTTGCTCCAACCGGGCGAAATAATTTCTAGGAGGTTGTCTTCTTTCTGGATATCTCCGTCCATACAGACTTTGTGCTCTAGTTGCATTACGTCGAGTCTCTCCATAAATAATGATCATGTCAACTTTTCCATCTCTTGAATAATTTTCAGCCATTTTATATTAATTTTCTTGTTTATAACAACTTTAATACACTTGCTTCAGAAAATTAGTGAGTCAAGACTAATTCAATTGTTGCGAATGTCTGTCATCTTCATGGCTATCTGCAATTTTGGATGTAAATGTAGATAGGTACCTTATTAAAATAATTTGTTGGCGCTTACTTTTTTAAAATACTTCTATTATTACGAAGGATATCGTTAAGAAATGATTAATGGCGAAAAAATTATAGTTTATGAATCATTATTTCTGATTAATAAAAGAAATAGCATAGTTCCATTAAAAAAAATTCCATAGGACCCCTACGGAAATGAAAATGAAATTCCGTTTTCTTTTTAAACTAAAAATACTGGTACCTATCAGTAATTCAAACAACTATTTTCTTCTTTACAGACAAGTCTACAACGTTACTAATAATTTCCATAGCCTACTTAGTAATTTTCTTACATCGCATTCATCTGACGCGGCCATTTTGCAAAAATTAAAAAATGGTTGGTCTTGCTTTATACTATGCTACGCTACGCTACGCTGATGAGGAGCAACGTGTGTCTGTAGCTGCAATCTTGTATAGCACTAATTTTTGTTTATAATTTCTGTCGGACCTCATCAACTCCTTCATTCTTTTTATTTAATATTATTATTTAATTATTAACAATTATTATTAATCAATGCAGATATCCACGTGTGCAAAATTTCACAGCTTCAGATGAATTAGAACTAGTCGAAACTTTGATTGCAAAATTTGACCTAAACAGACATATTAACCAGGGTTGGCAGTTTTAAAACAAAATGTTTTAAACAAATGTTTTTTAAGTGTTTAAAACACATTAACCTGTTTTAAACACATTTGTTTTAAACATATTTAAAACAATTGTTTTAAACATGTTTAGAACAATTGTTTTAAACATTTTTTTCAATGCGTTTTTTCAGTGTGTTTGATGGACAATTTTCGGAACATCGTTGTATTTGATAAGGTAAAAAAAAAAAAAAGTAAAAAATATGAACTTTTATGTAATGCAATACAACTAGTTATAATAATATGGTAGTATAAGTACAACGAACGAAACATATTACTATTACATAGAAGATATACTGTTATTATTTATTTTCTTAAGTGTTAATTTTAAAGCGATTAATAGCAAAAAAAAGTCGAGTGTGGGAAGGTAGACCTATGTATTCCCATGCATTTTGACCTGGTGAATACGAATCCGATGTCCGTTTTGCCCGATTGGCTGTTGTATTTTTCCTAACCTCAAAAAAAACACCGTAAGAATGCCAGAGAAAATGAGATTGTAGCTAAAAATCTGAAAAATTTCAGAGGTACGTAGAATGGCAAGAGAAATCGAATGGCGCAAATTAGAATTCTATAGCTTTTTTGGTTTCCGATATAGAGCCTCGAGAATTGCGAACAAAACATTTTTTTTCCTTCCGGTGACTTTGAGCTGCTCTATCTCGAAAACGAAGGACTGCAGGGATGTCTGGTTTACGTCACTCGCTTTCTATTGCCATCCTATGTACCCCTGAATTATTTCAGATTTTCATTTTTTCAAGATACAAGAGCCAATCAGCAGGTCAGAATTCATGGGAATACTTAGGTCTGCCTTCTCCAACTCGACTTTTTTTTTATTTCCCTGTGTAGTCAATAACCAATCACCAAAAACATTATTGCACTATTGACAACTTGACGTATTTATTACACCGAATTGGCCGAGCCGTTGTCAAGTATCGTCCTCGTCTTGTTATGATGCAATATGGGCAAGGCTTATAGAATAAACAAAGTATTGGGTCGACGCGCCCGTATAAATTTAAGTTTAAAAACATATTTTTTATTGTTTAAAACATGTTTTTTTTCAACAATTAAAAATCCATGTCTAAAACACATTGAATTGTTTTAAATAAAAAAAAAACGTGTTTATTGATTAAAATTAAAAAAACGCAATTTTTGCCAACCCTGATATTAACATACATACAAAGGAAATTAAATAATAGTTTTTAATAATAAAATATAGGGTAACCAAGCTAACCATTATACTCTTTGCCGATTTACTACACTTGTTATATAATTGTTGCACATTCTATAAGATACTCTTCGCAGTTTTTTTTGTAAATGATATTAGTTGCAAACGTTTTTTGTTTAATTAAAATAAAACGTCATTTAAAAAATTAATAACTTTTTTATTTATCGATAAATCTCTCAATAGAGTTCTTCCTCTAGCTAACACTAACTTACTGCCCAAATTTCAATACAATCGGAATTTTTGTTCTTAAGTTATCGTGCTTAAAAGAAACGTAATGGACAGACAGACAGACAGACACCAACACACTGATATGAAATTTTTTTCTCTACGAGCAATATTACCGGTTTTAGAAATGTGCCGATCGAATGCAATATACTCTTCGTTTTGTATTTGCGAAGAATATTGTTATGAATACACCCCCTTGGAATTGGAGATGATACGCCTATGATAGTGACTGGAAAGGTTCTAGAAAGAGCCAAGGACTTTTCTAGATTATGGTTGGAGAAGATTCTGGATTAATCTAGAGCTAATTTCGGAGTATATAAGGCGCGATTACAAGCGCGGAAGGAGAAGTTTATTTTAGAAGTGACACGTTCGGTGAAAAGTGAGGTTAACTATTAAGTAAACAAGTATTGTACAGTCAGTAAATTGTTAAATAAAGTGCTAGTAGTGTTTAATCTCTTGTTAAAATTATTTAGAACCCACGGATTCATACAGGATGTTTCCAAAAAGGTGGAAATCCGTAACAATATAATAAGCGAGTTCGAGCTTAAACTCTATTTGCAAGGGTACAACAATACGTACAAGTAAAGTACGAAAACAATTTCAAGCAGCACGAGAGCTCACTTGATTATTATTTCCGACGTTTTTGCATTTACTAACTTATTTTCAATAGCATTTAATTTTACAGATGAAAAAGCAGGCCTTATCGGGCGTATTTATGTTTCTATTCAATTCAGTTTGTGAACCAAAGAACAAGTTTAACAAGCCAAGAAAATAAGTGTAAGAGGCATCCATAAAATTTTGTTCGAAAGTGATGATGTTGTGAAAAATCCGTTTTAGAACATGCCATTAAAAGTTTTCATACAAGCAGCAACATACACAGAAATGATATCAGGAGAAACTTCTGAAGGACAAATCTAAAAAGACTCCAAAGTTCTTAGAAAACAGGAGTATAACAAAGTGATGTAAAGAATGCATATCCTCAATCGACGAGATAAAATATTTAGTAGGTAAAACTTATGTAGAGATATGTACAAATTACAACAAGTAGAAGTGTAGATGACCTGGCCAACTGCGAATAACTATATGATTACCATTGGAGTGATATACAATGTGAACCTAAAAAAACGCACAAAATTCATATCTTTGGTATGTGTCATTTTTCAAAAAGATCCTCGAACAGGTCGATTTTAGTTTTCTAAATGCTACATTTTGTCACTATTCCAAAATTTATGACGTCATTGGTTTTTGAGTTATGACGCCATCATAATTTTTTGTTTACTGCTTTTGGTGGTATATTCCTTTAGCTTTCTGGTGATATAAAAAAAATTCCTATTAACCCCAACCCTTCTACGGAATCATCCCAAAATATAATCTAGTTCCAGATGTCGTTATAATACATACGTCTACTAAATTACAAGTGAATATCTCAATTTTATTTTATCAACCCCTTTAATAATGTAGTAAAGGTAGTGGAAGGGTTGAAAAATATTATTAAAAAATCTGAGGCCTTGGCTTCTAGTACATACACCGAATTTCAAGTTGCAGTACTTACTAGCTTGCTTAACTTATTTTTCCCTATTTATCTCTACTTACTCCCACTCCTTCAACGCAATCATGTCAAAATATAATCTGGTTTCAGATATAGTTATAGTACATAAATGTACCAAATTTCAATGAAAATTTAAATTTAATTTTATCAACTCTTTTAATAAGGGAGTGGGGGTGGTGGAGGGATGGAAAATACTAATAAAAAACCTGAGACCTTCGCTTCTAGTATATACACCAAATCCAAAATGTCTGTACTCTTACCAGCTTGCTTTACGTATTTTCCCTTATATACCCCTATTTAACCCCCAACCTTTCAACGGAAAAATATAATCTAGTTCCAGATGTCGTTATAATACATATGCGTACTAAATTTCATGTGAGTATCTCAATTTTATTTTGTCAACCCCTTGGATAATGGAGTAGGGGAGGTGGGGGGCTGAAATACATTATTAAAAACTCTGAGGCCTTGGCTTCTAGTACATACACTGAATTTCATGTTTCTGTACTCTTATAAGCTTGCTTTACTTATTTTCCTATATTTACCCCTAAATAACCCCCAACCCTTCAACAGAATCATCTCAAAGTATAATCTAGTTCCAGATGTCGTTATAATTCATACGTGTACCAAATTTCAAATGAATATCTCAATTTTATTTTTCAACCCTTTTAATAATGAAGTAGGGGTGGTGGGGGTTGAAAAATATTATGAATAATCTGAGACCTTGGCTTCTAGTACATACACCGAATTTCAAGTTTCTGTAGTCTTACCAGCTTACTTTACTTATTTTCCCCTATTTAACCCCCAACCCTTCAACGGAATCATTTCAAAATATAATCTAGTTCCAGATGTCGTTATAGTAAATACGTGTACCAAATTTCAAATGAATATCTTAATTTTATTTTATCAACCCTTTTCATGTTGAAGTAGGGGTGGGGTGGGGGGGGGGGGTTAAAAGATATTATTAAAAAATCTGACGCTTTGGCTTCTAGTACATACACCGAATTTCAAGTCTCTCTACTCTTACCAACTTGTCTTACTTATATTCCCCTATTTACCCCAAATTAACCCCCAACCCTTCAACGGAATCATCTCAAAATATAATCTAATTCCAGACGTCGTTATAATACATACGTGTACGAAATTTCAAATGAATATCTCAACTTTATTTTATCAACCCCATTAATGGGGTAGGGGTGGTGGGGGTTGAAAAATATCATAAAAAAGTCTGAGGCCTTAACTTCTAGTACATACACTGAATTTCATGTTTCTGTACTCTTATAAGCTTGCTTTACTTATTTTCCCTTATTTACCCCTATTTAACCCCCAACCCTTCACCGGATATCCTCAAAAAACAATCCAGTTCCAGATCTCGTTATAATATATACGTGTACAAAATTTCAACTCAATATCTTAAACCGTTCCGGAGAAAACGTGAGGACAAAAAAAAGTTACAGACAGACAGACCGACAGACAGACAGAAATTTTTTTTTTTCGCTCAAATTTAAAATCTTGACGTTTCGTGACATTCTAAACCTATTTCACGAATAAAAATTTTTGAAAATTTTTTTGCGATTACTATACTTCCAATCCACTACGTGGATGTGGAAGTAATTATATTACCTGAGCCATTCTTTTGGAAAAATGACATTTAATGTAAAAATAGCTTGTCTTTCGCAAATTCACGAGAATTGTTCCACTTTCTTATGGACTGATAAATCAAAGCATAATTTTGTTATTGATTTGAAACGTCAAAATTTGTGTGATTTAAGCGTCCGGTATTTACAATGATTTTAAATATTACTCAAAAAGAGTGATATAATTAAATAGATGAATACTGGCAGTGAAAACTAGATTTATTTAACACCACGAGAGGTAAGGAAAGCTGCAGAAATCGCCTTAATTAAACTTGTTGCGCAGAAAATCGAGAGAATTATACAGGGTGTAATCAGTATCATGTCATTAAAAGAAAAACTGGTGGTAGGGAACGACAAGACAAACAAAAAAACCTTATATAATATGGGGGTCTAAAGCTCATAGTTTTGGAGAAAAAATGTAAACAAAAATTTCCAAAATATTTAATAACAGTTTGAGAACTGCTGGCATATTGGGGTAGGATTTATTGCCTCTCGTCTTGTCGCACATGATACTCTGACATTCGTACAAATAAGTATGGTGAGCCTAAGAGACAATTAGGCCGCGACCGGTGTCATCGAAAAGCATACCGATAAAGCAGTTAAAAGCCTGCTATACTCTCCCTTGTAATATTCTCAAGTAATAATTTCAGTTTGTGTCCTTACTTGGTAAACAACGTACACACGACGCGACCTACCTGTTCCTTGGTTTTGTCTGTTGCTTTCGTTCTTTTTGAATTCTGTGCCACTTATGTTAAGATTTATTTCATTGACTTATCGTTCAAGTCTTTAGTACTTGGTTACGTAAGACACTACTTCTCATTCTTGCTTTTTGTGTTACTTTTTGAATTTTGGACCAATTTTTTTGTTTTCTTTATTGAAAACGGTTTCGTGTGGTGTTTCAAAAGGCAGATTTGGACATTATAGGAGATTACACGTATCCGGAGCTCGCGGATATGCACTTGGTGTATGGAGAAAGTGGTGGAAATTCAGCTGGTGCGGAAGAGCTTTATCGTTTAAGGTTCCCTAATCGACGTCATCCTTGTGCTCGTATATTTGTTAGTATTGATCAGCGTCTTCGAGAAACAGGTCGTCTCGATGGACATGGAGGAGGACGAGGTCCACAATGCGAAGAAAGGGTAATTAACGCAGAGGTTCAAAGTTTGGAACTTGTAGAAGAGGATCCAACTTTAAGCACTCGCGATATCGTGAACCGTGCGGGAGTTTCCCATTTTGTGATACGGAGGACATTGAGAGATATGAACTTACATCCCTATCACTATCAACGTGTCCAAGCACTAGAACCTCAAGATTTTGCAGAGCGAATGCCATTTTGTAGGTGGATTTTAAGAAAACAAGCGGCAAATGAGGATTTTTATACGTTCTGTGTTTCTCCGATGAGTCGTGTTTTACCATAAATGGAGTGTTTAATTTTAAAAATATGCACTATTGGGCAGACACAAAAATCCAAGTGTAATAAGAAGTGCGCATTTTCATCGACGGTTCAGCGTTAATTTGTGGACAGGAATTTGCGGTAATGAAATAATTGGACCTATACAATTACCCATTAGATTAAATGGTGATGTATGCTTAAATTTCTTGCAACAAACATTGCCAAATTTGCTGAAAAATGTACCCTTGGCTACGCGCAGAAGAATGTGGTATTCGCACGATGGCGCACCAGTCCAAGTCTGGCTGTTCGAAATTTTGTGAACAGAAAGTTTCCTCGACGATGGATTGGACGTGGCAGACCAGCACCATGGCCTGCTAGATCGCCCGACTCAAATCCGACGGACTTTCATTTTTGGGGGCATTTTAAATCTCTGGTTTACCGTGATCCAATTGACACTTTAGAACAATTGCAACGACGTATTTTAATGTGCATAGAAACCATAAAAAATGATCCTACTTTACCAAATGTGTTGAACGGAGTGCGTATGTCCTTAGTTTGACGTGCCGAAATGTGTATACGTGGAGTGGAGGTCATTTTGAACAATTTTTGTGAAAAATTCAAAAGAATTGTTGAGTTATTGGGTGTTACCTATTGTGCAATAAAGGTATGATTATTATTATTATTATTAGTATTCGCCGCCTTGTTTCGATCTGTTTATTATTGTTCACCTTGATTTTCATAGAGACCAAAGACTTGATTTTTAGTTTTCGATACCTGATTGGGAAAAATTATGCGCTCAATTCGTTAAAAAAAAATCAGATTTTTTCTTAACTTAAAATACACAACTATTTTCTGTTGTCGTATCTCGGACGTCTAACTGTCCGTTTTCAAATTTTATAAAATAATTACTGATTTTTTAAGCTTTTAACACAATGTTACACATGTTAATAAACCACTTTTAAATGTTATAAATTCTTATAAACGACAATAAAAGCTACAATAACTTTGTTCCAAATTAAAAAAACACATGTAAACAAATCCTATTTAAACCCCTCCGGCAATGTAATGCTTGCGTTGTGCCGAAAGAGAAAGAATTATTTACATTTTCATAATCAGTGGTATACAAATTTCGGTACAAGTAATCTCATCAAAGTGCCTTCTTCCGGCGGAAACAAGTCGGGTATTACAGTTTTTTATTATTCCTAATATTCGGAACTATAACATCCATTGACCCTGAAAAACAGTGGTGCTCAAATGTTTCCTACCTTAACATTAAATTTTTAAACCTAAGTCAGTTTTTTCAAAGTGCTCCTAGAGAAAAAAGTCTTATAGGTTTTTTTGTTTGTCTAGTCGGTCCCTATTACCAGTTTTTTAATGACATGAAACTAATTACACCCTGTATAAACATTGAATAATAGATCTGATCTGATCACAAGAAAATTTAATTTAATCAAGGAAACAATATTCTTTGTGTAAAAGCTATACTTATACTCGTCGATGAGAATTGAGGCTATCCATGATTAAGGACATCGTTCAAGTTCCAGAGGATTTTATATAATAGGAAATAAAGATAAAGTTTGTTGGTATAATAAAAATAAAATTAGTTGTTTAGCCATAGTAGCTATCTAATTGCCTGTATAAATCGCTTCCAAACGTCTCTTTTATATATGTTACAAAACGTTAATCACATATGTGTTATTTGTTGAAACGCAATTTGTTTGGTATTGGCAAAGTTAGTTACAGTACTATATTAAGATTATCTTAGAAGTTAGATCACATTAACAAGTCTGTCGGCTGAAAGTTTCCCTGTAAGTGAGTTAGAAATGCGAGAAGTTTTATAGAAGCAGCAATATGTTTTTATTTTCTTGCGTAGTGCTCCTAAAAGTTTTCCGCTAAACAAGATTATACTTGACAGATTATAAATATGAGGGCGTCATTGTCAAGTCTCCATCACTATAATTTATCTTTTTTCTTGTCAAAACGTCGAAAAATCACTCCGTTGGCATTGGTTCGTTTCTAAATAAATTTCACTTTCAATTTATATCCCTGTGTCATTTTGATGTATCACGGTGTGCTGTGATTTATGTTTCATTTCACTTTGAAATCTGCAGAGAGAAGAACTTATTTGTGAAAGATGTATGTGGCGGTAAATTGCTGTATATTTCTCTAAATAATATTTACAAATGTTTCTTCAGACAACTTTGAAATATGAAATATCCTTGCAATGTAACCACTTGTGTGAAAATCCAATAAGGCAAGGTGAAATACGATATAAATATGATATATCCGCGAAATGTGTAGCAACCTCTTTCACAACGTATAAAAAACCTATTACAGGTCGTTTGCTACGCGGAATAAGACTCTCGATCGACGTAACGGCATAAGTGCTATATTTTATTGACAATGTTTTCATACGTGAATAATATTTTTATCTTTAGAAGTATGCAATTTCTCAAAATATCTAAACAGAAATGTTTCGAAGCTGCTACTTTTTGCATTTTTAGATTTATTAGTGTACCTATTTGATTAATATTTTGCTCGAATATGGCTCCATTCACTTTTACATGGTGCCAGCGAGATTAAGTAAATGACCAATATTTTTTATGTTTAATGTTTGGGTATTCACAGTAGGCAATGCCCCATATATTCATATTAAAATTACACACAATATACAGTGTGTTTCACTTTTCATGACTCTTATGCGAACAGTGCGATCTTAAAAAAAAATTGGTGGAAGATACTTACTCATCCGAAGATTGTTTCACGGTAAAATATTTAAAAATCCACCAGTGGCGTTCGACTTTATGAAGAAAAATGAACCTAATTTTCCAAAACAAGATATTAGGCAAAGTTTTACCATTTTCCTACGTGCTTACAGACTGCATTATTTTATTAGTAAACCATAACGATGTATCAAAGTGTAATTTTGTTACTGATTTGACAAACAAAAAACCTATGACTTTTTTCTCTAGGGGCACTTTGAAAAAAACTGACCTAGGTTTCAAATTTGACTGTTAAGATAGGAAACATTTGGGAACCAATGTTTTTCAGGGTCAGTGGAAGCTATAGTTCCGAATATTAGAAATAATAAAAAACTGTAATACCCAACTTGTGTTCCCGCCGGAAGAAGTGCGGCACTTTGATGGGATTACTTGTACCGAACTTTTTATACCACTAATTATGAAAATGTAAATAATTCCTTCTCTTTCGGCACAACGGAAGCATAGCATGGCCGCAGGGGTTTAAATAGGATTTGTTTACATGTGTTTTTCATTTGGAACAAAGTTATTGTAGCTTTTATTGTCGTTTATAAGAATTTATAAAATTTAAAAGTGGTTTATTAACATTTGTATCATTGTGTTAAAAGTATAAAATTAGCAATTATTTTATGAAATGGAAAAATGAACGGTTAGACGTCCGAGATACGATAACAGAATAGTTGTGTATTTTAAGTTAGGAAAAAATCTGATTTTTTTAACGAATTGAGCGAATAATTTTTCCAAATCAGGTATCGAAAAATAAAAATCGAGTCTTTGGTCTCTATGAAGATCAATGTAAACAATAACAAACAGATCAAAACAAGACAGTGAATACTAATAATAATGATAATGATAATAATCATACCTTTAATGCCCAATAGGTAACACCCAATAACTGAACAATTCTTTTGAATTTTTCACAAAAATTGTTCGAAATGAGCTCCATCTCCACGTATACACATTCCTGCACATCGAACTAAGGACATCCGCACTCCGTTCAACACATTTGGTAAATTAGGATCATTTTTTATGGTTTCTATGCACATTAAATTCGTTGTTGCAATTGTCCTACGGTGTCAATTGCATCACGGTGAACCAGAGATATAAAATACCTATCCAAAAAATAAAAGTCCATCGGATTTAAGTCGAGCGATCTAGCAGGCCACGGTACTGGCCCGCCACGTCTAATCCATCGTCGAGGAGACTTTCTGTTCCAAAAATTTCGAACAGCCAGACTAAAATGCACTGGCGCGCCATCGTGCAAATACCACATTCATCTGCGCGTAGCAAGGGTACATCTTCCAGCAAATTTGGCAATGTTTGTTGCAAAAAATTTAAGTATACATCACCATTTAATCTAGCGGGTAATTGTATAGGTCCAATTATTTCATTACCGCAAATTCCTGCCCTGAACCGTCGTTGAAAATGCGCCCTTCTTATTACACATGGATTTTCGTCTGCCCGATAGTGCATATTTGTAAAATTAAACATTCCATTTCTGGCAAAACTCGGCTCATGAGAGAAACACAGAACTTTAAAAAAATCCTCATTTGCCGCGTGTTTTCTTAAAATCCACCTACAAAATTGCATTCGCTCTGTAAAATCTTGAGGTTCTAGTGCTTGGAAACGTTGATAGTGATAGTGATGTAAGTTCATATCTCTCAATGTCCTCCATACCACAAAATGGGATACTCCCACACGGTTCGCGATATCGCGGGTGCTTAAAGTTGGATCTCTTCTACAAGTTCCAAATTTTGAACCTCAGCGTCAATTACCCTTTCTTCGCGTTGTGGACCTCGTTGTCCTCCATGTCCATCGAGACGACCTGTTTCTCGAAGACGCTGGTCAATACTAACAAATGTACGAGCACAAGGATGACGTCGATTAGGGAACCTTAAACAATAAAGCTCTTCCGCACCAGCTGTATTTCCACCACTTTCTCTATACACCAAGTGCATACTTGCGAGTATGGATAAGTGTAATCTCCCATAATGTCTATAATCTGCGTTTGGTCCAAAATTCAAAAAGTAACACAAAAACCACGAACGAGAACTAGTGTCTTACGTAACCGAGTACTAACTTAACTTGAACGATGTCAATAAAATAAATCTTAACACAAAATTCAAAAAGAACAAAAGCAACAGACAAAACCAAGGAACGGGCAGGTCGCGTCGTGTGCACGTTGTTTACCAAGTAAGGACACAAACTGAAATTATTACTTGAGAATATTACAAGGGAGAGTATAGCATGTGTAATAAGATAATTTGGCTGCGAAGAAGCAAGAAACATGGCGGTGTCCTCTGTCGGTCGCTTTTAACTGCTCTGTCGGCATGCTTTTCGGTGACCCCCGTCGCGACCTAATTATCTCTTAGGGGCACCATACTTATTTGCACGAATGTCAGAGTATCATGTGCGACAAGACGCGAGGCAATAAAGCCTACCCCAATATGCCAGCAGTTGAATGAATGAATGAATGAATGAATAGCATTTATTTATCTAAAAGATAATACATGGCAATAGTAAAGTAAATACAATAGATGCACTAATTTAGTGCATGTCTCCCAGTAATGTACAAATATTAATAATAATGATAATAATAATAATAATTTATGACTAACCTACTATAATAACATGAATAACATAAATAACATAATAATAAGTAATAATATAAACAGCTTACGAATAACATACACTTGCATTTTATATACACATATATACATATACATGCATATATGTACACACATATATATCCATATCTATATTTACATATTTTCCTTTACATACTTAATAATTCTTAATAGTTCTCAAACTATGTTATTAAGTATTTTGGAAATGTTAGTTAATTTTTTTTCTCCAAAACTATGAGCTTTAGATCCCATGTTATATAAGGTTTTTTTGTTTGTCTGGTCGATCCCTACCACCAGTTTTTTTAACGACATGAAACTAATTACACCCTGTATATAAGAGGTTTTGAAGATCACGTTAAAATTTAAATTGTTACTTGGGAAGTGTTCGTCAAGGCCATATAGGAAATTTTACAACAGGATTAAAAATGCCAACAGGAAATGGGAAACGCTTAATAATAACGCAAATAGGAAGTGATTCGTGGAAGACGGACTTATTATGAGGACATGAATGCGGATGTTTTCGAGGAATGGCTTGCAAAAATTCTGGCAAAGATAGAATTCGGATCTGTCGTTATTATGGATAACGCGCCCCGTACCACAGCCGATTACTGGAAAAATTACCAACCAATGCATGGCCAAAAGCGCAAATTCAAGAATGGTTAGATGGTAAAGGTATCTCATTCGATCGTGCTTCGGTTAAAGCAGAACTGCTAATCCTAACGAAACAGCATTCGCCGATATTTAAGAAATATAATATGGATGAAACGGCTAAAGCTAAAGGTATTGAGGTATTACGACTGCCGCCATACCACTGTGAACTCAACCCCATTGAGCTTCTTTGGGTTGAACTAAAGGGGAATGTTGCACGAGAGAATAGTTAACTTAGAATAGTTAAATTAGAATATGTAAAAGGCCATCTATCCAGTGCATTAAAGAGAGCTACAGCTGAATATTGGCGAAAATGCATATACAGCATGTTAAATAATTTGAAGAAAAAATGTGACATAACAGCTATTATACTTTGCCACAATGCCGCTGATTCTTTAGTCTATTGCCTACACTTATTGGCTCCACTATAGTTAAATTTTGTCCTAAAATTATAACAAAATAGAGTATATGTAAATCTGACTGTTTATACAGTTCTGGTGAATACCCTGCATAGGTTATGGTCCGACTTTCTTGGGCAGTGATCTATCATTCTATCGTAACTATGTTCTTTTGAAATAAAAATTACAAAAGATTAGTTAGATTTAAATATCATGCTAACGAGTTTGGAAACGATTGGAGATATTGAGTGAAAATTCATAGTACAGTACAATCTTGTCATGGTTCTACTTACGTAGTCTTATAGTTTTTTTTAAATATACGTACTAAGAAAAACTGTTATGGCGAAAAATAATAAATATCTCCCTATCGAATGGTCACTTTAATGTGTATTTTTTAGTTATTGTGAAATATTCACACCTATCTTTAATTTATTGTGTGTGTATTTTTCGAATTACTTCCTTTATGTTGTCAACTTTATTCCTTGTATTGTAAATTTTTTTTGACCTGTGTAACTATTTTTGCATAGAAGCATCAATAAGTGATGGTTATTAAATATTTTAGATTTTAATTACGAGATTTTTAATAAATGAGATCGATCCCAGAACTTTTATCGCAAACAGGGCAGCATATTTGAATAATTTGACTAATTTTAAGCAGCAGGTTAATATAAAAGTTTTCGTCGTAAACGAGGTTGTATACTCTTGTTATAGAACGTGACAGTGGTCATATATGGATAATATATAGAGTATTTATAGGCACAGCACGTATAGTAACCGATGTTGCACAGCCGGCACACTAGATCACATTACAGTTTGTAATTTGGGCCCTAGAACGCGTGTATTGCGTGTGCAGAGGATGGTGCCATAAAAAAATTGAAAAAGATAAATAGGGGTGTTTGCGAAAAGCACGGTTTAACCAGCAATTCTTTTAGCGACGCATAATTTTACAGAGCAGGCTCGATTTTCACAAAGCATTGTTTTAAATAAGGTAAACCTTGCAATAATTCTTTATTTATTTTAATTTTCCTAGAAAGTGTACCTTCAATTACATTCAAAATCTTATGTATGTGAGATTAACTAAACAATTATTAAAAACATCAAAACTAAAAACTTATCTTATCTACGTTCGTTGCTCAAATGAACAACTTAATTAAATTTTGATACTTTGTGGTTTTATTTATTTATTCTGTTGCTCCAAAATATGAGGGCTGTTTGATTGCCGTTATACATAATTTTGTAAAGAAAGATTATTGGGTGAAGTATCATTTTATTTAAATTATTTATTTAGCATACACTGCTCAACAGGTATTACCCACTTACAGAACAGGATGGGTACACAAACAAACAAAATTATAACTGTTTACAATATACATTAGAGAAATATAAAGTACACCTATAAGATAAGCATAATATTAAAATTATGTAAAAGCAGAATCCAAAGAAGAACAAAGAATCAATGGATATTTATTTATTTATTTATTTATTTACACGGCTCAACAGGACGAATATCCCAATTACAGAGTCGGCATACTAACAATAAATATTGTGCTATAACAGAAGAAGTAGGTATTACAAATTATGTTCATATATACTTTTGAAATCCTTAATTCTACAATTAAAAATATCAATATTATTCTGTATATGATTATAATTCCTGCATATGACATTAATAGGTGAATACATTAATAGATTGGTGCGCAAAGCTTTGATATGAAATGTTTGGTGGAGTTGAGTTGATTTAGAAGGAACTCGTAGGTCAATGAGTTTTAATAGATCAGAGCAGTCGAGTTTATTGTTTAATATTTTAGACAGAGTTACAATTCCCTGCAATTCTCGGCGAGTTTGAAGTGAGTTAAGTGAATCTATTTAATAAAATATTATTACCAATTCCAACAAGTGGATAAGTTTTGTCCTCGGTGTAGCATAAGTGTTTTAAAAATGTTCTTTGAATATTCTCCAGTTTATTAATATGAAGTATGGACCCCAGATTACGTCAGCATACTCCAATTTACTTCTGACAAACGAGTTAAATATAAGCTTCATAGTTTCAACATTCTAGAAATCTTTGGAGTTTCTTATTATGAATCCCAATGATTTAAAAGCTGAAGATGCGATGTTATTTATGTGATAAATAAAAGTCATCTTGCTATCAAAAGCAACACCTAGATCCTTAAATCTATCAATTATTTGTATGATACTATCGTTTATTTTATACTCGTTAAGGAAAATATTATGCCCACATGAGTAGGTGACAACATTACATTTTTCAACGTTTAGAAAAAGTTTATTTTTATTACACCAGTTATCAATATTTTCCAAATCTGACTTGAGCAATTCTATATCATCATTGCAGCTAACGCTGCAGTAAATTTTAAATCCTCGGCATAAAGTAGATGTGGGTAGTGTAAGTTTATAACTATGTCACTGATAAAGACATTGAATAAAAGTGGACCAAGGACTGACCCTTGAGGGACTCCTGATTCGGCATTAAATTCGACAGATTTGTGGTAATGGTAATAAACATATTGTAATCTATTCCTTAAATATGAGGTAAAGAATGAAACAAACTCATCTGATAGTCCTAAATTTGTTAATTTATTTAATAAGATACCATGGTCAAGCCTGTTAAACGCGTTGGAGAAATCTGTGTAAATAACGTCGACTTGACCACCTCCATCCAAGACTTCACAAAGATACTGATTCAAGCACAATAAATTTGAAGTCGTAGACCTACCTGGCATGAACCCATGTTGATGGCTTAATATTTTATTTTCTATGTTAAGAAAAATATAGTCGTAGAGAAAGAATTCGAATAGTTTAGAGAAATTATTAATAATGGTCATTGGCCTGTAATTTTGTATGTCTTCTTTGGAATTATTTTTGTGTACAGGGCATATTTTAGATATTTTCCACATGCTGGGAAAAATGCCATTATTTAAGGGTAAATTAATCATATTACAAGGGACCGGCCAATATTGAGACGCAATCTTTAATGAACAAAGCTGATATTCCATCTGGACCTGCTGTGAATTTTGGCTTTAATTTTTTGCAACCTTTAATAACTTCTGCCTCTGAGATTGTAGGTATGAATATATTTTGTGTGTCCTCCACGGGTTCACGTTCGCCACCCATACGGACATTATTAGTTGATGCAAAGTATGCTGATTTGAAATATTCTGAAAATTTATTTACTATATCTTGGGGGTCATTATATGAGGTATTTTCATATGTTATATTATTAGGTATTGAGTTGGTTTTTAACTTACTATTAACGTAGGACCAAAACATTTTTGGATTATTTTTTAAGTTATTTTCTATCTTAAGTAGATAGCTTCTATGCGAGTCATCAATACCTTTTTTTACTTTTGTTCTAATATATATATATATATATATATATATATATAATAATCTTTTTTATGGAATTAATAGTGCAGTTGAAAATATTAAACTTGTCATAATTTTTGTTGTAATTATGACACATTGAGAATTGAGGAGAAAATTTAAGTCTATTGAAGCGCAGAATGGGAAGATAAAAAGATATTATACGAATATTTAATGCGACATAAAACTGTTATTTATTTCAAACTTCTTGATAATCGACCTTGTTATGTATTAGAGTGTTCAGAAATGTCCATAGAGAATCTATTCAAAAATTCTAGGTGTGAAAAACCAATCGATGTGTATACTTAATCACTCTTGAACCACAATAATGTTACAAATTACTTTTATACTTTTTCTAGGCTATTAACATGAGTTTTATAATAAGGGTTCCAGATAAGTGACGCGTATTCAAGTTTAGACCGGACAATAGCAAAGCAGAGAGGAGAGAGTTTACCAATATTGATACTCTAAAAGTAGTTTATACTCTTAGAGTATCAATATTGGTAAACTCCCTGCTTGATCTAAATAAAAATATCAAAGCCTTAAAAACGTCTAAACTTATGTTATTTATGTGAGGTACAAAGGAAAGATTTTCATAAAAAAAATGACTCTAAGATTCTTTCAAGTTACACATTGTCTATACTATACTTAATCGAAGTGGATGTGAGTTCTGTTGTGCAGGACATAACGTTGCATTTGGACACATTTAAGTTTAACTTATTTCGAACACACCAGTCAGATATGTATCTAATAGTCCTAAAAAGTTTCAGATCATCTGCGCAAACAGTCAACTGAAATAACTTACACAATATCATTTATAATGAGATTAAACAGCAAGGGTCCCAGAATTGATCTTTATGCAACACCAGATGCTGCCAGGTATTCGACAGACCGAAACCCACTTTAATCGACTATCTACCTAAAAGATAGGATTAAAATAATATGAGCAGAGATTGGGAGAACCCAAAACAGGACATTTTCGAAGCAATATGGCGTGGTCAAAGGTGTCAAACGACTTGGAAAAATCTGTGTATATTACGCCCATTTGCAAGCATTGATCAATGGCCTCAGAGATGTATTGAGTTACGCATATTAGATTAGAGGTGGTAGAGCGCCCTTTAACAATACTGCTGGTTATTAATGCTAAGGTACATGATGTCATCTAATAAAATTTCAAAACCCTTGCAAAAATGTTCTTGTGATTAGGTTAACTTGATGAATCCTGGGATTTTTCGGTCATCTTTAAATTAAAATTCTTATATTTTCTTACGTTTCGGTTTTATAAACCATCGTCAGAGGAAAAACTACAATATTTATATTAACGTACGATTATTTTATGTTATTTTACAATTTTAATTTCATTACTTCCAATTTAAGAAATTTTTTGTTTACACTATATTAACATTTTACGTTTATTTCTGTTGAAAGTTTTGGTGCAACTAAATGCTGAACAAAAGTATTGCCTGCTTTCTGGTCTGTGTTATGTCACTATTGGTACAGTTTATTTAATTTATGGATGTTAGATATGAAGTTTTCTCTAATGGCTGGTAGTGTGAAATACGATATTTTAAGAATTATCTTGCCGACTTGATGGAAAGATGTAAAAATATATGTTGTTTAATAATATTCCCTTTTTAGTTAATTTAACAAGTCAAAGTATGTTTCACTTAAATTCTCTACATCAGTGCGGCTGTTTATTGCGTTGTTATGTCTTTTAATTTGTAACATTTCATGTATTGTCCTCCGATGATAATTTGGTTTCTTTTGTAAAATGTTTGTATTGTCAAAGTTAAAGCTATGATTATGATCTAAAGCGTGTTTGGTAAGAGCATTTAGTGTTCTTATATTATATTTGTGTGTATATATTCGTTTATGCAGGTATTGTTTTGTTTGGCCAATATATGTACTATTACAATTATTACAGTCTATTTTATAAATTGCATTAGTTTCGTCCTTTGGTTGTAATTTGGGTTTCAGTTTTGTTAAGAATTTTTTTGTTGTAGTGCAAGGTTTATGCGCTACTGTTATATTGTGTTTTTTTTAATACATTTGAAATATTCTCCGATACTTTTGGTATGTAAGAAGGCATGGATACATAGTTATTATTTTTACTTTTTTTATTTATATTTTTATTACAGATCTTATGTATTATTTTTTTAATTATTAGTTCATAAAAATGTTTAGGATAGGAGTTTGTTTCGAGGACTGTTTTAATTTAGGTGATATCTAACAGATCTGTTAGGTAGTGTATGAAACAAATTAATAAAATGTTTGCGTCTTCTAACTCTGTACAATCTTACAAAACATTAGAAACGCAAAACTTTAATTTCGATCGAAGGATCAACAAAACTTCAACTTTCTGTTAAAAATGACTGGGTATGCATTTCTGTATTACGTACAGCTTTCATATTCGCATTCGCCTTTATCATTACCAGCACCATCCTAAAGAAGATTGAAAAGGGGACGACTAAATATGTTTGTTTTTAATATATTCCCCGACTTACAAGCTCTTATCCTGGCACGAAGCCAGTGTATATATTTACCTACAATATTCCTTAAATGAAGACGGCTTCTTTACTGACTAATATAATTTAGAGAAACAGCGTTAAATATTCCATAAACTATTTTAACCCACCAAATATTGCATGTCCCATTTTGTCTTTATTAACGTTTAAGATACAAAAAATAACCTACTATTAGACGAGTGAGAGTTGTAGATGGGGCGCTGGTAACAACAAATATCTATTTGAATAATAAGAAATACTTAGAGAAGCTTTTAAAAACAACGCTTTTATAAATGAGCCAAAAATAGAAAAGTTTTTTTTCTGATCTTATACGATATTTTTTTTAAATTTATGTAGATTACACAGCCCCACAAAAAAGCAAGTTTAGGGAAGCAGATTAGCTAGAGTCAAAGAACACGCTGGAATGGGGTGAAAAGAAGATTAAGCTACGAAAATAGTTGTTACATCTAAATGAATCGAATCATACAAATTAAGGTTAAACAACAGCGTGTATACAATAGGTATGAAACACACCACTAGAGAGAGGCGAAAACTACACTCCATATATAACAAAAATTGATCCAAAACAACAATGAATGCTGAAAAAGCTCGAAATGTCTAAGTTTTGTTAAAGTGATAGGAAGCTGCATCAGGTCCGACGAAATATTCATAAACTACCCCTACAGAGTTGAGAACAACCACCCAAGCTTAAAGGATACGAGAAAAACAAGAAAAAACCTAAAATACAACACGATTCCTATTTTCATGGATGCTATGATTGGCTGAAATTGCGTAGCACTCTAAAATAAAACTAGAAACTTACGTATCATCAACGTCACACAGTGTCAACCCTCAGAGGGTGTGGAAACTACCAGCTATGTAAGATTTAACTATAAAAAGTTACTAGAAAAACTCGAAACACCTGCGTTGTGTGAAGATCAGAAGAAACTAGACTATGTTCGACGCATTGCTTGAAAACGACACCCACGGGGTTGCGAGATGCCATCTCTATATGCGTAAGATGCTGGAAAGACAGAGAGAAACTAACCAGATTTGCATTTTTATGGATGCTATGATTGGCAAAAATCGTGTTGTACATTTAGAGCTTGAAACAATATTATTAAGTAACACCTCCAGAAAGGATGTGAACTACCGTCATTCAACATGCAATGAAAAGAGTGATGCAGTGACTGCTGAAAAATCTATACTGTTGCTTATAAGCAGGAAAGATAAACGGACTTAATTTTTTTAAAATATTGCATCCAATATCATTAATCCTTACACTGCGGAGCTCGTTTCGACCAGGTCAGAAGCCTGTACGGCCATGGTGAATGCTCTGCTTCCCGCAATTGCCCGTTCACAGAAATATCTACTTCCCGCAATTAACAACCAACATCATGAGTTTTAATTTTTCTCTTTGTTTTAATTTCAGTGTAGCAAACAATAACACATGCTTAAAAAAATAAAAAATGTATTTAAATAGACAACATTTTTCTGCTTCACTGACGTACAGAGCGTACATGCGGTATAGTGCGGGAGACGATTTCATCCTGTAGAAATCAAGGAAGATAGTGACGATGAATAAAATACGAAGCTTTTATGATAAAATTAATCATATTATTTTTTTTTGTCCTGCACCCATTTTTAACGTGAATTTTTAATGTAACTTTGTGTATTATTATGCATGTGTATGACATAATTGAATTAAATCGGTATATAAAACCAATCACAACCGATCTCAATTTTTTTTATAGAAGTATTGCACCCATTTTATTTTATTGAAACAATTAGTAGTAATAGCAAGTGTAATTACCCATATTATATATTTTTTGATGATTGTACCTCGGCTCTAACCGTAAAAAAGTAATTCTCTAAAAATTTGAGAATTTTAACTTTAATTTTTCAAATTAAAATTATTTTAAAAATCTGATAT
Source organism: Stenurella melanura (assembly GCA_963583905.1). Lineage (NCBI taxonomy): Eukaryota > Metazoa > Arthropoda > Insecta > Coleoptera > Cerambycidae > Stenurella > Stenurella melanura. Next base: position 88,795,303 of record OY757318.1, on the reverse strand, counting down.
AAAAATATAATATACACCAACTAATGGTCTAACAGAAAATTTTTGTTTCGTTCGTCTAGCTAAAACGGTTTTCGAGAAAAACAAGTTTAAAAAATAGTGACGGCGTACGTTTTGTCAATTATCTCAAGGATCAATCAAGGTCAGGGGCTGAAAGTGTGCCAATCGTATTTTTATGACTTGCCAATATTATAACACAAGTTATTTCAACAATTGCTCTCTGGGGCCGTATCGCCTAGCTTATCCTGCTAGACCCTTTCAATACAATCGGAATATTGTTTCCTAAATTATCGCGCTTACAAAAAAACATGACGGACGGATGGATGGACGTCTTGAAAGGCATTGTATTAATAACACAATGATATGAACATTTTTTACGACGACACTATATAATAATAGAAGTTATATAATAATAATACAATACATTTTCTATAAATCTAAACTTTTTTGAACCCCATAAACTTGAAATTATAACAGAAAAAGAGCAAGAATCACGAAAAATGTATATTTTGCAAAAAAATGCATTAAAAATATGTTCCACGACCTACGATATACCGGGTGAGTCACGAATTGCGCTCGCCCAGATATTTTCTAAAATATTTGGAATAGAAAATTGAAATTTGGAGGCTTTATTACACGACTAAAATGCCATCTTTTCAATAAAAAATCAAGTTTGGTGCACATCCGGTTTGACCGGAAACGCCCACAACTTTCGATTTTTAAATGGAACACCCTATATATTTTTACATTTTTGGAATCTAGAGGAAATTTTAAATACAATACATCCATTTTGGCCACTTTTTGATAAACATTAAAAATTTTATTAAAAAATTATATAAAAATATTTCTGAATCCAGAGTGCTGTGGTGCCCAAAATATATTTTAGTTTGTGTGCTACGTTACTATAAAAATAAAACGAGCAATATGATTGCATTACTTAATTCTCTAGAGGCGTTTAAAATTTTTAAATGTGATTTTTACCCACTAACTCGTTTTTTTTAAATGGGAATTTAATCGTTCACCAACATTTTTAAATACCTCATTTTCATACGAATCTAATGATACCAAAATTTTGAAAATCCGCTCAGAAATATTTGAGATTTCAGCCAAAATACAATGCAACCAAGCTTTTAGAAACATGCATCTAATAGATAATAGATTAGTGGGCTTTGGAAACTAAAATGGCACATTTCTGTGTAAATCTGGTAACCTAATAACATTGGAAAAATCATAGTAGCCATTGAATGTAATAAAACAATATCAGCTGTCAGACAGACTCGTGTAGTTATAGGCAATCTTGAGCTATCAAACATTTAATAATTGTGAGCGCAAAGAACGTTACAATTAAGTTTAGCATAGGTATGTGGAGGTAAACACAATTACATCCACAAGGACATTTGCAATAGAATGCGACATCAGTTCGCTTTTCAGAGTTTTATTTAAATAAACATAAATATCGGGCCTATAAATAAATAAAAATCAATTCCGTTTGAACAATTAAACTTAAACTAGGTAACAGTAGGTATCTTTAAAATAACTAATATAATTAAACCATAAATTGACATTTATAGATATTGTTCAAAATGTCGACCATTTTTTTCTATACACAATTCGGCTCTGCGTACAGTTGCTTGAATGGCTCTACGCAATTCAGCCGGCGTTTATTTCATTAAGAGCCCGTACAACTTTATTTTGCAGCTCTTCACGGCTATTTGAAGAAGTTTTATAAACTTTATTTTTGAGAGTACCCCATACATAATAGTCGAGGGGTGTTAAGTCAGGTGACCTAGGAGGCCACCTGATATGACCTTGATTTGCGATAAGGCGTTCTCCATGCAAGTTGTTTAAATATTCCATCACTCTTCTGGAATTATGTGGGGGAGCACCATCTTGTTGGAAAAACAGATTTTGTAAATAGGCAAGAGGAAGTAAGTCAAGAAATTCTGCTGTCTGGTTTTGTAAAAAGAATAAATATCGTTCGCCAGTAAGTGTTCCATCAAAAAATATGGGTCCAATTATTCGATCTCCAAGTACTCCAAGCCAACAGTTAAACCCAAATCTTTCCTGAATATTCCCCCGCCCTACCAACCTCGGATTTTCTTGAGCCCAGTACCTAGTATTATTTCTGTTAAACATACCTTGGTTCGTAAATCTACTTTCATCTGAATATAAAATATGAAAAGGAAAACCTGGGTTTTGTTGTATTGCATTTAAGAACCAGTTGCAATATACTAGCCTCCTGTCGTTATCATCTCCATAAAGATGTTGGTGTATTTGGAATTTATAAGACCGAAACTTATGTTTCTTTAAGATTCTGCAAACCGAAGACTGACTAATGTCGCATTCCATTGACAATTCCCTTGTTGATGTTGTTGTTTGTACCATCACAAATCCTAATACATCAATTTCTTTGTCCTCACAATAAATGTTTGATGGTCATCTTGTTGATTGGGCTCGTTTCTTAATTCTTGTTCCACTCTGACGAACAAGTGTCTGCTTGGATGACGTCTGTTGGGATATCGTTGCTGATACAGTTCTGTAGCTGCAGTTGAATTTTTGAGACGCTCTCCATATATCAGTAACATATCGACCTTTTCATTTCTACTAAAATTATTCATTTTCTTTAATTTTTACTCAAAGAGATTTCCGCAACGCTTTATTTTGTATCTGTCTGACAGCTGATATTGTTTTATTACATTCAATGGCTACTATGATTTTTCCAATGTTATTATTTTACCAGATTTACACAGAAATGTGCCATTTTAGTTTCCAAAGCCCACTAATCTATTATCTATTAGCCGCATGTTTCTAAAAGCTTGGTTGCATTGTATTTTGGCTGAAATCTCAAATATTTCTGAGCGGATTTTCAAAATTTTGGTATCATTAGATTCGTATGAAAATGAGGTATTTAAAAATGTTGGTGAACGACTAATTTCCCATTTTAAAAAAACGAGCTAGTGGGTAAAAATCACATTTAAAAATTTTAAACGCCTCTAGAGAAATAAGTAATGCAGTAATATTGCTCTTTTTATTTTTATAGTAACGTAGCACACAAACTAAAATATATTTTGGGCACCACAGCACTTTGGATTCAGAAATAGATATTTAATAAAATTTTTAATGTTTATCAAAAAGTGACCAAAATGGATGTATTGTATTCAAAATTTCCTCTAGACTCCAAAAATGTAAAAATATATAGGGTGTTCCATTTAAAAATCGAAAGTTGTGGGCATTTCCGGTCAAACCGGATGTGCACCAAACTTGATTTTTTATTGAAAAGATGACATTTTAGTCGTGTAATAAGGCCTCCAAATTTCAATTTTCTATTCCAAATATTTTAGGAAATATCGGGGCGAGCGCAATTCGTGACTCACCGTGTATAATAATAATACAATACATTTTCTATAAATCTAAACTTTTTGAACCCCATAAACTTGAAATTATAACAGAAAAAGAGCAAGAATCACGAAAAATGTACATTTTGCAAAAAAAATGCATTAAAAATATGTTCCACGACCTATGGATATATATGTTCGCGTTAGTTGGATTGCTCCTATAGACCCCTAACAACAACTTAAAAATTTCTTTTTCATGGAACCAAAATTTCGTCTTACTACTGTTTCTTTCGTTGGCCGGGTCAGACTGTACCTTCGCTTGTCTAATATGAAGAAATTAAAGTGTTTCAGATATCCTCAGAACTTTAACACACCTAGTTTTGTATGCCTTGAAAAGCATATGGGAGTACACAACACATCTTAGCTTACTTACCTGTTTTGTAGTATACAGGGTGTTTCCCTTAAAAGTCCCCAGGCCATTATCTCTAAAACTAATAAAGATATTTTATTTTTGTAAATGGCAGATGATTGCTACCAAAGAAAGGTTTAAATAACGGTGATTAGAATTTTTCCTCAACAGCACACAGAGATGGCGCTGCGATGCAAAACTATTTTTTGATGGCTGGAACCTTGAAACATAAGTCATGTGATTAAACAATAATTTGTGAATAATTTTGATCTTATAGAGAATTTACAAAAAACAAGCCGTTTTGGAGTTACATGAGTTTCTTTCATTAATGTCAGTACACGTGAATTTTGATAAATCCCTATAATTTATTTATTATTTATTATAGAATATTGGTTACCAAACACTTTTTTTCAAGATAAGGAAAGTGATATAATACACTATCATAAAATTATGTTTACCACTTCCGGCCAAACCGGAACTAACATGTGTGTATTTTCTTTGTTGTCTTACTTACTTTAAGTTTTGGAAGCCGTTTTATTAGAAGCGTTATTAGAAAAAAAAAATGTAATATGTAGGAACATATGGATATTGGTTCATCATGTTAGTTCCGGTTTGGCCGGAAGTGGTAAACATAATTTTATGATAGTGTATTATATCACTTTCCTTATCTTGAAAAAAAGTGTTTGGTAACCAATATTCTATAATAAATAATAAATAAATTATAGGGATTTATCAAAATTCACGTGTACTGGCATTAATGAAAGAAACTCATGTAACTCCAAAACGGTTTGTTTTTTGTAAATTCTCTATACTATCAAAATTATTCACAAATTATTGTTTAATCACATGACTTATGTTTCAAGGTTCCAGCCATCAAAAAATAGTTTTGCATCGCAGCGCCATCTCTGTGTGCTGTTGAGGAAAAATTCTAATCACCGTTATTTAAACCTTTCTTTGGTATCAATCATCTGCCATTTACAAAAATAAAATATCTTTATTAATTTTAGAGATAATGGCCTGGGGACTTTTAACTGAAACACCCTGTATACATACAGTAATTTAACTAGTGAGTTATTTCATCATCTCCTTATCTCCTGCAAGATGTCAGAATATTATCCTCAAAAGTGGTCCTACAATAAAAGTTCATAAACACTGCACTGTCATGACGCGTAATTTATGTGAGTTTCCGACTAAATCTCTTGGGAGTTCTACAGCAATAAACTTTGCATATTTGATGTAACTATTTATTTCATGCCTAACGCCTCGTGATGAAAATGGGTGTTCTTCAATGACGGGTAATTTGTAGTCTCGCCTCCAACACTGGGGTGGATGTGCATTTTACTTTGTTTCTAATCACCGCTGCAAGGGAAGCAGGTGCACTGAGAGAACAAAGTGAACAAAATATCAGGAATTTTGAACACAATGCAAATATATTTAGTAGAATTTAAACGTTCCTCGCGACTCGAAAATTCTGCACCCTGTCACATACCTTTATCATGAAGAATTTAACGCCCGTAGGAGATCAAGTTTACGATATCGTTTGAAAATAAGTACACACACCGACTTTTTTTCACATATTGTTTTCTCGGAAAGTTAATTGTTAGCTATAGGCCAGTCACTACGGACTTCTATAGTGAAAAGTTAGAGAAAAATTGCAAGTTTTTAACCCTTGAGACACTATTGAAAAAGGTAAAAAATAATAAATCCGGTTTTTGCACCCTTCTTCGTCCCCCAGTACATTGTTAAATTAACAGAAAACGTAAATTTACAATAATTTCTTGAAAAAATATCCGAAATTTATGCAAATCTTGGAGAACATTTTTGCAATTATTAGACATATTTTATCAAGTTTGCACCTTGCTGCGATGACCGGAACATTGCAAACAGTTGTTTATTAACCTTATTATGATATATTTTTTTTAAATTGCAAAAGTTATGCAAATGATTATTTATGCAACAGAATAGGCTCACACATCTGCTTACATAACTTTCTTCACCCCCGAAGATTTTTTCATAATTTTTTTATCTGGCACAGACACGATTTTGACGCTTAAAATAATAAGTGGGGATCGAAATAATTGCGAAAGTTTAAAATCGGGTTGCAAATGTCTGTGACACCAATAAATGATATAATGTGATTTGTAACCTCGCAAAAGTACCTAAACTCAATTATTATTATTTAAATAATGAAGTTATGCTTGGCTAAAAAAAAATTGAAAATAAGTGCATATTTCGTATAAATTCAAATAATGTATTGAAATATTCCTGTGAATGTGCAACCTCACAAAACATCCGGAATGTATTTTATCTGTTTTCGCTTTCCTTCTGAAACATTTTACATTTTCATATAGGGTAGCCAGGTTAACCCCTTCCGGTGCCTCAAAAGGGGTGAATTTTCCTATGTTTTTCTTATGGACAAAAGAAATTTTTTCGTAAATTTAAATAAATTTAAAGTAAAATAAGTTAAATTGCTTTAACTAGCTAACTAATTATATTATTATCCATGTTTTAAGAAAACACTTTTTAAAAAATGTTTTTTTAACCGCCTCTCAAATCACCGTGTTCGATTTTGTATTAGATAGTTCAATACAAGATACATGTTACATATGTTTTTGTTGGGGCTTTATCGAAAGCATTACACGTAAAGAGGAATTCTAAAGTTATAAGGCAGTTGTAGAATTTCCATCTAAAGTTTATGATTTAATCACGAACATTTCGAGAATTTCCAGGCAATAAGGCTTAACCTGATTGTACAATTTAACGAAGAATTCTCTATTATAGGTGTGTTTAAGAAACTTTGTTGGCCATAGTGGTACACGGGTTGTTTTTAAAGGATTTTTTTAATTTCTAATTGTTCACGATGGTTTAAACATTAACTAGCTACATGAACGAAATTATCGATCTATACAGTGGTTATTTCAATGCAATGTGTGTCATTCTTATATCTTTTTGTTATTTAAAATTGAGATTTAAAATAGAGTTTTATGTACTTTAACTCTGTTGTTTGTACAACTACCAGTTCCACTAATATAGATAATAATAAAAACAAGGTTTAGTTATTTCCAAACGATAACGTTTATACAATAAATATTAGTATTTTGAAATAAATAATTAGGGACATCTCCATGAAAATCCCCTAAATGATTTATGTGTGGGTAAGACACGTACAATCCCTACATTTAAACTTATTTACATCAAATTTATTAAGTTCATTTATTTTCCTTTATTGCACAACTACTTTGTGTGTGTGTGTGTGTGAGTTACAGCCTCGGCCAGTGCGCCAGCTGTGATTCTTTGTCGAAAGTAATTTTTAATTGGAGAATTCTGCAAAGAATCGATTTTAATTATAGTTTTTTGAAAAGGTAAGATTCTACTTTACAAAATGATACCTTTTTTTTAACACGCTTGACCTGTAACATTGTTATGAGTGGCTTTGTGCCTTTGTGATGAGCTCAAAATAAGGGCGAAAAACGTTTCAAAGGCTAAGCATTTCCAAGAAACTGAATGAGATTTTATGAAAATGTAATCCATTAGAATGAAAAAATTTTTAAGACAAGGTAGGTAAATACATTTTATTTTAGGCCTTTGTTCTCATTTTAAACTGAATCTTTACACCGTAGGGGGTTTGCAAAATCCTATAAAGAATGTTTCATTGTAATGGCATCTTACAACTTATTTTTCAACCACTTCCAGAGGTCGTATTGACTTGAAATTCAGCATGTGTATCTGGTTCATACAATACAATTTCACATTTTTTCTAAAGAAAATTTCAGAATGGAGTTCCAAGGATGGCGAACCGTCTATTGTCATTTAATATCCAACTCCACTAAAAATTGGTATCTGGGGAGATTCTTGAGGTGGCAGATTACATATATGTGGTCAAAACTGAAAAATTCAAAATGGCGACTTCAATATGGTGAACAAGTTTTATCATTTATCGTCTGACTCGACTAAAAATCGATATCTGAAGGTTATCGAGGTTGCATGTTACAATTATCTGGTCCAGATTTAATAATTGAAAATGGCTGATTATAAATATTTAATCGAAATTCAAGAATTCAATAAACAATTTGAAAAAATTTAAAAACACACTTTTAAACACAAACTGAAATTGTTAAAAGATACACTAAAAATGATAAAATAATGTTAATAGTAACAACACTCATGTTAATAAATGCAAAGGCATGACGCTCAAAATGCCTGGAAAAAAGGGAAAACTGTACTAATCGGGCGCTCCACGCCTTTACGTTTAGTAACACAATTATTGCTATTATTAACATTATTTTTTTTAGAATTCTTTAGAATTAATTAAAAAACCGCTGCCTAAGGAATCACTACTTCCACATCCAGATCCTTCATCCAAGTCACTTTAAAGGAAACATCTTGACCATATTTGCACTCTAGTATGTGGAAATTATTGGTCATAGAATTTTAATAATATTCGGGGCAGATGTAATAGAAAAGTTTGAGGAGTTGGTTTCTACCGTATACGCTAAAATTGAAGTTTCTAGTTTACCCTTATTATTTTCCACAATTCACAACCTACCACCTCCGACTCCTTCAATGGAGTCATCTCAATCAGATGTCACTACAATACATACGTGTACTAACTTTCAAGTGAATATCTCAATTTGATGTTATCATTTCCATTAATAATGAAGCGGAGGTGGTGGAGTTTGAAAAATATTAGAAAGAAATCTGAGGCCTTGGGGTTCGGTGTATATACTATACACCGAACCCCAAATTTCTGTACTCTTACCAGCTTGATTTACTTATTCCCTTCTACGGAATCATCCCAAAATATAATCTAGGAATTTCAAGTTGCAGTACTCTTACCAACTTGCTTTACTTATCTACTTCCAGATGTCGGTATAATACATACTTGTACCAAATTTCAAATGAATATCTCAATTTTATTTTATCAACCCCATTAATGAGGTAGGGGTGGTGGGGGGTTGAAAAATATTGTAAAAAAATCTGAGGCCTTAACTTTTAGTATATACACCGAATTTCAAGTTTCTGTACTCTTACAAACTTGCTTTATTTATTTTCCCCTATTTACCCCTATTTAACCCCCAACCCTTCACCGGATATCCTCAAAAAACAATCCAGTTCCAGATCTCGTTATAATATATACGTGTACAAAATTTCAATTCAATATCTTAAACCGTTCCGGAGAAAACGTGCGGACAAAAAAAAGTTACAGACAGACAGACCGACAGACAGAAAATTTTTTTTCGCTCAAATTTAAAATCTCGACGTTTCATGACATTCTAAACCTATTTCACGAATAAAAATTTTTGAAAATTTTTTTGCGATTACTACGCTTCCAATCCACTACGTGGATGTGGAAGTAATACACAAATTTATATTATTCAATAACGCCAAATTAGTCCCCTTTAAAGTTAATAGTCTGTTCACATCGATGCCTCCCGCAGAATTAAGATTAATTTTAAACAATTTAGCAGTCTTGGCAAATTAAATTTTCACCCTTCCATAGTCTGATACATAGACCTACGAATTTTTCTTTAGATGGAGATGGTTTTAATATTGTAATAAATATAATTAAACACACTGCAAGAAATAATAGATGCACGGGGTCGTTAATGGAGAATGTGGTGAGAAATATACAGCAAAAATTATTCAAAAGGAATTCGCTATGCGTACATCGGTTAAACTTTTTATATGCGATTTTCTCGAAAACTGCTAATCCTGGAAAAAAGTTTTCAATAAAAATTGATTCACCATAAATAATTATTTAACACCATTTCTCTCTCCTTAGGCGTCTACTAAATAAACAGCAATAATACCTAATAATCAAAATAAAATTAAAAATAAGAAAACAATATTTTTTTCCTTTAACTCGCTCAAAAATGAAAGTACCAATTGGTCTCAATAGTTTACCGAGTTATTACTACATATTTGTTAATAAAATATATCAATATGAAAGCAAAATTTTAGTAAGTGTAGAAAAAATGTATTTCTAGGGCTATGTCGATATAATGCGAGAATTTGCAGAGGTAAATATAAAAAGTGGAAAACTTTCTTATTTTTGGAAATAGATACCAATTATTTATTTATTTATTTATTTATTGCATACAATGTTCAACAGGTAAGATACCCAATTACACAACAAGAATAAAGGCATACAAAGCATTAATTACATAATATACAACATAGAAAGAAAGTAAAATTAAGAAAAAATTTACTTAAATGTACGAACTATGAATAACTAATGATACGAAGAAAGAGAACAAAATAACATGGGAAATGTTTACATATAAAAACTATATATACGTATATACACATATGTGATTCAAAGTAAATTAAGGAAAACAAAGACACTCACTGGTTATTTAATTTAGAACAATTTGTTTTATGTCACTAAGGCTGCAATTAAAAATATCGAAGTCGCTACATAATTTGTAAGAAGTACTGCAAATCGTATATAAAGGTGAATTATTTAGTACGTTGGTACGCGGCGTAGGTAAATAAAAAACTTGGTGATTACGAGAGGTTAATCTGGGAACGTGAAAATTAAGCTTGCTAATTATTTCGGGTGCGTCAAAATCATTGTGTAGTAATTTAAACAAAAATACTTGAGAAAAGTACGTACGCCTATCCTCAAGAGTATTCATAGAATATCTTTCAAGCAAGTTACTTTGCGGAAAACCAATCATTGGATAGGTACCGTCGGATTTGAACCACAGTAATTTAAGAAATCTACGTTGAACTGCCTCCAAGTTATTCTTGTGAACATCATAACTGGAACTCCAAATTAGCGATGCGTACTCAAGTTTCGATCTGACGAAGGATTGATAAAGAATTTTCAGAGTATCAGTATTAGTGAACTCTCGACTAGTACGAACGATAAATCCAAGGGCTTTGGAGGCTTCAGACACAATGGTATCGATATGATCAGTGAAGGATGATTTACTATCAAAAGTTACGCCGAGGTCGCGAAATGTTATAGGTCTTTGAAGTATGACATTATCTAACCTGTAATCAAAAATAATAGGTGATGTTTTTAAAGAAAAGGACATTACGTTACATTTACTAGGATTCATGAATAATTTATTTACTATACACCAGGTATTTATTTTGTCAAGGGAAGTCTGAAGTTGAAAACAGTCATCGATTTCATCAATTACTGTGAAAATTTTTAGATCGTCGGCATATAAAAGGTGAGGTAAATTAATTTCGTTCACTATGTCGTTAATAAATATGTTAAAAAACAAGGGCCCCAGAATAGATTCCTGGGGAACTCCAGATGTGGCAGCAAATTCGATCGATTTGAATCCATTTAATGCAACGTACTGACTCCTATTCATTAAATAAGATTTAGACAAAAGGAGCAAAGAATATGAGAAGCCGATTTTTTCTAATTTTTTAAGTAACAACTGGTGATCAAGTCTATCAAACGCTTTAGAGAAATCGGTATATATGACATCTACCTGCCCACGTTCATCTAAGGATTCAGAAATATATTGAGTTACACAGAATATAATAGGATGAGATAGAAATGAAGAATGGAAATAACTTTTCTTTATTTAAAACTGATTTCCTAGGATTAGAAGTTTTCGAGAAAATCGCATATGAAAAAGTTTAACCGATGTACGCATAACGAACTGCTCTTGATCATTTTTCACACTTTATTTTCCACCATATTCTCTATTAACGATAATGCATCTACTACTTGCAATCTGTGTAATTATACTTATTTTAATATTAAAATCGTCTTTATCCAAAGAAAAATTCGTAAGTCTATGTATCAGACTATGGAAGGGTGAAAATTTAATATGCCAAGACTCTTAAATTATTCAAAATTAATCTTAATTCTGCGGGAGACATAGCTGTGATACCAAGACAGAAGAGCGCCAGAAGAAACGACCCAGCTGGCCAGGACCAGGGGAGGTTTACTAACATCGCCAATACCGTCCGCATTTGCGGGGGGGAAAGGCGAAAAAGCAGGCCCACTCCTTACGAGGCCGGCCCAGGTCTACAGCGATGATTGGGGCAAAGAGCTCAAGCTCGACCCCTAATCATCCGAGACCGTCATCTTTAGCCAAGAATATTGGCGCGCATAGCTGTGAACAGACTTTTAACTTCAAAGGAGACTAATTTCGCGTTATTGGTTAATAAGAATTTCTGTATTTTTAATTAATTCTAAAGACTTTTTTATATAACGATGATTTTTAAATTGGTTAACTTTTATGAAAAGTTACTTAATTCCTTGTAGAATCCATAGGACCGGACCATTAACAGAACATACTACGAGAACGCTAAATTTCAAATAATGCAATTTGAACGTCAAATAAACTTAAAATGAACTTCAAATTAAATAACTGTTGAATTATTAACGCAGGTTTGGACGTTGCAGGACATTCCATGATTTTATTTCATTCGATGCGATTATTGTATGCATCTAACGGTAGAGGAGCATATGTCAGGCTAATTGATAGATTCACGTTTACATATGCTCAGAAAAAAGTGTGGACAATTGCAGTTACCGTGCATCCACTCGTTTTTTGTTTGGGTATTATATCTTTCCAGGTTGAAAAAAAATGGTTTAGGAATTCATCGGTGGTTTCTCTTGGTACTAAACAGGTGTTGCTTTCTGTGTCGGTGTGTAACACTTTAATCTTTTTCTCTAATTTTAAGGTATGACTATGATGAGAGCTGCGCAAAATTCATCTAAATGTAGATTGGCTACTAAGCATGTCTCTGCTCGTCGCTCCAATATAAACACCTTCATACAAAATAATGAAATCATTTTCACCGCTTCGCAGGTTTCACAGCTCTCATCGTTAATCACAGCCTCAACATAATCGTACCCTTAGAGTACGATTATGTTGGAGCTGTGATGAGAGCTGCGATGAGAGCAGCGCAAAATTCATTTATTTTTAAATGTATATTGGCTACTATGCATGTCTCTACTCGTCGGTCCAATATAAACACCTTCATACATAATAATGAAACCATTTTCGCCGATTTGCAGGTTTCGCAGCTCTCATCGTTAATCACAGCTCCAACATAATCGTACCTTTAGGGTACGATTATGTTGGAGCTGCGAGGAGAGTTGTGATGAGAGCCGCGCAAAATTAATTAATTTTTAAATGTATATTGGGAACTAAGCGTGTCTCTGCTGTCATCGTTAATCACAGCTCCAACATAACCGTACCCTTAGGGTAGATAGAACCTAGATCTGTCGTTGTTATGGATAACGTCTCATACTACAGCCGATTACTGGAAAAATTACCACCCAATGCATGTCAAGAATGGTCAGATGTCAAAGGTATCTCATTCGATCTTGCTTCAGTTAAAGCCGAACTGCCTGCTAACCCTGGCAAAACAGTAATCGCCTATATACAGATTCAGCAAATTTAGTTTAAGGTACGTAAACTTGTTCCTGCCTTGTCGTAGAACAATGCAGGGCATTGGTATAAAACAATAGCGCCATCGATTGACTGCGTCGAGTTGAGTATCCTCAATCCTCAAAAGTTGAACGTTTGGACGAGAATTTTAGACATTCATATTATAGGCCCACTGCTAATGGATGGTAATTTAAATGGCAATAGATATTTAGAGCTTTTACAAAACCAAAGAATTCCTGCAGTTCAAAATCTTCCTGTCAACTTTGCCGACATTTGGTTTTAACAAGACGGCTGCCCAAGTAACAATACCTTAATTGTTATTAATTTTCTGGAAAGAACATTTCCCAATCGTTTAATAGCTACGAGGGGAATGATAAAATGGCCCCCCAGGTCACCTGATCTAGCACCCCATGATTTCTCTTTGTCGGGCTTTTTAAAGTAAACCGCGTACAAACATGCGTTTGAACGAGCTAATAATTTAGTTGAATTACGGGAAAAACTTATCCAACTTTGTGCAAGCATTACTCCAAATTAACTCGATGATATGAGAGGTTCATTGTATAGTCGGTTTGGCTATTGTTTGACACAAGAAGGTGGTTTGTTTGAATTCTTACTTCATTAATTTATTGTTTGATAATTATTAGTTGACTTTAGTTTGCGAGTTATTTCATTTTATTTTAATGTTCTATTTTCATTTCGGTTTTAAGAAGGTTTATTATTTTATTCTCATAGCATTTACGGCTAAAAAAGAAACTGGAGAAATGCTTTCAATAGAAGAAATTATTTGTCAAAAATGTGACAAATAACTTCTTCGCTTTTGACGAAGAGATATTGTTTCGTTTCGTATTAGAAATTATTACCTACGTCCGCACCCATCCTTCGTTCATGCCGTGCTAAATTCAATTCATTGTGTGCCTCTGCTTTCATGATTTATGGAACTAGCGGGGCGTAGTCAATTACAGCGTTATTCCTATACCCTAAACTGCATTTTCAAAATCTGTATAAGAAATATAATGTGGATGAAATGGATAAAGCTAAAGGTATTGAGATATTACGACTGCCTTCTTACCACTGTCAACTCAGCCCCATTGAGCTTATTTGGAATAAAGTAAAAGGGAATGGAATATTGACAAAAATGCATACAGCACGTTAGAAAAGTTAAAGAAAAATGTGGGATACGTATATTCGGATTGACGCAGTAATTGAGCCAATAAATATAAATGTAGAATAGTGACAGTTACAGTGATGAGTGAGTGCGGTAACCTGTGATAATGTCATGTAGTGATTGTGATTAGATAAATTATTTATTGAATGTTGTTGTTAAGTTTTGTTTTAATTATGTTATTTTAACAAGAAAATTTATTTATGTTATTAGAACAGTTATTGATTTTTAACTTTGGTAAGTTTTGTTATTAATTACGTTATTTTAACAAGAACGTTTCATTTATTTTTAACCTACAAATTTGTTAATTTATTTTCTTTTTTAACCTGTTACTCCCTAATTAACAACCCTGTCACTATCATTTCCTAAAAAGGGATATGCTCACGCCACCACGTTGGTCCTTGCTGGGCAATAATAACAACTCGCATGGTTAAAATTTGTGTAAATTTTTATAAACGTCAAACATTCTACAGTTTTGATGTCAGATTTCGTAAGTATTTCACTCCTAAACAAGATTATGCGTGCCATTAAAACTTTTCTTAACAGAACTCCAATTTTCCTTTTTGGCTGAGTAGAGTGTAAAAACTGATTTAATGATTTTAATTTTTTATTTTATGAAATATGAGTACTATTATTATTTTATATATACCTAAAAATATATATGTGGCGCCACTGATTGCGGTAGGTTTAGCTCGTTTCACGTTTGCTTATGAAAGTTCCACCAATTTCATTGTAGTTGAACAAATTATTAGGCATACAGACAACACATAATGACCTAGTCATGGTCTTCATCTCTGGTAGGCGGTTAAAACTTAATACGTCTCTCTAGATTATGTGGGATTATATAGTAGAACGAGGTGCCGCTTAAGTATTACATAGCAGCTACTATCCTTTGACCACATTGCCGCTAATTTTTTGCTCTACTACCTACACTTATTGGCTCCAATGTAACTAAAGTGGCGCTTAATATGAAAATCAGTCAGCCAGTATTTTCTGGTGCTTACTGTGAAAATAGACTGTCAGCTAATTGTGTATAATTTCTCTAATGCATGTAAAATTTCTATTGTCAACTTGTTTTTGTCATTTTACAATTATTTTGTTGATGAAGTATTGTTTACCGGCCGATTTATTTGGTGTACAACAGTTTAATAGTCGCCAGTTCAGCTATACTGTGTTTTGTTGACCACTCAAATGTTTGTTGCTCGTCTAAGAATTTCCCATTTAAAATTCCATGACTGGCTTACTTCATTTAATGAAGCTTCTGATATTTTAGAAATTCATTTTAAAAGATATCTAGGACAAATTCTTTCGACTACAATATGCATACATTTAGAATTGTGTTTCTTTATAGAAAACTAAACCCCTGTCATCCAGTTATAGTTCTATGCTTTTTTAATAAGTATTTTCTCCCTTTATTAATGTTACATTTTGTCTTCATTTGTAGCTACATGGTATTTATTGATTTGATAGCCTTAATATTTTTTTTATTTCGTGTATCACAATGTTAAAATGTCAGTTTATTTTACTCCTGCACCACGTAGTATTTCACAGAAACTAGAAACGACACAATTTTTTGTACGAATAATAGTAAGAGATGTCTATATATTGGCGAGAAAATCCTAATAGTTTTTGTAGTCCCTAAATGTGTTGTTCTCTACGATAGAGTAATCTAGTAAATCCGTTACTATTTCACTGGATGAGTTCTGGGTTGGTAATTTCAGAAAATACCATTCTGTCTAGAACACATCTATTCATATCTCATATCCCACACCCAACCGCATGAATGTTATCCATTGTCCAATGGTGTGAGAATGCGAGGCTCAAAACGGGGAAGGCTTATGTGAAATGTTCCGTATAGTTTATAATATGAGATTAGATGTATATTTTACCGAAAATGCATTAATTCGCAGTAATACGGTCAGAATATTATACTCTGCATCTCAAACTAAGCTAGAAGTTTTTAGTGTGAACACTATCCACTTTAAAGAATTACAGAAAATATACAGGTATATTAGTTTGATAGAAATAGAAATATAGTTTCAGCAAATTTTCTAGGTTAAATGTAAATAATGTCAACAGACTGGGAATACAATAATAATTAGGAGCTTAACACAACAATTACTTAATATTTTTTCTTCGCGAAAATAAGCATTTATAATAATAATAAAAAGAATAAGAATAGATCATAAGGCTAAAATGTTCATTTATTTACAAATAATTTTTTTTTTGCATGTTTCACGGTATTCCTTGGCACGCTCCCATGGACATTTGTCAGCACTGACATACGCCTTCCAACAGTGGGCAAGGCGACATTCGAGAGGGATGGTGTCCAAAATGGAGTCACGGAGGAAGAACACTCCGTCAACCCATCTGAGCGTTACACAAGCCAGACCAAGCATTCCGGAGGGAACATATCATTTGCCCAAACCAAGAAAACTACAGGCTGGTCGACAACCTCTAGGCAGCCGGCACGCAGTCCTGGAAGAACTGCGTGAACGAACTGTAGTTATAGTGCCAAACTATAACAAAGACCGCGTAGTGAACATGCCAAAAATTATTGCAAATTGATGTTGATCTTTAAATATTTCGGCAGGGTAGGCATCGGCAAAGATCTCATTTTTCCTCTACTTTTTTCGTGTTGCATTGTCCATATTGGTAAATTACCTTTAACGAGACTTTGTTGATGCTACCCCCGCTGAACTGTGATATTAGAATATATAAAATTCTTTCTGTTGTTTTTTCCTATTTGAGAATTATCGGAGCCGGGGGGGCCAGCTCTACGGAGGAGGGAAATATGTCACGCAGGAAATAGTCAAATCCGGGAAAGTAGCAAATGTTTGTATAAATAAAACACATTCGACTCTAGTTCAGATTAAATCTAATAACAATAAAATTTAGTCAATACGGAGGGTTGGGCAAATGTGTGGAAACATTTGATTTCTGACTGAACTATAACTTCGACTAAAAAAGACCCTTAACAAAAGTGTTTGTAGTAAATATTTTTATTCTATTCAGTGACGTACTTTGATTCCTAGTCCTATTTTTCGAGATTATAACTTCATCGGCATTTCTTTAAGCAGATGATTCCCTATATTCTTACATTTTCAGATAGACACTTTTTCATCAATTAAAATGATACAGAGATTTATTTATTTATTTACTTATTTAGTTATGTACTCAAAATATCTACAGCATAGAATCCCAAAGGATATATAAACAATATAGTGACAAATTGTATAGAGAAGAGAAAATTCATAATGTACAGTATAAAATAACAGAGATATAAATTAAAGACAAAAGACAGAAACAGAAAAGTAAAAACATACTAAGCTATATTATCACTAAAAGAGATTTAAAAATGTTGTAAATAAACAAAAGTAAACATCAGTATTTGCTGGTAATTATTAATTGCCGATATGACGTTTGCAACAAGACAATGACTATTGTAATTTGAATAAAAATTATCATCATAGAACAAATCTTTATCTCTCGTATTAAATCTAGGAATTCTAAAATTAAATAATTGTAAATTTTGTGAGGAATCTATTTTATTATTGATAATACTAACATTTTTGTATCATTTTAAGATGCCCTTCCTTAAGAGATGTAATACCCAACAACTGAAGTCTTTCTTCATATGAATAATTGGTTTTATCAATATACAACATATATAAAATGGAATTTATTTTTATTTTGCACACTTTCGAGTCTGTCAATGTCAGGTTGCCAGTATGGTTCCCAGATAATACAGCAATATTTTAATATTGATCTAACAATTGCATTAAAAATATTTAAAATACAAGTAATATCAGCGAAATCCCTGCATTGTCGTTTAATGGTACCACGCAGGCGCAGACGGTTTGCTCTATCCAAAGTAATTACGACATCACAAATAGAATCTACTCGGACAAATTTTTTTGCATTTAGAGAATAATAAAGCAAAATATTACTTTTCTTCTTAGAAAATGTTATTGTCTTACATTTATTTATATTAACTTCAAGACAATTGTTTAGCTGTCAATATCACACTGCAACCTTTCCGCATCACTTATGGTGTTAACAACTGCAAACAACTTCAAATCATCGGCGAAAAGTAGAATTTTCGCAAAGCCAAAATGGTATTGCACGTCATTAACATAAAGTGAAATTAAAATCGCAGAAAGATGACCACATAAATTTGGTGGATGTGCGACGACTTGTAGTTTTTAAATATTAAGCAAGCTAACCGTTATACTCTTCGCCGATTTAGTGCACTTTTTACATAATTGTTGCACATTCTATAGGATACTCTTCGCAGCTTTTTTGTAAATAATATTAGTTTTATATATTTTTTGTTTAATTACAAAATTTAGAAAACTGATTTTTTTTTAAACTTAAATAACACAGCCACACAAAAAAAAACAAAATTTCGCTTCCACCAACGAAACCTAGTACACCCTAGGTTTTTGGAGTCGCTGAATCCGAATCCGAGGTCGGTTTGTCGGTATCAGATCGCGTTAAGGTCATTTCAAGGTCAAATCATTAGATCTCGACAGCAGAATTTGAAAAAAAATTGCACATAGGTTCTTGAGGTCGCCGAATCCAAATCCGAGGTCGGTTTGTCGGAATCAGGTCGGGTTAAGGTCATTTCAAGGCCAAGTCATTAGATTTCGACAGAAAAATTTGAACAAAAAATGTATATAGGTTTTTGAGGTCGCTGAATCCAAATCCGACGTCGGCATTAGGTCGCGTTAAGGTTATTTCAAGGTCGAATGGTGGAAAACCTGACAAAAACATTCACCTGTTATTTCGCGATTTTTCCAACTCTCTTACTAGATCGTTAAGTTACTCTCACGTTGTGAACTTGGTCTATTTTTCAAATCAAACACGTTTAGTTTTATGAGCTATGCACATTATCGAGCGTGTCCATATCTTGTAATCGAGGGCGTTGTAGTCCTAATGTCCACTCCTATTCTCATATGCTACAAAAAAATTGATTATTTTGCCTGCCTGAACCATTTTGCTTTTCTAGACATTTGGTTGAAAATAACTTATTTGGACAAAGTGTCCGATTTCAATATACAGCTATTCTCGTAGCTTCAGCAATACTTTTTATGAGACCACTTTCAAGATAAAAATATATTTACGGTAGATCTACTCCTATTTATGACATCGTTCCTTTGCAAACTTTTTAAAGTGCATTTTGATTTCATTAACCATTTTTAAAAATGTTTAAGTCATTCCTTATGCATCTTTAAATTTTATAAATGAATGTTGTAATAAATAAGAATAAATCTACTGTAAAGCATTTTTTCGGCAAATTAGTCTTTACCTGCTGCCTGGTCAAGTGCGATGCCGGTGACAACTGTCCCGAAAGGGAATGTGTAGAATAATCCACTCATCAGCTTGTCGAGGTATAAATCAATATTTGTTTATACATCCTCTGCTTACGCGTGAAATAACAGGTGAATATTTTTGTCAGTTTTCCACCATTCGGCCTTGAAATAACCTTAATGCGACCTGAGACCGACAAACCGACGTCGTTTGTATTCAGCGACCTGAAAAACCTATATACAAATTTTTTTAAATTTTTTTGTCGAAATCTAAGGATTTGCGACCTGATACCGACAAACCGACGTCGGATTTGGATTCAGCGACCTCAAAGACCTATATATAATTTTTTTTTTAATTTTTCTGTCAAAATCTAATGATTTGACCTTGAAATGACCTTACCGCGACCTGATAAGAACAAACCGGCCTCGGATTCGGATTCGGATTCAGTGACCCCAAAAATCTAGGGTGTACTAGGTTTCGTTGGTGGAAGCGAACATTTTTTTTTGTGTGGCTGCGTAATTCATAGCTTTTTTATAAATTTCAATACACTCAGGCTTTTCGCTCTCAAGTTATCGTGCTTACAAGAAACGTGAAGATGGACAGAAGTCATTTTGAAAGTTGTTCAGAATTCGATCACCAAACACAGTGACATGAAATTTTTTTCTCTACGAGCCATATTACCGGTTTTAGAAATGTGCCGATCGATGATCGAATGCAATATACTCTTCGATTTGCATTTGCGAAGAGTATGATAACATAATTCATATTTATTAGTTAATGAAAATTAAGTTTGTTATTATAAAATATTTAAAAATTTAATATTGAGAAAAATGGAAAATATTCAAAATAAATGTTCAAACTAGAGATCTTCAGCAGCCTGACAATGTCCTAATCGATCAACGAAGGCTCTTAAGGAGTTTAGAATATCATGATGTGATTTTTCTTGAACAGCCATCCTAATTCGATCTTCCGACTCTTCTAACGTAAAGGTTTGGTCTTAGAGTCTAAGAGCCAGTGTGCAAAATAGACTTATTTTGAATACCTAACAATTATGGTATACTGAGAAAAATGTTATACTAATCACCGTAGGCCGGCTCACAAGTCTCCAGAGTGGTTTAATTTTGGGCCCGGGACAATGGAGTTGATAAAGAAAAAAATTAGAATTTTTTGCTGGTACAGCGCAGCAAATTTAAAAATTGGTCATGATCCAAAAATAGTCATTTGTGGACTCGTATTTATGGGCCTCCTGGAGGCCAGTGGAAGGGTAAAAATGTGTAACTTTTATGTATGTCATTTCTTATGATATCCCGAAGGTCTATGCCAATTTTTAGCGTTTTCCGTCGAGAACTGTCCATTTTATAGGTGCCTTGTGAAATCTTCAATTTTTGCTTCATTCTGAGTCTAACTTTTTTTGGATCATGGGAAAATTGTAACTTTTTGTACATGGTCTCAAATACTTATAACAAATGTTTTGTCGCAAAGTAGAAGTGGTAATTATTCCGTTGGCCCATGACCAATTTTTAAATTTGCCGCGCTTTTTCCTGTATCAGCAAAAAAATATAACTTTTTTTACCAACTCAGAATTGTACAGACTATCGTACACCGCAGTTGTTAGCAGGTATTCATTCGGTTCAAAAATATATATTATTCCATGGCCTCGGGCCCAAAATCAAACCACTCTGGGGATTTGCCTACGATGATTAGTATAATACTTTTCTCAGTGTACCACAAATGTTAGCAGGTATTCAAAATAAGTCGATTATGCACTCTGGTTTTTAGACTATTATAGACAATGGATTTTAAATGACACACCAAAGAAAAT
Source organism: Stenurella melanura (assembly GCA_963583905.1). Classification (NCBI taxonomy): domain Eukaryota; kingdom Metazoa; phylum Arthropoda; class Insecta; order Coleoptera; family Cerambycidae; genus Stenurella; species Stenurella melanura. The sequence goes on along the minus strand of OY757318.1, from coordinate 88,773,891 downwards.
AGTCTACAGGACTTAAATCCTCTTCGTTTTCGTCAATATTACTGATGATTCCTACAGATCCAAAAATACTTTAGTCCAAAATTCTTTGCTAATTATTGAGAATGCCGGTTATGTCTGTCCCAGTAAAGGTATGGAAAGAATTAATGATAGTTTCTGTCGGATATTTAATGATTTGACAACTTTTCCTATATCTATTTCCTTTTTCAGTTTTTCCTCGACTGTTACCATGTTAATTTCTTTGGTAATTATTAATAAAAACTAACCAGAAGCTCAAACACATCTGTATACGGACCGCGAACAGACATTTGTATGTCTTTTCCATATTGTTGAGTTACACATAAATCTTTCACAATCCCGAATTTTGTTGGCGAAGTATTCAGTGAGCTCCCTTTTATTTTTTATGTTGGATAAAAAATCTTTAAAGGAAATATTTTTTATTAACGATCCATCTGAGACATGATAAAATGCGCCAGAGTAATTTTTAATTTTTTTCCACCTTATGCTGTTTTTCAGCGAGTCATTCTTGTCTTGCCCAAATCCTAGTAACAAAAGACACATTCTCTAAGATTAAATCTATCCAATGATTGTTTAAATATGAAAAAACCGCTGCCTAAGGAATCACTACTTCCACATCCAGATTATTCGTCCAAGTCACTTTAAAGGAAACATTTTGAATATATTTGCACTCTAGTATGTGGAAATTATTGGTCATAGAATTTTAATAATATTTGGTGTAGATGTCATAGAAAAGTTTGAGGAGTTGGTTTCTACCATATACGTTAAAAATGAAGTTTCTAGTTTACCGTACTTATTTTCCACTATTTACAACCTACCACCTCAATGGAGTCATCTCAATCAGATGTCACTACAATACATACGTGTACTAACTTTCAAGTGAATATCTCAATTTGATGTTATCAATCCCATTAATAATGAAGCGGAGATGGTAGAGTTTGAAAAATATTAGAAAGAAATCTGAGGCCTTGGTTTCTAGTATATACACCGAATCCCAAATTTCTGTAGTCTTACCAGCTTGCTTTACTTATTTTCCCCTATTTGCCCCTATTTAACCCCCAACCCTTCAACGGCATCATCTCAAATTATGGTCTAGTTTCAGACATCGTTATAATACATACGTGTACCAAATTTCAAATGAATATCTCAATTTTATTTTATCAACACTTCATATTGGAGTAGGGGTGGTTGGGTTGAAAAATATTATAAGAAAATCTGACGCTGTGGCTTCTAGTACATACACCGAATTTCAAGTTTCTGTAATCTTACCAACGTTTTACTTATATTCCTCTATTTACCCCAAATTAACCCCCATCCCTTCAACGGAATCATCTCAAAATATAAACTAATTCCAGACGTCGTTATAATACATACGTGTACGAAATTTCAAATAAATATCTCAACTTTATTTTGTCAACCCCATTAATGGGGTAGGGGTGGTGCGGGGGTTGAAAAATATTATTAAAAAATCTGAGGCCTTAACTTCCTGTACATACACCGAATTTCAAGTTTCTGTACTCATACCAGCTTGCTTTACTTATTTCCCCATATTGACCCCTAAATAACCCCCAACCCTTCAACGGAATCATCTCAAAGTATAATCTAGTTCCAGATGTCGTTATAATTCTTACGTGTACCAAATTTCAAATTAATATCTCGATTTTATTTTATCAACCCTTTTAATAATGAAGTGGGGGTTGAAAAATATTATAAATAATCTGAGACCTTGGCTTCTAATACATACACCGAATTTCAAGTTCCTGTAGTCTTACCAGCTTGCTTTACTTATTTTCCCCTATTTACCCCTATTTAACGCCCAACCCTTCAACGGAATTATCTCAAAATATAATCTAGTTCCAGATGTCGTTATAATACATACGTGTAGAAAATTTCAAATGAATATCTCAATTTTATTTTATCAACCCTTTTCAAATTGGAGTAGGGGTGGTGGAGGTTGGAAAATATTATTAAAAAAATCTGACGCTTTGGCTTCTAGTACATACACCGAATTTCAAGTTTCTGTACTTTTACCAACTTGTTTTACTTATATTCCTGTATTTACCCCAAATTAACCCCCAACCCTTCAACGGAATCATCCCAAAATATAATCTAATTCTAGACATCATTATAATACATACGTGTACGAAATTTCAAATGAATATCTCAACTTTATTTTATCAACCGCTTTAATGGGGTAGGGGTGGTGGGGGGTTGAAAAATATTATAAAAAAATCTGAGGCCTTGACTTCTAGTACATACACCGAATTTCAAGTTTCTGTACTCTTACAAGCTTGCTTTACTTATTTCCCCCTATTTACCCCTATTTAACCCCCAACCCTTCACCGGATTTCCTCAAAAAACAATCCAGTTCCAGATCTCGTTATAATATATACGTGTACAAAATTTCAGGTCAATATCTTAAACCGTTCCGGAGAAAGCGTGCGGACAAGAAAAGTTACAGACAGACCGACAGACCGACAGACAGACAGAAATTTTTTTTTCGCTCAAATTTAAAATTTCGACGTTTCATGACATTCTAAACCTATTTCACGAATAAAAATTTTTGAAAATTTTTTTGCGATTACTATACTTCCAATCCACTACGTGGATGTGGAAGTAATTAAACAATTTAGAAATTAGGCGAAATGTGAATGATATATTTTGGATAATGATCTTTGTATTTATAAAAAAAACTTTTACATCGACCAGTAGTTAGTAAACTACTATATTTGAAAAACGCCTTAGGTCAATAATATTAATAAGTGTAAGATGATACAGAGCTTGTGCATGTAAACGAGTAAATGCAGTGTATATTTTTCACTCCATTCTACGTTGATTTGATAGTTAAGAAACGGGACGCTAAAAGGTTTCTCGTAGATTTAATATTTGAATTAATAGAGACTTGGCTCTTCCATATGAATTTCTGAGGGCGAAAAGGCGTAAATATATCGAGAGAGGATTCCCCGCTATGTCATTTGCGATATGAACAGTGGCATAAGGAACGAAAGTCGCGATGCAATAACGAGAAAGGAGATTGGTTCCACAGCAGTAAATATGAAATCCCACAGAACGGCTTCAGCGTCAAAGGATGATTCAGAAACGGACACAAAAACTGAATCGATACAAAATAAAACACCCGGTCTCATAAACACCATTTATTAGAATTCTTTTTATACAATACTGAAAAAATATTGGCAGCCATTGATCGCCAACTTATATTTCAAATAAGACCTTTGAAGAATGCAATCGAGTTGTGTTGTACATATAGTTAAGTATATTTCAATATTATAAAATACTCGTTTAGCAAAAGAAAACAATACAAAAATCAAAATTGGTAAAAGCTAAGAGAAAGTGGCGAAAAGCACAATTGTACTTGTTTATTTCTTATCAAAGAATATACAGGATGTCAATAGTGTGTGGGCGGCATTATATTTTGAACAATTTAAGGTTTGTATATGCATTTTCTAAAATTATTTTAAAATTTATAGGGTGTCAGTAGTACGTGGAATGTCAATACCTCCTTAACAGTTTGACATTTAAAAATAATGCAGTAAGAAAAGACCAAAAAACCGTTGAGATATGCATAGTTTGTAATAGCGAAATTATGATTTCATATCTTCTGGGGTAATACCAGAAGTATACCGTGTGACAAGATTAGTCCCGTTCCTATTTCTAGGCTGATTTTAGGAATACAATTCTGAAATTTTGGCATACCATTTGTGACACATTAAGCCACATTTTGCACTTATTAAGTGCAAAATATAACTTCCAGTCCAACCGGAAGTAGCAACAACTTCTGATTCTTAAATAGCAACCTATATATATTTTTGCACATTTAGATTTCGCATGAAATTTTCGTTACAGCTATGTATCACAACTAGGTAGGTTTTTTCCGAATGGCATCATAAATTTGAAAAAGTGAAAGAGCAAAGTTGGCAACTGTAAGACTGAGTTTTAAAAAAATTCACCCAGTAGGCCTTGAATCTGATGTTTCGCCTTCATTTTTATTGTTGCATTTCAATAAAAGTTTGTTTCGTGCAAAAGTCACTACATTTTTGGAAAGAACAAAAATCAAATGAATTTTATTCCATTTATATAAACAGTAACCATATTTTTTTACTTGCACCAACAAAGCCCAAAACTTCAACCCTTCATTTGTCTAGTTTCGGTGCTAATTTACTTTGAAATTATTGGATTTCTGCTACATTTACCAATTGGCATTGTTAAAAAAATACACAGAGATTAAATAAAAATTTCAGAATTCATTAGTAGTTATTTATAAGAGAGGGTAAAATAAAATTATAGCAATTATTCAAAATGCATTCTTTCAACTTCAATACATTTTTGAGCCCTACTGATGGTCTCCCTTACCACCCGCTCTAACATTTGCACAGTTATTGTTGCAAAAGCTTGGCGAATTTTGATATTCTATTCCTGGAGGTTCCTTGAAGTACCCCTACAGGAAAAATCCATAAGGGTTAGGTCAGGTCATCTTGACGGCCATCTTCTGCACCCATCTGTCAAAATGACTCTATTTTGAAATCTGTTGTCTAAATAATTAGAGACAATTCGAAGGCAATATGGCGGAGCCCCATCTTGTTCGTAATAAATACTTCTCAAATTCATGGGTAATTCTCCTAAAAAGCCCCCAATTTCATTTTCCACAAAGTTGAGATACCTAATTCCATTTAAAGTTCCCTGAAATAAAATAGGACCTGGTCTTAGTACCTACAATTGCCCATACATCTGCCCCAAACACTTCTTGGTGATTTCCTTTTCTAAATTCATGTAAATTTTCATGAGACCAGTAACGCAAATTATTTCGGTTAAACACGCCATTGTTGATGATCCGACTTTCATCTGTGAACAAAATTCTGAGAACAACGTTTCTAATTTCTAGTAACCAATTGCAATAATGAACTCTCCGACTTGCATCAGCTTCATATAAATGCGGATGAAGTTGATATCTATATAATTTATATCCATGTTTTCTAAATATTCTTCTAACAGATCCTCGGCTAATATCACGAGCACTTCGAATCTCACGTGTACCTGCATTTTTATTAATTTCCACGGATGCTAAAACATTAGTCTCTGTTGCCTAGTCAATAATAAACGTATTTTGTTCACTGAACTGAACTTGTGGTAGGTACCTTGTGAAACACCTTGAAAATAATTGTTAATTATAAATTAAACACTGCTTTTAGATGAATCAATCAATATATTATAAATACTCTACATATGTTTCGGCTTATTAGGCCTTTATCAAGAGTATTACATAGTGAATACTAAAGTTTCCGACGTGCTGATTCTAATTTATACCTAAAAGTATTTATGTCTTAATCTATTATTTTATGACCTAATCTATTTAAGACTTAATTTATCATCCTTAATTATTTGAATGTTTGGAGTGGACCTAAACTGATTATATAAATCAAAGGATAGTTCTTAACAATTGGTTTATTATAGGGGTATTCAAGAAATTTTGTTGGTCGTTTGTGGTACAAGGGTTGTACTTGAAAGATTTTTTGATTTCTAGTTGTTCTAGCAGATCGTTTACCTTTTCTTTCTGAATGAAGTAAAGTTATGTTATCAGTATCTATGAAATGGTTGTTTTCAACACAGTGTGTTGACATTCCTGTATTTTTATTGTTATTTAAGATTTATTTTTTGTGTTCTTTTACCCTGTTGTGAACAGAATGCTTCTACCACTCTGACCGATATAGACAGCATTGCAATCTTTACAATTAATTTTATATACAGCAGATTTATCAAGTTTATTTAGTTTTTAACTAAAATGTTTCCTATATTTGTTTTGTTCACACTTATTGTAGAGATACTCAAATTCTTTAATTTTTTAGAAATTTTGTTACTATATTTCGGAACATTGTTAGGCAGTGAAAAATTCTTTTTGAAGCATTTTGCGTTGTTTTTTTCCATGTTATCTATTAGTGACTCGTTGTATCCGTTATTTCTTGCAATTTATTTAATTATATTTAATTCCCTATCAAAATCACTTTGATCTAAAGGAAAATTCGTCAGTCTATGTATTAGACTATGGAAGGGTGAAATCTTAATTTGCTGTGATTGCTGCGAATTATAATTATGTATGTATGTATCTGTAGTAGTAGGTTTGCGGTAGATGCTAAATTTCAACTGATTGTTATGTTTTTTGATATTAATATCTAGAAAGTTTAATTGACTATTTTGCTCCGATTCCATTGTGAACTGAATTTTACTATTAAAAGAATTTAAGAAATTAAGGTAATTACTTAGGTTCCTTTCTGTACCGGTCCATATACAAAAAATATCGTCTACATATCGAGTCCAATAAAACACATGTGTATTTAAACTGTCTTGTAAATTGTGTAAAAAACTAAATTATATTTTTCCAAAATTAATAAATTTTAAATCTAAATATTCCCTAAAAAATTCTTTTGAATTTATTGAAAATACAAAAAATTTAATAATACCAAATAACGCAAAATTAATCTCCTTTGACGTTAAAAGTCTGTTCACCTCAGTTCCGCTCACAGAACTAAAATTAATATTAAATAATTTAATAGATAATTCACAAATCAGCGAAACTGAAAAAACAGAGTTAAAAAATCTTTCGAGGGTTTGTATTGAACAAAACTATTTTCTACCTAAGTAATTACCTACCTTAATTTCTTAAATTCTTTTAATAGTAAAATTCAGTTCACAATGGAATCGGAGCAAAATTGTCAATTAAACTTTCTAGATATTAATATCAAAAAACATAACTATCAGTTGAAATTTAGCATCTAACGCAAACCTACTACTACAGATACAGTAATACATTATAATTCGCAGCAATCATGGCAAATTAAGATTTCACCCTTTCCTAGTCTAATACATAGACTGGTGAATTTTCCTTTAGATCAAAGTGATTTTGATAGAGAATTAAATATAATTAAACAAATTGCAAGAAACAACGGATACAACGAGTCACTAATAGATAACATGGTCAAAAAAAGAACGCATAATGCTTCAAAAAGAATTTTTCGCTGAGCCTAACAAACCTACAAAATACAGTTTTATTAATTATGTTCCGAAATATAGTAATAAAATTTCTAAAAAATTTAATAATTTGGGTATCTCTACAATAAGTGTGAACAAAACAAATATAGGAAACATTTTGGTTAATAACAAAGAAAAACTAAATAAAATTGATAAATCTGGTGTATATAAAATTAATTGTAAAGATTGCAATGCTGTCTATAATAACAATAAAAATACAGGAATGGCAACACACTGTATTGAAAACAACCATTTCATAGATACTGATAACATAAATTTACTTCATTCAGATAGAAAAGGTAAACGTTTAGATCTGCTAGAACAACTAGAAATCAAAAAATCTTTCAAGTACAACCCTTTTACCACAAATGACCAACAAAATTTCTTGAATACCCTTATAATAAACCAATAGAACTATTCTTCGATTTATATCGTCAGTTTGGGTCCACTCCAAACATTCGAATAATTAAGGATGTCGGAAACTTTAGTATTCACTATGTAATACTCTTGATAAAGGCCTAATAAGCCGAAACATTTATAGAGAGTATTTATAATATATTGATTGATTCATCTAAAGCAGTGTTTAATTTATAATTAACAAGTATTTTGTTCGTTTTCATTTGGTTAGGATCTAAATTTCCCTTCAAAAATTTTAAAATATTTTCTGCAAGGGTGATGCCTTTCAAGATACCGCCTTGCATGTAAGCTTTTAACTTGATTTGCATTTTTCTTAGAAGGTTCTTTATTATTTAAATGTTCTAAAAAGTTATCTAGTAACTCAATACCGTGCGGCGAAATTGCAAAGATATCGTCTACAGATGTTTTACTTAAAAAGGTAAATGGTACAATTGAAACAAGTGTTTATAGAAAACCAACACATACCTGCAGATATTTAAATTTCAACTCAAATCCGTCGATGCACGTTAAGAGGGGTGTTATAAAATGTTTGTATGATAGGGCCTAAATAATTTCTTCTAATGATGAAATACTAAACAATGAGAAGCGGTTTATAAAAGAACTTCTTATAAATAACCAATGCTTTGAGAGTTTTGTCGATAAAACCTTCATAAATATTGAAAATAACAATCAGGTACGACTAAAACCTAAAAAACGTTACACAGCGTTAATTGCTTATGTATGCGGATTATCTGAAAAGTTGCACCATATCGGTGACAGATTTGATATTAGGACGATACACAACACTTTAAGATCTATTCTGACAAAGACGAAACCGAAGAACCACGAGCAAAATTCAAAAAACTATAGCATTCCGTGTGAGTACAACAAACATTATGTGGGTGAGTCATCCAGACCGTTTTGTAAAAGATTGGATGAACACAAAAATTATATCAGAAAAAATGAAATTCAGAGGTCCAAGATCTGCGAACATGCTTGGGACAACGGACATAGAATAAACTGGAACTCGGCAAAAATTTGAACAAAAGAGGCGGATAGCAAACAAAGAAAAATTAAAGAATCAGGGATAATATTATTAAATGAGGATAGATACGTGTCGAATTGTCTGTATAACCTGATTGCCAATTTTAAATGAAAAACTTCACAAACTTAACATTGTATAAAATTAAGAAAACTGTTAACTATATCAACAGTTCTATGTAAATAGTAAGTATATATGGATATTGAATATAACAAACATTCTTAGAGCTGTATATTTATTATACACAGCAAAAAATATTTCTTAAAAAAAAAGCCTTGAAAAAGGAAACAGATTAGATTTCAGAAACATTGGCAAAATATTTAATTTCAATTTTTTATACTTATTTGTGTTAATTCTCAAAAGGGTTCAAAATAAAAAATACATGTGGCAGGAAGTCGCAAAGAATTGGAAAAAATTAAGATAACATTTAGACAATACGTATCAAAGCATCGTTTTTTCTGATACCCAACAAGAATTAAAAAGGGTTTCTTTTTACATATCGAAAAAAATTATAATTTCTTTATTTGCTACGTATGTACAAACTTATGATTCTAATTATTTATCGTTGATTATCAAGTTGATCATTATTTTAACAATGAGTCTTTCGGTTGCAAAAATTATTAAAATTTTGATAATATTAGGATGTGTGATAACACAAGAATGCAGAAGCAGGTATGGGAAATCTTCAATACTAAGTATCCGTTTGGGCTGGAATTAAAAATTCTCAAATTATGGGACGATGTTTCTTTGATAGCACATTTACTAGCGCGCGTTACTTGGATTTTTGCAAAATTTCTTAGTTCCAGAATTAAGAATACTTTTCCCAGATGGTGACAACCTAAATGAAATTGATAGAAATATTTAGAATCAGCAGAACAGAGCTACACCACATTTTGCATTGGAAATAAGAGCCTATCTCAATCAAGTTTTGTAACGAAAAAAAATTGTTTTTCGTTGAAGCACCCGTGCTATATAAATTTTAATTACCCGCGGAAATGTCGACGCGGAGTTAACAAGTGCGCATACGCGGTATAAACATAACTGAGATCATTTTAAATATCCATGCTACTTCACTTTTGCTTTTGACTTTGGTGAGTTAGGATCGTTTAATTATTCTTTAACGGATTTTCACGTTTATTTCGTTAATCCTTTGATATTTTGAATATATTTTTTGATGTCATATTATTGAGTTAATGTTGCTGTATAGTTATTTTTGGGAATTAACGGATATTCCGTGTAATAATTAATTTTTATAGACACACATGTTTGTGCGATTTCCGCGTCCATTGGACACATGTTAAATCATTAATTAGCGTGGCAATTTTGTATTTTGTGATCGCTTGAGACACAATACCGTGGTGTTTTGTCATTATTTAGATTATTGTAGACGAAGATTAAACTCGGAAATTATTCAAGGGATAAATTAAAATCTTTGTTTCTTAATCGTGTGTAGACAATCTCATGTCATTAAAAGTCGAAACCTAAAGTCGTTTTGTCGCATTTAGTTAACCTCGTGTTAGTACAAGAGGTTAAGAGATAATTTTTTATTAGTTCATTTTTCGGGAGATTAAACCCATAATTTTGTTTGCTATATTTGTTACAGTATTAGTTTTTTTTCAGATAGTAATTCAGATATTTTCTCTCTAATTCTAACTAAATTTTGTTACTTTTATTCATATTTTTGGTCATAATCAATCAGCCATTTTGTAAACGGATAAAATGTCATGACAGAGTTTTCTCAATTATTCATTTCATTTATTATATTAATCAGTAGCTTATTCATATATTTTCAGAAGTAAAATTTTATCAATACTCAGGTTTTTGTTAAATTTTTAATACCTAGTTTGGTTTTGCAGTGACCTTCGGCACCATAGTTTTTTGTAGTGTTGTTGTATTGCTTTTTTCTCACAATTTTAAATTTTTTTCTATTATCAACTGGTTTTTTACATTGCCCCTTTTTCATGTAAAATCCTGGACCAAACCACCATTGAAGTAAGGCACAAGGCATAAATTGAATATTTGGAGTTATCCTCAACGTATTGGATATTATTTCGACGCAGCGTCTCCTGGAAATCAGCGTTGTCAGGACCTGAATATTACGTCCTCCTTCCCCGGTACCCGTGACCATCTTCAGGATCAGATCTCGTCGGGATTCCACGTCTCCGCTAAGCTAAGTAGCCCAAATTTATTACACTGAACTGAACTTGTGGTAGGTTCCTTGTGAAACATCTTGAAAATAATTGTTAATAAATTAAACACTGCTTTTAGATGAATCAATCAATATATTATAAATACTCTACATATGTTTCGGCTTATTAGGCCTTTATCAAGAGTACTACATAGTGAATACTAAAGTTTCCGACGTGCATATTCAATTTATACCTAAAAGTATTTATGTCTTAATCTTTTTATGACTTTCAAGTACAACCCTTGTACTACAAATGACCAGCAGAATTTCCTAAACACCCCTATAATAAACCAATTGTTAAGAAATATCCTTTGATTTATATAATCAGCTTAGGTCCACTCCAAACATTCAAATAATTAAAGATGTTAAATTAAATCTTAAATAGCTTAAGTCATAAAAAGATTAAGACATAAATACTTTTAGGTATAAATTGAATATGCACGTCGGAAACTTTAGTATTCACTATGTAGTACTCTTGATAAAGGCCTAATAAGCCGAAACATATGTAGAGTATTTATAATATATTGATTGATTCATCTAAAAGCAGTGTTTAATTTATGCCCAAATTTATGTGCAAAATTCAACTTTTGGTCAGAAGAAAAATTGTAAACCAGTTGATCGTTTCTTATTGTAATTTTTTCGTTAATCTTCAAATTTAGTATATTTTTTTTAAACTAAATTTTTGTTAAAACTAATTAAATCAAATTTTCACATTAATATTTTTAATAATTTGTAAAGCGTTTTAAAATTTTCACTCTTTTATACTTATGTTAATATATTATTTGTTTCATATTTGATTTTGATTGTTTTCTCCCCCTCATAAAGTTTGCAAGAGTGTTATTTACTGAATACGCTGGCGTCCAAATTTTTTGTAGTTTATTAAAGTTTTGTTTGATTAATTTGACAAGCAAATAATTGTATAAAAAAATATGTAACTCTTCTCGCCACCGAGTGACCCTCGACCAGCCCAGAGCTAACCGGTTGCTACTCTTTCATAGCTTCCTCAGCACCCAGCTGAGAAGTTGTGGTTGCAGTTTTGCCCCATAGGTGGATCGGTAGACGCGGTGAAACTGAGTGGCCTGCCCGTTCTCTCGATTTGACCCCGCTTGACTATTTTTCTGGGGTTACTTAAAATCGAAAATCTACTTTAACAGACCGAATAACGTCGATGATTTAAAAGACAGAATAAGGCAAGAAATTAATCAAATCACCCCGGAAAAGATACAAAATGTTTTAGATGAATTTCAGCAACGCATCCATTATTGTCAGGAAGCAACGGGCGTCTAGTCTGAATATTTGATTTAAACTTTTTCGTGTTATTTTGTTTACTTAGTAATATTAAAAATGTAATATTTTTCAATAAAAATATTAGAGAAATTCAAAAACCTTATATTGCTGGATAGAGAATTAAAAACCGTTTCAAATGAGCTATCACACGCACCCTCGTTTTATTTAAAAAGTTAAAGGGGTAGCTGTCACTCCAAGGGGGTTGAAGGGGAGGTATAAAATTATGCTTAAAAAAATTTAATTCCATAATTAAAATGGGCGTGTTTCAGGATTTTACTCATAAATTATAAACCTCACTGTATAATATTTTCAATTTATGTGTTATTTATACATTTCATGATTTATACATACAAATTTTACTGCCTTTGTTTCAATCTAGGTCCTTTGCTTCGTGACGAGAAAAACTGAGGATCACTTTCTCAGTCGCAACCAAATAAAAATTCATCGTCACTTTACCCCGGAAGGTATGAAATCATAGTTTCGCTATTATAAAACTGTGCTTATCTCATCGTTTTTTTAATCTTTTTTTAAATGCACTATTTTTAAAATCCAAATTGTTGAGGAGATACTGACATTCCACGTACTATTGACACACCCTGTATGATTTAGCGAAGTTACGCTCGAGCTCATGAAACACACCAAATAGAAGCATTTTACCTTTGGCAGTCCCGAAACGTATCTCATTTAAATTAATATGGAAGTTGTGTAAAAGGTTGTAACAAGATTGAATTTAATGTAATGGGGATACAAAGTGGTTGGAACTCCATAGTGACTCGCTTTAAATGCAAATTATGCATACTCATCTTACAGCCCCGAATTATGTCTACACGGTATTTCCATTATTCTCATCTTTCGATATTATCTCTTTCTCACTATTCTACTTCAGAGACTTGTTAATAATTAGTTGGTAATAGAGGGTGGCATTATCGATTTTTAAATAAATTAACGAACTATTTCTCAACTACCTGGGGGACTTTAATCTTTGATGTGACTTTTGCATTGACATAAATATATAAACAACACTGAACATCTCCCTCGATAGGCATTTCGTCTATCAAGTTGGAATACTCGAGAGACGGTTAATAAGAAGGTTCTATATTTTGAAAAAATATAAACAAACTATATACACAAGGTTAGAGGTACAGTATACAGCGTGGGATAGTCAAATGGAATAAATTCAGTATCTCAATTATTGTGCTTCTTTATAACAAATCCCGAGACACTTCGATTCTGTATTCTGAACAGACATCCCGCAACGTATATATTTTATCCCCAAATTCAACCCCCTTCGAGTGGAAATTGCAACCCCTAAATGTTTAAATGGGAAGTAGGGACTTGTGATATCTCATTTGAAAGTTGTTCTCATTCTGTATTCAAAAATGCTACATTTACTTAATAATAAGGAAATTGCAAAATAAAAAAAGAAGACTAAATCATTTTCCAAACACATTCTTTAGGTTAAGTAGGCAAAAAAAATACCTTTTACTTCTTGACATTTTTTTCTAAAACACACCATTTCTTAACAATAGCAGATTAAATGTCGAAAAATGGCCAAAAGGATGGCATCCTTAATAATTTAATTCTCAGCTTCTACCAAAGCTTTTTAAACGTGTTTTTAATGGAAAATGATCGTCAGTACTGTTATGCATTACACCCCCTATGATACGCCTATGCCTAATAGTGACTGGAAACTTGTAAAAAGAGATATAGTTTTCTAGAGTGTGATGGGAGAAGATTTTCGATTGTGTTCTGGATGACTCTGGAGGCAATTTCAGAGTATATAAGGCGCGATTCCCGGCGGAAGAGAGGGAAGTTCTATTAAAGTGAAGTCTAGTAGCGAAAGTGAGGTTATGTATTCTGTAAAAGTTAGTATTTGTGTAATCAGTAAATTATTAAATAAAGTGTTACTGGTTTACCACTTGTTAAAATTATTTAGAACCCACGGATTCATACAGGGTGTTTCCTAAAGGGTGAAAACACGTGGTAATAGAGGCAATACTTATATTTAAGACAACATTTTTTATATAGTTCTCCTTTTTTGATACTCGTGATATTTGAAACCAAAGTTGTATGAAATATTTCATTTTTGCATGACGAAATGAAGTATGAAGGTGACAGGAACTCAATCCGCAAATCTTTTTTAATTACTTGGATTTGCTTTTCAAAACTTTTTAACTCTCGTTACTTTTTTGAAAACGTGCCTTTTTTACAGTACGGCAATTTCAAATTCAAGAAATGAAAAATAATTTGCACTTTTACATATACATAGAAATCATCATTGACGAAACAAAAACACCTGATGAGAGTGATACTGAAGATTCAATTTAAAATTAAATTACAACACCCGAACATGTAATTATGTTATATAATCATAGTAATATTTATAATTGGTAAAGAAAATGCATTTCTATATACCGGGTGTTAGAAAAGTATGGGAACGGTGAAAAATCTCGAACAGTTTGCATCAAATCGAAAAATAAAAAAATACGTGTCAAAAAGTTTTCAAAAAACTATCCACTCATACCAAAAATGACCTCCCCACCCACCAACGAGGGGCAACTTTAAAATTTCAAATGGAAACCCCTATTTTTTATTACGGAATCGGATTCTACGGCAAAAAATACGTAAGTTTTATTCAGGACATTTTTTTCGATTCTTGCACGGTGTCACTGTAATCGCAAAAAATGAAAAGAATGCATGACTGTTTCAAGAGTAGCGTCTTGTGCCCATAAAAAAAGTCCAATTCAAAAACTGAAAAACACGTATTTGTTGTTTTTACGAAATCTATCCAATGACATTGGATTCGACTCTCCCACCCCCAACCCAGTGGCTGGGGCGGGGGACAACTTTGAAATTTGTAATGAAAATCCCTATTTTTTATAGCGGATTCGGATTCTACACCCCCTTGGTGGTGGGTGGGGAGGTCATTTTTGGTATGAGTAGATAGTTTTTTGAAAACTTTTTGACACGTATTTTTTTATTTTTCGATTTGATGCAAACTGTTCGAGATTTTTCACCGTTCCCATACTTTTCTAACACCCGGTATAATCATAATAATATTTATAATTGGTAAAGAAAATGCATTACTATATTAATATATCGTTTATCAAATGACATATTATTTATGCAATTATTTATATGATGTAGTTAAAAATGTAAATGTATAGTATATATGATCTCAATTGGGACAGCATAAAAACGAAAACTCGAAGTAAAGTCGGCATCACTTTTATGGGACATAGGCGGCGCGGTAGAAATGTAAAAATGCTAAATAATTATTTTTTAATTGTTAAAGAAAGGGATTTCTATAATAGCTAGTTAATAGAAGTAGTTAATGAAAAAATATGTTTATCACATTTAATAAGTCACATTAATGATATATTAAGGCTACGTCTATTGTCGAGTGATCTACCTCTCGTTCTATCTTCTAGTGGCAAAGTTATGTAATCTTATGCGGGAGTTGCATAGATGGTATATAATCCTTCCGAAGGAGTGTAAAATAGCGACTGCCTTGTTTCTTAAATGGTAGGCTATGATACTATGAACTTCAAACACAGTAATAAAACTAATAATTTGTTCAAATATTCACCAGAATTAAGTAATTTATAGCGCTGCCTGGCTGTACTGCACTGCCTCGTACAGATCATAGGATACAAATAGTTCATACGTATTTTTACTTCCACATCCACGTAGTGGATTGGAAGTATAGTAATCGTAAAAAAAAATCAATTTTTTTTTTCTTGAAATGAGTTTAGACTGTCATGAAACGTCAAGATGGTGAAATTTAAATATAAAAATTTGACTTGACTTGGCGGCGTTTGGCCGTGATAAATTTTACGCCAATGTAATCAGTCCTCATCAGTGTTTATTGTTCCTTATAGTTTACTCGCAACTATATGCAACTTTTGATAAATTATTGTATTTTGAAGAAGTATGCATCGTTTCAAGAACGAAGACCTTGTAGAAAATATGGTTACAAGAAAGTATCAAAGACCACAAATTCTCGGCAATTTGGGACTATGTAAAAAATACGATATTAGAGAATATTGATTTATCTAATGAGCAGAGAAAAATTACGTCGTTTGTGCCGGAATGTCGATGAACGGTGGACTCGCTTCTCGGCGCAAGGATTATTTTAAAAACAAAAATGCTACTTGGCTAAAAGGATATTTCGTTTTTGAAATAGACGAGCCAACGCCATCATCTTCTTCTAATCGGCCGAGTCTATCATTCTCCGAAAAATCATCCAGATCACAAAGAAGGGAAGCTGCGCAATTATCACATAAAAAGAAAGACAAAACATCTTTATTTGTACAAGCTGCGAGTATAGCTGCACGTCAATAAGGAAAATACGATATAGCAGCAGTTTTGAAAGAAGTAAACAAAAGTCCAACCCGACCAGCTAAAATTAGAAAAATTCCTTTTTTCTCCAGAAAAAAACATTACTCAGCCGAAGAAGCGTTAGAATTAATTTTAGATTCCAATTTAAGCAAGCAATAGTATTTGGATATTCGACGTGGAGCTATTTCAAGAAATTGTAAAATGTACCCCGAATATAAAGAAGTTTGGAAGGCTAAACAAAAATGTAGGCCAGCTGGGATCAATATTTCCGATATTGAGGCAGATGTACCGTTAAGCAATTTACTGGAATATACGACAAAAAGAATAGTACTTTTGCTAGAAGAGCCATTTATACAGTACATGAAATCATTACAACTTACTGAAATTAGTGCTGAAATAATTTTCAGTTACGGCTTCGTTGAAAGAAAAATTCAGCACTTCTGGTACCCAATCTGATGCATCTTTGTTTGCAACTACGGTAATGCCCCTCGCTTGCAGTCACACGAAACTATTTTGTGGAATAATCGAACTCCGCAATCTGTGAGGTTTTGCAGGCCTCTTAAATTGAAGTACGTCAAGGAGTCAGCAGAGCATATATTAAAAGAAAAGCACACTATCCATCTGCAAATTGAGAATCTTAAGGAACAGAAAATTTCTTTACCGAATGACAGAGCAATTAATATAAAGTTTAATCTTTTCATGACCTTAATTGACGGCAAAGTATTGATACTCTGACCGGAACAAAGTCAAGTCAAGCTTGTCCGATATGTGGTGCCACACTCCGTGATTTTTTACGAATTGAGGATTTCAAAACGACAAACGTATTTGATCAAAAACTAAATAGTTTGAAATAAGTGCATTATATTGTTGGATTAGATTTTTTTAGTGTATCGTCCACATCTCCTATCGATATGATATACGTGAATGGCAAGTCCGAGGCCAAAAAAATAAAGAAATTGTTCCCAAAAGGAGAAAAACGATTTTTAGAAAGATTTCATTTACATGCGGACAAACCAAAAGCCGGGTTTGGTAGTACAAACGATGGTAATACTGCTCGTCGAGCATTTAATGACACTAGAAAATTGAAATTACCGATGTTGATGAAGACCTCATTAAAAAAATTAAAGTCATTTTAATTTGCCTGTCCTGTAACTACCAAATCGATGCACCAAAATTGGAAGAATATTGCTAAGCAACAGCCAGACTATACATGACGAAATATTCCTGGTACCCAATACCTGCAACTGGGCATAAAATTCTAGCACACAGTAAACAGATCATTGAAAATACTGTATTGCCAGTAGGGTATTTTGAAGAAGAAGGATCTGAAGCTAGAAATAAGTTGTACAAACATGACCGACAATTTCACGCTAGGAAAACTAGTAGGCAAAATAATATGGAAGACATTTTCAACAGAGCTATAGATACATCAGATCCTATCATTTCAAGTACTAGTTTACAAAAACGCATAAACCCTCAACGTAGACCGCAACTTCCTTTTGAAGTAATTAGTATGCTGGAACCGAAACCTGAAACTTTATAATCTGAAGAGAGCAGCGAGGTCGATGATATCGAGGACGATGTAGAGAACGTCCTACAGGATACATTGCCTATTGACCAATTAGACTTATTAGAATTGGAAAACGATATATAATATACATTTTTTGTTACGTAAATCAATAAAACTTTGCCAAACAAGAGTTTGTTATTAAAGTTTTTACATTAAATACCCCTCAATTCATGTCTTTTTGTTATTAACTATCACAGGAAATAGTTACGCTACTTAATTTTTCCATAATATAATTTAATTAATTTTGGCCAGATAATTTGGGCTCAGAAACCATAGTGCGTCTTTTTGAGGGTATACCGCTCACCTATTTTGTTCGACGTGAGGTCAGGATTATGTGAATCTATATGGATTGTCCACTACTGTGACATACTGAACAACCCCAGTGGACAATTTAGGGACACGAGACACGACAAAGCAGTTTTCGTCTTTTCAAAAACATTATAGATTTGAACGCTAACATAAAACATTAAGTTGTGTTTATATTCCTCTTTTTCATCTCCTTCGTGCTTTAGTATTAGATAATGTTTCCGAAGGCAGTGGGAAGGAAAGAAGGAATAGCCCCGGGATGCGTCATCATAGGTGAAGGATAAGGATTAAACTTAGCTTGTGAATCAAGAGGGTTGAATGATTTTCCCTGTGAATTGTAACGGGGGAGTGAATATACCATTGAACGCTTTTATTCGATGTATAATCTAATGCTGTGTAACTGAGATTGTATTAAGCCCAGGCAGCAACTGCAGATTCTTTGTTTAAAAATTAAAATATCGCCCTATCCCTTCAACTCCAGGTTTGTAAAACGAATGGTATAAAAATTAATAATTTCATACATCCTCGTGCATATTAATTCGGGTGAGCGCAGAAAGATTAGCGGAAAATATGGGTACAATATTAAGGGATTAAAGCTCATAAGTTAATAACTCACTGGCACAGCATGGAGTGAATGAGCAATCATTAATCAAATTACATGGCCAGGATCAGCGAATCAATTAATCTGTAAAATTTGTTAGAACACCAAAAAATTATTTATCTTTTTGGGACTTTCTATCACATGTATTTTTATTTACATTACATGATGTATCCGTTGACCTATCTTATAAATCCATCACTAGAGAAAGGAATTTTTCCTGATACACTTAAAACATCACGCATTGTATAATAAAAAAACTGAAAGAGAAAACAGAAAAAGTATAATGGGCCTGTAGCATTATTTAGTTCCAAGATTTTAGAAAAAATTATTTTCGATCAAATTATTTTGCTTCTTACATCTAATAATATCCGGTCGTTGTAAAGTCAAAATCATCGATTTTGGTCAGAAAGTTAAAACAGCAATTTTATTGACTTTACTTATAGCAAAAATTGCGCTGAACACAATGGTGACATTAAAAATTGATAAATCACACGCTTCATTGTTAAGAACAATGGTTTTTAGCGAAAATTCTCATTTATTGATGTTTTTCTACTTTAACGAAAACGGTGGATCGGACAAAAAAAGTCAAGATATTAATAAAGAAGATTTTATCAATAGGCGTCGATGCAAAATACATGAGATATCGACACGAAAAAAAAACTAAATTCTATGAACAAAATGCAACATTTTGACCACAATAAAACAGCTTCTTTTTAATTTTTGTTACTTTTTTTCTAAAGAATCTACATAAAGAATTTAAAAAGAAAACAATAAATTTACAGTCCCTATTTTAATTTTTTCTGTTTTTTTCAAATATTTTTTATCAATACATTTAGGGTTATTTAACACTTATTTAAACAATACCGATTAAAGCGATATATAATAAAATAATTAAACTCAAAAAAATGAAAAACTAAACTAAAAATACCTTTAAATAACTCTTTAAACCACTTACTGTGCATTTAAAACCGAGCGCGCTTTGAATTTTATATATACAAAATCGTTACTGCTCAAGTCACTCGGAGCGTAAACACTAAAAAACGTTGTACGGCGACGTTCAGAAATTAATTGTTATAAAAGCGAAAAATGATTTTGCTGTCAGTTCAAAACTAGTTATTTTATTATATTAACTTTATGTTGTCACAAGATTTTTTTTAAATTAATTAATAAACAATTGACAGTCCTATAATCGCAAAATGGTCTATATCTCCGGTTCTGGTTAATAGTCTAGTCAACAAGTGCCATTTTGGTGAATACCTCGTAGCCGAAAATTATGATTTAGGGCTCATACGATTCGGAATAATATCTAGAAACTTTTTAGGAAATTTGAAGTTAAGCGGGTAAAAATTACAGAAGTTATAACCAATTTAGTAAAGAAAAGAGGGGGTTTGGTATTTTGCAAATATCCCGGAAATTATCAAAGATATCCAAAATTTAAAAAAAAGATTCTTAAAGAGCAGGAAATTTTGTAAAAAAAAGTCCTACCTTCCGGAACTCTACCACCAATATTTATCATTTTAATTTAGAGGTGAAAATAGAGCTAAAAACGGGTGATGTGACTTCCGTGCGCGCCGACCGATTCGGACACTTTAACAATGAAAATTATTTAAACCCATTAAATATGAATATCAAGAAATAACAAAATTCGCATACCTTTTGGATACTTGAATAAATGAAAATCCATTGGAAAATCAGTTTTCCCATTATTTTTTTATTAGATATGCTTTTGTTAATTAACTTTTTTTACAAGTTTTACAAGTTTTAAATTAACATAAAAACTCTGATAATTGTCAAATTAAAAACCTCAGATTTTTTTCACTTCTTGAAGCTATTCTTGAAAGGCTTTGTCATTGGCATTGTTTTGCAAACAATGGTTTTCTTTCTTATAAAACTAAGTTGCACTAAAAAGTAGAAAAAAAAATTGTTCAGTGATTAAATTACAAAATGATGAGATGAAAAAGAAAACCATTGGACACTCATAAATTACAATACCTATATTACTTTTATCAACAGTCAACAACAATATGTTGTAATCTAACAGCAACAGCAGTACCTTATGAGCGCCCAATGGTTTTCTTTTTCATCATCATTTTTATTGTGTAAATGTTATTTGTGGCATTATCTTAATTTTTTTCCTTCTTCAATTCTTTGGGACTCCCTGCCACATGTATGTTTTCTTTTTAAGCGGTGCTCGGGGAATCTACAAAATATCACAATTAACCAGTATGTTACTGGTAAATAACCTCTACGCCTGTGACTTTTAAGTCAAAGGATCAGTTAAAGATTGCTTTTTTTAATAAACGACACAAATAAGCATAAAAACTTGAAATTAAGTATTTCGCCGACGTTTCGTAAATCTATTCTGTTTCCTTTCTCAAGGCTTTTTTTGAAAAATCTTTTTTGCTGTGTATGATAAATACACAGCTCTGAGAATGTTTGTTATATTCAATATCCAACAACATGTGTCATTTTATAATCAAATTCAAGATAATTTCATAAACTTCAAGTGTATGTAACACTTTTTGACAACATTTCGGGTTTCCAAGTTATTTGCAAGACAATATTTTTTACTAAATATCTCTATCGCACTTATTAACGCAAATTGTCTCAAGTTGATTAAACATCCCGTATTTCGTTGAATGGAATTCTTGTTCAAATATAAACCAATCTGCGTGATATTCTTTCAGTCCTACCATTCTATAGGATTGACTGATATTAGATTTTGAAATTAAACAGGAAACGATGAGGAAATATCTAAAACTAAAACGGAAGAAATCGGGCGTTCAGAATTTACCCGCTTTCCAATTCGTAATTTAAACTTGATAGCTTGTAACGTTTACAATCAATGTGTGTGTACCTGGCTTAGGGCAAATATTACTGAACCATTCTTACAATTTCTGCTCTAATCATTATTGAATAATGTCATTTTGGGTATAGTACACAACTTTCATACACAGAATGTTTAATACTTAATTAGAAAACAAAAAAATTACCTAATCTCTTTGTATGCCGTGTTCCATTCTTGTATACTAATATAGCTATACTATATTTGGAAATAAGAGAGAGAAATAAGGAATAAATGCAAATCCTACAAAAGCAGTCAGTCATAAAAGTACACCTCTCCAATATAATACAATATATAGGGTTGGGCAAATGTAAAAAATATACAGTCATCAATGTGAAAACCACTGCCTAAAGAATCACTACTTCCACATCCAGATTCTTCATCTAAGTCACTTTAAAGGAAACATCTTCACTATATTTGCACTCTAGTATGTGGAAATTATTGGTCATAGAATTTTAATATTTGGGGCAGATGTCATAGAAAAGTTTGAGGAGTTGGTTTCTATCATATACGTTAAAAATAAAGTTTCTAGTTTACTCTACTTATTTTCCACTATTCACAACCTACCACCTCCCACCCCTTCAATGCAGTCATCTCAATCAGATGTCACTACAATACATACGTGTACTAACTTTCAAGTGAATATCTCAATTTGATGTTATCAATCCCATTAATAATGAAGCGGAGGCGGTGGAGTTTGAAAAATATTAGAAAGAAATCTGAGGCCTTGGTTTCTAGTATATACACCGAATCCCAAATTTCTGTACTTTTACCAGCTTGATTTACTTATTTTCCCCTAGTCCTCCTGTTAACCCCAACCCTTCTACGGAATCATCCCAAAACATAATCTAGTTCCAGATGTCGTTATAATACATACGTCTACCAAACTACAAGTGAATATCTCAATTTTATTTTATCAACCCCTCTAATAATGTAGTAAGGGCAGTGGAAGGGTTGAAGAGTATTATTAAAAAATCTGAGGCCTTAGCTTCTAGGACAAACAGCGAATTTCAAGTTGCAGTACTCGTACCAGATTGCTTCACTTATTTTTCCCTATTTACCTCTACTTGCCCCCACTCCTTCAACGCAATCGTGTCAAAATATAATCTAGTTTTAGATATAGTTATAATACATAAATGTACCAAATTTCAAGTGAAAATTTAAATTTAATTTCATCAACTCTTTTAATAAGGGAATGGGGGTGGTGGGGGGATGGAAAATACTAATAAAAAAACCTGAGACCTTCTCTTCTAGTATATACACCAAATCCCAAATTTCTGTACTTTTACCAGCTTGCTTTACTTATTTTCCCTTATATACCCCTATTTAACCCCCAACCCTTCAACGGAATCATCTCAAAATATAATCTAGTTCCAGATGTCGTTATAATACATATGCGTACTAAATTTCATGTGAATATCTCAATTTTATTTTATCAACCCCTTGAATAATGGTGTAGGGGTGGTGGGGGGCTGAAATATATTATTAAAAAATCTGAGGCCTTGGCTTCTAGTACATACACCGAATTTCAAGTTTCTGTACTCATACCAGCTTGCTTGACTTATTTCCCCCTACCCCTAAATAACCCCCAACCCTACAACGGAATCATCTCAAAATATAATCTAGTTCCAGATGTCGTTATAATACATACGTGTACCAAATTTCAAATGAATATCTCAATTTTATTTTATCAACCCTTTTCATATTGGAGTAGGGGTGGTGGGGGTTGGAAAATATTATAGAAAAAATCTGACGCTTTGGCTTCTAGTACATACACCGAATTTCAAGTCTCTGTACTCTTAACAACTTGTTTTACTCATATTCCCCTATTTACCCCAAATTAACCCCCAACCCTTCAACGGAATTATCTAAAAATATAATATAATTCCAGACGTCGTTATGATACATACGTGTACGAAATTTCAAATGAATATCTCAACTTTATTTTATCAACCCCATTAATGGGGTAGGGGTGGAGGGGGGTTGAAAAATATTATAAAAAAATAGGAGCCTTAACTTCTAGTACATACACCGAATTTCAAGTTTCTGTACTCTTACAAGCTTGCTTTACTTATTTTTCCCTATTTACCCCTATTTAACCCCCAACCCTTCACCGGATATCCTCAAAAAACAATCCAGTTCCAGATCTCGTTATAATATATACGTGTACAAAATTTCAAGTCAATATCTTAAACCGTTCCGGAGAAAACGTGCGGACAAAAAAAAGTTACAGACAGACAGACCGACAGATAGACAGAAATTTTTTTTTTTTGCTCAAATTTAAAATATCGACGTTTCATGGCATTCTAAACCTATTTCACGAATAAAAATTTTTTTTGCTATTACTATACTTCCAATCCACTACGTGGATGTGGAAGTAAAAACTGCCGGTGACGTCTTGGTTCAAAAAATATAGGGTAGCTGATGGAAATTAAAGTACATCACTGAATATAATAAAAATACTACAAAATTTTATTGGTGGCATTTTTTAATCTAACGTATGGTTTAGCCAGACATTAGGTGTTCCACACTTTTGCCCAACCCTGTATAAAAGAAAGAAATTACCAATAAGCTTTATAGGATTTAAATTTTTAATGAGCAAATGTCTTTCATTTCCAAATAGACTATAATCAATTACACCTTTCTGGAAAAAAATTCAGATTTTTTCCTCCTACTACATTTAATCACTAAATCAATCTAAAAAAATGTAGTATCTCTAACCCTACATAGTGAAAACATCATGGCTTAAAGTATATCTTAGTTAATTGCAGTAATAACAAATAGGAGCCAATTTCTTTCATATTTGGTCAATATAGGTCACCCCAACCTACGATCTTTATAAATGTATAAACCTAAAAACTGTGTTGAATCAGCTGATGGTTACAAACAGACTACAGAGGACATAAAAGTGTGTTCGAAATTAATGAATACTTCTTTGTTTATTTGTTTGTATTTAATAAAAGCCTGTTATTGACAAACCATCGTTAGATACGAGGTGTTTCATTGCTACTATTTAATTTTTCTTTTTTTTTTTCAGGAAAAGCTGATTGAAATCAAACAAAAACGTCTATCATCACGAATCAATGAACAAAAGTGGTCCATCTCATTTTTCTTATTCAGTGCCCTGCATTTAAATTTTTCACCATTTTCTGTATAATATGAGCTTAAAAATTCCAAGAGGTCTAGACGTTGCTCATTAGTTGTCAGAAAATGTATGTTAAAGTCCATATATATATTATGACTAGAGATATTGGAGCAAATTCCTTACAATGAAAAAGTCTCTAAATCAGCCAAAGAAATTAATGATATTTCCGAAGAGAAATATTCCTGCTGCCAAAACTTTTTTAAGTACAGAACGTCGACTTAGATAAAAATGAAGTCTTCAAGTGATAAACAGAGACGCTGACCGTACAAGAAACGCAAGGTCTGTTGACGTTGAAGAAGAAATATTGGATATTGTAATGGAAGATCCTACGATATACAGTGTGCTCCAGGATAGATGTAACAAGAGGTGTAATGGACCAAAAATTTTGGAATTTTGGAACGCTATTTGGGGATTGAATCCTGCTTGTTGTAAAACTAAAGTATACCAAAAATGACTTGATTTGGTGTTTCATAAAGTTGTAAAAATCACCACTAATAAAGTACCTTTATTTTTCAAAATATGAAAAAATTCCACTAAGAAAAGTTATTTAGAATGCAATTTTATACCATATTTAAAGTTGTGTAGGAGCAAATGTTAATCATCTCAAAAAGTAGGCTATTGGTAAATAAAAAATTGAATATACAAGATGTAAGAAGGTATAATGTTAATCGAACTAATTGTAAAACAAGAAACAATTACTAACAGAAGATTAATTAGGTTTAAAAATTATAGCAAGTAATAAATGTCAAAAACATAACAGATTCACAAACAAATTAATTATTGACCAATACAAAACAATGTTTACATTTTTTTTATTATTCGACGTAGCTACCACCCACATCCACACACATTTCGATCCTTCGCCTGAAGTCCTTAAAACTGTTTCGAATATTATCTAACGGTATGGACTTTACGGCATTTGTAATTCTCTGCTTCGATATTGCTACATCGTTAGGAAGTGGTTCAGCGTAAACCAACTGCTTGAGGCGACCCCATAAAAAGAAATCCAATATTGATAGGTCTGGGGATCTCGCCGGCCACTTGATCGGTCCATTCCTGGCAATCCAATTTTCTCCAAAATTTAAATTCAACCACCGATTAACCATTTCTGTGGAGTGGCCAGGGCAACCATCATGTTGAAAATGAACTAAAGGCATATATCTCTTAAAATATTTAAATGTTCTTCAGAAAATCTTTCAAGAAGCTGTATATATAAGTGTGCTGGTTTAACCTTCCCTCAATGAAATAAGGTCCAATAACTCCAACGTTATAAGAAACGGCACACCACACATTTACTTTTTTATAATATTGTCTTCTACAATGAATTCTAAAATTTGGATTTTCAGAAGCCCAAAACCGACAATTCTGAGATGAAACAACACCATTGGTTGTGAATGTGGATTCATCTGAGAAAATTATGAAATGATGAAAAAATCTCTCTTCCATGATTTTTTCTCCAATGGTCCAACAAAAAATCCAACCTACGGCCGTCATCTCCCTCTTCAAGCGTATGTTTATAATTTGCTTTATATGCCCTAATTTTCTTTGCCTTGTAAATCCTTTTAGTTCAGACTTGCTAATATTAATAAGAGCTGACCTCTCCCTTATTGGCATCCTAGGATTTTCTATAACAGAGGCATGAGCTATAATAGCCCTAACATTATCTTCATCATATGCTTTTATTTTTCTTTTCATGTTAAGAACGCTACCAGTAGCCAGAAACTTTTTAATTATTCTCATAGCCTGAGTACGTGACAAAGCAGTGTTTGGAAATTTCAAATTAAATTGGCTTACCACTTCTCTTAGCGCCAATTCCGTAGCATTGCGCAATACAAATTTTTTCACGCACTATGAGTATCATTTTCACTTAATTTTTTATGCTTGGTTCGTTAATTTGAAACAAAAATTAAGGATAATATTGACTACGTTTGACAGATACGTCAATAATAAATGATAAATGTGTATCCACTGCTTTTCTCATAGCCTACTTTTAGCTTCTACATAACTTTAAATATTAATTTTAAAAAAATCATTTCTATGCAGTTTTAATTGAATGGTTCAAAATAAAATACTGATTTATTGAAAAAATGGGAAGTTTCAAAGAAATAATTTTATATTCCTGAAATTTGGTACAGAGGTATAAAATTGCATTCTAAATGACTTCTCTTAGTGGAATTTTTTCATATTTTGAAAAATAAAGGTACTTTATTAGTGGTGATTTTTACAACTTTGCTTATAAAACACCCTTTAGAACACCAAATAAGTCATTTTTGGTATACTTTAGTTTTACAACAAGCAGGACTCAATCCCCAAATACCATTCCAAAATTCCAAAATTTTTGGTCCATTACACCTCTTGTTACATCTATCCTGGGACACACTGTATACTAGCAGATTGGGCTTAAGAATGGATACATCTCATCAAAGCCCTTTAAGGGTACTACATGAACAACAAATGCATTCGTTCCATTACCCAAAAGCACAAGAATTATTACCTGGGGGTATGCCAATTAGACTTGATTTTTGTGAATTGTTGCTTGAACGAACGCAAAATGCTCATTTTTTTTACTAAAATACTTTTTACTGACGAGGCTACTACATTCACACGACAAGGCCTGTTTAATTTTCGGAATATGCATTTCTGGGCTGAGGAAATTCCTAATGCAACAGTACAAACCCATTTTCTACACACTTTCAAAATAAATGTATGGGCAGCAACTCTAGGGAATCAGTTTAATGGATACCATATATTTCCTGGAAATTTGAATGGCGATATGTATTATGATTTTTTGGAAAACACCTTGCATGAAATATTAGGTAATATTTCATTGCAAAGAAGAAATGTATTTTTTATTCATGACGGCGCAACACCGCATTATACAAGAATGTGTAGAATATGGTTACACAACCACTATCCTAATAGATGGATTGGCCTAACTCCCCTTGATTTCACTGTGTGAAGTTATCTAAAACCACGAGTTTATAATACTCAAATTGACACGACTGAACAATTGAAGTAAAAAATCGATCAAGAGTTTACAATGCTACAGAATGATAAAGAAATTTTACAGGGAGTTCAACGCTCCTTCAAAAAAGACTTAGATTGTGCATAAGGAAAAAGAGAGGGCATTTCCAACAATTTTTGTAACTGATAATTAGCTATTTTCAAAGCATTTTTTATGTCTAAAAGAATTTATTTATAAAATGTTGTAAATGCACGTTGTTTTTTAAATACAAATTACTAGAGAATGGCTTGCCCAACTAGCAATTCGATATTTTATAAAAGTTGAAGGAATGCTTCTGGCACAAATTTGATAAAACAACGTTACTCTCAGAAACACTTTCATAACGTTTTCACAGCAGCTATAAATTCAAAATTGGTACCATCCTATAAAATATTTCAGTCGCTGTTCATATTTTGTAACGCCTATTGGAACCATTACAAAATAATTGTATAAACATTTCCAGAAGCCTTATGAAAATTTAGTACCATCACTATATAGCAGTTTTATTAACGCTTCATTTAATTGTACTATAAAACACACTTCACTCTTTGTTAAATTACTGCTATAAAACAACTAAACAACTGTTTTATAAGAACTTTCAAATAGTCATATTTTTTTAATGCTGCTTTATACACACTAATAAAATAAAATGATTTCTAAAGTGTATCCTAAAAGTTTAAGAAGTATTTTTGACACTAGAAGCATATGCATTGTGATTTAATACTAGATACCTAATAACTTATAACAATTATTTATGAGACTTGTTCTGGCTTACAACGACTGCAATTTTTAATGCGGAGAAAATTTTACTGTGAACTATGGCCATATTTTTAATATATTTTGAACGGGCCTCACATCTTGATGATTTCTAATAATTTTTGAAATTTTATAAATATCGATACTATGAATTTGAGTTTTTTTACAATGTAACTTACACTAATTTGTTTTACCAGTGATAGCTGTATAGTTAGCAAGTTTCTAACTCCATAAATTCTAGTAAACATTTGATATTTTAAATTTTCATATCTCGTCACATTTGCCATTACGAACGCTGGCCTTTCAAGATGGCCTCCCTCTATAAAACATTCTTGTGTTAGTAGCAAGTATTTCACGATATTTAACTTATTAGATGATTCCTATAAAACATCTATAAAATAATGCGCCTTAGTGTAACTTTTTCGTGAATCTTATAAAATAGATCACTCCCTTTCACGATACGTTTGTAGCTCTTATGATAAATCTGTTAGGATTGAGTTGTAAATACAACCATGGAAACAGAATTGGTTCAATTTGCATAAATATAACCTAGAAATTAGTAGCAGTAAATCATTTTATTTACAGAGCTGTTTATTTATGGTTTATTTATTGCCAAAAACATGTAGTTACTTTTACTAGTGGAAGCAACAGAACTTTGGCATATGACCTGATACGTTAACAGTGCAGTGAGTGAAATGCGCCCTTTCATTTTACAGCAGTATAAACTGTGTCTTATTGTTACGCTGTTAATACATGTACCTAATATTTTTAAGTTTCTCCATTGTCCTAAATCTGATGTTTTTAGTTTGGCCGTTATATGATCTGTTAAGATCTGCACCGCTCTTGTCAATGTTAGTAACCAAAATTTTGGGAGAATAATTTTTTTATAAACTTGTATAATCATGACAAATTTTCATTAATAGACAGACTTTAATTATGACTAAATACAAATACACAGCTAACGCAGGAAATCAATTTTCTCAAACACGTTTTATTGTATTGTTAGCCAACGTTTCTATGCTCTAACAAACAATTTTGTTTTGTAATGACTGTTGCTGTTTCCATATTACAGCAAACAGATCTTTAATATAACTGTTTTGTAAGATGATAAGAAATAACTATAAAATAATTCGAACGTGTATTTACAGCGGTGCTCAAAATGCTGCTGAACGATAGCAAAACTTCGTTATAAAACGATTAAGTTTTATAAGCTGAAATATATTATAACTTAATCACGAAAACCTTTATAAAATAATTTCTTAATTCCAATATAACATATTTTATAATGTTACTGTCGAAACGTTTTAATGATAAATTTGCAAAATATTTCAGTTGTAGACAAAAACTAGTATTTTCTAAAACTCTGATATATTTTATCGGCATTTAAAAGCATTAATAAAATAACAGTAAAACAAAATAATAGTAGAACATCTAAATTATAAAACAAATTTGCTGGTTGGGTGGTTTATCGACATGCAAAAAGAATACTTTTCTTATTTTTAATGATCTGAAAAAAATTAAAGTTATAAGAAAATACTGACAATCACCCCTTAAAACTACACTTTAAACAGAAGAGAGGGTTTGACTGATATCATATAGACTATGTGTCCAGACGACCTATGACTTGTTTTTTAAGGGGTATATCTCTTTTTGGAAATAGATTTATATAAAAGATCACCATTACTATTGGATGCATTATTAGCCACAGAAATATTGGGAGACAATTTTGGATCACATTGTCTACATCTTTCTCAACAACTACTATTCTGACTACATGCCACGATTAACATTAGATTTTTATTATCCTGTTTCGGTAAAACATGAATAATTATTGCAGAGGTAAGTATTTACAGTTAATTCTAAGCTTTGAAACTGGTCACACTGGCGAGATTTAAACACCGAACACGTGAATGTTTTAGAGTTTGATATCACAGTTATTTTTGTTTTAATTATTTTTGGTCTTATTTAAAAAGATAGTCTAAATTAAAACAACATTATGAGTCATGCTGTATGCAACGTGCAATTTTCTTCCTTGTGATCCAATATTAATCGTGACATGTAGCAGGCAAAGTAGTTGTTCAGACAGATATAAGTTTTCTACTCATCTGTGATAATTTTTTAATAAGAAATAATAACTAGTATAATATTTAGTAGTAATCTATCACACACTTGCACGTTTTACATCGGTCTCTCGTTTTTCTCGTTTTCCTAAACTAACCCGAGGTTATCATTATTCCGTAAAAGCTGACGTTCTGCTATAAAAGCAGACATTTAATTTCCCTGTTATAAAAGCATTGTACAATCTATTGAATTCTGAAAAAACACCATTATCGCATACCGGCATTTCGTCTTTGGGTAATATTTTCTTTAGTAATAGAAAAAGTAACCGGGTTAAAGGCTTTAAATGGCTAATATTGATTGGCGTATTAGTGGCTTTGATTAATGTTGTAAATTGAATGTAAAATATGGAAAAGGCAGGGAATACTGAGTCTCAATAATGAACCTTAATCCTAAACTTTAATTAAAAACTATTGTTAAGAAATCACAAAAGTTTGCAAGAGATATTTTTATGCTAAAACTCCTTTCTAGTTTCAGCCAGAGTTGCTTTTTCAATGTAAGGATTTTTCACAGCGTCTGAAAATACTGCCAATTGGTTTGCACTTAACTTTTGTTCATACAATGGCAGATACGATCAAATCAATAACGTGACTTTTTGCTAGTACTATGAGCCATATTTAAAAAACCGCTGCCTAAGGAATCACTACTTCCACATCCAGATTATTCGTCCAAGTCACTTTAAAGGAAACATCTTGACTATATTTGCACTCTAGTATGTGGAAATTATTGGTCATAGAATTTTAATAATATTTGGGGTAGATGTCATAGAAAAGTTTGAGGAGTTGGTTTCTACCATATACGTTAAAAATGAAGTTTCTAGTTTACCGTACTTATTTTCCACTATTTACATCCTACCACCTCATTGGAGTCATCTCAATCAGATGTCACTACAATACATACGTGTACTAACTTTCAAGTGAATATCTCAATTTGATGTTATCAATCCCATTAATAATGAAGCGGAGGTGGTAGAGTTTGAAAAATATTAGAAAGAAATCTGAGGCCTTGGTTTCTAGTATATACACCGAATCCCAAATTTCTGTAGTCTTACCAGCTTGCTTTACTTATTTTCCCCTATTTGCCCCTATTTAACCCCCAACCCTTCAACGGCATCATCTCAAATTATGATCTAGTTTCAGACGTCGTTATAATACATACGTGTATCAAATTTCAAATGAATATCTCAATTTTATTTTATCAACCCTTTTTATATTGGAGTAGGGGTGGTTGGGTTGAAAAATATTATAAGAAAATCTGACGCTTTGGCTTCTAGTACATACACCGAATTTCAAGTTTCTGTAGTCTTACCAACGTTTTACTTATATTCCTCTATTTACCCCAAATTAACCCCCAACCCTTCAACGGAATCATCTCAAAATATAAACTAATTCCAGACGTCGTTATAATACATACGTGTACGAAATTTCAAATGAATATCTCAACTTTATTTTGTCAACCCCATTAATGGGGTAGGGGTGGTGGCGGGGTTGAAAAATATTATAAAAAAATCTGAGGCCTTAACTTCTTGTACATACACCGAATTTCAAGTTTCTGTACTCATACCAGCTTGCTTTACTTATTTCCCCCTATTGACCCCTAAATAACCCCCAACCCTTCAACGGAATCATCTCAAAGTATAATCTAGTTCCAGATGTCGTTATAATTCATACGTGTACCAAATTTCAAATGAATATCTCGATTTTATTTTATCAACCCTTTTAATAATGAAGTAGGGTGAAGGTGGGGGTTGAAAAATATTATAAATAATCTGAGACCTTGGCTTCTAGTACATACACCGAATTTCAAGTTTCTGTAGTCTTACCAGCCTGCTTTATTTATTTTCCCCTATTTACCCGTATTTAACCCCCAACCCTTCAACGGAATTATCTCAAAATATAATCTAGTTCCAGATGTCGTTATAATACATACGTGTAGAAAATTTCAAATGAATATCTCAATTTTATTTTATTAACCCTTTTCAAATTGGAGTAGGGGTTGGTGGGGGTTGAAAAATATTATTAAAAAATCTGACGCTTTGGCTTCTAGTACATACACCGAATTTCAAGTTTCTGTACTCTTACCAACTTGTTTTACTTATATTCCTCTATTTACCCCAAATTAACCCCCAACCCTTCAACGGAATCATCCCAAAATATAATCTAATTCTAGACATCGTTATAATACATACGTGTACAAAATTTCAAATGAATATCTCAACTTTATTTTATCAACCCCTTTAATGGGGTAGGGGTGGTGGGGGGTTGAAAAATATTATAAAAAAATCTGAGGCCTTAACTTCTAGTACATACACCGATTTTCAAGTTTCTGTACTCTTACAAGCTTGCTTTACTTATTACTCCCTATTTACCCCTATTTAACCCCCAACCCTTCACCGGATTTCTTCAAAAAACAATCCAGTTCCAGATCTCGTTATAATATATACGTGTACAAAATTTCAGGCCAATATCTTAAACCGTTCCGGAGAAAGCGTGCGGACAAAAAAAAAGTTACAGACAGACAGACCGACAGACAGACCGACAGACAGACAGAAAATTTTTTTTTCGCTCAAATTTAAAATCTCGACGTTTCATGACATTCTAAACCTATTTCACGAATAAAAATTTTTGAAAATTTTTTTGCGATTACTATACTTCCAATCCACTACGTGGATGTGGAAGTAATTACATATATTCGTAATACTGGATGTGTTCTATTAAGTCAAAATAGTGCTGAATTAAAATTTTGTGTCTTATTTTTTGGTAGTACTTTCACTAATAATGCCTTAATAATACCTTATAAAGTAAAATTAAACATATTACCGCATTTGCCACATGCACCTAAATATTTTTGCTAAATCAAAACCTTAATGTTCTACTGGTACACAGATGGTATATAGATGAAGGCTACCATTATTTCTAAACGAGGATAAGTTTTTTCTTACATATTTAGAAATATTGTATATAGATTCGGAAAATGCAGTTGAGGGTATAGGAATAACGATGTAATTGACCACGCCCCGCTAGTTCCATAAATCGTGAACGCAGAGGCACACAATGAATTGAATTTAGTACGACATGAACTAAGCATGGGTGCCGACGTAGGTAATAATTTCTAATACGAAACGAGCCAATATCTCTTCGTCAAAAGCGAAGAAGTTATTTGTCACATTTTTGACAAATAATTTCTTCTATTTAAAGCATTTCTGCAGTTTCTTTTTTAGCCGTAAATGATATGGGAATAAAATAATAATTCTTTTTAAAACCGAAATGAAAATAGAACATTAAAATAAAATTAAATAACTCGGAAACTAAAATCAACTAATAACACAGGCACAAAAAAAACAAAGTCCTGATACAGAAAGGTGAAGTACCTTCTGGTACGTTTTTCGGTGTGCTAAAAACGAATTTCAGGTCAGAACTGACCCATCATCCTTAGATGTCACCCCAGCACACCCTAGCACCCCCCAAATGGTCAAATTTTCACACCATATAAAAATCAAAATAAATATCTCATTCTACGTCTTTCGGCGTGCTAAAAACGAATCTCAGCTCAGAACTGACCCATCACCCTTAGATTGCACCCCAGCACACCCTAGCACCCCCCAAAATGGTAAACTTTTCACATCATATAAAAATTCAAAGTAAATATCTCATTCTACGTTTTTCGGTGTGCTAAGAACGAATCTGAGGTCATGATTTACCCATGGCCCTTAAATTTCGCCCCAGCTCCCCCTAGCACCCTCCCAAATGATCAAATTTTTACATCATCATACAAGAATTCAAAATAAGTATCTTATTCTACGTTTTTCAAAGTAATTTAATAGTTTTAATTTTGCTATATCTCCCCACCCCCCTTCACCATATGGTTATATTTTGACCGTTGTAACGTTGTACCAGTATTAGGATATGACAATTTTTCATTTCCATGCGATGAAATCAGGCAACAGAATCATTTCTAGAAACAAATGCTTCTATATTAAAACACATAAATAAATTTAAAATGCTTGGAAGATATAGGTACTGTATTATCGGTGTCAATATATGACCGTAGGTAATTACCTACATATTGACCCCAGATATTCGTTCTTAGCACACCGAAAAATGTAGAATGACATATTTATTTTCAATTTTTATATAAACTAACATTTTCACCCTTTGGGGGGGGGGGTTCTGAGGGGTGCTGGGGCGAAATCTAAGGGTGATGGGTAAATTATGACCTCAGATTCGTTCTTAGCACACCGAAAAACGTAGAATGAGATATTTATTTTGAATTTTTATATAAACTAACATTTTCACCCTTTGGGGGGGTTCTGGGGGGGGGTGCTGGGACGAAATCTAAGGGTGATGGGTAAATTACGACCTCAGATTCGTTCTTAACACACCGAAAAACGTAGAATGAGATATTTATTTTGAATTTCTATACGATGTAAGAATTTGACCGTTTGGGGGGTGCTAGGGTGTGCTGGGGGGAAATCTAAGGGTGATGGGTCAGTTCTGACCTGAGGTTCGTTTTTAGCACACCGAAAAACGTACCAGAAGTTACTTCACCTTTCTGTATCAGGACTTTGTTTTTTTTTGTGTGCCTGTGTAATTATCAAAAAAATAAATGATTCTTATTAAATTACAAAAATAGAACATTAAAATAAAATTAAATAACCCTCAGAAACTAAAATCAACTAATAATTATCAAGCAATAAATTAATGAAGTAAGGATTCAAACAAACCACCTTCTTTTGACAAACAATAGCCAAACCGATTATACAATAAACCTCTCATATCATTGAGTTGATTTGGAGTAATGCTTGCACAAAGTTGGATAAGTTTTTCCCGTAATTCAACTAAATTATTGGCTCGTTCAAATGTATGTTTGTACGCGGTTTCCTTTTAAAAGCTCCACAGAAAGAAATCATGGGGTGCTAGATCAGGTGACCTGGGGGTCCATTGTATCATTCCCCTCGTAGCTATTAAACGATTGGGAAATGTTCATTCCAGAAAATTAATAACAGTTAAGGTATTGTAACTTGGGCAGCCGTCTTCTTGAAACCCAATGTCGTCAAAGTTGACAGGAAGATTTTGAACTGCAGGAATTATTTGGTTTTATAAAAGCTCTAAATATTTATTGCCATTTAAATTGCCATCGATTAGCAGTGGGCCTATAATATCATTGTCTAAAATTCCCGTCCAAACGATCAACTTTTGAGGATACTGAGTTATGTAATGAAAAGGATAATTCATCTGTAAACAATATATTCTTTAAGAAGTTTTCATTTTCATTCACTTTATTTATCATGATTGTACAAAATTCTATCAGTTTGAAATTGTCCTCGGAAAATATTTCTTGCGTTGTCTGAACTTTAAAACAACTGTACCCATTTCTTTTCAAAATATTTCTTACAGTTCTTTCCTTCATGTCAGCTTCATCAGCAATTTGCCTGCTAGAACAAGGTTCACTAGTTTCAACAAGTGCACAGACATTATTTTCGCGAATTTCACGTTCTTCGCTCATTTGTTGATGACGGGGTTCGGGTTGACAGCATTTTTTACAATAATTCACGACACACCCGAAATTCTCAAATGTTTTAATAATGTATGAAATTATGCTAGCTGAGGGGATTGGTCTGTCTTGATATGCCACAGTAAATAAATTTATTGTGTCATCAGTGGAATGGCCCCCGAAGTACCACTTCACAATTTGCACTTTTTCTGCAGCTGTATAAACACACGGCAATTTAATAACGAAATTGGGATTAATTTATTTTATCGCCACACGTCTAAACAGCCACGCTATTAAAAGCAGAATGGGTGCGTTCGCGCTGTTCTCAACTCGTCGCGGTCAAGCGATGGCGCTATTGTCTTATACCAATACCCTGCATTGTTCTAAGACAAGGCGTGGTTTATCTGCGCAGATACAAGTTTACGTACCTAAAACTAAATTTGCTGAATCTGTATAATGTTGCACCCTGGGAAAACGCGCCTGAGAGTATAAGAATCTTTATATTACAAAGAAAGATTCTGAGGGCAATATTCAACATACGGAATATTAAATCTTGTAAACCAGCTTTTGTACATAACAAGATTATGATGACTCTTCCTTGCATATATATCTATAAGTGTCTGCTGTTCATCAAAAGCAATATTTAACTGTATGAAGCAAATTGTAAATATCATAACACAAGAAAAAAGAACGAATTGAGTACTTTAAGTCACAATACAGCTAGATATGAATATACACCATCATACGCAGGAATAAAATTATACAATAAACTTCTCGAATGTTACAAATGTGAAAATTATAATATATTTAAAAAAAAAATCTTCTCTTTACCAAGTGCTACTACGCGGTTACTGAGTATCTAAACGATACAATTTGGCAATAACATTACTTGTATTTACTATGTAATACCTACAAGTACCTGTGTTCTATTTTAGATATATTTGCATACTTTTATTTTATTTACATTAACATGTTTCAATCTTGTTTGTTATATCCAATGTTATATGACTGTTTGTGATATTTAAATGTTTATCTTTGTTTGTTATGTTTTCGCTATATCTTATTTTATCATGACTCAGTTTAAGTATGTTCAACTAAACCAACCTGCTTACTCTGTTCTATTTATTTAATTATTATATAAGTAATCTGACATGTACACCCATTGTAAAATGGCAAAGGTATAAATAAAGCTACTGCTAGTACTAATGCGCAACTGCTTTTTTGCCATCACGTCACGTCAAATTTCTAAAAAATGAAAATGTCGAATTCCAAAGGATCTAGATAGTTATAGTTTTATAATCTGCTACACTTCTTATTACAATACAAGTTTTCAGAAAAATAAATCATACCTATCAATTTTTAAGGGGTTAAAAAATTTTAATGCATATTTTAATAATGATGCCCCCCACTAGAAGCAAAGCGTAGGGCCGCCCTTATGCACTGTAGACAGAGAAAGTACGAGCCTATTCCCAATGGCCCTAACAAACAATTCTCTTAACCGCCTCATTGTATTATTTAAGGGAAAAAAATAATAAACGAACCATGAGTAAACTTGCCAAAGCCTTCACTCTTACGTCAATACCTTCCTCGAAATATCAACACCGCTGTAACGATAGCGCGAAATCAAACAAAGGAAAATCAAAGGAAATGGCTTGCATCCTGTCCGATTGTCTGAAATCTACTGAAGTAAATTTTTATCATTTGTCGTGTGTCAAAAAGAGACCAAGAGACCAACATTATGAACGGAAAGTTAAACCACTAAGTTAAGCTTTTCTAGAATAAAGTAAATCAAATACTGTACCAGAAACTACTAGGTATTATTTCGTCTTTTATTTACTAATGAGCCTCAGTTTACTAGAGACGGTATTAACAATAGCACAAATTTTCACTAATGGGAAGAGGAATATCCTCATGCATTTCACAAAAAATACGCAATACAAATTTCCTGTAAATTACACCACAATTATTATAAGACATAAATATTAGAGTACTTAATTACCAACACAACGGAGCAGGGCCTCACTAGTTGCGAGTGGTGGCGCAACATTTGAATAGCCATTACCCTAATAGCTGGATCAGTAGTAAGTATCTTGGCCTGCAAGGTCCACAGACCTGACTTCGGCGGACTATTTCTTATGGGGCTACTTAAAGTAAAAAGTTTATGCTACCGAATTTTCAATCAGAGAGGAATTAAGAGAACAAGAATACACTGAAATAATTCGTATATAATTAGAAATGCTATAAACAATTTACCGATACGCGCAAGAAAGTGTGTTGAGTTTAGTGGGAGACATTTTGAAAATTTGTTATAGTTAGTTTTTTATTATTCGTATGGCTAGTAATTCACGAAACACTCTGTAGGCTTGTGCTTTTTTTAGGCACATTATAAATATTTGCAACTGGTAGTGCCCCAGAGCAATTATTATTAATTTGGAGTCTGTCAGATTTGCGGAAATAAATTTGTATAAATGTAGCGTTATCCTGGACATCCTAAAATACATGAAATTTATGTAGATATATTTTCATTACATCGATGCAAAAATATTAGTTTCAGAAGTGATTTTTCGTGTTGCACCTATTAAAATGAATAACAATGTTACAATTTTTGATTTTTTGCTTCTGTCTCACATCGTTGTAGCTTTGAAATAATGCAATTATGGAATTATGCTGATGCAAAATCAATAGCCAAGTACAAAGCGATTTGCT
Source organism: Stenurella melanura (assembly GCA_963583905.1). Taxonomy (NCBI): domain Eukaryota; kingdom Metazoa; phylum Arthropoda; class Insecta; order Coleoptera; family Cerambycidae; genus Stenurella; species Stenurella melanura. Next base: position 88,735,037 of record OY757318.1, on the reverse strand, counting down.
GTGGTATTTATAATTCTCCTAGCGTGTTAAATCGGTTTTAAAAGGTCTGTCGTCTTTTTAATTTTCATTATTACGGTTAAATACGTCTGTCATTTTATTCAGCCGGTATCGCCATAATCTAGTAAAACATACTGTTATGTATTCACGTACTTTCAAATATGCTTATTCTATGTTGTCTATCTTTTGAGAAATATCTTATGTATAGAAGAGAGCATATACAGGGTGTAATTAGTTTCATATCTTAAAAATGGTGGTAGGGAACATGGTGTCTAAAGCTCATAGTTTTGGAGAGAAAAAAAAAACAAACATTTCCAAAATACTTAAAAACATAGTTTGAGAACTTCTGGCATATTGGGGTAGGTTTTTTGCCTCGCGTCTTGTCGCACATGATACTCTGACATTCCTGCAAATAAGTATGTCGACAAAGCAGTTAAAAACGACCGACAGAGGACACCGCCATGTTTTTTGTTTCTTCGCGGCCAAATTATCTTATTATGCGTGCAATACTCTCCCTTGTAATATTCTCAAGTAATAATTTCAGTTTGTGTCCTTACTTGATAAACAACGTACACACGACGCGACCTACCCGTTCTTTGGTTTTGTCTGTTGCTTTTTTCTTTTTGAATTTTGTGCCACTTATGTTAAGATTAATTTAATTGACTTGATCGTTCAAGTCGTTAGTACTTGGTTACGTAAGACACTACGTTCGTGCTTTTTATGTTGCTTTTTGGATTTTGGACCAAGTTTTTCTTTTTGTTTTCTTTATTGATAACGTTAATTCACAGTTTAGTGTGGCGTTTTAAGACGCAGATTTTGGACATTATGGGAGATTACACTTATCCAGAGCTCACAGATATGCACTTGGTGTATGGAGAAAGTGGTGGAAATGCAGCTGTGTAGAAGAGCTTTAGAACAATTACAACAACGTATTTTAATGTGCATAGAAACCATAAAAAATGATCCTAATTTACCAAATGTGTTGAACGGAGTGCGTATGTCCTTAGTCCGACATGCCGAAATATGTATACGTGGAGATGGAGGTCATTTCGAACAATTCTTGTGAAAAATTCAAAAGAATTGTTCAGTTATTGGGTGCTACCTATTAGGCATTAAAGATATGATTATTATTATTATTAGTATTCACTGTCTTGAATCTTCTTGATCTGTTTATTATTGTTTACATTGATTTTCATAGAGACCAAAGACCCGATTTTTAGTTTTCGATACATGATTGGGAAAAATTATGCGCTCAATTCGTTAAAAAAATCATATTTTTTCCTAACTTAAAATACACAACTATTTTCTGTAATTTTATAAAATAATTGCAAATTTTTTAAGCTTTTAACACAGTGTTACAAATGTTAATACACCACTTTTAAATTTTATAAATTCTTATAAACGACAATAAAAGCTACAATAACTTTATTTCAAATTAAAAAACACATGTAAACAAATCCTATTTAAACCGCTGCGGCCATGCTATGCTTGCGTTGTGCCGAAAGAGAAGGAATTATTTACATTTTCATAATTAATGGTATAAACAGTTCGGTACAAGTAATCCCATCAAAGTGTCGCACTTCTTTCGACGGGAACACAATAGATCAGAACAGTCGAGTTCATTGTTTAATATTTTAGACAGAGTTACAGTTCCGTGTAATAATCGGCGAGTTTGAAGTGAGTTAAGTGAGAATCTATTTAACAAAATATCGTTACTAATTTCAACACGTGGATAGGTCTTGTCCTCGGTGTAGCTTAAGTATTTTAAAAATTTTCTTTGAATATTCTCCAGTTTATTAATATGAACGATGTAGTAGGGACTCCAGATTACGTCAGCATATTCCAATTTACTTCTGACAAACGAGTTACCTAAATAGAAGCTTCATAGTTTCAACATTCTTGAAATCTTTGTAGTTTCTAATTATGAATCCTAATTATTTAAAAGCTGAAGATGCGATGTTATTTATGTGAAAAATAAAAGTCAAGTTGCTATCAAAAGTAACACCTAGATCCTTAAATCTATCAACTCTTTGTATGAGACTATCGTTTATTTTATACTCATTAATGAATGTAGGTGACAACATTACATTTTTCAATATTTAGAAACAGTTTATTTTTATTGCACCAGTTATCAATATTTTCCAAATCTGACTTGAGCAATTTTATATCATCATTGCAGCTAACGCTGTAGTAAATTTTTAGGTCATCGGCATAGAGTATATGTGGGCACTGTAAGTTGATAACTATGTCATTGATAAAGACATTGAATAAAAGTGGACCAAGGACTGACCCTTGAGGGACTCCTGATTCTGCATTAAATTCGACAGACTTGTGTCCATGGTAATAAACATATTATAACCTATTGCTTAAATATGAGGTAAAGAATGAAACAAACTCATATGATAATTCAAAATTTGTTAATTTATTTAATAAGATACCATGGTCAAGCCTGTCAGACGCTTTGGAGAAATCTGTGTAAATAACGTCGACTTGACCACCTCCATCCAAGACTTCACAAAGATACCGAGTCAAACACAATAAATTTGAAGTTGTAGATCTACCTGGCATGAACCCATGTTGATGGCTTGATATTTTATTTTCTATGTTAGGAAAAATATAGTCGTAGAGAACGAATTCGAATAGTTTAGAGACATTATTAATTATGGTGACTGGCCTGTAATTTTTTGTCTTCTTTCGAATTCTTTTTGTGTACAGGGTATATTTTAGATATTTTCTAGACGCTAGGAAAATGCCATTATTTAAGGATAAATTATGTACATATGACAAGGGACCGGCCAATATTGAGACGCAATCTTTGACGAAGAAAGCTGGTATTCCATCTGGACCTGCTGTAAATTTTGGCTTTAATTTTTTGCACCCTTTAATAACTTCTGCCTCTGAGATTGTAGGTATGAATATATTTTGCGTGGTCAAAGGTTTACTTTCGCCACCCATACTGACATTATTAGTTGATGCAGAGTATGCTGATTTGAAATATTCAGAAAATTTATTTACTATATCTTGGGGGTCATTATATGAGGTATTTTCATGTCATACTGTTGGGTATTGAGCTTGTTTTTGACTTATTATTAATGTAGGACCAAAACATTTTTGGATTATTTTTTAAGTTATTTTCTATTTTAAGTAGGTAGCTTCTATGCGAGTCATCAACATCTTTTTTTATTTTTGTTCTAATGTTCTTATATTCCTCATACAGCACGGCATCTTTAGTATTTTTATATCTATTCCATATTTTATTTTTATATTTGAGATTTTTAATTATGTCTTTCGAGAACCACTGATGATATTTGTTTGTACGCGGAAGAGATTTAGGAACGTATTATCCCTATACGTAAATAATATCATAAAAAATTTGAGTTGCTTGATCTATATTCGATACATCATATAACAAATTCCATTCAGTGGGGCACAAACTATTATACAATGACGGAAAATCGGCTTTTTTAAATTATAATTTGGTGTTTGGTTATAGGAGAAAAATATGTCAACTATCTTTAAGTCACATGTTATATCCAGTGCCGGATGATGTGAATCCTCTATTAGCTTGCAGGCTTCTGATTTTGTGACTAGACAATTTATGTTGCTAAAAACCAAATCTAGTAGCCTCCCCTTATCGTTTGTTATGAAACTATGCTGTTTTAGATTGAGAAAATTACATAAGAGACCTAACTGTATTAATTTAGGGGATTTTTCTAATGATTTCAAGCTTTCAAAATAATCTGTTATGTTAAAATCGCCCATTATTAATATGTTATTTCCATAGATAAAATACATATTTGTAAGTTCTTTAAATAGGGTTTCATAAACTTCAACATTTGTATTATGAGGGATATACACACAGAATAAAGTTAGATTTGGCGTATTGTTTATAGTAATGTTTAAGCCAATGATACCTACAGAGGGAACACTTTTACTGATATTGTGATATAGTGTGATATGATAGTGATACTATGGTGAAAAGTTAAACAAAAATTGCGAACGATTTTAATCTTTGAGGCGATATTGGAAGAGGTAACCAAATTATAAATCCGGTTTCTGTACCCTCCTCCGCCCCCCGGAACATTCCTAAATTAACAAAAAACATAAATTTGCAATAACATTTTGAAAAAAATTCCGAAATTAACGAAAGCTTTGGAGAACATTTTAATAATTATTAGACATCTTCTATTAAGTTTGCACCCTGCTGCGATGACTACGGCATTGCAAATAGTTGTATGTATATTAACTTTATTATGATATATTTTGTCGAAAAGATTGCGAAAGTTGTAAATGATTGTTTATGCAATAGAATAGTCACAAACAGGTTTGTAATTTTGCATAATTGGTTTTACCCCGGAAGGTTTTAATCCCAATTTTTTTATTAGGGACGGAGACGATTTTGACGTATTAAAAGGTAAGTGGAGGTCTAAATAATTGCGAAAGTCTAAAATTTGGGTTGCGAATGTTTGTGACATCAATACATGACATCATCTAAATTTGCATCCTCGTAAATATCCCGGAACTTATTTAAATTACCTATTATTCAAATAATGAAGTTATGGTTGACTAGTAAAATTTGAAAATAAGTGCAAATTTCAGATAACATTCAAATAACATATTCAAATACTCCTATGAATTCGCAACTTCACAAAAAATCCGGAATATATTTTACCTGTTTTCGTTTTCCTTCTGAGACATTTCTCAATTTCATTAAAATTTTATTCTCATTAAAAAAATCCGAAGTGTTTTAGCTCTCGCTTAGCTATTTTTCTTTTGCTTACCACTTGTTAAAAGTATACCATAGGTGCTTATATTTTGTTTTGCTGGACATTTTATGCTTTACTACTTTCAATAAAGATGACTGAACATTATATTCGATATTTTTCGCTATTTTAACCATTAACGTTCTAATGTTGAATATTGAATATTTACATGGGCGCAAGCGATTAAACTACATGTTATATACAATAATGTTTTACTATAAACTGCAACTTTTATTATTATTCAACTGAAATATTTACAAGCGTGCAATTGAGAAAATTACATGGTATTTACTTTTTTTATTGTAAATTCCATCCTCTACATTCTTTAACATGTAGTGACTAATAGTTTATTATTTGTGATTTTTTTCATATAGAAAATTTAAATTTGTAAATAATTTCTGTACCACTTTTTCCATTAAAAAGTTCTTAATACGTAGTTGCTGATGGTGTTAACCCTTTCGCTCATGGTGTCCACTACAGTGGACATGAGATTTGTGATTTTTTTTAAATTTACGAGCCATAATTTCCGCAATCTGTCAAGTTCCCTATTCAATTGACACAATTGTTAAAAGAAAGTGACAAGTTTTGTCATCTAGATGCGAATAATAAAAGTTCACTTTTATGCAGAAGGTTCTTACTCACGTAAATTATTAGTGCGCACTGTAGTCTCCTAGATAATTTTATTTCAAGCAAGTATACAGTTGGTGAAATTCTTGATTTTTCTGCGTGTTTATAAGTGTTCATTTTTTGATATCCTGGAATTTTCGTTGCGGTTTGTAGCAACTAGGCTGTGTTTTTTGTCATTTGAAGTGTGTGCACCACAGTGGACACTGTGAGTCAACGACATAAATTCCATGGGTGAATCTAACCTTACTTTTTTTTAAACTTCTGCTATATTTAAAAATGTTGTAAAAGATTTATGTCAAAATGGCTCATAAGAGAGGGCTGACGGACCAGGAGCTTTTTGAAGTCCTTCAAGACGATACGTCGGATCTAGAGTTCCTTAGTGAGGAGGAAGGGTAGGGTTGGGAGAGTGACCACTTTCTCCCTCCAAAAGGTATCCTTATTCTAATTTTTTGCTTAAATCATCAGCTAATACATCACTCTTTAGATCTTGATGATGAGGAAGCTACGACTGCATCAGAGTCCGAGGAAGACCCGGAAAGAGATATAAAAGAACCTTCACCCGATGTGTCAACATCGTCGACCGCGCCACCCAAGGTTAACTCTTCCAGAACAAGAGTTAGTGAATATCTTTCCAGAAATGAGATGACTGCTAAGAAAGATATCACGTGGCGGACGGGAATGACATATATTACTCCAGAAATAAAGTGACATTTGTAGAACTACCGTTGAGTCACAGCGTCCACTATAGTGGACGCCAATTTTTTTACAAACCGTAACAGATAGACACTTACAACTAACGTCAAAAATTTCAAAATAAATTGAATAATATGCATGCTGTATTTCAGAATTTACTCATAAAAACTAAAAAATCGTGAGCGAAAGGGTTAAAATAAGTAAAAGAGAGTTTGGAATAGGAAAGATGTGCCAAAGGGACATGTATATGAAAATTGAATTACAACAAAGCTTCAGAATTAATTACATATGTTGGATTTACAAATGATAAATTCTCTTATATTCTGTTAAGTCCGCCTATTATCTGCCAATCCCACAAATAACGTGTATAAATAGAATATATAACAATAAATCTTTGTTTAGAATAAATTTTTTTGCATCAAATATTAGGGAGTAGTTTTATTCATATAAAATATTTTTATATATAGGGTGGCCCATTAGTACGAGGAAATCCAATATCTGGCTTATTATAAGAGACATGAAAAAACGTTTTCAATAAAAGTCATAGGGTTTGCTTTGTTCTCTATTTCTAAAATACTGGGAAATACACAGGGTGTTCCTTTAAAGCGGGACAGCTTAAAAGTCGAATTTTTTAAATGACACAACCTGTATATTTTACACTATTGATTTCAGCGTAGAATTTTACGAACACCACTAATTTTCTTTTTCAAGGTGCTGCAGCGTTGCCAAGTTATTGTGAAAAATATAAAAATTTTCGCAAAAACAGTGCGTCACAAATATCATCAAAAAAACTTTGTTAGTGATAGTTAAAGGAAAACATTTAGTAAGTGCAAATGTAAGAGTTAGTTGAACTGTCTGAGAGTGGCTAAAGTTTATTTTTATATACAGGGAATTTTATTATAGGAGCATCAACTTGCTAATCTTCAAACATCTAAAACTTCGTTTTTTCACATGGAACACCCAGTATATTATTCCACCATTTTGTAGAACTATTTTATTCCTTCAAATTTGCTATCATGATATTAGTCCTTAAAATTAATATTTTTTGAGATATCTTCAATTTAATTGATAACTTAAAAATAATTGCGTCTTCTCTCAAGTAAGCTATGACTTTGATATTTACTAATTTCAGCTTTTAAAACTGAAAAAAAATCAAAACTAAATGATTCAAAAGTATATTTTATATCAGAATCTTAAAGGCGGAGGGAGAATAATGTAAACAATTAAAATATTTAAAAATAAGAACAGCGGTAACCAGAAGAAAAACGCATAAAACAACTACAACAACAAATGTTCAAAATGACCACCGGCTACTTCTAGACAATAATGCACGCGGTTTTCAAAAACTCGACTAACATTTCTTACTACATTGATATTAATGTTTTGGAATACCTCCCTAATTCGAACTTTCATATCCTCCTTTGTCGTTGGAGGTGTTTTGTATACTTGACCTTTGACGTAGCCCTACATAAAAAAATCCATTTTTGTCAAGTCAGGTGAGCAAGGTGGCCACTTCAAAGGCCCTCCTCTACCTATCCATTTTCCGGGAAATTCATTACTTAAATGTGTGTGAATAGCTACCGTATGGTGGACTGACGCTCCGTCATGTAAGTACCACATTCTCTGTCGAAGTGGAATAGGTAAATGATTTACTAACTGCGGTAACTGATTCTCGAGAAAATTTAAGTATATCAAACCTCTAACTCTTTCGATTATGCCACCCCATAAGTTTAATGACCATCTGGTCTGACTGGTACTCCGTATAAAATGTGGATTATCGGTTGAATAATAATGAACATTATGTCTATTGACAAACCCATTTTTATGGAATGTCGCTTCATCCACAAATAATACATTATTAAAAAAAAATCTATCTTGAAGAATTTGTTGAGCCCATTCACAAAATGTTACCCTTTTTTCGAAATCATCATCTAATAACTTCTGCCTTAGTTGTATATGGTAGGGATGGAATTTGTTTTTATTTAAAATTCTTTGGGCGACAGTCCGGCTTACATCAGTTTGTTTTGATATTTCTCTAGTCGATATATGAGAATCTTCTGTAACTTTTAACAGAACAGTCATTTAATTTTCTTCAATTAATGCAGTCTTGGTTCTTTCTGTTTTTTCATATGCAACATTTCTCGTTCGAATAAACCGCTGCAGTAAATTTTCAAAAGCTTCTTTCCTGGGTTTCCCTCTACCTGGATATGTTTTCCCATAAGTCCTTGTCGCAAGTAAACAGTTTTTATCACTTGCTCCCAGTACAAAAACCATATGTCAATTCTTCTGTAGAGAAATTCATTATTTTTAATACTAAAATTGCACAGGTACGAAATTATGTGTGACAGTAAATATTTGTCTTATCGACTATACTGTTATAAACGTCAAAGTCATAGCTTACTTTAGAAAAGACGCATCTATTTTTAAGTTTTCAATTAAATTGAAAATATCTCAAAACATATTAATTTTAAGGACTAATATCATGATAGCAAATTTGAAGGAATAAAATAGTTCTACAAAATGATATACTGGATGAATACTAGATGAATATACTGGGTGTTCCATTTGAAAAAACGAAGTTTTAGATGTTTGAAGATTGGCAAGTTGATGCCCCTATAATAAAATTCCTTGTATATAAAAATAAACTTTAGCTCCTCTCAGACAGTTCAACTAACTCTTACATTTGCACTTACTAAGTGTTTTTCTTTAACTATAATTAAGACAGTTTTTTTGATGATATTTGTGACGCACTGTTTTTGTGAAAATTATCATATTTTTCACAATAACTTGGCAACGCTGCAGCATTTTGAAAAAGAAAATTAGTGCTCTATGTAAAATTTTACGCTGAAATCAATAGTGTAAAAATATACAGGGTGTGTCATTTAAAAAATTCGACGTTTAAGCTGCCCCGATTTAAAGGAACACCCTGTGTATTTCCCAGTATTTTAAAAATAGAGAACAAAGCAAGCCCTATAACTTTTATTGAAACATTTTTTCATGTTTCTTATAATAAGCCAGATATTGGACTTCCTCGCACTAATGGGCCACCCTGTATATGGTATTGTCTTGTGTTAATTTCATTTATTTAAATCATGTTCCGTATTGATATATGGGTTGCAAATTGATTTGATGGTATATGTCGATGTACTTAAAACAACAATACATTTGCAATGCCTCAAAGGGAAAGCGAAAACAGGTAAAATACACCCCGGATGTATTGTGAGGTTTCAAATTCACAGGAGTTGCAAATTCATATTATCATTTATTGGTGTCACAAATATTTGCAAAACCATATTAAGGCTTTCGCAATTATTTAGACTTCCACTTATTGTTTAAAACGTCAAAATCGTGTCCGTGCCAGATAAAAAAATTGTGTAAAAATCTTCCGGGGTAAAGAAAGCTATGCAAAATTACAAGCGGATTTGTGACCCTATTATGTTGCATAAACAGTCATTTGCATAAGTTTCGCATTTTTTTCCACAAAATATTTCATTATAAAGTTAAAAAACTATTTGCAATGTTCCGGCAGTCATATCAGGTTGCAAACTTGACAGAATATGTCTAGTACTTAGCCAACTGTTCTCCAAGGTTTGCATATATTCTGGATTTTTTTTCAAAAAGTTATTACAAATTTACGTTTTTTGTTAATTTATTAATGTTCCGAGGGACGTGGATAAGGGCGAAAAACCTGTTTCAATATTTTTTCACCTCCTCCAGTATTGTCTCAATGATTAAAGAATTTCCCAATTTTTCATACCTTTTTGCTTTAATGACTAGCCTAAAACAGTCAGAGGTTTTTAAATTTTAGAATCTATAAAATGTTTCCATTTTTTTTTTCTATTTTGTATTTCAGCTGGCATGTTCTTTGTCATAAAATAGGTAGTTTTTATAGTAGAATATTAAACAAAGAAAGTGTATTGACGGAATTTTAATAACATATAAAAAGAATATTTTTTTGATAACGATGAGTATTCCTAGAATTATTTCCAAGTAACTACAATTTTTTTTAGAATCTAGTGTCATGTGTATATTCAAGCAACCGTATCGTGACCAATTTTATGTAGAAAAATCCGAAATAAAGCATTTTTTCTACAAAACCACTATTCTCAGTTTTTTGATAAAATTAACATTTAAGTACATTTTTTTCCTAGGTCCTTCAGGTAGATGACTCACTTATCAGCCGGCCGTTAAAGCAAAAAAGGTATGAAAAATTGTGAAAGTCTTTAATTTTTGAGACAATACTGGAGGAGGTGAAAAAATATTGAAACAGGTTTTTCGCTCTTATCCACGTCCCTCGGAACATTAATAAATTAACAAAAAACGTAAATTTATAATAAATTTTAAAAAAATAATTCCGAAGTACTTATATGCAAACCTAGAAGAACATTTTAATAACTATTAGACATATTCTGTCAAGTTTGCACCCTGCTACGATGACCGGAACATTGCAAACAGTTGTTCTTTAACTTTATAATGGTATATTTTGTAGAAAAAAATTGCGAAAGTTATGCAAAGATTGTTTATACGAAAGCATTCCGAAAGATTTTTTTCACAATTCTTTTATCTGACACGGACACGATTTTGACGCTTTAAATAATAAGTGGGGGTCTAAATAATTACGAAAGCAACTTGGGTTGCACATGTTTGTGACATCAATAAATGACAATCTGAATTTGCATCTTTGTACATGTCCCGTACATGTCCTTGAATAATTTTGTAAATTGTGTCCCAAAGTATTTGTTATAAATCTATTAGATTATAAAATGATCTCTTGCTTTTGATGTCATTATCTCGATAATAAGCAAATAATGATTAATTTTCTACATGAATATTCTCGTTTATGATAAAAAAGAAACAAGTTAGGTATGACTTGTATTGACTACTAACAATTTAAATAATTGCAAAATTGTTGTTTTAGTTACATCGACATATAGCTTCAAATCAGTTTGCAACACATATATTAATACGTAACATGATTTAAGTAAATGAAATTAACATGAGACAATACTTTATGTAAACAAACGTATTTTTAAAAGTGAATTATTTATTATTTGTTGGCTTATAATAATGAAACATATTCTTTGTAGGATTTTGCAAACAGCGGAAAAAAACTATCTATGAGAACTAAAAGAAAGACTATATGTAAAAATATTAATGAAATCTTTGCATTATTTCGATAACCTGACTTCTAGTTATGCTAGCAAATCAAAATTCTAAAATAAATGTGTCCAATTTCTTATTTGATATTCTCATTATAACACTAGCATCCAATATAGTCCCCTGCGCCTAAGCAGATTAAACTAGTATCTACATGACCCCCTACGGTATGAAGATTCAGTTAAAAATGAGAACAAGGGTCTAAAATGAATTTATTTATTTACCTACCTTGCATGAAACATCATTATGAATGGCTTTGTGCCTTTCTGATGAGCTCAGAATAAGGGCGAAAACGTTTCAAAGGCTAAGCATTTCCAAGAAACCGAATGAGAGATTTTATGAAAATGCAATCCACTAGAATGAAATAATTTTTAAGACAAGGTAGATAAATAAATAAATTAATTTTAGACCTTTGTTCTCATTTTTAACTGAATCTTCATACCGTGGGTTATGTAGATACTAGTTTAATATGCTTCGCCCTAGGGGACTATGTTGGATGCAAGTGTTATAATGAGAATATCAAATAAGAAATTGGAAAAATTTATATTAGAATTTTGATTTGCTAGCATAACCAGAAGTCAGGTTATCGAAATAATGCAAAGATTTCATTAATATTTTTACATACAGTTTTTCTTTTAGTTCTCATAGATAGTTTCTTTCCGCTGTTTGCAAAATCCTATAAAAAATGTGTTTCAAACGTATTTCATATGCATAAAACTAGGTACTCCCTAATATTTGATGAGAAATATTCAGTTCTAAACAAAGCTTCATTGTCTTACACGTTATTTGTGAGATGCAAATGATCATTGTCTTGTCATTAATCCCATTAAATCTAATATTATAATTTTTGGTCCAAAGAACCAGCGAAGTAATATTAAAGAACATACAAATATTAAAATTGGTAATGATTCCTTGGTAAAAGTAGACAAGGCAAAAAGTTTAGGAGTTATGTTAGACTGTGATTTAAGATTTGAGGCCCATGTAAATAAAATGCTGCAAAAAGGTTACTCCATATTAAAATTAATATATGGTAATCGCCATTACCTCCCACATAAAACCAAAGTTCTCCTCTGTGAAACTTTGGTTTTATCTATATTAAATTATGCAGACTGTTTATATGGCCCTTGTATAAATACACTGTATGCAAGGAAAATTCAGAAATTACAAAATTCTTGTCTTAGACTCATCTATGGAATTTACCGAAATCAGAGAATTTCTCATAAACTCAAGGAGGTAAAATGGCTTAACATGTACAACAGAAGATTGCATCACACAGCTTGTCTTTTTCATGGAATTATATTAAACAAAACTCCTATATATCTTTATCAAAAAATTAAATTTCGAACTGATGTGCACACATTAAATATTAGATTTAAGGGTCTTCTAACTCCACCCCAGCACAGTACTGAATTGTTTAAGAGGTCATTTAGTTACCAAATTTGTAAAACATATAATGGTTTGAATAATCAGCTAAAAAGGAACAGCATTACTAGGTTCAAAAAGATATATAAATCATATTTGCTCGAACGTCAATGTACAGGATTATTGTAGCCCTTTGTATAGAATAATATTGTAATAATGAAAAAGAAAGAAAAAGAAAACATTTTTCTTTAAATCTCATTCTTGCAGCCTTGCCTTTTTTTGTATTCATGTTGAAATTATTATAGATTATTATTTTCGATTCTGTTCGAAGTGTACAGATTTCGCCTCTCTTGTGTACCTTCAAGATACAGGAGGGACCGAGTCTGTACGCTTTAAACAGAATATATGGTTAAGTGTAAGAAAAGCATTCATGATTTCTTATGAATTGTGACTACTTAACTTCGCCATTTATTTTTCATTGTTTATTTTATTTATTTTATAAAATCAATAATAGATTGTATTTTTTTTTTAAGATGAAAAATAATAAAGACGTGTTATTATTATTATTATTATTATTATTATTATTATTATTATTATTATTATAATTGATGGAGTTAAAAAATATAAGAATATTTTATTTGTAAATCCAACATACGTAATTAATTCCGAAGCATTGTTGTAATTTAATATTCAAGAAAACACTATTTCTTACACATGTCCCTTTGTCATATTCCTTCCTATTCCAAACTTTTTTTTACTTATTTTAAGGAGGTTGAGGCGTTAGACGAAAATAATAAAAAAATCTGAATGAAAGTTTTTTAATAGATTTTTATATGACACAATTTTCTGTAAAAAATCCAAAGTCATTAGGAAACTCATAAAGGTAAAAATTTAGAAAAACTTTTACATGTAGTCTTATAGAAAGTATGTCAACCCAGAATGCAAACGGCACATTTTAATTTATAGCAAATAACCAAATAATGTCATCTGTTCCGAAAACTATTGTTTCCAATTTAATTAGGAGACTTTTAATAAATTAAAAAAAAATAAACATTTGTAAACCATCAGCAACTACGTATCAAGAATATTTTAATCGAAAAAATGGTACAGAAATGATTTACAAATTTAAATTATCTATATGAAGAAAATTATACATTCTAGACCATTATACCTATATATACTTAATGAAACAAAAGAAAAGTAGCTAAGCGAGAGCTGTGATTGAGGGAGATTTCATTTATTTAAATCATGTTCCATGTGGGTTGCAAATTGTTGTGAAGCTATGTATCTACATAATTAAAACTAATAGATTTGCAACACTTTCTGGATTTTTTTTATGCGAATAATATTTTAATGAAGATGTAAAATGTCTCAGAAGGAAAGCGAAAACAGATAAAATACATTCCGGATGTTTCGTGAGGTTTGCACATTCACAGGAATACATTATTTGATTGTTATATGAAATTTGCACCTATTTTCTAATTTTTTTTGGTCAAGTATAACTTCATTTAACTAATAAATAAGTTAGTTAAATTTCGAGACATTTACGAGTACACAGTATGTCATGTATTGGTGTCACAAACATTTGCAATCCGATTTTAACACTTCCGCAATTATTTAGACCTCAATTTATTGTTTAAACGTCAAAATCGTGTCCGTGCCAGATGAGACAAATATGAAAAAATTCTTCCGGGGTAAAGAAAGTTATGCAAAATGAGGATTTGTGACCCTATTCTGTTGCATAAACAATCATTTGCATAACTTCCTCAATTTTTTCCCACAAAATATATCGTAATTTAGTTAATAAACAACTATTTGCAATGTTCCGGTCATCGTAGCACGGTGCAAACTTAACAGAATGTGTCTAATAATTACAAAAATATTCTCCAAGGTTTGCATAAATATCGGATTTTTTTTCAGAAAGTTATTGCAAATTTACGTTTTTTCTTAATTTAGCAATATTCCGGGGGACGAAAACGGGTGCAAAAGCCGGAGTTATAATTTTTCCCCTCTTCCAATATTGTCTCAAATATACAATTTGTCTAACTTTTCATTATAGAAGTCCGTTGTGACTGGTCTATCAAGTGATTTCTTTTCACGAAACATAAATTACCTCTACGGCTGCAAAGTTCTAGACAGCCATGTATTTTTATATAATTAAAGAATATTTTTCTCATACAATTATTGCCTAAAGCAACTTGCGGGAATACACTTTTAAACTTTCACTCATTAACAGCTGATTCCTCAAATTGTGTTAAAAACAGTGATAACATTCTTGGCAATTTTTCCTAGTAGCGAAAATTAAAAAATGCAGCACCCTAAGTCCACGACTTAAGAATAAAGAATAACGTACATTATTATTTATTTTTACATATTCCAATATACATATATTGAAATAATCTCTGTGCCACATTAATTTGTACAGAAATAGTTATTAAATGTGAAGACACACGAACTTCTTCACAACGTATGTGACAATGAATATATGAAAACCGTTGCTAACCAAACAAAAAATGTACAAACAAAAAACAATTAATTTGTAATTAAAAAATTGCCACTAAAAGCTTTTCGTTAATAGTGTAAAATTACGCACAAGCGGAGAGACAACATCGACCATGAATTTTAGTATAAAAAGAAACTTACCAGATCGGTGAAAATTAACCTCAAACAAACCTTAACCTAATACGACACGAATACAAACAAAGCGAGACAACGTGCTCTCTTTGTGGAAATCGGGGAAATACTGTAGAGACTATGACTCATCGGATATATATAGAATCAAAGAGTGACATCAGAGAACTCCAATGGTAGGATAAAACGAGAGCTTGCGCTGCTGCAGGACGAAAGCTCCGCTGAAATCGATGGAAAGCCATGTGCTGCACAGATCCGGGCTCGCCCCGTCCGCACTGCAGAAGTTTTTCTATACACCGCACATATTAACGTGGCGGAGTGCGAGCAAATAGACGTTCGGTTGGGGTTTGAGGCTTTTAGAAACGCTTAGCAATCGACAGCTGTATTTTAAGTTGCAAACAAAACTACACCGTTTTAACATTGGAAATGTTTACGAAATCGAGTGTAAAGTTAGATATTATAGTCCAGGGCAATTAGACACAAAAAATAAAAAATGACGGAACCCAGTTATAATGAACGCAATTTCAAGATTATTTTTTTTTGCGTTGAGTTTGTAGTACTGAGTACAAAACGTTTACCCTTCAAAAATTGCCGCTTTTTACTTGGAGGTGGTTCCTACCCCATCTAGAGGGGTGGGCAAAGAAGCAAAACAGTAACCACCGAATCTGATATAGAATCATATTGTAAGAGAAAAAGATAGTATACAATTTTTCATGAATTTATAATAATTTTAATATTACGATTTTAGCTTTAAAAAAATGGTACGTTGAGACGGCTTCTTCGTAAGTAACTCAAAATTATTACATTTATGGGAAAAGTGGTATGTTACAAAAAATAAATTACAAAATTACAAATATTTAATTTTTTTATAACGAAATCGAGTAAAACACTACTCTGCTTTTTACCACTATATTTGCACAAAACGTGACTGCAGTTTCAACCGTCTAGGTCATTTTTAAACGATGATTCAACTAAGAATGAAATACAAAAGATTTGGTCCCTATTTAAATATGTTTCTAGAATTAAACCGATTAGAGAATTATGAAAATACACAGGTAGGTTATGATATCCTAACTATCTAAGGGTGGGGTTCCTTAGAAATATTAATTACATTTTGGTAACCGTAAAAAGAGGCGAATACATAATATCTAATTGATCATTTAACAAAATTAAATCATCCTTATTATTGTATTTGTATATTTCCAACGATTCTAACAAATTAAGTGTCGAAAGCTAGTAAAATTTCTGCTGATGTAATGCTATTTAAGTTTCAAACCTTTGCTAGCATAGTGTAGGATTTCCATATTATTAATATCTGGGAAATTATGTCCACTCTCTAATATGTCACTAGAAAAAGCAGAATCTGTTTCTTGTAGTCTGAAGGACCTATCATGATCGAGGTATCTGGTTCTAAAATTACGTCCGGTCTGTACTATATATATGCTATTGCACTCTGAGCAATTTAACCTATAAAGTCCAGATTTTTCGTATCTATTTGTTTTATCCTTGGTGTTGTAAATTAAATTTTATAATTACTTCCACATCCACGTAGTGGATTGGAAGTATAGTAATCGCAAAAAAAAAATTCATTTTTTTTTTCTTGAAATGGGTTTAGAATGTCATGAAACGTCGAGATTTTAAATTTGAGCGAAAAAAATTTCTGTCTGTCTGTCGGTCTGTCGGTCTGTCGGTCTGTCTGTCTGTCTGTCTGTCTGTAACTTCTTTTTTTTTGTCTGCACGTTTTCTCCGGAACGGTTTAAGATATTAACTTGAAATTTTGTACACGTATATATTATAACGAGATCTGGAACTGGATTGTTTTTTGAGGATATCCGGTGAAGAGTTGGGGGTTAAATAGGGGTAAATAGGGGAAAATAAGTAAAGCAAGCTGGTAAGAGCACAGAAACTTGAAATTCGGTGTATGTACTAGAAGCTAAGGCCTCAGATTTTTTTATAATATTTTTCAACCCCCCACCACCCCTACTCCATTATTAAAGGGGTTGATAAAATAAAATTGAGATATTCATTTGAAATTTCGTACACGTATGTATTATAACGACATCTGGAACCAGATTATATTTTGAGATGATTCCGTTGAAGGGTTGGGGGTTAAATAGGGGTATATAGGGAAAACAAGTAAAGCAAGCTGGTAAAAGTACAGAAATTTGGGATTTGGTGTATATACTAGAAGCGAAGGTCTCAGGTTTTTTTAAATAGTATTTTCCATCCCCCCACCACCCCCACTCCCTTATTAAAAGAGTTGATAAAATTAAATTTAGATTTTCACTTGGTACATGTATGTATGTATTATAAATAATATCTGAAACTAGATTATATTTTGACACGATTGCTTTGAAGAAGTGGGGGTAGGTTAGGTTAGGTTAGGTTCATATGTGAGTGGGCTCCTGTCAGACCCTCCACTGCGACCATCAGGTCTATTGTGGCTCACTCCTAGTTATAGTTCACCCAATAGATTCAGCTTTGTAATAAAGCTGACAATCTTGTTGGGTGAGAAACCGTCCAGGTCCTCTGGCTTCAGTCGCCCTTTGCCAAACAGTGAGAACCTGGTTCTTTCTGCAGCAGGACAGGTACATAAAATGTGCTCTGCCGTTTCATCATCCTCCAAACACAGACGGCATTCGGCGCTTTCCACCAGTCCAATTCTGTGTAGGTGATGATTTAATCTGCAGTGCCCAGTGTACAGGCCAATTAGAGTTCTTAGGTGTAGCCTATTCAACTCTAATAGTTTTTTAGTTCTTGACTTCAAGGGGTATGTAATAAACTCCTTTGAGTGAACTAATCCTGGTAGTTCCTGCCAGTGCTGGATTGTTTTCAATTCAGCCCAGGCTAGGATAGCAGCCTTGGCAGAATTTGGTAAATAGGGAAAAATAAGTAAAGCAAGCTGGTAAGAGTATAGCAACTTGAAATTTGGTGTATGTTCTTGAAGCCAAGGCCTCAGATTTTTTAATAATATTTTTCAACCCTTCGACTATCCTTACTCCATTATTAAAGGAGATATTCACTTGTAATTTGGTAGACGTATGTATTATAACGACATCTGGAACTAGATTATATTTTGGGATGATTCCGTTGAAGGGTTGGGGTTAATAGGAGTAAATAGGGTAAAATAAGTAAATCAAGCTGGCAAGAGTACAGAAATTTGGGATTTGGTGTATATACTAGAAACCAAGGCCTCAAATTTCTTTCTAATATTTTTCACACTTCACCACCTCCGCTCCATTATTAATGGGATTGATAACATAAAATTGAGACATTCACTTGAAAGTTAGTACACGTATGTATTGTAGTGACATCTGATTGAGATGACTCAATTGAAGGGGTTGGAGATGATAGGTTGTGAATAGGGGAAAATAAGTAGGGTAAACTAGAAACTTCATTTTTAACGTATATAGTAGAAACCAACTCCTAACACTTTTCTGACATCTGCCCTTATATTATTAAAATTCTATGACCAATAATTTCCACATACTAGAATGCAAATATAGTCGAGATGTTTCCTTTAAAGTGATTTGGATTTTTGTTGGGGTTTAAATGCTATCTTGATATTATGTGTTTTGAGAATATTTGATATTTTCTCTGTTAGTGTATCACGGTATGTGATGGTAGCGTAAGGTGTTTGCTTTTCCTCTCTAACTATGGGATAAATTGCTTCAAAAGTACACTGGTTTTGTTTTTTGTTTATTAATTTGGTGATAGTTTATGTGGCGAAACCATTATTCTTGGCTATTTTTTGAATCATTGAGAGCTCTGCTTTTATTTGTGTTTCTGACAAAGGCAACGAAAAGCTCTATGTAGCATTGAATTATAAGCTGCTAGTTTGTGTGCGTATAGATGGCAAGAATCAAAGGGGACAGTTATATCAGTATATGTAGGTTTTCGAAAAATATCAAATTTGAATTGGTTATTTTTATGTGTGATAGTTAGGTCTAGAAAATTTATTGCATGGTTTGTTTCTCGCTGTAAATTTAATTATGGGGTGTATGTTATTAATAGAATCTAGAAAGGTGCGTAATTGTCTAGTAGTACCCTTAAAGCATGCCAAAACGTCGTCGACATATCTATACCAAAAATGAATGTGATTCTTGCCTGGTTGGGAATTTAGTATACTTTTCTCTAAATTAGACATAAAAATATCCGCTAATAAAGGGCCTAGAGGTGATCCCATCGGTAGACCGCTGTTTTGAATACGAAATTGGTTATTGAATTGAAAGTAATTTTGACTGAGGCATGTGTCGAAAGCTAGTACAATTTCTGTTGTTATAATTCTATTTAGTTTGCTTTTGTCTAGTAAATTTTGAATAAGTTTTAAACACTCATCTGGGGGATATTTGAAAACATGTTTTTAACGTCGAATGATACCAGAAATGAATTATGTGGGGAATGTGTATTTTTTAACTTCTCTGCTAATTTTAAGGAGTTCCTTATTCCATGTTTAGGTTTAAAATCTGTATGTTGTTTAAAAACTAAATTCCGAATAGTCCGACTAGAGAACCAGATAAAAAAAAAATTGTTACTTTATTGAGTAGTGCCAATCATGATTTTTAAGAAAAAAATAATTTCCTAACTAATTAGTCAAATGATGGACAATTAAAAAAAATGATGATAAACAATTATAAGGTAATGTTTTTTAGAAAAAATATATGTATTTTTTAAATGATAATATTCTCGACACAACAAAATAATAAAAAAAAAAACAATTTAAGTATAAACAAATGGCGCAAAAAAAAAATTAACGTTAGTAAGTGCCTTTCTTCAATGCAAAAACAGGAATGTGATAATGAATTTGAAGAATTTTTTTTTTATAACTTTACTTTGGTTTTTAATTTTTTGTTTACTGTAAAAAATTATAATAAACAAAATAAACAATCTTTAAAAACTTTTATAACGTGATCTGGTTAAGTATATATATAAGAAGGGCTCCAAGAAGTGAAAATTGTATAAGTCCAATTATTTACAAAAAAAATTTTGGCTCCAATGACAACGGGGGTCCCATAAAAAATTTTTAGTTAACAATTGCCTAACTTTAACACTTTTTCCAACGGGACCTTATTCTTTGAAGTGCTAAGAATACACCATATTATTTCAAATTTTTAATTGATATTTAATAGTATAAAAAAATTATTTTATGTGATGTACTCTCTTTTGAGGCGGCGCTCAGATCCTGCAGCGGTCACGCGGAGTCCTATTTTTAGCATTAAATTAAAATTATAAATAATGGAGATAGAGTTCCGGAAGTTAGGATTTTTTTATTGAAAATTTCTTTAAGAATCTTTATTACCGATTTCCATTACCGCTTATAGTTTTTGAGTTATAAACGAAAAACTAAATGGCTTTTTGTCCATCTTAATTTGTTTATAACTTTTGCAATTTTTTATGTGCTAATAAAACATTTGAATACATTTTTCTAGACGTCGTCATTCCGAATCCAATGAGCCATCGCTCATATTTTTAGGAGCTATTTCAAGAATTAACACCTTCTTGAACTTGTGAATTAGACTAAACCACCAAAATCAAAATTCCGCATTTTGTACCTTACGCTTGTAATTGGGCCAGAACTTCTCAACAACTGTGTTAGTCTATAATAGGACTACAAGTATACCAGTGTAAGAAAATTACTAGATACGATGCAAACGTGCACCAGCCCTTGGTATTACTGTCTGGCTCACTATGTAAATGTTCAGTTATGGGCATGACAGAGACCATTTTAAAATTCGAATATATATTCGTTAACTAGCCGCAAGAATAATGCGTATTTCCACCAGTTTTAAATCAGGCTTGTAAACAATTTATATAAAAGTGCAATTAATTTTCTCCATAAAATTTAATAAACAATAATCATTGTACAAATTAGAAACGTTTGCAGTCGTGATTTATTATTATTATTAATTGTGTCGCGTCTAAACAAATAAAAATTCAATTGAAATTCGATTAATAAAATATTGTCGAACAATTCGCAATTTAACAAAGCCAACAAATTATGTTTTATAGAATTAATTATTGTGATAATAAATTATTAATTAGAGATTTGTTACAGTAGTAGTAATTGCTACGGCCTATTATATAATTGAAATCAGTTAATCCGATTACAGTTCGAAACTCTAGTATTCGTTACACCCACTAATAGATTTTAGTATTTATATGCCCATTTATATTTTAAAAACATGCGGATGGATATACGTCTACATTTTACATTTTAACAGTTAATAACGAGTAGGCGTGGCAAACTGTGAATATCTATTTGACTAACATTTAGTTTTACGCGATGTCAATGAATATCTGCCAATTTTTTTTCATTAGGATTCGGTACAACCATTATGGTTTTGTCATATCCATTTGTCAATCCATCTGTATGTCACTGGTGTTTTTCACAACATGGCTCAAACTTTGTGCAATTACGGATTGTCATAACCTCTCGCCCAACATATAGTAAATTTATTTGGAGAGGCATGTCAAATTACAAAACAGGAATATAATATATCAATTTTTAGCATTTTAAGTTACGCTAAGCTGTCAAATGGTACGAAGCCATTTAGTGTATTATCATAAGGTTCAAAGACGACCACTCGCTTCGATGCCTTGCCAAGTTTTAAAAACAAGCCAACTGGATCACCAAATACCATGTTGGCATTTTTGAAAATTAATTTTTCTCCAGTAATCCACAATTCAAGATGGCGACTATTCAGATTTTTCAAAAAATCGTACCTTCGATAATAATTAACCGATTTTCAATTTTTAGAAAAGAGAATACTTCGGTAAAGGTATTTACACAGAACTTCCCTCTTTATTTGGACATGGCGGTCACTCTAAAAAATTTATAATTACGAAATGATATTGAAAATAATAATCGGAATATATTTATCACTATTATTACAAAGAACACCTGATAAATTTTGGTCAAGAAAATATACAGAGTGCTCATTCAACAGCAAATGTTCAATACTAAATAATAGGTGCCAAATATGGAAGGCTTGCGCAAAAACCTTTGCAAATGTTCACCATGACTGGCATCTGTCACATTTTCAATTCCACATTCACGTAGTGGAGCGGAAGTATAGTGGTGGTTAAAAAATTTCATTTTTTTTTGAAATTTTTCAAAAACGTTGGTAAAAAAAATTTTCAAAATTTGTTGCTTCTGAAATAAGTTTAGATTGTCACGAAACGTGGAAATTTTAAATTTGAGCAAAAAGGAAAGTTTCCTTCTATTCAATAGTGGTGACAATTTTTTATATTTTTTTGAAATAGTTTTAGAATGCGATGAAACGTGAAAATTTTAAATTTGAGCAAAAAAAAAAAAAATTTCCATCTATTTTAGTGGTAAAAAATTTTTCAATATTAATGGTGAAAAAAATTTCAATTTTTTTTCTGAAATAGGTTTAGAATGTCATGAATCGTGAAAATTTTAAATTTGAGCAAAAAAAATTGTTTTCCATCTATTTAATGGTAAATTTTGTTTCCAAAATGGTAAGAAAATGTTGCAATTTTTTTTCCGAAAAAGATTTGGAATGTCATGAAACGTGGAAGTTTCAAATTTGAGCAAAAACAATTTTTTTCATTTTCATCTATAGTAAGTAGTGATAGAGATTAAAAATTTTTTCAAAAACATTTTTAAACATTTCAAAAACAATTTTAAATTTGTTTGAATAGGTTTAGAATGTCATGAAAACGTCGAAATTTTAAATTTGAACAAAGAAAAAAAATGTTCCATCTATTTTAGTGGCAAATTTTGTTCAAAAATGGTAAAAATAAAATTCTGTTTTTTTTTTTAATGAGTTTAGAACGCTTTGCAACGCGGACATTTTAAATTTGAACAAAATGTTTATAGAAAACCAACACATACCAACAGATATTTAAATTTCAACTCAAATCAGTCGATGCACGTTAAGAGAGTGTTGTAAAATGTTTGTATAGTATAGGGCCAAAATCATTTCTTCTAATGATGAAATACTAAACAATGAGAAGCAGTTTATTAAGGAAGTTCTTATTAATAACCAATACCCTGGGGGTTTTGTCGATAAAACCTTCATAAATATTGAAAATAACAATAAGGTACGACAAAAACCTGAAAAACGTTACACAGCGTTAATTCCTTATGTATGCGGATTATCCGAAAAGTTGCGCCGCATCGGTGATAGATTTGATATTAGGACGGTATTTCAAACAAGCAACACTTTAAGATCTATTCTGACAAAGACGAAACCGACAAACCACGAGCAAAATTCAAAAAACTGCATTTATAGTATTCCGTGTGAGTGTAACAAACAATACGTGGGTGAGAAATTATATCAGAAAAAATTAAATTCAGAGGTCCAAGATCTGCGAACACGCGTGGGAGAACGGACATAAAATAAACTGGGACTCAGCAAAAATTTTAACAAAAGAGGCAGATAGCAAAAAAAGAACAATTGAAGAATCCGCGATAATATTATTGAATGAGGATAATTGCGTGTCGAATTGTTCCGTAGATGTCTGTACAACGTGATTGCCAATGTTAAAAGAAGAACTTCACAAACTTAACATTATATAAAAACTAAAAAACTGTTAACTATATTAACAGTTCTATGTAAATAGTAAGTATCTATGGATATTGAATATAACAAACATTCTTAGAGCTGTGTATTTGTCATACACAGCAAAAAAGATTTTTCAAAAAAAGCCTTGAAAAAGGAAACAGATTAGATTTCCGAAACGTCGGCGAAATATTTAATTTCAAGTTTTTATACTTATTTGTGTTGTTTATTTACAAAAACCAACCTTTAACTGATCCTTTGACGTAAATGTCACAGGCGTAGAGGTTTTTTACCAGTAACATACTGGTTAATTGTGATATATTTTGTAGACTCCCCCAGCACCGCTTAAAAAGAAAACATACATGTGGCAGGAAGTCCCAAAGAATTGAAGGAAAAAAAAATAAGATAATGCCACAAATAACATTTAGACAATATAAAGAAAAAACATTTTTCCATTTATTTTAGTGGTAAAAAATTCAAATTTTTTTTTTTTAATAGGTTTAGAATGCCACGAAACGTGGAAATGTTAAATTTGAACAAAGAAAAAAAAATCATCTATTTTAGTGGTAAAAAATTTTTCAATGTTGGTGAAAAAATTTTCAAAATTTTTTTTTCTGAAACAGCTTTAGTGTTTCATGAAAGGCGGAAATTTTAAATTTGAGCAAAAAAAATTTTTTTTTCATTATTTATTCCCTTTAGACGGTCCACCCTATATATTTTCCAGTGAAAGTTTAACCATTTCTTCACTGACAGTAGTGTCAACTACCTACCAAATTTGACTGCTCTCCGTCAAGTGGTGTTTTAGTTAATGTACAGACCGACAGACAGACAGACTGACGGAATTAGAAAAACCTATATTTTCGTAATCTACGAGATCTGAAACGTCAAAATCCGAAAAAGTCTCGGAGGGTGATATTTTCTCGAATACAATACTTCCCTTCGGTATGTGAGGGAAGTAAAAAGGCAAAAAAAAGTTTCCAAAAAAATTTTTTTAAGTAGGTTTAGAACGCTATGAAACGTGGAAATTTAAAATTTGAACGAAGAAAAAAAAAATAGCGGCAAAAAATTTTTCAAAAACGTTGGTAAAAGAAAATGTTTTTTCTTTGTTCAAATTTAAAATGTCCGCGTTTCATAGCGTTCTAAACCTGTTAAAAAAAAAATTAGATAATTGTTTAATCATTTTAGAAAAAATGTTACCACTAAAATAGATGGAACATTTGTTTTCTTTGTTCAAATTTAATATTTCGACGTTTCCGTGGCATTCTAAACCTATTCAAACAAATTTAAAAATCTTTTTGAAACGTTTAAAAATGTTTTTGAAAAAAATTTTAATCTATTTATCACTACTTACTATAGAATAGATGAAAATGTTTTTTTGCTCAAATTAGAAACTTCTACGTTTCATGACATTCCAAATCTATTTCGGAAAAAAAAACAGATGGAAAATTTTTTTTGCTTAAATTAAAAATTTTCACTATTCATGGCATTCTAAACCTATTTCAGAAAAAAAAATTGAAATTTTTTTTCACCATTATTGAAAAATTTTTTATCACTAAAATAGATGGAAAAATATTTCTTCTTTGTTCAAATTTAAAATTTTCACGTTTGATCGCATTCTAAACCTATTTCAAAAAAAAAAAATTATCACCACTATTGAATAGAAGGAAACTTTCCTATTTGCTCAAATTTAAAATTTCCACGTTTCATGACATTCTAAACTTATAACTATATTCCAATTATTATTTTCAATGTCATTTCGTAATTATTAATTTTTTAGAGTGACCGCCATGCCCAAATAAAGAGGGAAGTTCTGTGTAAATACCTTTACCGATTTTGCATTTTTATAACAGGCCATACAGAAAAAAAATTCCAACAGAAAATAAGATAGTGTACTTGATGTTCATGTAATAAGAAAAAATCTTCTTTTTTAAAGTACTAATTATTAGTTATAACTTTATTTTCGGACATAATGAAGACTTAATTAAGCTGGAGGAAGACAGGTTTTCCATTCATAATTAATCACGTGATCTCAGTCAATTTATTTAACAGTCTACATCAAACATTAATTGACTTAGAAACAAAAAAAAGTTCAATTTTAAATTAATTTAATTCAGGAACAATTCAATAAATAATATCAACTTGTATACAATACTTCCGCTTGAGATTAAAAAAAACTGTTTTGCATATTCTCTAATGTAAAATATTATTACTTATTATTAATATGATTATAACTAAATCGCTGGTTGCTTAATCATTGTCATAACCAATTTATGTTTAAAAGCTAGATGTTATAGAAATTTAATCCCACTGAAAATGTGCTTTGCTATTATCAGTATGATTTTAGAAAATATGAGAAATTGGATATCGATCAAATCTCTTTAAAGTTGCACTTACGGTGTTTATTATTACATTAAGAATGTTAAATTGGCTTAAATTTGAACTTTTTTTTATTTTCAAATCAATTACTTTTGACTTAGACTGTTAAGTAAACTGACTGACATCACGTTATTAATTCTAAATGGAAAGCCTGTCTTCCTCCAGCTTAATTAACTCTTCATTACATCCGCAAACAAAGTTACGACTAATAATAATAGGTACTTTACTTCGGTATTAGTGAATTTTTGATAACAACGAATAAGATTATGAGGTTATTTTAAAGTTAAAAATTTGCCTAATATATTTTTTTTAGAAAATTAGGTTAATTTTTCTTCATGTTTATTTTGTCGCTAAAACATGTACATTTCCCGATGTATGGAAATATTCTCGAGTATGTCCCCGTTTTTAAAAAAGACAACAAGGGGGTATCTGAAAATTATAGGCCCATTACAATTATCTGCAATTTCGCTAAAGTTTTCGAAATCACTTTGCATATGTCATTATCTAGTCACGTACTCGTACATGGCCATATTTATATCTAACCGACATGGCTTTGTTCCCAGTAGATCCACTGAGACCAACCTCGCATGTATCACGCAATACGTTTCCAAGGAACTAGACGCGAACAAGCAAATTGATATCGTTTACACAGATTTCTCCAAGGCGTTCGACCGCCTGGATCACGGTATTCTATTAGAGAAATTGAGTAAGTTTGGGTTGTCAGTGATGCAATTAGATTTATTCTCTTCATATGTAAAGAACAGGCGTCAGTATGTGGAATACCGTGGTCACAGGTCGTTTGATGTTCTGGCCACTTCCGGCGTCCCCCAGGGTTCTGCACCGGGCCCACTTATGTTTACTGTTTTCATAAATGATATTGTAGCTAATCTCAATGTAAAGAGCCTCTTATATGCTGATGATTTGAAAACATATTGCGTAATAGAAAACGAAAATGACTGAAAATCTTCAGAATAACCTAAATATCGTTAATGAATGGTGTCTATCCAATTGCTTGCTTCTTAACATATCCAAGTGTAACATACTCGCATTTTCTAAAATGCGTCATCCCATCTGGTACAACTATCATATAAATAGTCAAATATTGCAGGGCCCTGATACAGTAAAGGATCTTGGAGTTGTTTTTGATAAGTGCCTTAGTTTTAAGGAGCATATTACTTTCACCATCGCGTCAGCTTTAAAAAGTTTAGGTTTTATAATAAGAAACTGTAAAGGATTCAGATATTATGAAGTTGCTGTACTATTCATTTGTACGATCAAAATTGGAATACTGCTCGTTGATATGGTCTCCAGGGTATGCTATTTACATAAATTATGTTGAGATGTTCAGCGCCCTTTTGTTAAGTATCTGTGCCTTGTTGAAGATGGTACCTACCCAATAACTGGTTATTCGCAAAATATAATGCTGGACAGATTTCACATGTCTAACTTGGAAAATAGAAGAATAATACATTCAATAATCTTTCTTTATAAAATTATGTATAACACATTTAACTGCCCTCTCATTTTAGAACAAATAAATTTTCATATACCTCGTATAACAAGTCGGAATTGTGATACTTTGTATCTTCCTACCCCACGAACTAACTTACTAAAATTTTCACCTTTATATTTCATGTGTAAAAATTATAATCTACAGCAAGATCAACTTGATATATTTAACTGTAGTATTAATTCCATTAATCAACTTAATTTATGATTTATAGCGTTCTCTTTTTGTATTTGTCCTATAATTATCTTTATATCTTTATTTTATTATAATATTTTTACATATTTGCAATGTTTTATGTCGTGATAGTTTAATTACCTTAATTAGTTTTTAGTTTATTATACTGTTTTCGTATTCTCTATTGTAATGTTTCCACCCTGTAATTGGTTACCTGTTGGGTGGCTGTACTCAAGTAAAGTGAGACATGCTGTATATTTATTTGAAGAATTTACAGCCATAGTAGTACTTATAAAAATTGTACAATAAACATAAAAAATAAGCATATAAGTGTGTATATACACACTCGATTATGTAACTTCCTGCAATCCGTGCGTAAGGGTGTCCAGTTTTTCCATTATTGCTTCCGCTGTGTTTACGGATTAAACATTTTACCTACACATATCTGTTATAAAAAAAAATAAGTATTAATAATATAATCCTATTTTAGCACATGTTTTGTATGTCATAAACGCGTTGTAAGAAGTAGGAACATACTAGCAACAAAACACTCGTTGTCTAATGCTAGCTAAACACGTTGGGCCATATTGTGGCCGAAACAGTGGCTAAAACAATTGCTGAAACATTTGTCTACAAATATACCATCCAGACGTTGGCCGATACCAGCGATGCCACAGCTACCGAATTTGGATGAATTCTACGGAAATACTGATTTGTTATGAAATTGTGACACACATTTTTCTTAAATCGTTATCACAAAAAAAAAGGAAAGGTGATTATAAAGTGAGTGAAATTTGTTTTTTAAAATTCCCTGTACCGCGCATGGATACGAAATGTACCGAAAAATTTCAACCTACTCTACCGAAATCGCCGGAAAGGCTGTGACAACACTGGCCAATACAGCAGTGCTTGCTAGAACCCAGAAGAAGACATAGGTGGAAATTGCTGCTGCGACGGCAGTGGCTGCTTTAGGTGCATTTAATTATTTATTACAAGGGAATGTCGCAACTAACAAAAAACGTCGACGGAAAAGATGGTGGATGACAACGGTACATAAAAAAAGAGAGTAATTTTTTTAATCTCTCGCAGGTTTTTCTACGATTTTTACTTCTCTCGCATATATCGAAGGGAAGTACAGGTCGACCATCCTAGAATAGCCAACGAGATTAGGATGCGCAGTAGTTGAAACCACCCTACGTTTACGGAGCTCACTTGTTTATGATCCTTCCTCGTGTAAACATCGGTACAGTCTTGAGAAAAGTGCTTGTAGTGTATAACTTATATTTAACACATAGGTACTTATTAGAAGTATCTACTTATAAACAGTAATGTTACGTGATTACCCTGTATATTACTTCCACATCCACGTAGTGGATTGGAAGTATAGTAATCGCAAAAAAATTTTCAAAAATTTTTATTCGTGAAATAGGTTTAGAATGTCATGAAACGTCGAGATTTTAAATTTGAGCGAAAAAAAAATTTCTGTCTGTCGGTCTGTCTGTAACTTTTTTTGTCCGCACGTTTTCTCCGGAACGGTTTGAGATATTGACTTGAAATTTTGTACACATATATATTATGACGAGATCTGGAACTGGATTGTTTTTTGAGGAAATCCGGTGAAGGGTTGGGGGTTAAATAGGGGAAAATAGGGAAAAATAAGTAAAGCAAGCTTGTAAGAGAACAGACACTTGAAATTTGGTGTATGTGCTAGAAGTTAAGGCCTAAGATTTTTTTATAACATCTTTCAACCCCCCACCACCCCTACCCCATTAATGGGGTTGATAAAATAAAGTTGAGATTTTCATTTGAAATTTCGTATGCGTATGTATTATAACGACGTCTGAAATTAGATTATATTTTGAGATGATTCCGTTGAAGGGTTGGGGGTTAATTTGGGGTAAATAGGGGAATATAAGTAAAACAAGTTGGTACAGAAACTTGAAATTCGGTATACGTACTAGAAGCCAAGGAGTCAGATTTTTTTATAATATTTTTCAACCCCCACCACCCCTACTCCAATATGAAAAGGGTTGATTAAATAAAATTGAGATATTCATTTGAAGTTTGGTACACGTATGTATTATGACGACATCTGGAACTAGATTATAATTTGAGATGATTCCGTTGAAGAGTTGGGGGTTGAATAGGGGTAAATAGGGGAAAATAAGTAAAGCAAGCTGGTAAGACCACAGAAACTTGAAATTCGGTGTATGTACTAGAAGCCAAAGCGTCAGATTTTTTTATAATATTTTTCAACCCCCACCACCCCTACTCCAATATGAAAAGGGTTGATTAAATAAAATTGAGATATTCATTTGAAATTTGGTACACGTATGTATTATAACGACATCTGGAACTAGATTATAATTTGAGATGATTCCGTTGAAGGGTTGGGGGTTAAATAGGGGTAAATAGGGGAAAATAAGTAAAGCAAGCTGGTAAGACTACAGAAACTTCAAATTCGGTGTATATACTAGAAGCCAAGGTCTCAGATTATTTATAATATTTTTCAACCCCCACCACCCCTACTTCATTATTACAAGGGTTGATAAAATAAAATTGAGATATTCATTTGAAATTTGATACACGTATGAATTATAACGACATCTGGAACTAGATTATTCTTTGAGATGATTCCTTTGAAGGGTTCGGGGTTATTTAGGGGTAAATAGGGGGAAATAAGTAAAGCAAGCAGGTATGACTACAGAAACTTGAAATTCGGTGTATGTACAAAAGGCAAAGGCCCCAGATTTTTTGATAATTTATTTCAGCCCCCACCACCCCTACTCCATTATTCAAGGGGTTGATAAAATAAAATTGAGATATTCACATGAAATTTAGTATGCATATGTATCATAACGACATCTGGAACTAGATTATATTTTGAGATGATTCCGTTGAAGGGTTGGAGGTTAAATAGGGGTAAATAGGGGAAAATAAGTAAAGCAAGCTGGTAAGACTACAGAAACTTGAAATTCGGTGTATGTACTAGAAGCGAAGGTCTCAGGTTTTTTTATTAGTATTTTCTATTTCTCCCCACCACCCCCACTCCCTTATTAAGAGTTGATAAAATTAAATTTAAATTTTCACTTGAAATTTGGTACATTTATATATTATAATTATATCTGAAACTAGATTATATTTTGACATGATTGCATTGAAGGAGTGGGGTAAGTAGAGGTAAATAGGGAAAAATAAGTAAAGCAAGCTGGTAAGAGTATTGCAACTTGAATTCGGTGTATGTCCTAGAAGCCAAGACCTCAAATTTTTTAACAATATGTTTCAACCCTTCCACTACCCTTACTACATTATTAAAGGGGTTGATAAAATAAAATTGAGATATTCACTTGTAATTTGGTAGACGTATGTATTATAACGACATCTGGAACTAGATTATATTTTGGGATGATTCCGTAGAAGGGTTAGGGTTAATAGGAGTGACTAGGGGAAAATAAGTAAATCAAGGTGATAAGAGTACAGAAATTTGGGATTCGGTGTATATACTAGAAACCAAGGCCTCAGATTTCTTTCTAATATTTTTCAAACTCCACCACCTCCGCTTCATTATTAATGGGATTGATAACATCAAATTGAGATATTCACTTGAGATTAGTACACGTATGTATTGTAGTGACATCTGATTGAGATGCCTCCATTGAATGGGTGGGAGGTGAATAGTAGAATATAAGTAGGGTGAACTAAAAACTTCATTTTTAACGTATATGGTAGAAACCAACTCCTCAAACTTTTCTATGACATCTGCCCCAAATATTATTAAAATTCTATGACCAATAATTTCCACATACTAGAGTGCAAATATAGTCAAGATGTTTCCTTTAAAACGACTTGGATGAAGAATCTGGATGTGGAAGTAGTGATTCCTTAGGCAGCGGTTTTTTTTAATATAACTATAATAGGTATCTACTTTGCCAAGTGTGTTAACTATATGCCAAATATTATTGCTATCTGTCATATGTTTAGTTCCATATCCACGTAGTGGAGTGGAAGTATAGCAGCGATTCCATTTTTTTTTTTTTTTGATAGGTTTAGAATGTCATGAAGCACGGACATTTTAAATTTGAGCACAAACATTTATTTTCATCTATACTAAATTTTCAAAATGTTTTTTTAAAGTAGGTTTAGATTGTCATAAAACGTGGACATTTTAAATTTGAACGATTTTTTTTCAATCAGTTTATATTTTATAAAAACATTTTTTAAATACCCTTTTTGAAAAAAAAATTGTTAAAAATATTAGAATGGCACAACGTGGACATTTTTAAATTTCAGCCAAAGAATATCTTTTTCATAATCTATTCTCTTTAGACAGTCCACCCTGTATATGTTTCCAGGAAAGTCTAATAGTTTTTTAGTTAATGCACCAACAAATAGACTGACGGAATTGAAAAACCTGTATTTTCGTAACGTACATGATCTGAAACGTGAAAATCCGAGAAAATCTCGGATGGTGATTTTTTTCTCGAATACAACACATCCCTTCGGTATTTATGCGAGGAAGTAAAAATTGCTCAAAATTGAAAAATAAATTAGCACTACTATAGAGTAGATAAAGAAAAAATGTGTTGCTCTCATTTAAAATTTCCACATTTCATGACATTCTATATCAATTACAAAATTAGTTTACTACTATAAAATGGATGGTGGGAAAAATATTTTTTTTGCTCAAATTTTAAATATCCACCGGATATATTAAAAAAACTGTCCATTTCCAGATCTCGTTATAATATATACGTGTACAAAATTTCATGTCAATAACTTAAACCGTTCCCGAGAAAACGTGCAGACAAAAAAGTTACAGATAGACAGGCCGACACACCCACAGACAGACAGAATTTTTTTTTGATCAATCTCGACGTTTCATGGCATATTAAACATATTTCAAGAAAAATTTTTTTTTGGAATTATCAGGATATACATACAAATATTCTCTCGGGCCTCTTTCTCATAACCACTTAAAGCTCTGTTTTCACCGCATGACAAAGTCCATTCCTGCACTTCCACCGTAAATAGACATTTACCTGTGGAACGGTTAATATAAATCAAAGCTCATTGGGGCAAGCTAAAATGCAAATTTCTGGGAAACATGAAACCATATACCTATGGACGCAAGCGGACAGGAAGTGAAACTGCTAGATCCAGAACCAGAAGGAACAGAAAACTTAGAAGATGCATAAATAACGAGATAATGACAGATGAAAACTTAAAAGAAGCATGGAAACTAAAAAAAAGAATCTCGCAACTCAAAATACCTCGAAAACAGAAAATTTTATTCGTCGGATGCTCCATCCTTTTACGCTTATTAACATAATTACTGTTATTATTATTACTAACATTATCTTTTTCTTTTTAGTACATTTTCTAACAGTTTTAGTCTGTTTTTAAAATCGTGCTTTATTTTTTTTTTAATCATTTATTTTGTTTAATATAGTGGTGTTTTACTCAATTTCGTTATTTATTTTATACTTTTAAGATATAATAAATATTTTCTATTCTGTAAAACATTGTACAGGCGTTAAATATCCAGTCAAACTATTTGGCATCTGGAATTTAGACTGTAACTCGATTATTTTTTTACCGAGTGAGCTCCACCGATTCACAGCAATAAAACTTCCCATGAAACAAAATAAAAATTATATTGTACACAACAGAGGATTTAATTTAAATTGAATTATAGCTGTTATGTCATTAAAACACGGTCTGGTGTCATCATGCTACAGATATATATATATGGCCATTAATAACAGTAATTCACATTTACTCATTCGTAGCCATCTATTTTTTATAAATTAATGAAAGGGAACTAGCATGGCGTGCATATAATGCTCAAATTTATACCGATTCACAAAATGAAAGCAAAATTACGATCACATACACTTGGACATGTGTATATGTGGGCTTGTTATCTACAAAATTACTAGGGAAAACATCGTCTAAAATTTCTTACACTGTGAAGCATGATTCTGATAGTAATCATAGTACAGGGTCTTAGAATGTGCAAGAAAATATTTCTGGAATGCTTGGCGTCGTTTTTGTAAATCTGGCGAATCTGACAAACTTTGATACCTAAATTCACGTTCTTGCATTTTTACGTCTTAACTCCGACCAACGCCTAGCGCCGTTTTTGTAAAACTTCTGAATTTGATAAATTTTAATAGCTAGACTCACATTCTTGCATTTTTACGTCTCGGCAATGACCATTTACCATTTAAATATTTTTATTCCCTATTTATGTATAATTCTACTTAAACTAGGTATTTCATTTTTAAAGTGTGACTATATACATTTAATTTTATATATAAACATCATTTGTATTTTATCAATGATAAAAACACTCAATGATAGGGGCCGTTGGTATGGCTAGGGTTGAATGACCTTCACTTTAACTTTATTAAAAAGATGCTATAAAATATCTCTATAAAAAATTTATATTTGTTAATATATTATCTTTAATTTGTACCTGTGTTTAATATTAATAGCTATAGTCCGGGAGTGTTGTGGGCAGAACGAAAATACATTTGTTTATGTAGGAAAAACATGGGGAAAAACCTACTTAAAAGTTTGTCAGAAGATAAAAACTGAATTTATGGGAGGGGGATTGATTTCTTATGGTATCGACGGGCAGGGGGCATGGTGAGGTAGAGGGTTGGAAGCTGTTGGGTTTTGTGATTTTTAGGGTTGTTGTGTCATTTGTGGCGTTTGGTCAGTGTTACCGTCTTGTGAAAAAGATGGGTAGTCTTTGGTGGAGTACTGTATGTCGGTGTGTTGGGTTTTGTTGTGCTCATATGTTCGTGATATCTGTTGTTAGAGCCGATAATTGAACTTTATTGTAAAAAATTCTGTTTCGTCAATGTAATCCCTCATCATGGGTAGATTCGCAGCCCTGTGGAGTTCAGTTATCGGCGTGTATAGGTCGGCGTTCGTCGGTAATCCTATGAGTTTATTTTGCGTTATTTGTAGCCTCTTGCATTGACTGGCCGAGATATTATTCCACGCCGGGCAGGCATACGTCATTAGTGGAAGAAACATAACTTTATATAGTGTCAATTTATTATTTATGGATAATTTACTCCGCCGGTTTAAAAGAGGGTACATTTTGTTGAGTGTTGCGTACGTCCTGTTTATAGTTTGTGCCACATGAGGAGCGAAAGACAGCCGTTTATCCAAGGTTACCCCCAGATATTTGACTGTCTTGCACTCCTCAATAGTCCGTCCGTCTATTTGTAGTTTGTTAAATGTCTTTATGTTTGTAAACTTTCTGTTAAAATTGATAGTCTTGATCTTTCTCGACGATGACCGATACGCGACACCCAGGGTCGATTTAGTAAATGTTGTGTATCTGATAAATTTTGCATTTTTACGTCTCGACGCCGACATTTTTGTAAATCTTGTGTATTTGATACATTTTGATATCTAAATTCATGTTCCTGCATTTTTTCGTCTCGACGCCGACCAACGTTTTTTATTTGAAGAATATTTTACGTTTTCTTAAATATTATCGAAGTTATATGGTTTTTCGGCTATTTCGTAGGCAGAGGATAAGAAAATAGAATAGAGGGTTGCGGCGGATAGTATATTTTTGATTAGCGCTTTTTATTAAAATCGTCTGTGCGTGTATTTATCTTATAACCTTTTCTCTTTCGCAAAATTTTATTTGCTAAATCGGGCGATGAAGTAAGAAATTTATATTCTTGGTTTTAATTTAACTAAAGATAAAGGTTTCGAATGATGAGTCTGAGGAAGGTAAAATATTTATGAAAACGTTTTGCTGAATGATAGCAAGAATGGTTGCGAGAAGATGGAAGTACAGTGTTGTACGTAGGCGTACATACGTAGCCGAGTGTTAGTGATAGTGTTTCTGTTTCCGTTTCATTGAGAAAGTATGAGAAAGCATCGCGAGAAGAACAGCGCCGGTAAAAGTAAAAAAAAATTGGGAGGTTCAAGGAATAGGGAGGAAATAGCGAAATTTTTGGAGGAATTGGGTACGAAGTCCTATGTACATTTAGCAGAGTTTGTAAATATCATGTCAGACTTGAAAGTTAGCCAAGTTCATTTTCAATGTATTAATGAAGCTTGCTAAATTGCAACTTCTGTAAATTTTTGCTATTAACGTTATTGTAAGTAAATAATGTATTGAACGTATTTTTGTACTAGTTGGTTGCCCATCCTTAGAGACGAAGTAAGTAAAAATAAGATAAATATAATTTAATGTCTCACGTGACTATGGAAATACATAAATAAAGAACTGTCATGTTTAACGGTCAAAAAGTTTTGAGAACGGAAGTAGATTCTCTTCCGAAACGTTAACTGTCTATAGCTTTCATTTTCATTTTTTAGTTTATAACATTGTTCTAGTTTATATATTGTTAGGTGTGAGATTGTTTGAAACAGTCAAGTTTTCAGGAACCAACCTCTATCTGATCCGTTTGGCGCTGAGGTTTTTTCATTAAAATTTTTAAACATTTTTCAGTGGCAAAATACCCAATAAGAAGTAAGAAAATCTGAATATGCCACAAATTAACAATTACAGACAATATTTGGATCACAGGTATGGGTCTAATATCAATAGATTTGGAAATTTTACATAAGAAAAAAATAGTTCACACCGAAAATAGTATTACCTTTTTAAGCAAGTGTCGCCAACATAATATTATTCAAAAAGGGTTGCGTTTAAAAGTATCATATGCCAGTGATAGATATAATAATACCTTAAGAAGAGCCAGTGCTGCAATGGTTCAGGAAAGAGTACGATTCCATAGGCAAAATAAAGCAAACATTGTAAGAGACATTGAAATTATTTTAGAAAATTTATGTCACTGCGTCGAAGAGGAAGACTACAACCAAATGTTTAAAAGTATCTTATGTACGTACAAATAGTTTTTAAATCACAGAATAATAGATATTTAAATAAATTTAGAAATTTATATAGTGCAAGACAACATATTGAATTACAAAACTTTCAAAATATTCCTTTAATTGACAAAACTGTCATCAACCTGTCAAATCGCGAACTAAATATATCCGAGAAACTAGTATTAACTAAAGGCTTGAAGTATGCTTTAACACCAAAGGCTATTCCTAAACTTGATATAATAACTGCAACTGAACAGGCTGCACAGAAGCTACCATTAGATTATGCTAATGAATACCGAATTCGTTCTAAAATTGAATTAGAGAAACAATATAAGACTAAAGATAATTTAACATCCGATGAGAAACTTTCCATTTCATCTCTAAAAAATAATTATAGCATTAAAATTTTACCTGCTGATAAAGGCAATGCCACGGTACTTAGATACAGCAATACATGATACAAAAATTACGAACTAGATAAATGATGGAAATTATTCCATATTAAATAATGATACTACAAATTCTTTGGAAAACAAAATATATAGAGTCTTATTTAAACACAAAAACGAAAGATGTTAACTTCACATCACAGCAAACCTCCTAATTTCTATGGTTTGCCAAAAATTCATAAACCTGACATTCCCTTAAGACCAATTATGAGTTCAATTAATTCTCCATGTAGTAAACTCTCAAAATATTTATTAAAAATCCTAAATCCATTATCAGGTTCCTCCGAGTCTGATATTAATAATACCAAATATTTTTTGGAGAAGCTGTCAGAAAATCGGTTTAACAATAATCATCTAATAGTCAGTTTTTATGTAGTAAGCCTATTTGCAAATGTGCCTGTAGATAAAACATTAATAATAATTAAAAACAAATTGCAACAAGATGGGAATTTGGCGAATAGAACTAAGTTAAGCATTGAAACTATAATGGGATTACTTACACTTTCAACATACTTTCAATTAAATAATGACTTCTACCAACAAGACTTTGGGATGGCCATGGATTCTTCATTATCTCCAATATTTAGTAACATTTTCATGGAAAATTTTGAGGAAAGTAATATTAATAATCTAGCTTATAAACCCATTGTATGGTGGAGATATGTAGATGACATTTTTGTTATATGGCCTTATAGTAAAGAATGTTTAAGTAATTTTTTGAATCAGATTAACGAAAAAGAACCTTCCATTAAATTTACAACAAAAATAGAAAATAATAATGAATCACCTCTCTTTTTTTTATTTTTTTTATATGTTAATTACAAAATTAGATAACACATACCAAACCAGTGTGTATAGAAAACAAACACACACAAACAGATGCTTAAATTTCAATTCAAATCAACATATTAGTGTTAAGAAAGGCGTTGTTAAGTATTTGTATGACAGAGCCAAAATTATTTCTTCAAATGATGTAATATTAAGGAACGAAAAGTAATTTATAAAAACTGTCTTATTAAATAATCAATATCCTGAGAGTCTTGTTGATAGTCAGTTATTGAACATTGGTAGTAGAGAGAATATACTATCACAACCTGAGGTACTTAGGTCAATGGCAGTAATTCCATGTATACATGGTTTATCGGATAAATTACAAAAAATTGGGAATAGGTTTTTCGTACGAACGGTTTTTCAAACGGGCTCCAGGTTATGATCGGTTTTATCAAAGACCAAACCTCTAAATATTGTTCAAAATTCAAAAAATTGTATTTATAGTGTTCCGTGTGACTGCGGAAAACATTACGTAGGTGAATCATCTAGACCTTTCAACGTAAGGCTTGGTGAACATAGAAATTATACTAGAAGGGGAGAATCTGAAAAATCCAAAATTTGGGAACACGCGTGGGATAATAATCACAGGACTAAATGGGACTCGGCGAAGATTTTGGAAAAAGAGAGCAACGGAACTAAAAGAGAACTTAAAGAATCCGCGATTATTTTATTAAACGAGGATGTATGCGTTTCAAATTATTCAACAGATTTTTGTAGTAGTTGGTTGCCCATCCTTAGAGACGAAGTAAGTAAAAATAAGATAAATATAATTTAATGTCTCACATGACTATGGAAATACATAAACAAAGAACTGTCATGGTTGACGGTCAAAAAGTTTTGAGAACAGAAGTAGATTCTCTTCCGAAACGTTAACTGCCTATAGCTATCATTTTAATTTTTTAGTTTATAACATTGTTCTAGTTTATATAGTTTTAGGTGTGAGACTTTTTGAAACAGTCAAGTTTTCAAGAACCAATCTCTGTCTGATCCGTTTGGCGCAGAGGTTTTTTTATTAAAATTTTTAAATATTTTTCAGTGGCAAATTACCCAATAAGAAGTAAGGAAAATAAATAATGTATTTTTATATCTTTAATATTTTAATACTACTTTTAATCTGTTGAAAAGTGTATAATACATTGTATTGTGTCTCACATGAATAAATTGTCTGTCTGTCTGTATACAGCAACGGGAGACCAAGTAGAAGACAAGTTACGCTCAGTGTAAGATGGGTATAATCCGAAAATTGTGTTTTCCACTCATATATCACTATTTATATCTATATTACGCAGTAGCGTATTCGCCAAACATAGAAATACGGGCTTTATAACCGACTATACGCGAATCCATATATTTGGAAACTTCCAGAGATTGTCGAGGATTTAAATATGCATTGTCTGGTAAAATAATGCGATATGGAGATTCAAATCTTGTTCCAGTTTGAAGGAAGGACTTTTAAAAGCTAATAAATGTAAGAAAAGTTTCAGCTAAGAGCAACAATGCGTCTGTAAATTTTCATAATGTAAAAAAAAACAGGATTTAATAAAGTTTCCTCACGCATTTCTTGACTCTAAATGCAAAATTGTGTTTTAATATCATTCGAGCAGCTATAAAGGGTAAAGTTATGTAAATTTTGCATCTGGCTCGATAAAAAATACAGACAGCTTTGAATTTCCACTGATTGCATTCTTGCTTCTAAATTAAAGCCGTTGTTTTAAGACTCGATTTGACTTACAATTAAAAATGTTTATTATGCAAACCAAAATTAAAATATATTTTAACATTAATTTGACTTACTAATAAGCTCTTTAGGTTTACAGTTAGTGTAATGGGCGTGTTCGAATTGATCGAATAAAGCAATTAAATACCCTTGTAATAGAGCAGGCAGGGAACGCTATCTCGTTACTATCTCGGTACTAGCAAAACTTATGACCGTTTAAAACCG
This sequence comes from Stenurella melanura, assembly GCA_963583905.1. NCBI lineage: Eukaryota > Metazoa > Arthropoda > Insecta > Coleoptera > Cerambycidae > Stenurella > Stenurella melanura. The sequence goes on along the minus strand of OY757318.1, from coordinate 88,695,126 downwards.
AGATTTGTGCATTTTAATCACGCGTGAAATCTTGTAATCAAAGTTTAGAGCGTTTTCTTTTCGTACCGCTGTTCTGTTTTTAGTTGCCGTACAATCAATGCCCACAAAAACAAATTCTTTGTAAAAAAAGCGCCACGTACATACACTCTATCCAAAAAAATGTCTTTCTTACAAAAACATAAAATGAGAGAATGTGATCTCTCCAGAAATATTTGAAATCAATTAAAATCGGTATCAAGTACATAGATTTTGTGTATTTTTTCATGCTGGATCCTAATCCATGGCCCAAAAACCGATTTACCAGGTGACTTTTTAGTAAAACGCAAAAATATCCCCTAAAATAGAGTGAAATAGCGAGGATAAGGTAAAGCTTCATAATGAAATGCAACAATTTGTAAATACTTTGTGAAAACGTTTTAAAATAAAATTTTGAGCATTAGATATGCCAATTAAATCCCCCCCTACGAGGGGGTTAAAAAAGTTCTATGCCAGAGACATGAATACATAGATTTTGTGTATTTCTTGCTGCTGAATTCGAATCCGCAGCCGAAGAACCAATTTGCCAGGTAATTTTTTAATAAAACGCAAAACATCCTCTAAAATAGAGTGAAATAGTGAGGATAAAGCTTTAATAAAATGCAACAATATGTATACAGGGTGTCCCCATAAAAACTCCCAGGCCGGATATATTCTAAACGAATAGAGATATTTTAATTCTGTAAAAGCCAATTTGTAGAGCATAAAGAGAGCTTCATTTTTTAATATAATTGTTTTTTTAATATATCAGTATATAGATGACGCTGTGCTCTAAAGAAATATTTCGATGGGAGAAACTTTGAAATGGGGTTTATGTGAAAGAAAATGGATTTCTAAGTAGATTGTGTTAAAAAAAAAATACCATAAAACTAACCATTTTCGAGACATTTGACTCCAATTTTTGGCATTTGCTAATATTGAATAATTGTAATCTCTTCAACATTTCTTTCCTTTAAGTGGGACAATCTGTATTTAATTTACAAATTTTAGAAGAAAATATTTAAAGAATTTTTCATATCTTTTGAATTAAATATATTTGAAGTAACCCTTGGAAAAAAAATAAAAATATTGTTTATCATATAATTCAAACATTTAACCAATAAAAAAACAATTACGAGCATAAAACAATTTTTACGAACTAATGAAATTAAAATAACTATTTTGATAGGTATTCAAAATTATTGCCATTTTCATTAACACACATCGTAAACCTATTAATTAGTTCAGATTTACAAACTTTTAATAATGTATGCAGATTAATGGCGGCAACACTAGCATACATTTTATTATAAAGATCTGCCATATCTTCTATTGGTTCTTTGTACATTTCACTTTTTAAAAATACCCGTAATAACTGTCTAACGGAGTAATGTCAGGAGATCGAGCGGGCCATCTAAGTACTCCATTGGTACCAATCCATCTTCCTGGGTATGTTTGATTTAAATAACTAACAACGTTGTGATGATTCTGTGGGCCTGCTCCATCCTGATGAAACCACATATTATCCAACTGAGCGGGAAAATTCCTTAATAGTACTTGTAAATCATTTTACGAAAATTGTAAATATCTTTCACCTGTTTAATTCTCATGGTAGAGGTATGGGCCAACAATGTAACCATTAACGATACCACACCAAACATTTACTCCAAAACGATTCTGGGATCTGGTATGTCTCATCCACCTAGGATTCTCTTGAGACCAGTAACGACAATTATGTGTTGTGATTACTCCATTGTTGTGGAATCAACTTTCATCACTCCACATAATTGTATCTAAAAGATTTGGATTTTCTTCTAAAATAATTGTAAATTGCGCCAAATAATCTAATCTCCGCTCATTGTCCCCTGGAATCAAATGATGAACTAAATGAACTTCATATGGAAAAAAATTGTTTGTTTTAAGAATTCTGTGGAAGGTGGAACGTGCAATATTTGTTTCTTCCGTCAACTTGCGTACTGACATGTTTGGGTTATTTTCTACTTGATGTAACACCAATGCAATATTTTCATCAGTTGCAGTTCTTTTTCTTCTTGTTGTTTTTGGTTTCTTAAAACCTTCATAATTTTTCAAATTAGAACACAAACTTACAAAAGTTTTCCGATCTGGTAAAGGTCTGTCAGGAAAACGTATTTCATATAAACGTACAGCTCTTGAAGCATTTTTACGACATTCCCCATAAATTAAAATCATATTTAATTCATCTTCATTTCTATGAGAAACCAAATTTAATAATAAATATTCACAAAGAAAACAATAATTAGGTACAATAATACAGTTCTATTGGCACACCAATAAACAAAACGTGATTGAAATTGAAAAATGACAAAACTATTATTCCAAAGGTAACTTTAATTGTATTTAATTTATAAGGTATAAGAGTTATTATACTCACTAGATATCAAATATTTTTAATTATAATCTAATCTAATAACAAAGCAATTATATGAAAAATTCTTTAAATATTTTCTTCTAAAATATATAAATTAAATACAGAGTGTCCCACTTAAAGGACTGGAATGTTGAAGAGAATTATTCAATATTGGCAAATGCCAACATTTGGACTCAAATAGCTCGAAAACTGTTAGTAGTTAGTTAGTATATCCGGCCTGGGAGTTTTTATTGGGACCCCCTGTATACTTTGAGAAAACATTTTAAAATAAAATATTGAGCATTAGAAAGAAACATATGCAAATTAAATCCATACCTATCCCCACAAAGGGGTTAATTTCACCCCTAAGATCAAACAACGAATGTTAGTGCAAAATAATGTGAAAAAACAGTCTTGTAGTTTGTAATTCCAAATACATAAATGTAGGTTAAAGGTGGAATTAACCCCTTGGTAGGGGTGGGTGTAGATTTAATTTGCATATATTTCTTCCTAATGTTCAAAAATTTATTTTAAAACGTTTTCTCAAAATATTTATAAATTGTTGTATTTCATTATAAAGCTTTACCTTACCATCATTATTTCACTTTATTTTAGGATATGCGTATTACTAAAAATCCCCTGACAAATCGGTTTTTTGGCTGCGGATTCGGATTCGGCATAAAAAATACACAAAATCCATGTCTCATGTCTCTGGTACAGAACTTTTGTTCTCTATGAGTAAAATCCTAAAACACGTCTATTTTTAATTCTAAAATGAAATTTTTTGAGCATAATTCTATACCTCCCCCTTCATCCCCTTGGAGTGACAGCCACCTCTTTAAACATTTCAAATGGCACGAGGGTGCGTGTCATACCTCATTTGAACGGGTTTTTAATTCTCTATCCAACAATATAAGATTCCTTGAATAGCTCTAATTTTTTTAATGAAAAATATTACATCTTTGATATTACTAAGTAAACAAAAGAACATGAAACAGCTTAAATCAAATGTTCAACCTGACTGACTGAATTTCTTGACTTATTCTGTCATTTAAATCATCGACGTTATTTGGTTTGTTGAAGTAAACTTTCAATTTTAAACAACCCCGTAAAAAGTAGTCAAGCGGGGTCAAATCGGGAGAACGAGCAGGCTACTCAATTTCACCAGGTCTACATATCCACTTATTGGATAAAACTAATATGAAAAGAAACCCCTTTTACTTCCTTCTGTTTGTTGGGTATTTTGCCACCTGGGTATCAGAAAAAACGATAAATTGATAAATTTAAATTGAATATTGAATGACACAAAATTAGAAGTCATATTTGACAGATATTTGATACATAGGCATAGATAGTTTAGGATATACTTCAAATACGTTTTAAATGTTCAAATTTAGTTTTCTTGATGAAGAATACACAAACTTCAAAAAACCTTATAATAAATAGTTTATTGATGCTTTAAATCATAACATTTTTGCACAAGTCAAAATACAATGTAAAATAGTAAAAAAAACTTGAAAAAACAATTAAAACAATTGGCCCACATTATACCAATGGACTAGAATGAATATAAAAGAGAACACTTACAAATAAAACATATAATACACTTATTTATATAGCAAATAATGCCATAAGACGAACTTTACATAAATTATTACAAGTTAAAAATCAGAGGTTGTCATCCTTGAATTTAAAAATTCCTCAAATGTGTAAAATGCTTTGTTGGTCAAGTATGTTTTTATTACCTTTCTAAAAAGTTTGTATTGGAGAGATCTCACAGATTCTGGTAAATAATAGCGGAGCATAATACAAAGTAGCATTCCATGATTTTTTTAATCTTAGATAATCTATTCTGAGGTCACCCTTTCTACGAGTATCGTGATTATGTACGTGCTGGATAGAGAAGTAAAACGCTTTCGAATGAGCTATCACACGCACCCTCGTTCCATTTAAAAAATTTAACTGGGGAGCTGTCACTCCAAGGGTGTAACGCTCACGTTTTGAAACACACTGTAGGTTAATTTGTAAATTTCAATTACGTATGCCAATACGATAAAGCGCGCCATTATTTTACTTATTACTTAAATTTAACTTAAACGCGTTTAAATCTTATAGGCTAATCATGACAAATGCTTGACCAATAGCGTGGTAGGTAGCTTGTACGACCAAGTTTAGCCAATAGTAAACGAGCATAATCATACGCCAACTCTGAAACAAGGGGACGCTAAAAAGATCGCGTAGAGGCGGTTGGCCGTGTAGGCCGTAAGAATTAAAACCGCCATATAATTGTAAACATCTGTATATAGTGATTAATAACTGCTAATAGAATCAGTAAAGTAGTTATATTATGTTATATTATGTTCTGTGTTATTGTGTACCATTGCCCATAGCTACAGCGAGGCAATGTTTTCGTCGAACTAGCTGTAAATACAGTCTGCCTCTCGTGATGCAAACGTTGCTGTTTGAAGCCGATTGCGACAATGCAGAATTATTGATGGCTTCAATACGTCATTCCACGTTTAGCCAGTAATATTTCCTATTGTATCCAGTGTTCGATTAAGACTTCTTGTATCCAATGAGAAGATAATAGTGCGTGAATAACCTCGTTTTGGTGGCGTAGCTATACCGTCCCGTTATCTTGACATCTCCCCTGTGTTTTGGGCATCAAAACATAGTGTTCAACAACCAAACCAGTTTATGTCGAAATTATTAATTGTCGGCCATTTTTGTTATTAATTTTACGTACAGTCTACAGTATTTCCTTTCGTGTAATTTAATTGAGCTTTTTATGTTAACGTAAGAATTCTTTGTTTTACCAGAGCGCCAGATCGAGTTTAGTTTAATTATTTACTGTATACGGATCTTTATTGTGTAAAATTTTGCTTTGTATTTTGCTATATGTCAGATGAACTTTTGATGTTATTGTCTTATATTACTATTCTGACGAAAGTTTTTGAAGTTTACTTACACCCTGAAGTCAATTGCTCTTACCTTTGTTTGTGTGTTTTTCAGTAAACTATTAAAGTAAGTTAAATTCAATGATTCGTTTTATTTCCACTTAAGAAATTTTAACGTTTTAAGAGGGAGGTATAATATTATGCTCAAAAAATTTCATTTTAGAATTAAAAACTGACGTGCTTTAGGATTTTTTAAATTGTGAATTACGTAGATCACGATACACTGTATCGTGACGCAAATAACGAATGGATCAGTTACTTATGGACCCCACTGTATATTGCCAAATTGAAAATGTGTACAAGTCTTTTTTAGTCCCGCCCTGGTTAGCAGTTGTACGTACACGTCGTCGCAGCCTTCCTGATGAGTGCATTAGTAGTTAATTAACAGTTGATCTTTTTTTTCACATTAACTGTTCGTTTGGTTAGTATTTTCACCTTATGTTCAAAAATAACTAAACAGATACGGTGGTACATTTTTGTAAATTATTAGGAAGGGTCTCGACAAAAGGGTATTCCTTCACAGAGATAAATCGCTTTGGAACATTTTGCACATTTTGTTGTGGAACAACGTCTTGTTGCATTTTTTTTAAACAATTGTAAAATTTTAAGGCACAACGTTATATAATTTTATACATTTTAATTGTGCATAATTCTTGTGCGTTTTATTTATCCAATATAAAGATTTACTTACGATGAATTTATTGGAAACTTCGACCAACAAATTGGCGAAATTTAGAGTTAAATTTATTTATTTTTTCTCAACAAATCATAGCCAATTTAACTTACTTAATTGTTAATAGTATCCTCAAACTATATATTTTGTTGCCATTCTATTTACAATTAGTTTTAAGTAATTGTTTAAAGGATTTGCACAACTTGTGTAACATAAAAGTGTGATTTTATTTTATAAACGGTTGTTGACAAACTTGTGAAAGTAGGAGTCCCAATATATTTATTTCCGCTGGACAATAATAGTAATCTATGCCGCCCGCACAAATTGCACAATGACATACTATTCACAATCAGTTTGATGACATTGTTTTAAAATTTTGTATAATTGTTTCATTTGTTTCACGTAAAGTTTATTGGTTAAAAATTGTACTGACTTCCAAATTAGAATTATTAAATGGATTTATTTTAAGCATAAATGTAAGTCACCTACTTCTTTTCAACTAGAACTTTATGCATATAAAATTTATTTGTATTTAAAAAAATAGAAACGTTTTTATTTACCATATGATAATACATAAATGCATGCACTATTATGTATTGTTGTTCTGTTAAAATAAAACATTTATTCTTTAATTTTTTTTATTGAAATTCTTTAGGAATACTTCCAATTTTGGAAATAATATTTCACAATCTGTGTTACAGAATAATACAACTTAAAATGAAGTGGATACGTATAGTGTGTGAAATGAGTGCACAGTGAACCAAAAAACCGCTGCCTAAGGAATCACTACTTCCACATCCAGATTCTTCATCCAAGTCGTTTTAAAGGAAACATCTTGACTATATTTGCACTCTAGTATGTGGAAATTATTGGTCATAGAATTTTAATAATATTTGGGGTAGATGTCATAGAAAAGTTTGAGGAGTTGGTTTCTACCATATACGTTAAAAATGAAGTTTTTAGTTCACCCTACTTATTTTCTACTATTCACCTCCCACCCCTTCAATGGAGGCATCTCAATCAGACCTCACTACAATACATACGTGTACTAATCTCAAGTGAATATCTCAATTTGATGTTATCAATCCCATTAATAATGAAGCGGAGGTGGTGGAGTTTGAAAAATATTAGAAAGAAATCTGAGGCCTTGGTTTCTAGTATATACACCGAATCCCAAATTTCTGTACTCTTATCACCTTGATTTACTTATTTTCCCCTAGTCACTCCTATTAACCCTAACCCTTCTACGGAATCATCCCAAAATATAATCTAGTTCCAGATGTCGTTATAATACATACGTCTACCAAATTACAAGTGAATTTCTCAATTTTATTTTATCAACCCCTTTAATAATGTAGTAAGGGTAGTGGAAGGGTTGAAACATATTGTTAAAAAATTTGAGGTCTTGGCTTCTAGGACATAACCGAATTTCAAGTTGCAATACTCTTACCAGCTTGCTTTACTTATTTTTCCCTATTTACCTTTACTTACCCCCACTCCTTCAACGCAATCATGTCAAAATATAATCTAGTTTCAGATATAATTATAATATATAAATGTACCAAATTTCAAGTGAAAATTTAAATTTAATTTTATCAACTCTTAATAAGGGAGTGGGGGTGGTGGGGAGAAATAGAAAATACTAATAAAAAAACCTGAGACGTTCGCTTCTAGTACATACACCGAATTTCAAGTTTCTGTAGTCTTACCAGCTTGCTTTACTTATTTTCCCCTATTTACCCCTATTTAACCGCCAACCCTTCAACGGAATCATCTCAAAATATAATCTAGTTCCAGATGTCGTTATGATACATATGCGTACTAAATTTCATGTGAATATCTCAATTTTATTTTATCAACCTCTTGAATAATGGAGTAGGGGTGGTGGAGGCTGAAATAAATTATCAAAAAATCTGGGGCCTTTGCCTCTTGTACATACACCGAATTTCAAGTTTCTGTAGTCATACCTGCTTGCTTTACTTATTTCCCCCTATTTACCCCTAAATAACCCCGAACCCTTCAAAGGAATCATCTCAAAGAATAATCTAGTTCCAGATGTCGTTATAATTCATACGTGTATCAAATTTCAAATGAATATCTCAATTTTATTTTATCAACCCTTGTAATAATGAAGTAGGGGTGGTGGGGGTTGAAAAATATTATAAATAACCTGAGACCTTGGCTTCTAGTATATACACCGAATTTAAAGTTTCTGTAGTCTTACCAGCTTGCTTTACTTATTTTCCCCTATTTACCCCTATTTAACCCCCAACCCTTCAACGGAATCATCTCAAATTATAATCTAGTTCCAGATGTCGTTATAATACATACGTATACCAAATTTCAAATGAATATCTCAATTTTATTTAATCAACCCTTTCCATATTGGAGTAGGGGTGGTGGGGGTTGAAAAATATTATAAAAAAATCTGACGCTTTGGCTTCTAGTACATACACCCAATTTCAAGTTTATGTGGTCTTACCAGCTTGCTTTACTTATTTTCCCCTATTTACCCCTATTTAACCCCCAACTCTTCAACGGAATCATCTCAAATTATAACCTAGTTCCAGATGTCGTCATAATACATACGTGTACCAAACTTCAAATGAATATCTCAATTTTATTTAATCAACCCTTTTCATATTGGAGTAGGGGTGGTGGGGGTTGAAAAATATTATAAAAAAATCTGACTCCTTGGCTTCTAGTACGTATACCGAATTTCAAGTTTCTGTACTCTTACCAACTTGTTTTACTTATATTCCCCTATTTACCCCAAATTAACCCCCAACCCTTCAACGGAATCATCTCAAGATATAATCTTATTTCAGACGTCGTTATAATACATACGTGTACGAAATTTCAAATGAAAATCTCAACTTTATTTTATCAACCCCATTAATGGGGTAGGGGTGGTGGGGGATTGAAAGATGTTATAAAAAAATCTTAGGCCTTAACTTCTAGTACATACACCAAATTTCAAGTGTCTGTTCTCTTACAAGCTTGCTTTACTTATTTTTCCCTATTTTCCCCTATTTAACCCCCAACCCTTCACCGGTTTTCCTCAAAAAACAATCCAGTTCCAGATCTCGTCATGATATATACGTGTACAAAATTTCAAGTCAATATCTCAAACCGTTCCGGAGAAAACGTGCGGACAAAAAAAAGTTACAGACAGACAGACCGACAGACAGACCGACAGACAGACCGACAGACAGACAGAAATTTTTTTTTTTTCGCTCAAATTTAAAATCTCGACGTTTCATGACATTCTAAACCTATTTCACGAATAAAAATTTTTGAAAATTTTTTTGCGATTACTATACTTCCAATCCACTACGTGGATGTGGAAGTAAAATACGTACATAATTTGGAGATTATAGAGTAATAAATTGTGCAAAACTAACCACAGTTCATACATTACTGAACAGCTTCTTTGACTTAAGTGTATATATTGTGCAAAATGAATTACAATGTTGACAAAATAAACATACAATTTGTGGATTTCTCATTTAGAAATTGTGGAAAACTAAAAACACATTCTCTTGAAAAACTATAAACATTGTGTCACTTAAGAGCACAATTTTTTGTAAATATGTTTTACAAATGAAGAGGTTTAGATGTTTAGGAAACCTTCAGAATATATTTAAAAAGTTCACACAAATTGTAGAAACTAATTTAATCTGTTAATAGATTTGTTCCACAAGTGGAATAAAATTATGTATTTTTATGCAACCATAATTCAAATTTGTAAAGAATTCAATTTATGTGATTTTTATGTTTTATGTTAATGCATAAACTGTACAAAATCATTGCCCCAAAAATGTATTATTTATTTGCACAAATTGTTCCTGTCGCCATTTTAAGACCAATTTGGAGTACAATTTTCTACAATTGTGGCAAAATATCACACACATTTTGCTCTGTGATTCATACCACTACAAAAGAGAGTCAATAAATTTTCGAAAAATTACCACATAAACATTCATCTGAGGAGAGTGTCGATAAAAGTGGACACATTTTTAGGTATAAATTAATATATAACATTTTGTTGTTGAAATTTCAGTGAGCAGTTTATAATAAGCAAAAAGTGAAAACATAATTTTTTCAATTTTTTTAACTTCTCCATTTTGGAGATATTCATGGTTAAAATGAAGGCTCAATACATTTGAATCATATATTAGTTGCTGTAGGTAAATTTTCTTATTTACAGGATACTCTGTATCACTGACGCATTATAATAATTCTAACCCTAATCATTCCTCGAAGAAAAAATATATGGAAATGCTTGTATTTAAATTACGTAAAAGCATTGACGTGTTCAGTATCCTTAGACAAATTAATTACGCTACTTTATTGATTCAGCGAAGTAATTAGTCATTTTGATAGTGAGCTAATTTAATTAAATATTCGCGTTATAGAAATTAGCTTCTCTCGCGTTAAAGGTGGAGTATCACCCAGACCCAGCCCATAGGGACGGTCTTGTAAGTTTTGCAGTTTGCAAAAAAGTGTCATAATATCATGTAAATATCCAAAATGACGGACTTCCGGTTTCGATGTAATTCATATGAAAATCAAATTTTTGAACGGAGCCACATGCTTTTGCATGTTTGAATCTTGCTAGCCAATATATTATTATGAAATTCGCATACTTTAAAATATGCTTTTCTAATTTTGAGTAATATATGGTCTATTGAGATATATATTGTGATGGAAAGAAGGAAAGTATATATTTCATTAAATGTAACTGAGATGTGTGAAAAATCGTACTTTGGCAGCATCATCGGTAACCTGATTTACTGAATCGCTAGACGATTTGAATATTAAAATAAACTGGTAAAAATAAGGCCTTCGGGGTAACAGTAGATAGATAAATAATGACAATTTTGGCCGTCCTCAGATCATCCGCTCCCTGTACTAATGAAGTTACTATCAAATTACAAGGGCCCTTATTGAAGTTTAGGGTCACAACGTCATGCTATAACCTTCATAAACAACATGATATTAATAGCAGGCATCATTTAATCTCGTATGACGCTGAATTTAAAGTAAACCCTTCGCCTTCGCCATTATTTTAAAATTGTTCTAAAGGTATACTATTTTGATGCCTGAAACTGATACCATTTAAACAGTGACTGGTACACAGTAAAGTAGATGTAAAGGAGTTGATTTAGCCAATGGCATTTTTATAGAAAGTTTCATACAAGTTTCGATTTAAATATACCACGATATCAAAAATTGTCTTAGTCAAATCTGATCATGAAATTAAAAACTGCTTTTTAGCTATGTCATCGTTGTATAAAGATTAATTATGTTACTCATGTTGTTGATCGTCGAACGTGCAGTTCTGTTGAAAGAGCGTTGCAACCCAAGGAGCATTGAACGACACATTTCAGGCAATGTGTCGACACTGTGTCGAAACATATTTTTGGGCCGACACATTTTATAGGCACAGGTTCGAAACATAGTCCACACTGTGTAGGACATACGCCCAAAGTGGTGATGAAAATGTGTACTAACTTGATTCCAAAATGTGCCCAAATCTGTTTCTAAAATTTGTCTTGTATGCGTCGCATATTTACTAAATGTTACTGTAATGAAGCTAATGCGTTTCTTATTGTTTCCAAGATGTTACTTGAATGTGCCTTACTATGTGTAGTTACAAAATTGACAAATAAATCTAAATTGTGCCTACAACCAATTTATGGTGTCCAAATTATTTAAAAACAGACTTAAAGTCCACAAAATGCATTACTCTCTAAACATTAGGACAAACAAACACAGTTGGTATGCAGTGATTTTATAAAAATTACGTTACACAGAATTAATCAATTTTCATATGTGAATAAAGTACATGACCCAAAAAAATAAAACCACCCCATTTTCTCTGTCAAATAATAATAATAATAATAATAATAATAATAATAATAATAATAAATGTCTTTATTTCCGTTAATATTTACATATGATAATGAAGTCATACATAGTATAATTTTTGGAAATCTCAAGGGGAAGTTCACAACAAGTGTGCTCTACCACTTAACCCTTGCTTTACAATAAAGAAAATGCACTTAAGTAAGTGTAGGTAGTACAGAAAACTAAATATTATATATGTAGATAATGAACAAACAACAATAAATAATAATAACAATAATAACAATAATAATAATAATAATAATAGGCACATGTAATTATCCTTTCTGTCCTAGCAAAACAGCTTTCATATACCTTTTGAATTTTGCGAGACTGAATGACTTGGCATCAAATGAAACCTGATCATATAATTTATAAATACAGTATTTGAAGCCTCTCTTATAAAACGAAGTTCTATGCATAGGTGGACTAAGTAAACCTTTGGACCTGACATTAAGATTATGCACATCACTGCGAAAAGTTATTTTATTGTAGAGATATGATGGTGCCTTCGTTGCGATAATCTTGTGAAACATACAGGTTGAATAAAAATTTCTTCGGTCTTGCGTATTTAGCCAATGGAGTTCTGATAACTTATATGAAACATGTTCGAATTTACGAATACCATAAATAAATCGAATACATCAATACTGCACACGCTGTATACGGTTACTACAATCCTTGTCCAAACAGGGGCCATACACTGGGGCACAGTATGTGAACTGCGACAATACTAATGTTTCACAAAGGGCCTTTTTAGTGTTTATAGTTAAATAACTTCGGTGTGGGTAGAGAAGTCTTAGGGAGGCGTAAGCTTTTTGCATAAGTTTACAAACTTGCTCTCTAAATCTTAAAGATGTGTCTAGGATTAACCCCAAATTTTTAGCATGTTGCAACAATTTCAAAGAAGATCCGTTTAATTCTATTTTGATTAAATTTTGTAAATTATTACAGTCGGGCTTTTTACCAAATAAGAGCATAGCTGATTTTGTTGGATTTAGAATGAGTGAATGTTGTGAAGATATATCCGATAAGCTTACTAGATCACTATTGATTTTTTGTACAGCGGCCTCATAATCCTTAGCATAGAAAGAATAATAGATCTGAGTGTCGTCCGCATACATGTGAACCGAACAAGATTTAACAAAATTTACAAATTGTGACGTACAAATTGTGAACAACAGAGGTCCTAAAATAGAGCCCTGTGGAACACCTTTACTGATCGCTCTTGATTGAGAAAGTTTATCGGATATTCTTACAATTTGTGAACGTCCCTCGAGATATGATTGGAGCAGCTTGCAACTTTTGTCATCAATACCACATGATTTTAATATTGCCAAGAGCAGCGCATGGTCTATAGTGTCGAAAGCCTTACTAAAGTCCAATAGTATCAAGATGGTACATTTACGTTGTTCGGTAGCCTCGAAAATGTCATCCATTATATGGGTTAAAGCTGTAGAACAGCTATAACCAGCACGAAAACCTGATTGGATGGTTCGTAATATATTAAAGGTATTTACGTGTTCCCTAAGCTGAAACTCAATTATTTTTTCGGCTAACTTTGACAATCCTGTGAGAATACTTATAGGTCTCAAATCTGCAAATGTCTTTGGATCATTTTTTTTTTATTGGAGTCACCAAGGGCGACTCTCCAAACAGCAGGAAACTGACATTCGATAAACATACTATTGATAATGTGAGCCAAGAAATTTAGTAAGTACGGACAACATAATTTGATAAAATAAATACTTTTTGAATAAGTTGGGTGGAAACTAAACTGAAATTGAAATCTGAATTAGTGATTTTATTTAGGTTTTAATAATAAATAAGAAATACTTATGAAAAATAAAAACCCTTGAAAATCGTGAAATTTATTTTCAATATTCAATTAATGATGGTAATTAATAAATAATATTATTATTCTTTTTTTTTAAGTTAATTATTTATTATTTATTTGCTTATGGTAATGAAACACATTCTTTATAGGATTTTGTAAACAGCGGAAAGAAAAACTATCTATGAAAACTAAAAGAAAAACTATATGTAAAAATATTAATGAAATATTTGCATTCTTTCGATAACCTGATTTCTGGTTATGCTAGCAAGTTAAAATTCTGAAATAAATTTGTCCAGTTTCTTATTTGACATTCTCATTATAACACTAGCATCCAACATAGCCCCCTACGGCTAAGCAGATTAAACTAGTATCTACTTGACCCCCTACGGTATGTAAATTTAGTTAAAAATGAGAGCAAATGCCTGAAATTACTATATTTGCCTACCTCGTCTTTAAATTGTTTTTCTCATTCTAATGGATTACATTTTCATAGAATCATTCAGTTTCTTGGAAATGCTTAGCCTTTGAAACGTTTTTCGCCCTTATTCTGAGCTCATCAGAAAGTCACAAAGCCACTCATAACGATCTTCCATGCAAAACCAAGGCAATATCCATGAATAAACATGAAATATTTATATTTGACATTGACTGATAAAAAACAACAGATCTTCACCTATCTATTAGCTAACTAGTATTGGAGCCTATATACTTTATACATGTTTAAAAGTGAAAAATGTTATCATTTTCATGTTTTTTAAGAAGCTGTATCATTAATTAAAATACGAGAGCAATTAAAAAATCGTGCTTGAAAATTAATGTTCCAATGAAAATTTTAAGAATATCGTTAGATTTCAGGTACGATTCTCTCATAATTTGTAATACTTCTGTTATTGTAGAACTAAGAATTTTATTGTAGAATTAAGGATTTAAAGTGTATATATGGACATAATTTGTAATACCTACTTCTATCATAGCACAATATTTATTGTTAGTATTCCTACTCTGTAATTGGGACTTTCGTCCTGTTGAGTCGTGTAAATAAATAAATAAATAAATAAATAATTGACCAAGATTACAAAAAAAATTTGATTTAAAATATTCTAGGTTAAAGTTAAAAGTATTATAATATAACATTAAAAAGTATATAGAGATAAAATATAATAATATACCAAGAAATATAGTAGGTATTATGTGCATAAGAATGATATAATATAAAAATGTAAATTTTTTTATAACTTCTTCAAAATGATACAGCGTCTCAAAAACATATGAAAAGGACAAAACTTGCCAATATTATTATCCCTCTTCTGAATATTCGGAGTATGGCCAACTATGTATGTATAATAAGCAGGCTATTTTTTATCTAAAAAACACAGTAATTGTATTCAGTAGGCCAGAAAGGACAAAATCCGTGGAGAAACCAACTATTTAATGTGTTGAAAAAAAATTGTCATCTTTGGAGCCCCTCATAAGCCCCCTGGAAGCGAGTGGGGAGGGGGT
Source organism: Stenurella melanura (assembly GCA_963583905.1). NCBI lineage: Eukaryota > Metazoa > Arthropoda > Insecta > Coleoptera > Cerambycidae > Stenurella > Stenurella melanura. The sequence continues at coordinate 88,679,845 of OY757318.1, read as the reverse complement.
CAGAAAGGTTCGACTTTATAGTATGTAATTTCTTATGACATCCCGAGGCCTATGCCAATTTCTAGCGTTTTCCGTTGAGGATTTTTCATTTTATAGGTGCTTTGCGAAATTTTCAATTCTTGCTTAATTCTTACTCTAAAATGGCCTTGTAACTTTTTTTGGACCATGAGAAGATTGTAACTTTTTGTACATGGTCTCAGATACTTATAACAAATGTTTTGCCGCAAAGTGGTATTCATTCGGTTCAAAAATATTTATTATTCCATGGTCCCGGGCCCAAAATCAAACCACTCTGGGGACTTGTGACCCGGCCTATGGTGATTATTACAATATTTTTCTCAGTGTACCACAATTGTTAGCAGGTATTCAAAATAAGTTGATTTTGCACACTCGCTCTTAGACTATAAAGAATGTACAAAAACTTTTTCATTCTTAATAATTATAGTTCAACCAAAAATCAATTGTGTATCGTGCATAGTTTATTATCGTTTATAATAATTATGTATTACTGCAACAAAATGAATTATGAATGTATTACTGTTGAACAAGGCTTACTGTTATTATTAATTGCCTTGTCAAAACATATAATCGTATATTATTTTAAAAAGTTTTAAGTTTCGACAGCGCAATATATTTCAGCAAATCCCATTTAATTAAATAAGTTCTGTGTTCTCCCCAGTACTTAAAATCCCATACAATAAATTACCACAGGTGTCATAAAACATATAAAAGTTGTTAGGCAATTTCTCAATTATCTGTCTAAGATAGAAAAAGTGTGAGATACCCCCAATAAAAAACACCTGTAATACTAAATCAGCGGAAGCTGCAACTTGAGAGGTTTATGAACTAGACAGGGTTTTAGATTTTTACCTTTTTACATGCTATCCGGTTGGATCTTAGACTTAAAACTAATATCCCAGCCATGTCCATGAATTTCAATATATCACATCAAAATTTTCTTTGCAACTTTAAAACTTCTAGTAAGGATGAACTGCGAAAAAATTGTTTGAAAAGTACTAATCGGTTTAAGCCTTGGGAATATACACTCAGCTCCGGAAAAAATTACATCTCGTTGAGGTAATAAAATTATTATTACTGTGGTAGCATCAGAAGAGTTTAAGAAATGACGAAGAGAAACATCCCACAAGACATCTATCACAAGCAGATTACAGTCACTAAGCACTAAATTATGCGGTTTTCAGTTGCATTATATTTATAAGATTGCGCTATAAATAGATGATTTTCTGATGTTTGCAAAATCCTGTAAAAATATGTTTCAACTATCTCTTCTTCTTGAAAATCAAAAATATTCAGTCGTGTGTCTCTCTGAACATTGGCTCAATGAAAGTCAAATAAAACTTATTAAAATAAAAAAGTATAACCTTGCAGCTTACTACTGCAGGCCATCAATTAAGCATGGCGGTGTAGCAATTTTTGTAAGAAGTGACACTAAATATCCTCCATTAGCAGATCTAAATGAATTTTGCAGTGAAACTCATGCAGAGTTTTGTGGCTTCAATTGTTATACAATAAAAACAATTGTTATAGCATTGTACAGATCCTGTCTAGGTGAATTTAATTTATTTTTAAATAAATTCGAGGAATTATTAAACACCGTTTCTGAAAAGTACAAAAAAATCGTCATATAAGGAGATTTTAATATAAATTTCACTGGGCACTCTAATAATTTAACAGAACTTGTTTGCTTAATAAAATCACATGGGCTCGAAATAACAATTTTAGAAGCTACCAGGGCTAGTAAAACCTGCTCTAGTTGTATAGACAATATTTGACAACTATAGAAGGTGGTTGTTTTGAGACGGGTATTATCGAACCATGCCTATCTGACCATTATGGTCAATATATTTCGGTAAAAGGTAACAATTGCACAACCTCAAAGATTACATGGAAACGTAAAGTCACATAGGCCGGTATAGAAAAGTGAAAACTTTCCCTTGGTGAAATAAATTGGAAAATATTCAATGATCCCAGTTACGATCTAAATTTTCTATCGAGCTTCTTAATAAACAACTGTAAGGCTCTAATACATAAACATTTTCAGATGAAAAAATGTTTTTCGGGGGAGAAGTCACCAGTTCAATTCTTTAACAACGATCTACGTCATATGAGAGATAGACTCACAGCCATTAAACATGTACATTGTACTACAAGACATCCTAATGATAAAGCAGCTTATATAACTTATAAAAATTTATTGTGTGAACTTAAAGAAACGCACAAAATTCATATCTTTGGTATGTGTCATTTTTCAAAAAAATCCTCGTACAGGTCGATTCTAGTATTGCAAATGCTACATTTTGTCACTATACCAAAATTTATGACGTCATTGGTTTTTGAGTTATGACGCCATCATAATTTTTTTTTAATGGAAACAGACATTTTTGTTTACTGTTTTTGGTGGTATATTCCTTTAGCTTTCTGGTGATATAAAGAAAAATGATATTACCTGAGCCATTCTTTTGGAAAAATGACTTTTTATGTAAAAATAGCTTACCTTTCGCAAATTCACGAATAATGTTCCACTTTCTTATGGACTGATAAATCTTGTTGCCTACATTTTTGTTTTAACTAGCATGAAGACATTTGACATAAAAACAAAACAAAGAAAATAATAAAAAAACAATCACCTTAACAACAGAGAGATACAGACATTTTGTGTAAAGTATCGATAACTTTTTTATTCCTGGCACGTGTGGAACCTCAGTTTTGTGATACTTCTGAGACAGTGTAAAACTAGTGAATGCAATGCCACGTTTAAGTGAAAAAGAACGCGTAGAACTTTTAATGATGGTTGGATATGGTGATAGGCTGGGAACTCATCAAGAAGCATGTGATGTTTTCAATGCCAAGTATCCCGAAAAGCAAATATCTAGATCCACTGTAAGTAGATTGGTGGCTAGATATGATGAATCTGGCAGTGTAGCAGACCTCTCTCGATCTGGTCGCCCTAGCACAAGCAACGAAACCAAGGTAAATATTCTTCTAGAAAGTGAGGAAAACCACCATCTTTCGACAAGACGGCTGACTTCAAATTATAACGTGAGTCAAACTTCTGTTGTACGTCTATTGAAAAAAGAAAAATACCATCCATACAAAGTGCAATTAATCCACGAATTGAATGAGGACGATCCAGATCGGCGCTTACAATTTTGTGAACAGTTGATGACCTTGTGCGATGAAAACCCAAATTTTTTAAAGAACATTGTTTTTTCTGATAAAGCTACTTTTATTAAAAGGGGACCGTACAACGGCATAACTGTAGGTATTGGTCATGCGAAAATCCTCATTGGACTCAAGAAGCCCATACACAGCGACGAGGCAAAGTAAACGTGTGTGCAGGTATGATTGGTGATCGTTTATGGGGACCTTTTTTTTGAAGAAAATCTTACGGCCACAAGACATTTACAGTTTTTGCGAGTTGAGTTAGTGCCAGCCTTAGCAGTTATGTTTCCGAACAATGAGGATGAAGATATTCCTGCTGAAAACGTTTGGTTTCAGCAAGACGGGGCCCCACCTCATTTTGGGACAGCAGTGCGTCAGTTTTTAGATGACACTTTTACTGGAAGGTGGATAGGTCGTCGAGGTTCGATTGAGTGGCCCCCGCGTTCACCGGATTTAACCCCCTTAGACTTTTTTCTTTGGGGTTACTTAAAGTCAAGGGTGTATTTTAACAGATCGGATACCATAGAAGAATTACAAGACAGAATTGGCTTGGAGATGAGACGAATTCCCATGATCTGATTCAGAACAGTGTGGCATAGTCAATGCTTCGGTCGTGGACAGTTGTCGTTAATTCGGTCTATTCGCCGCGTATACTCTGCATCCCGCAGTGTTTCCTTTCGCCAACAGAGTCCTCTGATAGTACCTTTCCTCGGCTTATTTGAGAGCGGTTATTATCACTTATTACTATCAGGTTGTTTTTTTTAATTCCAACGTGATAGCGTTTCTCGGCAATAAATAAACCAGCATCATTTTTAACAACCCTTGGGTGTTGTGAGCCTTTTGCTCTGAAACAATAGGCCCGGACCTGTTGTTAGGTAAGTTAGATTTTTTAGTTAATGTTAAGTGTATTTGTACCATGCACTCTGGTGTTCTTTATATTTATTGTTATGATTATTTTTAGAATTGTTGCTTGGTAATAATAAAAAACCATATTAGAGAAAAAAAGGAGTGTCCTTTCCGCTTGCGGAGAACCCCCCCCATAACTTGGACAGTTACAACAGCGTGCAAAGTGTCTACACCCGTCTTGGTCAATGCCAAATGGTTAGAGAGTCGTAATTTGAGCAATGGAGATGATTTTTTTCTCACAATTACTTATGTGGGGTATCAATCAATAAAAAAATTTTTTTCCAAAAGAATGACTTAGGTAATATAATAAAGCTAAAGGAATATACCACCAAAACAGTAAACAAACATGTCCGTTTCCATTAAAAAAAAAATTTATGATGACGTTATAACTCAAAAACCAATGACGTCATGAATTTTGGTATAGTGACAAAATGTAGCATTTACAAAACTAAAATCGACCTATTCGAGGATGTACACTGTACATATAAAAATGAAATAATCAAAGCAAAAAAAACCGCCGCCTACGATTTATTTATAAAAAAACTCTGATAATAAATCCAGGGATAGCTGGAAAGTAATACACTTTGAAAGTAATACATGCCGGAAAAGTAATAATCATGATATTAGTGTTGACTCCAATAGCTTTGTTGATTTTCTTCTACGGTAGCAGATACAATCATAAATTGTCTACCTGCAAGTAATGTAAATGCCTCGAACTTTTTAGAATATGTTCCGACGCCTAATGTTTCTTTTTTTCTTGAATTTGCCACCACTTTAGAGGTTATAGACGCAATACATTATCTTAAAAATTCAAACAGTTTAGATATTTACGATATAAATAGTAAAATTGTTAAAGAAACAATAGATTTTCTAGTTCTCCCATTAACGCGTATAATAAATGAATGTTTTAGTGAGGGTTGCTTTCCCGATATCTTTAAGGTGACTCGAATTGTGCCTATTTTTAAAAAAGGTGACTCAAATAGTCCGGACAACTACCGTCCAATTTCGATTATCCCTGTGTTTGGCAAGATAATTGAAATTATTTTAAAAAACCGTTTGTCGAAATATTTCGAAAAATATTCCTTATTGCATGCTTGCCAATATGGTTTTAAGCAAAAATGTTCCACGATAGATGCAATCTGTAAGATTGTGGGTGACATAGTTGGGGGCCTTTAAAAGGGTAAACACACTACAATTACACTATGTGATCTCAGCAAGGCTTTCGACTGTGACTCTCATGCTCTCATCATCGAAAAACTTAGTTTTTATGGAGTCAGGGGAATACCGCTGTCTCTGCTAAAGTCGTAATCTGGAGAATAGGCAACAATGCATCTCACAAAACATACTCATTTTAGATCAGTAAAACATGGAGTGCCTCAGGGATCTGTGCTGCGACCTCTATTGTTTATAATTTACGTAAATTATTTATTTTATTATTTATTCCCTAGCAGCATAGTTATATAAGCTGATGACGCAACTCTTACAGATAGTGCCAAAAATATTAACAGACTACAAAATATCATTGGTGAAACTAAGTCGAGCAGAACTTTGGTATAATGCTAATGCACTCAAACTAAATCGTGACAAAACGCAAAGACTAATTTTTTCTACTAGATATGACGTAACGAAGGGAGATAGTGTCAGTCTACTCGATATAGTTGTCGATGATATTTTAAGTTGAAGCAACTTAGCAATAAGCTATCAAGCTATTTATTTCTTCTACGAAGATTAAGAACAGTTCTACAACTACACACTTTGTTCTCAGTATACCATTCACTAATCCACTCCCACATAATCTATGGGGTAATACTATGAGGGAATTCGAGCACCGCTGCAAAAATATTTCGACAACAGAAAGAGTCTATAAGAATCATAGCAAGACCAGGTTTCAGGGAACACTGTCAACCACTATTTATAAAATATGGTATAATGCCCATTCCTTGTCTAAATATTTACTACTCTCTTTTAGAGATTCATAAAAACAAGAATTTGTATGTAACTCCATCTGAGCTACAAAACCATAACACAAGGTGAGCCAATCTGTTAAAACCTCCTAAATATCGCTTAACAAAATCAATTAAAAACTCATTAAGCTTGAACTTATATAATAAACTATCCGAAAGTATAAAACAACAAAATTTTCACAAATTTTAAACTGTCATTAGAAAACATATCTTGAAGTTTTTTTTTATACAACTAAAGATTTTATGACTACCCCTATGACTGTTATGTAACATGCTGTGTAACATGTAGTACATACGCCGCAAGACAGTTTTCATTTATTATGGTATCCTTGTTTTACTTCCACATCCACGTAGTGGATTGGAAGTATAGTAATCGCAAAAAAATTTTCAAAAATTTTTATTCGTGAAATAGGTTTAGAATGTCATGAAACGTCGAGATTTTAAATTTGAGCGAAAAAAAAATTTCTGTCTGTCTGTCTGTCTGTCTGTCGGTCTGTCTGTCTGTCTATAACTTTTTTTTGTCCGCACGTTTTCTCCGGAACGGTTTAAGATATTGACTTGAAATTTTGTACACGTATATATTATAACGAGATCTGGAACTGGATTGTTTTTTGAGGATATCCGGTGAAGGGTTGGGGGTTAAATAGGGGAAAATAAGTAAAGCAAGCTTGCAAGAGTACAGAAACTTGAAATTCGGTGTATGTACTAGAAGTTAAGGCCTCAGATTTTTTTATAATATTTTTCAACCCCCCACCACCCCTACCCCATTATTAATTGGGTTGATAAAATAAAGTTGAGAGATTCATTTGAAATTTCGTACACGTATCTATTATAACGACATCTGGAACTAGATTATATTTTGAGATTATTCCGTTGAAGGGTTGGGGGTTAAATAGGGGTAAATAGGGGAAAATAAGTAAAGCAAGCTGGTAAGACTGCAGAAACTTGAAATTCGGTGTATGTACCAGAAGCCGAGGTCTCAGATTATTTATAATATTTTTCAAACCCCACCACCCCTACTTCATTATTAAAAGGGTTGATAAAATAAAATTGAGATATTCATTTGAAATTTGGTACACGTATGAATTATAACGACATCTGGAAATAGATTATACTTTGAGATGATTCCGTTGAAGGGTCGGGGGTTATTTATGGGTAAATAGGGGGAAATAAGTAAAGCAAGCTGGTATGAATACAGAAACTTGAAATTCGGTGTATGTACTAGAAGCCAAGGTCTCAGATTTTTTAATAATATATTTCAGCCCCCCACCACCTCTACTCTATTATTCAAGGGGTTGATAAAATAAAATTGAGATATTCATTTGAAATTTGGTATACGTATGAATTATAACGACATCTGGAACTAGATTATACTTTGAGATGATTCCGTTGGAGGGTTATTTAGGGGTAAATAGGGGGAAATAAGAAAGCAAGCTGGTATGAGTACAGAAAATTGAAATTCGATATATGTACTAGTAGCCAGAGCCTCAGATTTTTTAATAATATATTTCAGCCCCCCACTCCATTATTCAAGGGGTTGATAAAATAAAATTGAGATATTCACATGAAATTTAGTACGCATATGTATTATAACGACATCGGGAACTAGATTATATTTTGAGATGATTCCGTTGACGGGTTGGGGGTTTAATAGTGGTATATAGGGGAAAATAAGTAAAGCAAGCTAGTAAAAGTACAGAAATTTGGGTTTCGGTATATATACTAGAAGCGAAGTTCTCAGGTTTTTTTATTAGTATTTTCCATCTCCCCACCACCCCCACTCCCTTATTAAAAGAGTTGATAAAATTAAATTTAAATTTTCACTTGAAATTTGGTACATTTATGTATTATAACTATATCTGAAACTAGATTATATTTTGACATGATTGCGTTGAAGCAGTGGGGGTTAAATAGGCGTAAATAGGGGAAAATAAGTAAAGCAAGCTGGTAAGACTACAGAAACTTGAAATTCGGTGTATGTACTAGAAGCCAAGGTCTCAGATTATTTATAATATTTTTCAACCCCCACCACCCCTACCTCATTATTAAAAGGGTTGATAAAATAAAATTGAGATATTCATTTGAAATGCGTATGAATTATAACGACATCTGGAACTAGATTATACTTTGAGATGATTCCGTAGAAGAGTTGGGGGTTATTTAGGGGTAAATAGGGGGAAATAAGAAAGCAAGCTGGTATTAGTACAGAAAATTGAAATTCGGTGTATGTACTAGAAGCCAGAGCCTCAGATTTTTTAATGATATATTTCAGTCCCCCACCACCCCTACTCCATTATTCAAGGGGTTGATAAAATAAAATTGAGATGTTCACTCGAAATTTAGTGCGCATATGTATTATAATGGCATCTGGAACTAGATTATATTTTGAGATGATTCCGTTGAAGATTTGGGGGTTAAATAGGGACATATAAGGGAAAATAAGTAAAGCAAGCTGGTAAAAGTACAGAAATTAGGGATTTGGTGTATATACTAGAAGCGGAGGTCTCAGATTTTTTTATTAGTATTTTACATCCCCCCACTCCCTTATTAAAAGAGTTGATAAAATTAAATTTAAATTTTCACTTGAAATTTGGTACATTTATGTATTATAACTATATCTGAAACTAGATTATATTTTGACATGATTGCGTTGAAGGAGTGGGGGTAAGTAGAGGAAATAGGGAAAAATAAGTAAAGCCAGCTGGTAAGAGTACTGAAACTTAAAACTCGGTGTATGTCCTAGAAGCCAAAGCCTCAGATTTTTTAATAATATTTTTCAACCCTTCCACTACCTTTACTACATTATTAAAGGGGTTGATAAAATAAAATTGAGATATTCACTTGTAATTTGGTAAACGTATGTATTATAACGATATCTGGAACTAGATTATATTTTGGGATGATTCCGTAGGAGGGTTGGGGTTAATAGGAGTAACTAGGGGAAAATAAGTAAATCAAGCTGGTAAGAGTACAGAAATTTGGGATTCGGTGTATATACTAGAAACCAAGGCATCAGATTTCTTTCTAATATTTTTCAAACTCCACCACCTCCGCTTCATTATTAATGGGATTGATAACATAAAATTGAGATATTCACTTGAAAGTTAGTACACGTATGTATTGTAGTGACATCTGATTGAGATGACTCCATTGAAGGGGTGGGAGGTGGTAGGTTGTGAATAGTGGAAAATAAGTAGGGTAAACTAGAAACTTCATTTCTAACGTATAAGGTAGACACCAACTCCTCAAACTTTTCTATGACATCTGCCCCAAATATTATTAAAATTCTATGACCAATAATTTCCACATACTAGAGTGCACATATAGTCAAAATGTTTCCTTTAAAGTGACTTGGATGAAAAATCAGGATGTGGAAGTAGTGATTCCTTGGGCAGCGGTTTTTTACTTATGTCTGTTTATTAATTTGTTTCACATTGTACAATTCATCTTTATTTACTTGTGTATATTATTTATAGGTAATGACAATGTAATGACCTGCTACAAATGTATTTGTATATGTAAAGTAGTCAAATAAACGTCTGTCTGTCTGCCTGTCATAATGTGTATTGGTTTGTTTGTTACTGAGACACTTCAGTTGCAAACATTAAGTTCCTAAGTAATGTCGAATATCTCTATTTACGTGTCCGTCACTAATGGTAACAGATGTTTTTAGTATTTCAGAGTGATTTAGTGGTGAAGACGTGATATTTTATAGATTTCAGTGCCAATATACTTTTTATAAAATGGTGATGTGCTATGCCTTTTGCAGAAAACAGTTTGGAAAAGATGAAAATGGATGGTTTCATAAGTATAAACTTCATAGTCGTAACACAATGGTGTTGTAATGAGGTGAAATACCAATTAAATTTCATATCCTTTCAATACATAACTCCCTCAAAATAAAACATGTGTACTCTCTACCTATTAAATATGTTAAATCCGCGGTTATGTACCTAGAAATTTGTGAAAATTTAAGTAATTTATCCAATAGTTATTACATAAAATATGTACAATATTGTCATTATTTTAATAAGTACATATTTATTTTCATGGATAAACCTCAATACATGGAAATTACACAATAGTAAATAAGTGTTTATCACATCATCACACAACACATGATGTGTGCATCATGTTAATTACATTACTATTTTTTTAGATTCTGGACAGTAAAACAAATAATTTACGTTTTTGTTGTGCTACACCGGGTGCCGCAAGTAAGTGGCTCACCCTTATATTTCCTTTATTTTTTAACGTAATCATTTGAAATTTGGGGTGCATAAACTACCTGTAAAAAGGGATTTTTGGACATGAAAAATGGTATGAGACCATTTCCGATTTACCCGGAAATGACCGCAACTTTCGAATTTTAAATGGAACACCCTGTATATTTTTACACATTTGGATTCAAGGCAACATTCTGAGTATTCCATGAGAATTTCGAGAATTTTTGAGTCGATGTTCAGTTTCTTTAAGCATTTTAAGATATTCGTCTAGAGTGCTTTGGAATACCAAAATTTGTTCTACGGCATGGAAAGTCCAAGGGAAAAATATAATTTTTCATTTAATTTCATTAATAACCATTTACGAGCCTCCAAAGTTGAACACCACTTTTTTATCGAAAACTTTTTTTTTTCAAATGGGAAGGTCATTGTGTTCAATAAATTATAGATTATTTTTCTGAATTCATTGACATCCATTTCAAATCTATGCTATTTGTTTTTCTATTTTATTTAATTTGTTTAAAAATAAAAAATCTACACAAAGTAGTGGCTCACCCCTATAACTTTTTTATATTTGAACATATCAAAATGAAACTAGGGGGCCTAGGGTCATACAGAAATCTGCATTTTTTGACATATGAAGTAATATATTTAATACCAATTCCAATTTCGCAGGAAATAACCCTAACATTTGATTTTCAAATGGAACACCCTGTATATTATTACATTTTTGGATTCAGAATGAATTTTTGAACACGTGTGCTGATTTTTATAAATTTATGGCAAGTTGTTATTTTTTATAGCAATTATAAATTTTAATCTGCTATGAAATAAAAAGATACGTACTTTGTCATTTTAGATTGTACATAAAAAAATATTTATACATAGTTACTATTATTAACCATTTTGTAGCCATTTTAATGCAAGTAATTTAGTCTTTTTGAAATAACTCTTTTTTCAAATGGGACGGTGGTGGCTCCTTATATCCATTAAATTGTCCTTTTCTACGAATCCATTGATATCACTATACTTGGGATTTTTTTTAACATTTATTTAAAAAACTGTAAAAGCAGATTGTACTTGTGGTATTTTAAATCTACAGTTATTATTATACGGGTATCAAGAAATTTCACATCAAGTTACCCTTGCATTTTAAAAAAGAAACAAAATAAATGAAATGACAGTTCTCTAATTGAAACTTTTAGTTAAGTATTGCAATGAAAGTGTATACAAATAATGAAAAGGTTGACATGCTTCTTCTTTACAGGGAATATCGTAAAAATGGAAAGCGTGCACACGAAATTTATAATGAAAGATTTCCAGAAAGAATGTGTCCATCCCGACATTATTTTAAGAAGTTGGAAAGGAAAATGCGGCGAGAACCAAGGGTTCACAACCCAACGTTCGTAGTAAGTGAGGAAATGGAAATTAATGTACTAGCCATGATCAAACTGCTTCTACGAGACAAATCGCAGAGGAATTGGGTTCAAATAAGGAAACTGTAAGACGCATATTAAAAAAACACAATTATCATTCTTTTAAATACAACTTACACCAGCATCTCTATGAAGCTGATAATGATCGAAGGGTACAATACTGTGAGTGGTTACTTAATACATGTGAACAGGACAACAGATTTTTAGAAAATGTGTTATTCTCAGATGAATCTAGATTCACAAATAATGGAATGTTTAATCGACACAACACTAGATACTGGTCTCAAGAAAATCAACATTTAGTCGGAACCAATAATTTTCAAGAACGTTTTGGCATAAATGTATGGGCTGGCATTTATGGACACCGCATAGTAGGGCCTATTTTGTTTCAAGGAACATTATCGGGTGAAAGATACCTCGAGTTTCTACAAAATGAGATATGAGCTGAAGTTGCAGAGCTACCATTAGCTCAATTTAGGAACTTACACTTTCAACAAGATGGTGCTCCTCCGCGCAATAGCAGAATTGTTTTAAATCATCTCACTGAGACGTATGGTGAACAAGTGATAGCAACTCATGGTCCAGTACGGTGGCCTGCCAGGTCTCCGGACTTAACCTGTTTGAATTTTAATTTATGGGGATATTTCAAGGATAAAGTGTACGGGATACCAGTTTTGACATTAGAAAATCTAGAAAATAGAATAAGAGCCGCATTCAATACTATAACACCTGAAATATTGGAAAACGTCATTCGAGAGACCGAACATCGAGCAAGAGAGTGTATAGCTCGTGGGGGAGGCCACTTTGAACAATACTTGTAATTTTTGTTAGTTGTAAATATTTTAATTTTGATTCAGTTTTCTTACAATGTGTTGTTATTTAAAAATTTTGATTTAGAATTTTAAATAATAATAAGCATACGTTTTTTTTTTTTTCTTTAAAATGCAAAGGTAACTTGATGCGAAATTTTTGGATAGCCGTATAATAATAACTATAGATTTAAAATACCACAAGTACAAACTGTTTTTACAGTTTTTTAAATAAATGTTAATAAAAACCCAAGCATAGTGATATCAATGGATTCGTAAAAAAGGAAAATTTAATGGATATAAGGACCCACCACCGTCTCATCTGAAAAAAAGAGTTATTTCAAAAAAACTAAATTACTTGCATTAAAATGCCTACAAAATGGTTAATAATAGTAACTATGTATAAATATTTTTTCTGTACAATCTAAAATGACAAAGTACTTATTTTTTTATTTCATAGCAGTCTAGATTAAAATTTATAATTGCTAGAAAAAATACCAACTTGCCACAAATTTATAAAAATCACCACACATGTTCAAAAATTCATTCTGAATCCAAAAATGTAATAATATACAGGGTCCTCCATTCGAAAATCAGAAGTTAGGATTATTTCCTGCGAAACCGGAAGTGGTATTAAATTACTTTATATGTCAAAAAATTCAGAAAAAAATCTATAATTTGTTGAACATAATGAGCCACCACCTTTCCATTTGAAAAAAAAAGTTTTCGATAAAAAAGTGATATGTTCAACTTTGGAGGCTTCGTAAATGGTTATTAATGAAATTAAATGAAAAATTATATTTTCCCGTGGACTTTACATGCCGTAGAACAAATTCTGGAATTCCAACGCATTCTAGACGAATATCTTAAAATGCTTAAAAAACTGAACATCGACTCAAAAATTCGCGAAATTCTCATGGTATACTCAGAATGTTATCTTGAACTCAAATATGTAAAAATATACAGTGTGTTCTATTTAAAATTCAAAAGTTGCGGTCATTTCCGGGTAAACTGGAAATGGTCTCATACCATTTTTCATGTCCAAAAATCCATTTTTACAGGTAGTTTATGCACCCCAAATTTCAAATGAATAAGTTAAAAAATAAAGGAAATATCAAGGGTGAGCCACTTACTTCTGGCACCCGGTATAAACAGAACACAATAATGAATAGTAATAATAAAATTACCTTATTGGGAATAAAAGTTTACAGTGATTATTCCTAATATTTAGGAAAGTTTAGCTTAGCGCTACAACTTACTTTAACATTACTCTGTAGGTCCCCAAAGAATGCTAATATAAGAGAACTATGGTGTTCCATTTTGGGAAAAGAAAATATTAACATTACCAACACATCTCGATATGCTCAGATCGCTTTGTACCAAGTGATTCTATAATAAAGTCGAGTGGTATCAAATATTTTAAAAATTACAATACCGGGCGAGTCACGAATTGCGCTCGCCCCGATATTTCCTAAAATATTTGAAATAGAAAATTGAAATTTGGAGGCCTTATTACACGACTAAAATGCCATCTTTTCAATAAAAAATTAAGTTTGGTGCACATCCGGTTTGACCGGAAATGCCCACAACTTTCGATTTTTAAATAGAACACCTTATATATTTTTACATTTTTGGAATCTAGAGGAAATTTTGAACACAATACATCCATTTTGGTCACTTTTTGATAAACATTAAAACTTTTATTAATAAATCTATTTCTGAATCCAGAGTGCTGTGGTGCCCAAAATATATTTTAGTTTGTGTGCTACGTTACTCTAAAAATAAAAAGAGCAATATGATTGCATTACTTAATTCTCTAGAGGCGTTTAAAATTTTTAAATGTGATTTTCACCCACTAACTCGGTTTTTTTAAATGGGAATTTAATCGTTCACCAACATTTTTAAATACCTCATTTTCATACGAATCTAATGATACCAAAATTTTGAAAATCCGCTCAGAAATATTTGAGATTTCAGCAAAAATACAATGCAACCAAGCTTTTAGAAACATGCGGCTAATAGATAATAGATTAGTGGGCTTTGGAAACTAAAATGGCACATTTCTGTGTAAATCTGGTAACCTAATAACATTGGAAAAATCATAGTAGCCATTGAATGTAATAAAACAATATCAGCTGTCAGACAGACTCGTGTAGTTATAGACAACCTTGAGCTATCAAACATTTAATAATTGTGAGCGCAAAGAACGGTACAGTTAAGTTTAGCATAGGTATGTGGAGGTAAACACAATTACATCCACAAGGACATTTGCAATAGAATGCGACATCAGTTCGGTTTTTAGAGTTTTATTTAAATGAACATAAATATCGGGCCTATAAATAAATAAAAATAAATTCCGTTTGAACAATTAAACTTAAACTAGGTAACAGTAGGTATCTTTAAAATAATCAATATAATTAAACCATAAATTGACATTTATAGATATTGTTCAAAATGTCCACCATTTTTTTTTATACACAATTCGGCTCTGCGTACAGTTGCTTGAATGGCTCTACGCAATTCAGTCGGCGTTATTTCATTAAGAGCCCGTACAACTTTATTTTGCAGCTCTTCACGGGTATTTGAGGAAGTTTTATAAACTTTATTTTTGAGAGTGCCCCATACATAATAGTCGAGGGGTGTTAAGTTGGGTGACCTAGGAGGCCACCTGATATGACCTTGATTTGCGATAAGGCGTTCACCATGCAAGTTGTTTAAATATTCCATCACTCTTCTGGAATTATGTGGGGGAGCACCATCTTGTTGGAAAAACAGATTTTGTAAATAGGCAAGAGGAAGTAAGTCAAGAAATTCTGCTGTCTGGTTTTGTAAAAAGAATAAATATCGTTCGCCAGTAAGTGTTCTATCAAAAAATATGGGTCCAATTATTCGATCTCCAAGTACTGCAAGCCAACAGTTAAACCCAAATCTTTCCTGAATATTCCCCCGCCCTACCAACCTCGGATTTTCTTGAGTCCAGTACCTAGTATTATTTCTGTTAAACATACCTTGGTTCGTAAATCTACTTTCATCTGAATATAAAATATGAAAAGGAAAACCTGGGTTTTGTTGTCCTGCATTTAAGAACCAGTTGCAATATACTAGCCTCCTGTCGTTATCATCTCCATAAAGATGTTGGTGTATTTGGTATTTATAAGACCGAAACTTATGTTTCTTTAAAATTCTGCAAACCGAAGACTGACTAATGTCGCATTCCATTGACAATTCCCTTGTTGATGTTCTTGGGTGTACCATCACAAATCCTAATAAATCAATTTCTTTGTCCTCACTTACAATAAATGTTTGATGGTCATCTTGTTGATTGGGTTCGTTTCTTAATTCTTGTTCCACTCTGGCAAACAAGTGTCTGTTGGGATATCGTTGCTGATACAGTTCTGCAGCTGCAGTTGAATTTTTGAGACGCTCTCCATATATCAGTAACATATCGACCTTTTCATTTCTACTAAAATTATTCATTTTCTTTAATTTTTACTCAAAAAAAAACCGAGTTAGTGGGTAAAAATCACATTTAAAAATTTTAAACTCCTCTAGAGAATTAAGTAATGCAATCATATTGCTCTTTTTATTTTTATAGTAACGTAGCACACAAACTAAAATATATTTTGGGCACCACAGCACTCTGGATTCAGAAATAGTTTTTTAATAAAATTTTTAATGTTTATCAAAAAGTGACCAAAATGGATGTATTGTATTCAAAATTTCCTCTAGATTCCAAAAATGTAAAAATATATAGGGTGTTCCATTTAAAAATCGAAAGTTGTGGGCATTTCCGGTCAAACCGGATGTGCACCAAACTTGATTTTTTATTGAAAAGATGGCATTTTAGTCGTGTAATAAGGCCTCCAAATTTCAATTTTCTATTCCAAATATTTTAGGAAATATCGGGGCGAGCGCAATTCGTGACTCACCCGGTATATCCCGATGGAAATAGTAAAACAAATACTTAGCAAATATTTTAGTATCAGAAATCATTACACAACCACACAAAAAGAAATTCTTTGAATTTTGAAAGTTGTTCAGAATTCAATCACCAACACAGTGATATGAAAATTTTTTCTCTACGAGCAATATTACCGGTTTTAGAAATGTGCCGATCGAATGCAATATACTCTTCGTTTTGTATTTGCAACGAGTATAATAAGGATGACAATTCTCGAGTTAGATCCTATTAAATTAAATCAAGTAACAAACACCCTGCATACTGTTAGATTGGGACGTCATTATTTTCTGAACATTACATAGAAATCTGCTAAAAATAATTTAATTTGGTTTTAAAATTCTGAAATCGGTTAAAAAGCAACCAAGTTAGATGGGGACAATTATGATGAATCACTCTGTACTATTAATAATGGGCTGTATAAAAACTTAAATTTTCAGATAAACTCTTTTCGTTTCGAGTTTAACAAACTGGCGTGCACCTTTCTTTTCTAATAATCAACGATTAGACTTATAAGATAGAAAATTATAGATAACCGTTATCAAATCAATTTGTGCACCACAGGGGGAAATAATGCTTCCAACTTGAAACATTTTGTTTTCCCATTAATAAAGTTGGATTACATCAGTCTGCTGGCCATCAAAAACTCATTATCACACGTCTGATACTTTTATCAAGCTGGCTTACAATAGATGTTCGAAACGAAATGCGATCAAATGGGATACAAAAAATAAACAAAAAGTATGAGAAATGCACAAGTGACGACCATTGTTTAAAAAAATGAACGATAAAAACGAGTGATAAATGCTGAAGCTGCACGACAAGGCCTATTATACTTTAAAATCCTTAGAGACCTAACTGAGCAATGTACTGGAATATTTTTATAAAAGCCCTAAGCTTGCGATATAATGGTATAACATTTGAATTTGCAGCGGTGTAGTAAAGACCACATCCTAGATTAAATGCAGATCAACACAACAAACAAATGGTATTGGTACAACAAAAAGTGCGCACCCCGCGATAGTAGGGGAAAGATACTTTTCAATTACATAAAAATACATAACTAGTTGAAACTATGCAGTCGCACAGGTAATGGATACTTTATGAAAAGTAATTATTTAGCTGGACGTAGGGAAAACTAGGAGTGGCAATGCGTCTGCATGTTTTTAGTAAATATATTTTTAAATGTGATTTTTTCCAAAAAATGTAAAAGTGGTTCGCCAATATTATACCGGATGATTCACTTTGGTATTCGCGTCCCTGTACCTTTTTTATTTCAACAAAGAACTACAACAAACCATATACAGTATGACCCATATTGAAGGAAAATGATTTTGTAGCATTACATGGGTCATTTAGAATACATCGGAACCGTCATGGCACACTTAAATGGAATACTAAAAATTATATTATAAAAAAAATGATATTTGAAATGTCACTTATTTGGCATCGTTGAATTCAGGAAACGATGCAGAATTCAAAAATGCAATAACATATAGGGTGTTCCATTTAAAAATCGAAAGTTAGTGTCACTTCCGGCGAAACCCGAAATGAAAAAAGAAATCAATTGTATGTCAAAAAGTACCGCTTATTATGTGTGTATTATATCCTTAATTTCAATCAATTATCTTCAAAACTAAGGGAGAAAGGGGGGGTATACCATGATCCTGTTACACCCGGTATATCAAATATTAAATTAGTTTTCAAGCGCAACAGATAATATATTTGCAAGATTGCAATAATATTATCTATTGCGATTGATAACTAAATTAATATTTGATGTATACCGGGTGAGTCACGAATTGCGCTCGCCCCGATATTTCCTAAAATATTTGGAATAGAAAATTGAAATTCGGAGGCCGTATTACACGACTAAAATGCCATCTTTTCAATAAAAAATCAAGTTTGGTGCACATTCGGTTTGACCGGAAATGCCCACAACTTTCGATTTTTAAATGGAACACCCTATATATTTTTACATTTTTGGAATCTAGAGGAAATTTTGAATACAATACTACCATTTTGGTTACTTTTTCATAAACATTAAAAATTTTATTAAAAAATCTATTTCTGAATCCAGAGTGCTGTAGTGCCCAAAATATATTTTAGTTTGTGTGCTACGTTACTATAAAAATAAAAAGAGCAATATGATTGCATTGCTTAATTCTCTAGAGGCGTTTAAAATTTTTAAATGTGATTTTTACCCACTAACTCGGTTTTTTTAAATGGGAATTTAATCGTTCACCAACATTTTTAAATACCTCATTTTCATACGAATCTAATGATACCAAAATTTTGAAAATCCGCTCAGAAATATTTGAGATTTCAGCCAAAATACAATGCAACCAAGCTTTTAGAAACATGCGGTTAATAGATAATAGATTAGTGGGCTTTGGAAACTAAAATGGCACATTTCTGTGTAAATCTGGTAACCTAATAACATTGCAAAAATCATAGTAGCCATTGAATGTAATAAAACAATATCAGCTGTCAGACAGATACAAAGTAAAGCGTTGCGAAAATCTCTTTGAGTAAAAATTAAAGAACATGAATAATTTGAGTAGAAATGAAAAGGTCGATATGTTACTGATATATGGAGAGCGTCTCAAAAATTCAACAAGCAACGATATCCCAACAGACGTCATCCAAGCAGACACTTGTTTGCCAGAGTGGAACAAGAATTAAGAAACGAACCCAATCAACAAGATGACCATCAAACATTTATTGTAAGTGAGGACAAAGAAATTGATGTATTAGGATTTGTGATGGTACACCCAACAACATCAACAAGGGAATTGTCAATGGAATGCGACATTAGTCAGTCTTCGGTTTGCAGAATTTTAAAGAAACATAAGTTTCGGTCTTATAAATACCAAACACACCAACATCTTTATTGAGATGATAACGACAGGAGGCTTAGTATATTGCAACTGGTTCTTAAATGCAGTACAACAAAACCCAGGTTTTCCTTTTCATATTTTATATTCAGATGAAAGTAGATTTACGAACCAAGGTATGTTTAACAGAAATAATACTAGGTACTGGGCTCAAGAAAATCCGAGGTTGGTAGGGCGGGGGAATATTCAGGAAAGATTTGGGTTTAACTGTTGGCTTGGAGTACTTGGATATCGAATAATTGGACCCATATTTTTTTATGGAACACTTACTGACGAACAATATTTATTCTTTTTACAAAACCAGACAGCAGAATTTCTTGACTTACTTCCTCTTGCCTATTTACAAAATCTGTTTTTCCAACAAGATGGTGCTCCCCCACATAATTCCAGAAGAGTGATGGAATATTTAAACAACTTGCATGGTGAACGCCTTATCGCAAATCAAGGTCATATCAGGTGGCCTCCTAGGTCACCTGACTTAACACCCCTGGACTATTATGTATGGGGCACTCTCAAAAATAAAGTTTATAAAACTTCTTCAAATACCCGTGAAGAGCTGCAAAATAAAGTTCTACGGGCTCTTAATGAAATAACCCCGGCTGAATTGCGTAGAGCCATTCAAGGAATTGTACGCAGAGCCGAATTGTGTATAGAAAAAAATGGTGGACATTTTGAACAATATCTATAAATGTCAATTTATGGTTTAATTATATTAATTATTTTAAAGATACCTACTGTTACCTAGTTTAAGTTTAATTGTTCAAACGGAATTGATTTTTATTTATTTATAGGCCCGATATTTTGTTCATTTAAATAAAACTCTGAAAACCGAACTGATGTCGCATTCTATTGCAAATGTCCTTGTGGATGTAATTGTGTTTACCTCCATATACCATACATACCTATGCTAAATTTAATTGTAACGTTCTTTGCGGTCACAATTATTAAATGTTTGATAGCTCAAGATTGCCTATAACTACACGAGTCTGTCTGACAGCTGATATTGTTTTATTACATTCAATGGCTACTATGATTTTTCCAATGTTATTAGGTTACCAGATTTACACAGAAATGTGCCATTTTAGTTTCCAAAGCCCACTAATCTATTATCTATTAGCCGCATGTTTCTAAAAGCTTGGTTGCATTGTATTTTGGCTGAAATCTCAAATATTTCTGAGCGGATTTTCAAAATTTTGGTATCATTAGATTCGTATGAAAATGAGGTATTTAAAAATGTTGGTGAACGATTAAATTCCCATTTAAAAAAACCGAGTTAGTGGGTAAAAATCACATTTAAAAATTTTAAACGCCTCTAGAGAATTAAGTAATGCAATCATATTGCTCTTTTTATTTTTATAGTAACGTAGCACACAAACTAAAATATATTTTGGGCACCACGGCACTCTGGATTCAGAAATAGATTTTTTAATAAAATTTTTAATGTTTATCAAAAAGTGACCAAAATGGATGCATTGTATTCAAAATTTCCTCTAGATTCCAAAAATGTAAAAATATATAGAGTGTTCCATTTAAAAACCGAAAGTTGTGGGAATTTCCGGTCAAACCGGATGTGCACCAAACTTGATTTTTTATTGAAAAGATGGCATTTTAGTCGTGTAATAAGGCCTCCAAATTTCAATTTTCTATTCCAAATATTTTAGGAAATATCGGGGCGAGCGCAATTCGTGACTCACCCGGTATATCAATTTTTTTTTTTCTGAAAATGCTTACATTTTATATAATTAACTATTTTATCAATTTTTTTTAAATACATTGATAAATAATCGAATTCACATGAGGTCACATTTTTGAGAATAACTGCAAAATTTTAGAATAAAAAATGTAAAAAAATTTCCTCGTACAAAAAATGCCGTTTTTTTCGGTATCTAAAATATTATTTACATGGTAGGCATATTTTCCAAGATACAATGGATTTAAAACTAGTATCAAGATTTCCTTAATAAGTCGGACATTTTTCAATATAACTTGGCAGAACTTCAAAACTGTCCAATGTACATTATTCAGATGAATGATTTAAAATAGACACATAATGAACACATGCTTTTTTCAATATTTTCCGCTCATTCGTTTCTGAGATAGTCACGTTTAAAGTGAGGGGTCAATACATTTGAATCGTATATTAATTCAATTTGCACAGATAGGGGGGCGTTTTCAACAAAGAACTCGACATTTTTGGGCTGCCTCAAATACCCACATAATGTTTGAAGCTGAAAATCGAATTCAATTTCCCATAAACGTTTTCTGTTTAGTAATGGATAATTAGCTATATTGCTACATGTACGATGGAAATATTTAGAGATTATTAGTTTAAGATTTTCTCGATAATCTTTCATGCCCTCGTGGTATCAAATGGACGAAGCACCAGCACATTCAAAAAATGCTGTAGATTTAAAACTGAGAGAATGGTTTCAAGACAGATGGATGGACAAAAAATGTCAATTTCTTTGGCCCACTAGATCACCGGATCTGACAAAATTAGTCTTTTATCTATGAGGGCGAGTTAAGGATCTGTTTTATCAAACTGCACCCGCATTTAGGGAAGACTTCAGA
The DNA here is from genome assembly GCA_963583905.1 of Stenurella melanura. NCBI lineage: Eukaryota > Metazoa > Arthropoda > Insecta > Coleoptera > Cerambycidae > Stenurella > Stenurella melanura. The sequence continues at coordinate 88,657,898 of OY757318.1, read as the reverse complement.
TTAAAAATAATACAAGCCATGAATAAGACTGATGGAAATTAAATCAGGAATGCTACCAGAGCGGTCCAACGTCGGATTATTGAGTGTTTAAGCCAGAACGATGCACACATCGAGCATCTTCTGTATTATACGTAGTAGTCATTTAATTGCCATTTTATTCTACATCAAAATTTTGAGTACAATATGTGAAGAATTTAGACCTATTAATACATTACCAGTATATGAAAGAACGCTAGAATTGGTAGTAAAAGAACAATTGACAACATATTGCATGGATAATAACATTTTAATGGACAATAAATCTGGATTCAGAGAAAGCCATTCCTGTGAGACCGCACTACATACAGTTCATTATATCAGATTGGGTTAAGACAATAGGTAAAGATCAAATAATAGTTGCAGTGTTCTTAGACTTTAAACGTGCATTCGAGACGGTAAATCAGAAGTTACTGGTATCAAAGTTACAAACAATGGGCATTGAAGGGACTGTACTTGAATGGATCGAATCCTACCTAACTGACAGAAGACAAAAACAAAGCATATAAATAGTGAGTCGAACGTAATAGACAATGAATTTGGAGTACCGCAAGGATCGGTGCTAGGACCTTTATTATTTGTGCTATTTATAAACGACATAATGAAATCTTTAAAAAATTGTAAGGTACATTTATTTGCAGATGACACGTTAATATATTTGTATGGAGACAATATAAATTAAGTTATTAATGTTATTAATCAAGATTTAAAAGATATATTTGTGTGGTTGTGTGATAATAGCTTAAAAGTAAACATCGACAAATGTAAATATATGATTCTCGGCAGAAACATATACTAAGCAGGCTACAAATTGGGGAAAGTATTGTATTAAATAATAAAAAGTTAGAAAAAGTTTCGGAAATTAAATACCTTGGTTTTATAATAGATGAGTCCTTGACTATCAAAAGTAATAGTGATTATATTATTAAAAAAGTTGCAAAAAAGATTTATTTTTTACGTAGAATTTCAAATTATTTATCTATGTTTTCAAGAATATTAGTATATAAATCTATAGCTCCACATTTTGAATATTGTGCAACGCTACAACTATATTTAAATAACAATGAGATACAACAATTACAAAAGACGCAAGACAAAGCTATGAGGATAATATTAAAGTGTAACAGATATACTCCCATTGACACAATGTTAAATGTTTTAAATTACTTCCACATCCACGTAGTGGATTGGAAGTATAATAATCGCAAATAAATTTTCAAAAATTTTTATTCGTGAAATAGCTTTAGAATGTCATGAAACGTCGAGATTTTAAATTTGAGCGAAAAAAAAAATTTCTGTCTGTCGGTCTGTCTGTAACTTTTTTTTGTCCGCACGTTTTCTCCGGAACGGTTTAAGATATTGACTTGAAATTTTTTACACGTATATATTATAACGAGATCTGGAACTGGATTGTTTTTTGAGGATATCCGGTGAAGGGTTGGGGGTTAAATAGGGGTAAATAGGGGAAAATAAGTAAAGCAAGCTTGTAAGATTACAGAAACTTGAAATTCGGTGTATGTACTAGAAGTTAAGGCCTCAGATTTTTTTCTAATATTTTTCAACCCCCCACCACCCCTACCCCATTAATGGGGTTGATAAAATAAAGTTGAGATTTTCATTTGAAATTTCGTACACGTATGTATTATAACGACGTCTGAAATTAGATTATATTTTGAGATGATTCCGTTGAAGGGTTGGGGGTTAATTTGGGGTAAATAGGGGAATATAAGTAAAACAAGTTGGTAAGAGTACAGAAACTTAAAATTCGGTGTATGTACTAGAAGCCAGTGCGTCAGATTTTTTTATAATATTTTTCAACCCCCACCATCAGTATGAAAAGGGTTGATAAAATAAAATTGAGATATTCATTTGAAATTTGGTACACGTATGTATTATAACGATAACTGGAATTAGATTATAATTTGAGATGATTCCGTTGAAGGGTTGGGGGTTAAATAGGGGTAAATAGGGTAAAATACGTAAAGCAAGCTGGTAAGACTACAGAAACTTGAAATTCGGTGTATGTACTAGAAGCCAAAGCGTCAGATTTTTTTGTAATATTTTTCAACCCCACCACCCCTACTCCAATATGAAAAGGGTTGATAAAATAAAATTGAGATATTTATTTGAAATTTGGTACACGTATGTATTATAACGACATCAGGAACTAGATTATATTCTGAGATGATTCCGTTGAAGGGTTGGGGGTTAAATAGGGGTAAATAGGGGAAAATAAGTAAAGCAAGCTGGTAAGACTACAGAAACTTGAAATTCGGTGTATGTACTAGAAGCCAAGGTCTCAGATTATTTATAATATTTTTCAACCCCCACCACCCCTACTTCATTATTAAAAGGGTCGATAAAATAAAATTGAGATATTGATTTGAAATTTGGTACACGTATGAATTATAACGACCTCTGGAACTAGATTATACTTTGAGATGATTCCGTTGAAGGGTTTGGGGTTATTTAGGGGTAAATAGGAGGAAATAAGAAAAACAAGCTGGTATGAGTACAGAAACTTGAAATTTGGTGTATGTACTAGAAGCCAAGGCCTCAAATTTTTTAATAATATATTTCATCACCCCACACACCCTTACTCCATTATTCAAGGGGTTGATAAAATAAAATTGAGATATTCACATGAAATTTAGTACGCGTATGTATTATAACGACATCTTGAACTAGATTATATTTTGAGATGATTCCTTTGAAGGGTTGGGGGTTAAATAGGGGTATATAGGGGAAAATAAGTTAAGCAAGCTGGTAAAAGTACAGAAATTTGGGATTTGGTGTATATACTAGAAGCGAGGGTCTCAGGTTTTTTTATTAGTATTTTCCATCTTCCCACCACCCCCACTCCCTTATTAAGAGTTGATAAAATTAAATTTAAATTTTCACTTGAAATTTGGGACATTTATGTATTATAACTATATCTGAAACTAGATTATATTTTGACATGATTGCGTTGAAGGAGTGGGGGTTAAATAGGGGTAAGTAGGCAAAATAAGTAAAGCGAGCTGGTAAGACTACAGAAACATGAAATTCGGTGTATGTACTAAAAGCCAAGGTCTCAGATTTTATAATAATATTTTTCAACCCTTCCACTACCCTTATTACATTATTAAAGGGGTTGATAAAATAAAATTGAGATATTCACTTGTAATTTGCTAGACGTATGTATTATAACGACATCTGAAACTAGATTATATTTTGGGATCATTCCGTAGAAGGTTTGGGGTTAATAGGGGTGACTAGGGGAAAATAAGTAAACCAAGCTGATAAGAGTACAGAAATTTGGGATTCTGTGTATATACTAGAAACCAAGGCATCAGATTTCTTTCTAATATTTTTCAAACTCCACCACCTCCGCTTCATTATTAATGGGATTGATAACATCATATTGAGATATTCACTTGAAAATTAGTACACGTATGCATTGTAGTGACATCTGATTGAGATGACTCCATTGAAGGGGTGGGAGGTGGTAAGTTGTGTATAGTAGAAAATAAGTAGGGTGAACTAGAAATTTAATTTTTAACGTATATGGTAGAAACCAACTCCTCAAACTTTTCTATGACATCTTGCACAAATAATATTAAAATTCTATGACCAATCATTTCCACATGCTAGAGTGCAAATATAGTCAAGATGTTTCCTTTGAAGTGACTTGGATGAAGAATCTGGATGTGGAAGTAGTGATTCCTTTTTAAATGTTAGACAACGTATAGTATTAAAATCACTGCAATTTATATTTAAAATAAAGCATAGTATGGTAAAGGTATTTATGTGATAAACTGAGTTTCGTCCGAGATATTCATGGTTATAACACTCGAAGTATAAATGATATGGTGGTAGAGAGGTATGACAATTTAAAGGAATCGAAATCTTTGTTTTGTAAGGATATTCAATTATTTAACGATTTGCCAAAGGAAATAAAATATTGTGAAAAATATAATATTTTCATTAAATTATGTGTTAGTTATATTAAAAAAGAATTTTGATTATCTTGTAATTGGGTTAGATAATTTTACAAGTTATATTAATATACAAATAGATTTGTAATAATTTTACAGTTACTGTTATATGATAGAATTAAGATAAATTAATGAAAATTTAATGTGATTATGATCTGTATATTGTTATGATCAAATTGTAGCTTTTTGAGCTAATAAAGACACATTATTATTATTATTATCAAGTATTTCCAAAATGCTAGCAAATTGAATTAAGTAGGTAGAAATCAATATAGTATGCTGTATTAAACACTTACCTAAGTTTATTTGTTATTTCATGTTCTTTCATTTTATTGCTTCAATTGTTTCATAGACCTCTATGCTTCTTTTTGGATAAATTACAGTTTTCAACAAAAAACTGTGAATAATTCAAATGTGTTAAGTATAGGACATGCCACCTCAAATTTAATTAATTCTACATCGATTACCATAATAGAATTTAGCACATGTCATTTGATGAAATGGAGTTTTTGCAGTTTTTTATTGACATTTTAAAAAAATAGCAGCAAGCAGTGAAAACTTCATTGGTCCTGTCGTAGCCACTTAAATGATTTCTTGAACTTTAAACGGTTTAAGAGATATGAATTTTTTAATGAACTCTAAAACTTGGCATATGTCGAAGACTATTACAGATAAGTACCTAAAACCTGAACGCTTTATACCCAGAATTTAATGCCGAATTCAAAAAAGATACAAAATTTGAGTGTGTCCATTTAAAATACAAAGATGGCATCAACCTCCAACATTTCCGGAAGGGCCGCCATTTTGAAATTGTTATTCTCGGATTCGCAATGGTTGACTAGGGCAAGGTATCAAATCTCACATGTTTATCTCATTTGCAAAAGAGAAATATTCTAATGGCCGCTTTAAAATAATCACCCTGTATCTGCGTGTCGGCATTCATTGTTTGGACGTTTACAGACATCCATAAACTCGAAATGTTACATGTAAATAGAACTATCTGAAATCCTCAAGAAAATTATGAAAATTGGAAAAGGAGGACTGAAATGTAATTTAGTTATTCTTTATTTTGGCTTTCAAAATCAAATTCCGAGAGGTGACACGTGACTTAGGAAACCTGTGCGTGATATATTTTTCCATTTTCCCAAAGGAACAAAACAAACAATTATATTAAGTACAGACAATATTTTTATAGGTCATAAAATCGCTATGATATGCTTCAGAAAATTGGAAATGTAGCGACAATGTCACGTAAAGTGATATTAAGGCTTTTACAATAGCACAGTTTTATAGTCGTAGGGGAGACTGAATAGAAACATTGAATACCTTGGATATAATTTACCAGAAAACTGTTGATATATATCATTGAACGAAAATATATGATATAATATATTCCGCAACTAATCTGTTGACTTATGCGTTGTTCTTACAATGAAAAAAAATACTGATAGTTTAAAATCCTCATTTCCTCATTCCATCTCTTATTATTGCGATATATGTAGTAATATTTCTATTTGTCCCCATTCTATGTAAATGGGTGCATACCCACCTGGAGAGTAAACCCATTAAAAGAAAAAATAAAATGGAATATTAAGTTAATAAAAATTCATAAAAAATAACAATTAACATTAACATAATATTTACATCTTTTGCAACCATTTTTATCTTTTAACATTGTGGTGTTCAATGGGGTAACTTTTTTCTCACGGGACCTCGGTCCATAACTATATAAAATTTAAGGAACTGAATTTCACCAACTTCTAATTGTTGAATCATCATGAAACTATGCAATTATCTGCAGCTCTGATGACAATACAATATAGTATACTCAATATTATAATATGTTCAAAATGGCCGCCGCTCCAAGATGGCGAATTATATAAACTAGTAAGAGTGTAGCTATTTGGATCTTTGTGTATATACTACAAGCCAAGGTCTGAAATATTTTTATAACATCTGACACCCCCACCACAAAATATCACTGTAATTTAGTGTGCGTACGAGAATAAAACTTCTTAATAAATGTTTTGGCATCAATCACCCCCATTACCACACCTTGGTGGAGACGGCTTCAAATAAAATGTTAAAGAGATTTGGATGGGAAATCTGAATGTGGAGATAGTGTTTCCTTACGCAGTAGTTTTTAATTGAAACATATTCTTTATAGGATTTTGCAAACAGCAGAAAAAAATAACCATCTATGAAAACTAAAAGAAAAACTATGTGTAAAAATATTAATGAAATCTTTGCATTCTTTCGATAACCTGAATTCTGGTTATGCTAGAAAATTAAAATCCTAAAATGAATTTGTCTAATTTCTTATTTGAAAATACACTAGCATCCACACAGTCCCCTACGGCCATGTAGATTAAACCAGTATCTATTAACCCCCTACGGTCATGAAGATTCAGTTAAAAATGAGAACAAAGGCCAAAAATGAATTTATTTATCTACCTTGTCTTAAAAAATGTTCATTCCAATGGATTACATTTTCATGAAATCTATCATTCTGTTTCTTGGAAACGTTTTTCGTCCTTATTATGGAGCCCTTCAGAAAGACATAAAGATGTTTCATGCAAAACCAAGACAGTTTCTATGAATAAGTATGAAATAATTGTATTTGACATTATTTACCATTTATTTATTGACATTTATGTACATATTACACGCGATGTCACAAATTACCACAGGCATTTTATTTTTACCGCCGAGTATAGTCCATATATTCTTGCACAGAATAAAAGCATTTCGGCTTCAAAAGTTTCTTAGCCCGATTGACGAATTGATTGTAGTTTAAATTTGTTTCTCTAATGTGGTTTACAAAGTTATTATAAATAGTTATATCTAACTTATTTATTTTCGTTGTGCGTATGCGAGAATACGGCTGTACCAGATTCTCCGCCATTCTCGTTCTATACATGTGCAAGTCAGCGTGAGCTGTGAATTTACTTAAGTTTGCTCTTATTAGCTTGAGCATTTCGAGAATATAAATGCAGGGTAGCGGAAGAATTCCCAACTCTTTGAATATGGGTCTGCAGGAAGCATCATATGGTGCTCCAAAGAGTATGCGTACAGCCGCCTTCTGGTAAACAAATACTTTGTCGGCTTTCACAGAGTTTCCCCAAAGATTTACCCCATACGTTAGATGAGAATGTACGTTTGCATAATATACCATCTGTAACACATCACTAGTTAGACAATACTTCAACTGCCTCATTACAAATACCTGTGAGGCCAGCTTTGTACAAAGATAGTCTGTGTGCGGTATCCAATTCAAGAAAGTATCCAGGACAATGCCTAAAAGTTTGACTGGTTCTGATTTAGTTACCCATCTATCTGAACAAATTTGTAAATGGTGGGTTTTTGCTTCGTTAAGCTTAAGTTTGTTGGCAGTAAACCATGACTTCGCTCTATCTGGACTATCTCTGCTCAAATCTGATTTGCCTCTGTTTAACAGTGTCGTGTCATCCGCAAATAGGATTCACTTGCTATGACCATTAAGTGCTGATGGCAAATCATTAATATAATAAAGGAATAGAATGGGACCCAGCACAGAGCCCTGGGGAACGCCATTACTGACCCACAACATATCTGATTCCTTGTTATTACAGACAATATATTGTTTCCTGTTAGACAGGTATGACAAAAGCAATTCCAGAACATTACCTCTAATACCGTAATACTCTAGTTGCACATTGTTACAAATGTGCATAGACCCTCGTCGAGACCCTCGACTGCATCATCGACCAAAGTAGTCACTGCCTTAACTGTAGACTTGTTTTTCCTAAAACCATATTGGGAGACGTTGAAGAGTGATTTATTTTCAGTGTATGAAGCTAAGTTAACTTTGAGGATTATTTCAAATACTTTTCCAATTACCGGTATAATGGCTATGGGTCTATAGTTGTCTATATCTTCCAAATCACCTTTTTTGTAGGTTGGAAGTATTTTGGTTATTTTCAATGCCTCTGGCCAATTACCTTCCTCAATACATTTGTTGAACAAAATTGTAAGTGGTTCAACCAGAATTTCAAGTGAGGCTTTAATCATGATACTATTTAGTCCATAGAAGTCTACGCGAGGTTGTTTGAGGTTTGTTATTGCCATTTTTACGTCAGATTGTAAGATTGGCGACATAAAGAAGGAAAAATTCGGCTTATTAGCCTGGTTTAAAAAGACTGCTGGAGCTACAGGGCTGTCTCCAATATCATTAATAATGCGTTCAGAAACAGAAGCAAAATGTTTGTTAAAATCTTGACAACATATCGTTGTGCGTGCATTTTCGTTTTTCCCTGACTTTTTTTCATTATTTTACCAGTCTCCACGCCATTTTGCTCCTATTTCCGCTTCTTGTATCATTTTGCTATAGTGCTTCTTTTTTCCTCTCTAAGCGCTTTCCTATAATCTGTTCGACTTCTACTAAAATTAATCCAATCTTCCCCTGATATAGTACTACTAAACTTTTTTTTGTATATTTTAACTTGTTTTCGCATATTTCTAAGTCTGTCATTGAACCACCCAATTTTCCTAATATTAGTTTTCACGGTTCTTATAGGGAAAAAAATATCTACATTTTTATGAAGATTATCTAATATTATTTTTGCACATTCATCAGAGTTTACGCTCCCTAGTTGTAAATTTTCCCAGTTTATTGTGCGTAGTTTATTTGCAATTTTTTTTTGTTGTTTTTTGTAAATTTTCTCCTCTTCTCCGATTCATCGTATTCATTATTACGTTTGTGTGTCATATACACTCCAGAATGATCAGATAGAAGAGGATCATAATTACCTGTTATATAATTTTACTTCCCTCGCATACCGAAGGGAAGTATTGTATTCGAGAAAAAATCACCCTCCGAGATTTTTTCGGATTCTGACGTTTCAGAACACGTAGATTCCGAAAATATAGGTTTTTCAATTCCGTCAGTCTGTCTGTCTGTCTGTCTGTCTGTCTCTCTGTTGGTGTATTTACTAAAAAACTACTTGACGGAGAGCAGTCAAATTTGGTAGGTAGTTAACCCTACTGTCAGCGAAGAACTGGTAGAATTTTCACTGAAAAATATACAGGGTGGACCGTCTAAACGGAATAAATAGTGAAAAAAATTTTTTTTTGCTCAAATTTAAAATTTCCACGTTGCATGACGCGCTAAACCTACTTCAGGAAAAAAAATGTTTTGAAAATTTTTTCAAACATTTTTGAAAAAATTTTTACCAAGTTGAAAAATTATTTTTTTTGCTCAATTTTAAAATGTCCACGTTTCATGACGCGCTAAACCTATTTCAGAAAAAAAAAATTTTTGAAAATTTTTTTCAAACATTTTAGAAAAAATTTTTACCAAGATGAAACAAATTTGTTTTTGCTCAAATTTAAAATTTCTACGTTTCATGACACGCTTAACCTATTTCAGGAAAAAAAATTTTGAAAATTTTTTTCACCAATATTTTTGAAAAAATTTTTACTACTAAAATGATTTTTTTTACTTCCCTCGCATACCGAAGGGAAGTATTGTATTCGAGAAAAAATCACCCTCCGAGATTTTTTCGGATTCTGACGTTTCAGAACACGTAGATTACGAAAATATAGGTTTTTCAATTCCGTCAGTCTGTCTGTCTGTCTGTCTGTTGGTGTATTTACTAAAAAAACTACTTGACGGAGAGCAGTCAAATTTGGTAGGTAGTTAACCCTACTGTCAGCGCAGAACTGGTAGAATTTTCACTGAAAAATATACAGGGTGGACCGTCTAAACGGAATAAATAGTGAAAAAAATTTTTTTTTGCTCAAATTTAAAATTTCCACGTTTCATGACGCGCTAAACCTACTTCAGGAAAAAAAATGTTTTGAAAATTTTCTCAAACATTTTTGAAAAAATTTTTACCAAGTTGAAAAAAATTTTTTTTTGCTCAAATTTAAAATGTCCACGTTTCATGACGCGCTAAACCTATTTCAGAAAAAAAAAAATTTTGAAAATTTTTTTCAAACATTTTTGAAAAATTTTTTACCAAGATGAAACAAATTTGTTTTTGCTCAAATTTAAAATTTCTACGTTTCATGACACGCTTAACCTATTTCAGGAAAAAAAATTTTGAAAATTTTTTTCACCAATATTTTTGAAAAAATTTTTACTACTAAAATGAATTTTTTTACTTCCCTCGCATACCGAAGGGAAGTATTGTATTCGAGAAAAAATCACCCTCCGAGATTTTTTCGGATTCTGACGTTTCAGAACACGTAGATTACGAAAATATAGGTTTTTCAATTCCGTCAGTCTGTCTGTCTGTCTGTCTTTTGGTGCATTTACTAAAAAACTACTTGACGGAGCGCAGTCAAATTTGGTAGGTAGTTGACGCTACTGTCAGCGAAGAAATGGTAGAAATTTCACTGGAAAATATACAGGGTGGACCGTCTAAACGGAATAAATAGTGAATTTAAAATTTTCACGTTTCATGACGCGCTAAACCTATTTCAGAAAAAAAAAAATGAAAATTTTTTTCAAACATTTTTGAAAAAATTTTTACCAAGATGAAAAAAAATTTTTTTTGCTCAAATTTAAAATTTCTACGTTTCATGACATGCTTAACCTATTTCAAAAAAAAAAATTAGAAAAGTTTTGTCACCAATATTTTTGAAAAAATTTTTACTACTAAAACGAAATAATGTTTTTTTTCTTTCTTCAAATTTAAATTTTCCACATTTCATGGCATTCTAAGCCTGATTCAAAAAAAAAAAAATTTTTGAAATTTTTTTTACCATTTTTGAAAATTTGTTTGCCACTAAAATACATGGATTTTTTTTCATTTCTTCAAATTTCAAATTTCCACGTTTCATAGCGTTCTAAAGCTATTTAAAAGAAAAATTAGAATTTATTCTTACTATTTTTAAAAAATTTTACCACTAAGATAGAATTTTTTTTCTTTGTTCAGATCTTAACTATCCACGTTTCCATGACATTTTAAAACTGTTCAAACAAATTTAAAAATATTTTTGAAGAATTTTTAAAAAAATTTGAAAACATTTTTAATCCATTTATGTATCACTACTTTAGAACAGACGAAAACATGTTTTTGCTCAAATTTAAAATTTCCACCTTTCATGATATTCCAAACCAATTTCGGAAAAAAAAATGTGCAACATTTTGTTACCAGTTTGGAAAAAAATTTAACACTGGAATGCTCAAATTTAAATGACATTCTAAACCTAGGTATTTCAGAAAAAAAAATTTGAAAATTTTTTTCACCATTTTTTAAAAAGTTTTTACCACTAAAATGGATCGAATTTTTTTTTATTTGCTCAAATTTAAAATTTCCACGTTTCATGACATGCTTAACCTATTTCAGGAAAAAAAATTAGAAAAGTTTTGTCACCAATATTTTTGAAAAAATTTTTACTACTAAAACGAAATAATGTTTTTTTTCTTTCTTCAAATTTAAATTTTCCACATTTCATGGCATTCTAAGCCTGATTCAAAAAAAAAAAAAATTTTGAAATTTTTTTTACCATTTTTGAAAATTTGTTTGCCACTAAAATACATGGATTTTTTTTCATTTCTTCAAATTTCAAATTTCCACGTTTCATAGCGTTCTAAATCTATTTAAAAGAAAAATTAGAATTTATTCTTACTATTTTTAAAAAATTTTACCACTAAGATAGAATTTTTTTTCTTTGTTCAGATCTTAACTATCCACGTTTCCATGACATTTTAAAACTGTTCAAACAAATTTAAAAATATTTTTGAAGAATTTTTAAAAAAATTTGAAAACATTTTTAATCCATTTATGTATCACTACTTTAGAACAGACGAAAACATGTTTTTGCTCAAATTTAAAATTTCCACCTTTCATGATATTCCAAACCAATTTCGGAAAAAAAAATGTGCAACATTTTGTTACCAGTTTGGAAAGAAATTGAACACTGGAATGCTCAAATTTAAATGACATTCTAAACCTAGGTATTTCAGAAAAAAAAAATTGAAAATTTTTTTCACCATTTTTTAAAAAGTTTTTACCACTAAAATGGATCGAATTTTTTTTTATTTGCTCAAATTTAAAATTTCCACGTTTCATGACATGCTTAACCTATTTCAGGAAAAAAAATTAGAAAAGTTTTGTCACCAATATTTTTGAAAAAGTTTTTACTACTAAAACGAAATAATGTTTTTTTTCTTTCTTCAAATTTAAATTTTCCACATTTCATGGCATTCTAAGCCTGATTCAAAAAAAAAAAAAATTTTGAAATTTTTTTTACCATTTTTGAAAATTTGTTTGCCACTAAAATACATGGATTTTTTTTCATTTCTTCAAATTTCAAATTTCCACGTTTCATAGCGTTCTAAATCTATTTAAAAGAAAAATTAGAATTTATTCTTACTATTTTTAAAAAATTTTACCACTAAGATAGAATTTTTTTTCTTTGTTCAGATCTTAACTATCCACGTTTCCATGACATTTTAAAACTGTTCAAACAAATTTAAAAATATTTTTGAAGAATTTTTAAAAAAATTTGAAAACATTTTTAATCCATTTATGTATCACTACTTTAGAACAGACGAAAACATGTTTTTGCTCAAATTTAAAATTTCCACCTTTCATGATATTCCAAACCAATTTCGGAAAAAAAAAAGTGCAACATTTTGTTACCAGTTTGGAAAAAAATTTAACACTGGAATGCTCAAATTTAAATGACATTCTAAACCTAGGTATTTCAGAAAAAAAAATTTGAAAATTTTTTTCACCATTTTTTAAAAAGTTTTTACCACTAAAATGGATCGAATTTTTTTTTATTTGCTCAAATTTAAAATTTCCACGTTTCATGACATGCTTAACCTATTTCAGGAAAAAAAATTAGAAAAGTTTTGTCACCAATATTTTTGAAAAAATTTTTACTGCTAAAACGAAATAATGTTTTTTTTCTTTCTTCAAATTTAAATTTTCCACATTTCATGGCATTCTAAGCCTGATTCAAAAAAAAAAAAATTTGAAATTTTTTTTACCATTTTTGAAAATTTGTTTGCCACTAAAATACATGGATTTTTTTTCATTTCTTCAAATTTCAAATTTCCACGTTTCATAGCGTTCTAAATCTATTTAAAAGAAAAATTAGAATTTATTCTTACTATTTTTAAAAAATTTTACCACTAAGATAGAATTTTTTTTCTTTGTTCAGATCTTAACTATCCACGTTTCCATGACATTTTAAAACTGTTCAAACAAATTTAAAAATATTTTTGAAGAATTTTTAAAAAAATTTGAAAACATTTTTAATCCATTTATGTATCACTACTTTAGAACAGACGAAAACATGTTTTTGCTCAAATTTAAAATTTCCACCTTTCATGATATTCCAAACCAATTTCGGAAAAAAAAATGTGCAACATTTTGTTACCAGTTTGGAAAAAAATTTAACACTGGAATGCTCAAATTTAAATGACATTCTAAACCTAGGTATTTCAGAAAAAAAAATTTGAAAATTTTTTTCACCATTTTTTAAAAAGTTTTTACCACTAAAATGGATCGAATTTTTTTTTATTTGCTCAAATTTAAAATTTCCACGTTTCATGACATGCTTAACCTATTTCAGGAAAAAAAATTAGAAAAGTTTTGTCACCAATATTTTTGAAAAAATTTTTACTACTAAAACGAAATGTTTTTTTTCTTTCTTCAAATTTAAATTTTCCACATTTCATGGCATTCTAAGCCTGATTCAAAAAAAAAAAATTTTTGAAATTTTTTTTACTATTTTTGAAAATTTGTTTGCCACTAAAATACATGGATTTTTTTTCATTTCTTCAAATTTCAAATTTCCACGTTTCATAGCGTTCTAAATCTATTTAAAAGAAAAATTAGAATTTATTCTTACTATTTTTAAAAAATTTTACCACTAAGATAGAATTTTTTTTCTTTGTTCAGATCTTAACTATCCACGTTTCCATGACATTTTAAAACTGTTCAAACAAATTTAAAAATATTTTTGAAGAATTTTTAAAAAAATTTGAAAACATTTTTAATCCATTTATGTATCACTACTTTAGAACAGACGAAAACATGTTTTTGCTCAAATTTAAAATTTCCACCTTTCATGATATTCCAAACCAATTTCGGAAAAAAAAATGTGCAACATTTTGTTACCAGTTTGGAAAAAAATTTAACACTGGAATGCTCAAATTTAAATGACATTCTAAACCTAGGTATTTCAGAAAAAAAAATTTGAAAATTTTTTTCACCATTTTTTAAAAAATTTTTACCACTAAAATAGATCGAATTTTTTTTTATTTGCTCAAATTTAAAATTTCCACGTTTCATGACATGCTTAACCTATTTCAGGAAAAAAAATTAGAAAAGTTTTGTCACCAATATTTTTGAAAAAATTTTTACTACTAAAACGAAATAATGTTTTTTTTCTTTCTTCAAATTTAAATTTTCCACATTTCATGGCATTCTAAGCCTGATTCAAAAAAAAAAAATTTTTTGAAATTTTTTTTACCATTTTTGAAAATTTGTTTGCCACTAAAATACATGGATTTTTTTTCATTTCTTCAAATTTCAAATTTCCACGTTTCATAGCGTTCTAAATCTATTTAAAAGAAAAATTAGAATTTATTCTTACTATTTTTAAAAAATTTTACCACTAAGATAGAATTTTTTTTCTTTGTTCAGATCTTAACTATCCACGTTTCCATGACATTTTAAAACTGTTCAAACAAATTTAAAAATATTTTTGAAGAATTTTTAAAAAAATTTGAAAACATTTTTAATCCATTTATGTATCCACTACTTTAGAACAGACGAAAACATGTTTTTGCTCAAATTTAAAATTTCCACCTTTCATGATATTCCAAACCAATTTCGGAAAAAAAAATGTGCAACATTTTGTTACCAGTTTGGAAAAAAATTTAACACTGGAATGCTCAAATTTAAATGACATTCTAAACCTAGGTATTTCAGAAAAAAAAATTTGAAAATTTTTTTCACCATTTTTTAAAAAGTTTTTACCACTAAAATGGATCGAATTTTTTTTTATTTGATCAAATTTAAAATTTCCACGTTTCATGACATGCTTAACCTATTTCAGGAAAAAAAATTAGAAAAGTTTTGTCACCAATATTTTTGAAAAAATTTTTACTACTAAAACGAAATAATGTTTTTTTTCTTTCTTCAAATTTAAATTTTCCACGTTTCATGGCATTCTAAGCCTGATTCAAAAAAAAAAAAATTTTTGAAATTTTTTTTACCATTTTTGAAAATTTGTTTGCCACTAAAATACATGGATTTTTTTTCATTTCTTCAAATTTCAAATTTCCACGTTTCATAGCGTTCTAAATCTATTTAAAAGAAAAATTAGAATTTATTCTTACTATTTTTAAAAAATTTTACCACTAAGATAGAATTTTTTTTCTTTGTTCAGATCTTAACTATCCACGTTTCCATGACATTTTAAAACTGTTCAAACAAATTTAAAAATATTTTTGAAGAATTTTTAAAAAAATTTGAAAACATTTTTAATCCATTTATGTATCACTACTTTAGAACAGACGAAAACATGTTTTTGCTCAAATTTAAAATTTCCACCTTTCATGATATTCCAAACCAATTTCGGAAAAAAAAATGTGCAACATTTTGTTACCAGTTTGGAAAAAATTTAACACTGGAATGCTCAAATTTAAATGACATTCTAAACCTAGGTATTTCAGAAAAAAAAATTTGAAAATTTTTTTCACCATTTTTTAAAAAGTTTTTACCACTAAAATGGATCGAATTTTTTTTTATTTGCTCAAATTTAAAATTTCCACGTTTCATGACATGCTTAACCTATTTCAGGAAAAAAAATTAGAAAAGTTTTGTCACCAATATTTTTGAAAAAATTTTTACTACTAAAACGAAATAATGTTTTTTTTCTTTCTTCAAATTTAAATTTTCCACATTTCATGGCATTCTAAGCCTGATTCAAAAAAAAAAAAAATTTTGAAATTTTTTTTACCATTTTTGAAAATTTGTTTGCCACTAAAATACATGGATTTTTTTTCATTTCTTCAAATTTCAAATTTCCACGTTTCATAGCGTTCTAAATCTATTTAAAAGAAAAATTAGAATTTATTCTTACTATTTTTAAAAAATTTTACCACTAAGATAGAATTTTTTTTCTTTGTTCAGATCTTAACTATCCACGTTTCCATGACATTTTAAAACTGTTCAAACAAATTTAAAAATATTTTTGAAGAATTTTTAAAAAAATTTGAAAACATTTTTAATCCATTTATGTATCACTACTTTAGAACAGACGAAAACATGTTTTTGCTCAAATTTAAAATTTCCACCTTTCATGATATTCCAAACCAATTTCGGAAAAAAAAATGTGCAACATTTTGTTACCAGTTTGGAAAAAAATTTAACACTGGAATGCTCAAATTTAAATGACATTCTAAACCTAGGTATTTCAGAAAAAAAAATTTGAAAATTTTTTTCACCATTTTTTAAAAAGTTTTTACCACTAAAATGGATCGAATTTTTTTTTATTTGCTCAAATTTAAAATTTTCACGTTTCATAGCGTTCTAAACCTATTTTTAAAAATACATAATTTTTAATTTTTAAACTTTTTTTAGCACTACTATAGAATAGAAGGAAACTTTCCTTTTTGCTCAAATTTAAAATTTCTGCGTTCGACATTTTAAATCTATTTCAGAAGAAAAAATTTTGAAAATTATTTTACCAACATCTTTTGAAAAATTAAAAAAAAATGAAATTTTTTAACCACCACTATACTTCCACTCCATTACGTGAATGTTGGATTGAAAATGTGAAGAAATAATTCAGTCATGGTGGACATTTGTAAAGTTATTTGCGCAAGCCTGCCATATGTGGCACCTGCTATTTAGTATTGAACTTTTGCTGTTGGATGAGCAATCTGTATATTTTTTTGACCAAAACTTATCAAGTTTTCTTTGTAATAATAGTAATAACTCTATTCCGATTATTATTCTCAATGTCATTTCGTAATTATTAATTTTTTAGAGTGGCTGCCATGCACAAATAACGAGGGAAGTTCTGTGTAAATACCTTTACCGATTTTTTAGGACATATATTCGTCAAAATGTTGTCAAGGCAAGAGCTTGTAGTGAGAGTAACTCTAGTATTACATTATAAAGAGCTCCAAAATAAGGGCGAAAACGTTTCAAAGGCTAAGCATTTCCAAAAAAACAGAATGATAGATTTCATGAAAATGTAATTCATTAGAATGAAAAATTTTTAAGACAAGGTAGCTAAATAAATTCATTTTAGGCCTTTGCTCTCATTTTTAACTGAATCCTCGTGACCGTAGGGGGTTATGTAGATACTAGTTTAATCTACATGACCGTAGGGGACTGTGTGTATGCTAGTGTTAGAATGAGAATCTTCAAATAGAAAATTAGACAAATCCATTTTAGGATTTTAATTTGCTAGCATAACCAGGATTCAGATTATCGAAAGAATGCAAAGATTTCATTAATATTTTTACACATACTTTTTCTTTTAGTTTTCATAAATAGTTATTTTTTCTGCTGTTTGCAAAATCCTATAAAGAACAATACAATTATAAGCAAACAAAAGTATGCTTAATAAATTTTAGACTTGGCATAATATACAATCCTAAATTCTTTGAACGTTTGTGAGCTCAAGTTGCTAGTTCTTAATGTTTTCTATACATCAGCCTCTTGTGTCTCTCCTGCCAAGACTCTTCCAAGACTTTGAATTTTGTTGCACTTATGGACAAACAAAAAGCGTTGGATATTTTAATAGGATATCATGGTTAAATAATTTACAAGCATTTTCAATATTAGCTTCTGTAAAAGGATAGTAGAGCTGGGTATCTTCCACATAAAAATGTAACACAGCCTTTAAGAACACTTTGAAACTCAGTTGCACACAATATAAACATAACATAGTCCAATATTGAACCGTGTGGCACATCTTGATTTACTGGTAGTCTATTAGAATGTTCTTATTTAATAGTGACTCTCTGGTGTCTACTAGACATATACTGCTACATGACAGTGAGACATGGATATATAAAACTTACCAACAGTATCCTTTATAATTGTCAGTAACATGTGTACACTTACCTGAAAAAAGAGAAAAGTTATTAAAGACACTTAATGAATATACAATATTTCTTTATCAGCACACATTCGACAAATCATGAGAGATGACAAATCTACCAATTCAACCAGCGTTACATTTCCCGAAACAAATCCCAACATAAGCAAGAATCGCAATACTATACCGGGTGGCCACGAGTCAATGTACGCCACCAATATTTTGGTTGTTTTGTACTTAAAAATTTTGTTTTTTTGGTACACATAGATTAGACAATAATAAGCTACTTTTAGACTAACAGGAATGAAAATATCACGTACGGTGTAACCAGAAGTGATATCAACTTTTTTTTCTTAAATGGAATGACTGTATTTTTTTTATGGTTTCTCATTAAGCATAAATTTCTAAGGGCAACAGTCTTTTCAGATGTAAAAAATTCCAAAAAATAAGTGAGACGAGCAATTTTTTAATTTTTCAAAATGGCCGCGTCAGATGAATGCGATGTAAGAAAATTACTAAGTAGGCTATGGAAATTATTAGTAAGGTTGTAGACTTTTCTGTAAAGAAGAAAATAATTGTATGAATTACTGACAAGTACCAGTATTTTAATTTTTTTTTTTTCAAAAAAACGGAATTTCATTTTCATTTCCGTAGAGGTCCTATGGAATTTGTTTTAATGGAACTGTGCTATTTCTTTTATTAATCATAAATAATGATTCATAAACTATAATTTATTCGCCATTAATCATTTCTTAACGATATCTTTCGTAATAATAGAAGTATTTTTAAAAAGTAAACACAAATTAAACAAGAAATAATTTTAATAGGTATAACGTTACAAGCATGAATAAATTACCAAGAATAACAAAACTATTTAGTTATGTGAGCATCCTTATCTATATTATGCTGACGTTACCTAATGGCCACATCATGCATGCTGCTTACTAGACAATAAATACCTAGCTTATAAATAGGAGTTTTGCTATAGAGCTCATTAGACTTATATCCATTCTCGAACTTGCCACATGTGTTTAATTGTAACACTATAAAATAAATAAGTTAATTTCTTTGAGTTGTGAACTTTTGACTTTTTAAAATCTTTTAAAAACGTCTTTTCCAAAGCGAAAGACTTAGCTGGCGCAGTCGGTGTAGATTTAAGTCCGTCGGTCCGTGCATTGTGCAGAAATCGACGTGAAATTTTGATTTCTTAAGACTTAAATAAAAGAACCTCGTGTTGTAAGTGCATAGTGCAACTTTTCCATCAAGGAAATTGACAACAGCCACTGCAAGTTGAATTGAGTAGATTTGCAAGAAGAACCAAGTGCAGTTCCAGGTGGATAACTTCTCCAAAGGCAGCAGACACCTCTTCCAATCAAGGTAAGTCGAGTTTGTTTTCCTTTGTTCACTTCTGGGTATTATATCGTATAAACCCAAGAAAAGTTTAGTTAGGTGAGAACATTTCTGTTCAAAAAATTTAGTTAGGTGAGAACATTTCTGTTCAAAAATTTAATTAGGTGAGAACATTTCTGTTCAAATTCACAATCACGTGAAACGTAGAATTAAGAAGAAAAAGTAATTTTAAGAAACTTGAAAACTTTGTAAATTTTTACACATCGTAAAATAAGTGAACCGTTTCCAAATTTCAAAGAGCCATCATAAATAAAACAAGTAACAATTTTTGGCATTATTTTATATTTCAAAAATTAACAATTCTTGATCAGATCTTGTCAAAATTTTATCATTTACTATCATATCTAATTTTTATAAGAAAACATTGTAAAATTATATTTTTCATCTCATGAACGATAATAATCAATTAGACTCAATACTTTGTTCACTCAGTTCTTTATCATTAGATAAACCTGAACCAGAAAAAACAGAAAGCCCAGAAATGGCTACTGAAAATGTCATAAATATTAATGTTCTGAAATTGTATGCAGACTCAATAGCACCTTATGATGGTACGGAACTCGAATTAGAACCATTTATAAACGCGGTTGACGAATTTTATGAACTATACGGAAATACCACAGATCGCGGATTAAATAAATGTGTCGAACGCATAATAGCGGGTAAACTAAGAGACAGGGCCCGTATGTTAATAGGCGCTCGTCCAGAATTAAATTCATGGGCACTAATTAAAGAAAATCTCAGAAGTACTTTCGGAGACAACCGATCTTTAGACATTTTAGAACAAACATTATTTACCATGACGATAAAACATAACGAAAATCCCATTGAATTTGCTAGACGGATTCAAACAAACCGTAGAAAATTATGTTTTAAATTAAACTCAAAACCTGTCACAGAAATTACCAAACAACAAAAATTAATTTATATAGATCAATATGAGTCCCAAAGTTTAAAAGTCTTTTTACGGAATTTAAACATGCGAACTTGTGATTTTATTAGATCTAGAAATCCCAAAGCATTAGAAGAAGCCATAAATTTGTATATTGAAAATGAAAACTTTATACAAACTCAAATTCAAACCCAAAATTCAATTAACAAACAACCTGTTAAAACACAAATAACGCAACAAAATACTAACAAATTCCAGACTCAAATACCATATAAATATAATTATCAAAACCAATTTTTGCAATTTCCACCACAGCAAAATTTTCCTAGTCAACCTATACCAATTCAGCCTAGACCAAATATGAATATTAGATTTCCCACAAATAACCAAGTTTTTGGAAATCAACAAAAACAAAATGTGTTCAGACCAAATCAGAATAGAACCCCTCAAAACGCACCTGAACCCATGTCAATACAATCGCGGCAAAGTTTCCCCACAAACAGAAACTATCAAAATCACCCACAGCCGAGACTTACCTCTGGCCAGGTGAGACAACAGTTTCCTTGGGTACAACGCACCCAAAATCCAAAATATACTGTTCAGGAGCTACACGCGATAAATGACGAACCATCCGACGTCACATACGATACCGAAAATGCAAATTACCTTTATTCTGAAGAACAAAATAACGAAAATTTCGATAATCAATATTCAATTGCTGAAAATGAAATATATCAAGTACCCGACCAATACCACAACCCATATAACCAAGAATACAGAGAAGACTCTGTAGATAATGCAAATTATGATCCAAATCTCGAGAATCCAAATTTTCTCAAACTTCCTCAAACAGACAGACAGACATAACATTTAATGCATTAAACGCTTTACCATACATACAAACGACAAATCCCGATTTAAAATTATTAATCGACACCGGTTGTAACGTTTCCATGTTGAGACCAATTGTAGCCGAATTATATTTTCCAAATTGCATGTATAAAGCACCTTCATTATTACAATCGATAGGCCAAGCTCGCGAAGCTGTGTACAAAGCAAAAATACCAGCTTTTAAAGAACTACAGTCAGATAAAGAAATAGAATTTACGTTATATCCTTTTTCAGACTACTTCGACGGAATTATAGGCCTAGACGAATTAAGAAAATTATATTTACAAATGCATTTTACAGAACAAGTTTTATACAATTATAAAGTTCAAATACCGTTCAAATATCGAGAAGAACACACGCAAACGCATATAAAAATCGAAATACCACCCCATCAAACTATTAATAAATTATTTTATGTAAATAAACGTGAAGGAAATATTTTAGTTCCCGAACAAAATCTTTTCGGACTATACATTCCTGAAACTTTAACTTATGCAGAAAATTTTCGTGCTAGATTTGAAATTCAAAATAATACTGATCAGGCTTCATGTGTAGAAATTAGAACACCTTTTGATGTCACACTTTATGATCCTGAACAAATTTATAATATTGAAGATGCATTACCCGATTATTCTAGTCAAACAAGCCAATATAAAAATTTAAATGACTTAATTCGAACCAGTCATATGAACGAGGAAGAACGCGAAGAAATATTAAAACTTATAAATAAATTTCCCGATATTTTTCATCACGCTGATCAAAAACTATCATTTACCAACAAAGTAAAACACGAAATAAAAACTAACGACGAAATCCCCATTCATGTAAAAACTTATCGGTTTCCACATTATCACAAAACCGAAGTAAACACACAGATAAATAAGATGTTAAAAGACGGCATTATTAGACCAAGTCAATCACCCTGGTCCAGTCCGATTTGGATAGTCCCAAAAAAGGCTGACGCATCCGGATTAAAGAAATGGCGTATCGTAGTCGACTATAGGAGACTAAACGAAAAAACAATAGACGACAGATACCCGATACCAAACATCGACGATATACTTGACAAATTAGGCAAGTGTAATTATTTTACAACTTTAGATTTAGCTAGCGGATTCCACCAAATCGAGATGCAACAAAACAGCATCGAAAAAACGGCATTCAACGTCGAAAACGGCCATTACGAATATTTGCGTATGCCGTTTGGCCTTAAGAATGCTCCAGCCACGTTTCAACGTGTGATGGACCATGTTTTACGAGAACTTCAAAATAAAATATGTTTAGTCTACATGGACGACATAATTATTTTCAGTACTTCCCTTCAGGAACATATTCAAAATCTAAAACAAGTATTTTCAAAATTGAGAGAGGCAAAATTAAAAATACAATTAGACAAGTCGGAATTTTTAAAACAGAACGTCGAATTTTTAGGGCATGTTATTACACCACAAGGTATAAAACCTAACCCCAACAAAATCCGAGCCATCAAAAACTTTCCTATTCCTAGAACAGCACGTGAAATAAAATCATTTTTAGGACTACTTGGATTTTATAGGAAATTCATAAAGGATTTTGCAAAGATCACAAAACCCTTTACGAAGTGCTTGAAAAAAGGCGAAAAAGTTATTCATTCACCTGAATTTTTGTCAGCATTCGAGACCTGTAAAAACATACTTACTAACGAACCACTGTTACAATACCCCGACTTCACCAAGCCTTTTATACTCACCACCGATGCTAGTAACTACGCAATCGGGGCGGTTTTATCACAAGGAACTATAGGTAATGATAAACCAGTAGCGTACGCTAGTCGCACCCTTAACCCTGCTGAAATAAATTACAGTACTATAGAAAAAGAGTTATTATCTATCGTTAATTTTACAAAATACTGGCGTCCAATCCTATTTGGCCGAAAATTCACCATAGTCACAGACCACAAACCTCTACAGTGGGTTAATAACTTGAAAGAGCCAAACAGTCGCCTTATGCGATGGCGTCTAAAATTAATGGAATATGACTATGACATAATATACAAAAAGGGTAAAGAAAATAAAGTAGCAGACGCTCTCTCGCGTATAGAAATTCAGCCTGAAATACATCCAATAGAAAACAAATCTATTGACGGCAATATAGACGATTCGGATCAAAACAAATTAGAAACCGATTTCCCTGAGTTAACATTAGATGACTTAATTGATCTAGAATTTCGATCAGACGAGGATGTTTCCCCCGCCGACTTAACAGTGCAGAACACTCCAAAAATTAATGTAATCTCAGATACGCAAATTTGCCCCCCTAGATCACAGGCGTCAAATGAAACAATACATTCAGCAACCGAAAACCCAATATTAAATATCCCCATTTCAGAAAATGCAATAAATACATTTAAAAATCAGCTAATGATTACAGCTAGTAAAGACATTACCAGTACCCACGTAAAACTCGCAAAACCATTCGGGACAAAAACTAGATATCAGATAGTTTTTCCTAGTAGAAATAAAGACATGTTTGAAAATGAAGTAGTAAAAACTTTTAAAGAATATGTAAAGCCTAAAACACTATACGGAATACTAATTGACGAACGGATTATGCAAGAAATAATTCCCATTTTGCAGCGACATTTTCAACATACTGCTTACAAATTAGTACAGACAAATAACTACGTTGACGATATCGAAAAACCAGAATCGCAACAAGAAAAAATCGAGGGGTCAACCACTGCCGGCAATACGTGTACAAATTTTCAGGAATACCATGGGAATACTCGGGAATACCCGGGAATACTCGGGAATACTCGGGAATACTCAGGAATACACGGGAATACTAAGGAATACCCCGGCAATACTCTGAAATACTCAGGAATACCCCGGCAATACTCAGGAATGCTCGGGAATACTTTGGAAATAGTGGAGAATCGAGTCAAGGATATGCACCGGCTCATAGTCTATATACAGGGTGCGCCAAAGTTCTGATTTTGGTCGATTACGGCTGTATTTGAAATGGTGGAAATATATTGTCTATAGATTATTTTCTTGATTTTCAATTCTGAATAACCAGAAAATATGTACAATTATACAGGGTACTCCGTTTTCGTTGTCCGAGCAACAACTTCGTTATTTTAAATGGAACACCCTATATTTTTTTCCTTAATCGAGTTACCCATCTAATTATATTCATAATTCTGTTAAGGTGGTAGGTACTTAAAATGAACCGTTTACGATATAAAAAAGATTTTTTGACAAAAAGTGAGGTTTGCGGATAAGTTTTTGAGTACCTCTGATTTCATAGACAAGAGAGTTTTCAAAATTCTGCTTATACTGTTATGTTGAGCATATTAAGGGCTAGTAGGGCAGAAACATTATTAATATTAATCTTATACAGAGTGCTGAAAAAATTGAGTTTAATGTTTCGCTAATAAAAAAGGCCGTAATTCAATTTTTTCAAATGGGAGGTACTATTTTCAGTTCTGTCATCTAATGAAGTGTTAAATTATCTTTCCATTGATATATCATAGTAGGTATTTATCTTTAGGAGTTGCATAGATATTAAGGTTAATTGTCTGGATCAGTCATTTTTCTTGCTGGAACTTCATGAGGTTTGTACTGCACTTCACCAGTTTCGATAAATCTGTCTCTAAGATTACTAAATGCAGGTTCTAAAGGGTGTCTCCTTTCAGGATATCTGGTTTTATAGACTCGGGATGCTAAGAGGCTGTTCCTTGAGCACTCCCCCAGAATAAAAATCATGTCAACCATTTCTTCCCGCGAATAATTCATATTTAATATAATTATATGCAAATGCAACTTCCTGGAACTGTAAAAGCTACTAGTATTTTATTAAAGACAATCAAAACAAAAGCACTTACCGATATAGCAGTAACACAAAACTTTAGAACATCCACAGACACGTGTTTTGACATCTATGTCTCTTCGGTGCGGCTTTTTCTAAAGTTCACAATCAACTGAAATATGTAAGCAAATACTCGTGTTATAACTATCAAAGGATTACCAGAACAGGATATTAAAAATTAAAATTAGATTATAGGAAATTCCCCGTAAAGGGATAATTATCAATATAATTATATGCAAATGCAACTTCCTGGAACTGTAAAAGCTACTAGTATTTTATTAGCTAATAAAATACTAGTAGCTTTTACAGTTCCAGGAAGTTGCATTTGCATATAATTATATTGATAATAAAATATAAAAATAATTAATAAAATACTAGTAGCTTTTACAGTTCCAGGAAGTTGCATTTGCATATAATTATATTGATAATTATCCCTTTACGGGGAATTTCCTATAATCTAATTTTAATTTTTAATATCCTGTTCTGGTAATCCTTTGATAGTTATAACACGAGTATTTGCTTACATATTTCAGTTGATTGTGAACTTTAGAAAAAGCCGCACCGAAGAGACATAGATGTCAAAACACGTGTCTGTGGATGTTCTAAAGTTTTGTGTTACTGCTATATCGGTAAGTGCTTTTGTTTTGATTGTCTTTAATAAAATACTAGTAGCTTTTACAGTTCCAGGAAGTTGCATTTGCATATAATTATATTAAATATGAATTATTCGCGGGAAGAAATGGTTGACATGATTTTTATTCTGGGGGAGTGCTCAAGGAACAGCCTCTTAGCATCCCGAGTCTATAAAACCAGATATCCTGAAAGGAGACACCCTTTAGAACCTGCATTTAGTAATCTTAGAGACAGATTTATCGAAACTGGTGAAGTGCAGTACAAACCTCATGAAGTTCCAGCAAGAAAAATGACTGATCCAGACAAT
This sequence comes from Stenurella melanura, assembly GCA_963583905.1. NCBI lineage: Eukaryota > Metazoa > Arthropoda > Insecta > Coleoptera > Cerambycidae > Stenurella > Stenurella melanura. The sequence goes on along the minus strand of OY757318.1, from coordinate 88,631,839 downwards.
TAACCTTAATATCTATGCAACTCCTAAAGATAAATACCTACTATGATATATCAATGGAAAGATAATTTAACACTTCATTAGATGACAGAACTGAAAATAGTACGTCCCATTTGAAAAAATTGAATTACGGCCTTTTTTATTAGCGAAACATTAAACTCAATTTTTTCAGCACTCTGTATAAGATTAATATTAATAATGTTTCTGCCCTACTAGCCCTTAATATGCTCAACATAACAGTATAAGCAGAATTTTGAAAACTCTCTTGTCTATGAAATCAGAGGTACTCAAAAACTTATCCGCAAACCTCACTTTTTGTCAAAAAATCTTTTTTATATCGTAAACGGTTCATTTTAAGTACCTACCACCTTAATAGAATTATGAATATAATTAGATGGGTAACTCGATAAAGGAAAAAAATATAGGGTGTTCCATTTAAAATAACGAAGTTGTTGCTCGGACAACGAAAACGGAGTACCCTGTATAATTGTACATATTTTCTGGTTATTCAGAATTGAAAATCAAGAAAATAATCTATAGACAATATATTTCCACCATTTCAAATACAGCCGTAATCGACCAAAATCAGAACTTTGGCGCACCCTGTATACGGTATGATTAGTACCTATGTCTAATATATAATACCGTCGCAAAATATTAAAACAGCCTCACTTCATATGCGGATGTCGGCCGCAATAGACCATTACTTCTTAAAATAGAAATCAGCAGGTAATTCTGGTATTCTGGTGTAATACGTCAAATAAAATAAAATTTATTTTAACTTTTCAATGACGTGTATTGTGTATTATAGTATAACAATATGTATCACATTGATTGGCTCATTTAATGAATTTCATTTAGTAATTGTGGATACAGTATTACTTAAAATTAGGCGATATTGAAAATTTTAGATGAATCCGATATGTGGTTCTCGAAATATACGACTTTTAAAGGACGAATTTGAAGCGCGGTGCGTCACTCAATAGGGCACGAAACGGTCGCGTAACATACCAAAGGTCGCATTCCGCTTGAGATCGTCGCGTCGGTTCTTTCTCATTGCTCTGTGCGTTTCGAGTTAAAAATAAAATATTGTGCTGGACCCCATTTTTCTGTACCGGTCCAGGATCATCTGAAGTAGCATTACACCAACAGATGGATTGGTCGCGGAGGTCCGGTAAACTGGCCACTGAGGTCTCCTGACCTTACACCTCTAGATTATTTTTTATGGAGTTATCTCAAGTCAGAGGCGTACAATGAAGAGTTCAATACACGAGAACAGCTTATAGAAAATATTATTACTGTATGTGATAACATTAGAAAGTTGATATGTTAGTGAAAAACATATTAAAACGTTCTCGTAAATGTATTGATGCTGGGGACATTCATTTTGAAAACCTGTTATAGTTTTAATTATTTGCACAGTTTTTAATTTTTTTCTTCAATTATTTAAAGTTCTAAATATATTTATTTTGTCAAAATAAAATTGCAAACTGTTGTCTTTAATATTTTTAAGTTATTCTCAAAAGGTGTTTAATATTTTTTTAAATTGTGCTTGTTAATTCAAACCTCTCCACTAACATTATTTTTCTTTCACGAAAGAAATGGAATGTATTATTTTGGATGAAATTTAAAGTAAAAGAAGGTTAAAAACACTGAATGTCAAAACAAAAGCAAATGGCAACCTGTTTTACGGGGTATTTAGCTAAAATTAATAAAATAATGATGTTAGCAACTGGACTGTTATTTGTAGAAAATCAAATTTCGTCTTTCAATACTTTTGAAAATTTATTGAAGAATGACCATAAACGTGCCGTCAAATTAATATTATAACATTATTTTATAAACTGGTCTATAGGCTTTTTGAAACATTTACCAAAAAATAATATACAGTGTGATGTTAACGATCCTAAGAGCCATATTAAAAAATTGGAGGTCGGTACTGGAATTACGTCAAATTCACTTAAGCTGTTCATTAACCTAAAAGAGTATAACATGCATACCAAATTTTATCTAAATAAGTGCAGTCGTTTAAAAAATATGGCGGACTGAAATTCTGGTCAAAAACCATAAAACACCCCGTACCTCAAAAACGGTTCACATTCAACGGTAAGTATAGGGGTGTTCTGAACTCAGCTGACTGTGCACTACCTTCCACTAGAGTATGTCCGTTTAAATCTGGGACACATTGTATATTTTTTAAAATCGATGTAAAAATAATACATGTATTGGATTTGGACCATTAGTAGTTTTGTAATTATTAATTGTCTAATAACAGGTTTACAAAATATGAATCAATGTGAATTTGATAGGTTTGAGGGGTTAACCACTACCGGAAATATGAGTTAAAATGTTCAGAAATGCCACGGGAATACTCGGAAATAATGTGAAATGCTCGGGAATACTCGGAAATACTCGGGAATACTCGGGAATACTCTGGATTACTCAGGAATACTCAATATTCTCGGAAATACTGCGGGAATACAGTATTCCTGGAATACTTGTACAAATTTTGGGCCAGTGGTCGACCCCTCGGAAAAAATCAAATACCACCACGAACAAAAAACTGTACATCGCGGTATTAACGAAACCACCCTCGCCCTGCGAAATTTGTACTATTGGCCTAATTTAAATAATGACGTAATAAATTATATAAATACTTGTGTCACCTGTCAGAAAACAAAATATGAACGACATCCACATAAAATTGTATTTCAGTCAACCCCTATTGGACATCGTCCTTTTGAACATTTGTACATAGACACATTTGTTGTGAGCAAACAGAAATTTTTAACTGTAATAGATAGTTTTAGCCGTTTTGGACAAGCTTACCCTATTTGCCTTACAGCTACTCATGTTTGCGAAGGTTTACTAAAATACATGTCACACTACGGTATCCCCAGAAAAATCACTTGCGACCTAGGAACCGAATTTAAAAATCATTTATTCGAAGAATTTTGTGCTAAACATAGTATCGAATTACACTTTACAACTGTAAGAAATCCCCTATAGAGCGATTTCACTCTACTATACTAGAAGGACTACGTATATTAAATACGGGACTAAACAAGACACAAACGATCGAAACGTTAATGAGTTACGCGATTTTAGGATATAATAACTCCATGCATTCAGCAACGAAATTTACACCTTTTCAAATTATAAAAGGAGATTTCGATAATAAAACAGCATTCGAAATGTCCGAACACGACATTATTAATGATTACGTTAACAAACATAGTACAAACTTACAAATAATAGAAAGAATGGTTAACGAGAATAATGAAAAGAGTAAAGACCTTTCGAAAGTCAACAAAAATAGAAATGAACCAGAACCGGTTACCACGCACAAAACCGCGTATGCAAAATTAACTCTTAGAAATAAAATCGCTACTCCCTACGAATCAGTTATGGTCGTTCAAGACCAACAGAATAAAATATTAACAACAAAAGGCACACGCCATAAATCTACGCTTAAACCAGCCAGAAATCTAAAAGGAAAATTACCTGTTTCAGATGCTGGGACTACTAGCCATATTGTACCTGACGTCGCTAGTACAAGCACAAATCAAGATAGATAAAATTTCTAACCCTATCCTTCCTTTTTCGTTAGGCAAAGCCCGAACCACTTCACAAAAACATTCATTTATAAAATACATTGATTTAACAAATTTTGATGCCCCCATATTAAGCATAAAAATAAATATGAAAACAATAAAACCCATTATAAACGTAAACGACGAACTATATCCGCAATTAAATAATATATATGAACATCTAGAATACTTACTAAATCAAGCGGAAAATAAACTGAAAAACGTGAAACCGTTAGGAAATACACGAACAAAAAGAGGCCTTTTTAATATAATTGGAAAAGCCTCCAAATGGGCCTTTGGCACCTTAGATTCGGACGACGCAAAACGATATGACAACGCTATATCCATCCTAGAGTCAAACCAGAAAGAGATGCATACAGATTTAGAAAATTATTTAACAATTACAAACAATTTCATGAACGAAACAATATCAACATTCGAAAAAATCACTATTAATCAAAATCAAATAAATACTAGAATAAGAACGATTGAACAAAGCTTGAATAAATTTACACTATTTTTAAGATTGCAAAATTTTCTAGACAATATGATTATAGATTGTTTATCGTTAATTACCATACTAGACAACATACAAGATGCAATATTATTTGCACACCTAGAATCAATACATAGTGCTATTCTACCTATTAATGATCTAATTGATCTGACAAGGATAATGAATACCCTGTATATCGAGGGAACCCCAGAATTTAAAAACATTCAGAGTTATTACGAATTAATAAAAACAGAAATTTATTATGTAAAGCAAACCATATGCTTCATATTTCACTTCCCTATTTTGAGCGAAGGTTTATACGATTATTACAACTTATTCCCTATACCCGCTCTAAATAAAACCATAATCCCCCTAAAACCATTTATCCTTGTAAACTCGACTTATCACCACTACGAAGAACTACCATGCCCACGTATCGAGGACCTGTGTTTGTATCATGTAACACAAACCGTATCACAAGGAGATTGCCTACCCCAAATACTTAGCGGCGCTGGATCAGCACCCTGCCAAACTACAGACGTCGTCATAAAAAATGACATTTTGGAACGAATAAACAACGCCTATGTATTAGCCATACCAGCCTCTAAGATGACGATAGAAAAGCAATGCGGAGAACATGGTTACAATATCATTGACCAACCCCATCTGATATATATACCCCAAAAATGTAGTATATCTATCCATGGACATGAATTCCACAACATTGCCGGTTTCATCCCTGGAACACCCTTGGAAATCCTCCCAGTGAGAACATTGTCCACCAAGGAGAACAACAAAGAAGTCATCCCCTACAAACAAATAGAAGTGAATCGACTCGCAGACATCAAACGCATGGCTGACGAAACCCATTTACACGAACTAAAGACACTTAGTGACATTAACAGAAGTGATCATACTGACTTATATATGAATCGTCTAGTTTCAAAAATGGCCATCTCCTCTGTAGTTGATTTCGAGTAACTGACAAAAAACTGCTTTGAGAAAACTAGTGAATGAATTAGAAAATAATTTTACAACCTTGTTTTTCTGGCGATTTAGTTGAGAATTGTCTATGAGTAAATAACCATTTCTAATATTTTCTAGATGAAAGACTGATAATTAAGATGTAGATGGCCGGATTTGAAACTAATCCATGGAGGTGACTGGTTTTGAAACTTACTCAATGGCATATAGCCGGTTTTGAAATTCACTCAGCTTAGGTTGTACATTTTCAAATTTATAAGAGTTTTAAAAAAACAACTGATTAATTTTGTTCACAGTGAACTCTTATCAATATCAGTAAGATTAACAAAAATTTCAACCCTAAACTACATTTTCTCTTTCTTTTATTACTTCACATGTTAGATCCTCCTCTGTTCCTGTTGCTTCTGATGTTTCTATTCCTGTATAGAAACTTAACTTTTCCAGATTTCGCCAATTACCTCCATAATGTGCTTGTAAAAGTGCAGCGATATCAGCAATTTTCTTAGTATTTGGAGCCATGCCACTAGCTAATAGTGCAGGAACTAAATTAGAAATGATCTTTCCCCTCTTTGTGACCAGTTTAGCACAACCAAGATCGAAACGATAGGCTGCTTCACCACGGATTGTGATCTTACGTTTTACCGTTTTTTTTTTTCAAAATAAACCTTTTACTGGAACATGCAGAAATATTCAAGGATTGATAGATTGTTGGTAATAATAATAGTATAATACTTTTAAGTACTATTAATAATATGCTCAAACACTTCACAACAAGACATACATTGCAGCAACTAACTTTCTTGTCTTTACTGTTGCCATGATAGAGGAAAATAACATGAGTAAAGCCATGCGATTAGCTGAAATCACTAGCGCCACCGAAAATGCCGTTTTTCATTGGTTCATAGGAGATGGCCGAGTTCGTTCCGAAAATCGCGTTGGAGATGGCCGATTGTGAAACTGACATATAATTTCAGTCGAGAATTTTGCTTGGAGATGGCTCCTTTTGATCAGATATTACTTTAAAGTTGGATAGCCCCTAAAATCCCGATTGCAGTGTTGTGCGTAACTTATTTTTAAAATAATTTGGAGATGGCCGCTTTTGAAACTAAACGATTCATATATGTTTATCTATAATTATTGTTATTTTATTAATTTGCTTTCTGAAATTTATCTACCCTAAGAAACAAAAAATGTTTCACACATTGTTCAGCTTTAAGAAAGATGCCGAACGAGAGAACCAGGACACACCCCCTGAGAATTCATCGAAAAATACTGAAAAAACAAAATCCTTTATTTTTTCAGCTTAGGGATGGAGGAGTTATGTGAGCATCCTTATCTATATTATGCTGACGTTACCTAATGGCCACATCATGCATGCTGCTTACTAGACAATAAATACATAGCTTATAAATAGGAGTTTTGCTATAGAGCTCATTAGATTTATATCCATTCTCGAACTTGCCACATGTGTTTAATTGTAACACTATAAAATAAATAAGTTAATTTCTTTGAGTTGTGAACTTTTGACTTTTTAAAATCTTTTTAAAAACGTCTTTTCCAAAGCGAAAGACTTAGCTATTTAAAACCTAAATTATAATAAACCATTATAAAAATTGTTCAAACTGTTCACCGTAATGATTAATACACAGAGCAGCGCGACTTATCGTTGCACGTCTAACATTCTGTAATTGCTGAGGTGTTATTTGTGCAAGTTCGTGTCGAACTCTTTCTTTCAGATCTTGCCTTGTGGTTGGAGCAGTCATGTAGACTCTATTTCTCAAATGCGCCCAAATAAAAAAATCGAGTGGGGTTAAGTCAGGCGACCTTGCAGGCCATCTGACTGGACCATGGGTCCCAATCCAACGATCTGGAAATAATTGATTTAAGTAATCCCTAACGATAATGGCATTGTGTGGTCCAGCCCCGTCTTGTTGGAAGTAAACCTCGTCAATATTAGTATTGGGAATTTGATTAATCTGTGGACCTATTATATTTTGGAGAAATTCTAGATATCTCGGTCCAGTTAGAGTTTCGTTAAAAATTATTGGACTTATGATATGGTCGCCCAGTACGCCTAACCAAACATTTAAGCCAAACCGTTCCTGAAAACGCGCCCCTGTCTCATAATGTGAGGATTATCAATTGCCCAATATCGAGTGTTGTTTCGATTAAATAACCCAAGGTTTGTAAATCTCGATTCATCAGTGAACAAAACCAATTACAAAAGGTTATTCTTCGTTGATAATCATTCTCATACAAAAATTGATGCAATTGATATTTATAAGAACGATAGCCGTGTTTCTTTAAATTTTTTCTGGCTGATTCTTTGGAAACTGGTAATTCATGTTCAATTTGTCTTATCGAAATGGTTGGGTCAACATGCACTAAAGCTAATACATTAATTTCCGTTTCTTCATCCACAATAAATCTTTCTTCAATTTCTACATTAAGTTCAGTTCTAAATTGTTGCTCCAACCGGGCGAAATAGTTTCTCGGAGGTTATCTTTTTTGTGGATATCTCCGTCCATACAGGCTTTGTGCTCTAGTTGCATTACGTCGAGTCTCTTCATAAATAATGATCATGTTAACTTTTTCATCTCTTGAATAATTTTCAGCCATTGTATATTAATTTTCTTGTTTATAACAACTTTAATACACTTGCTTCAGAAAATTAGTGAGTAAGTCAAGACTAATTCATTTGTTGCGAATGTTTGTCATTTTCATGGCTATCTGCAATTTTGGATATAAATGTAGATAGGTATCTTATTAAAATGATTTGTTGGCGCTTACTTTTTAAAAGTACTTCTATTGTTACGAAGGATATCGTTAAGAAATGATTAATGGCGAAAAAATTATAGTTTATGAATCATTATTTCTGATTAATAAAAGAAATAGCACAGTTCCATTAAAAAAACTTCCATAGGACCTCTACGGAAATGAAAATGAAAATGAAATTCCGTTTTTTTGAAAAAACACTAAAAATACTGGTACCTATCAGTAATGCAAACAACTATTTTCTTCTTTACAGACAAGTCTACAACCTTACTAATAATTTCCATAGCCTACTTAGTAATTTTCTTACATCACATTCATATGACGCGGCCATTTTGAAAAAATTATTCTTTCGAATTCTTTACATCTGAAAAGACTGTTGCCCTTAGAAATTTATGCTTAATGAGAAACCATCAAAAAATATAGTTATTCTATTTAAGAAAAAAAGTTGACGTCCGGTTGAACCGGAAGTGATATTTTCATTCCTGTTAGTCTAAAAGTAGCTTATTATTGGTCTAATTTATGTGTACCAAAAACCAAATTTTTAAAAACAAAAACAACCAAAATATTGGGGGCGTACATTGACTCGTGGCCACCCGGTATACATTTATTTTATAATTTGAATTTGCTAGCTTATAAAAAATTAAAGGTATAGTATTACTATTCTCAATTGAGAAATTCAGCCTAAAGCGTTGCGGCGTTAAAACGGTGAATAAGATTTGTAATCTATGGTCTGGCTCGTAGTAAAATCGGTATTCGGGGATTTTCGGTGTCGCAAATTATAAATATTTAGTCAAAATTTAAGAATTCAAAATGGCGACTTGAGGATAACGAATGGGTTTTGTTATTTATAAGGAACAAATTTTATTGAATAAACACATTATTCTAATTGGAACAAAACGGAAAATTTTACTTATCGGGCGCCACCCGTTTATTAATATAATTGTTATTTTACTTCCACATCCACGTAGTGGATTGGAAGTATAATAATCGCAAAAAAATTTTCAAAAATTTTTATTCGTGAAATAGGTTTAGAATGTCATGAAACGTCGAGATTTTAAATTTGAGCGAAAAAAATTTTCTGTCTGTCGGTCTGTCTGTAACTTTTCTGTCCGCACGTTTTCTCCGGAACGGTTTAAGATATTGTCTTGAAATTTTGTACACGTATATATTATAACGAGATCTGGAACTGGATTGTTTTTTGAGGATATCCGGTGAAGGGTTGGGGGTTAAATAGGGGTAAATATGGGAAAATAAGTAAAGCAAGCTTGTAAGAGTACAGAAACTTGAAATTCAGTGTATGTACTAGAAGTCAAGGCCTCAGATTTTTTTTTATTTTTCAACCCCCCACCACCCCTATCCCATTAATGGGGTTGATAAAATAAAGTTGAGATATTCATTTGAAATTTCATACACGTATGTATTATAACGACGTCTGGAATTAGATTATATTTTGAGATGATTCCGTTGAAGGGTTGGGGGTTAATTTGGGGTAAATAGGGGAATATAAGTAAAACAAGTTGGTAAGCGTACAGAAACATGAAATTCGGTGTATGTACTGGAAGCTAAAGCGTCAGATTTTTTTATAATATTTTTCAACCCCCACCACCCCTACTCCAATATGAAAAGGGTTGATAAAATAAAATTGAGATATTCATTTGAAATTTGGTACACGTATGTATTATAACGACACCTGGAACTAGATTATAATTTGAGATGATTCCGTTGAAGGGTTGGGGGTTAAATAGGGAAATAAGTAAAGCAAGCTGGTTAGACTACAGAAACTTGAAATTCGGTGTATGTACTAGAAGCCAAAGCGTCAAATTTTTTCATAATTTTATTCAACCCCCACCACCCCTACTCCAATATGAAAAGGGCTGATAAATTAAAATTGAGATATTCATTTGAAATTTGGTACACGTATATATTATAGCGACATCTGGAACTAGTTTATATTTTGAGATGATTCCGTTGAAGGGTTGGGGTTAAATAGGGGTAAATAGGGGAAAATAAGTAAAGCAAGCTGATAAGACTACAGAAACTTGAAATTCGGTGTATGTACTAGAAGCCAAGGTCTCAGATTATTTATAATATTTTTCAACCCCCACCACCCCACCCCTACTTCATTATTAAAAGGGTTGATAAAATAAAATTGAGATATTCATTTGAAATTTGGTACACGTATGAATTAAAACGACATCTGGAACTAGAGTGTATTTTGAGATGATTCCGTTGAAGGGTTGGGGGTTATTTAGGGGTAAATAGGGGGAAATAAGTAAAACAAGCTGGTATGAGTACAGAAACTTGAAATTCGGTGTATGTACTAGAAGCCAAGGCCTCAGATTTTTTAATAATATATTTCAGCCCCCCACCACCCCTACTCCAATATGAAAAGGGTTGATAAATTAAGATTGAGATATTCATTTGAAATTTAGTACGCATATGTATTGTAACGACATCTGGAACTAAATTATATTTTGAGATGATTCCGTTGAAGGGTTGGGGATTAAATAGGGGTAAATAGGGGAAAATAAGTAAAGCACGCTGGTAAGACTACAGAAACTTGAAGTTCGGTGTATGTACTAGAAGCCAAGGTCTCAGAATATTTATAATATTTTTCAACCCCCACCACCCCTACTTCATTATTAAAAGGGTTGATAAAATAAAATTGAGATATTCATTTGAAATTTGGTACACGTATGAATTATAACGACATCTGGAACTAGATTATATTTTGAGATGATTCCATTGAAGGGTTGGGGTTAAATAGGGGTATATATGGGAAAATAAGTAAAGCAAGCTGGTAAAAGTACAGAAATTTGGAATTTGGTGTATATACTAGTAGCGAAGGTCTCAGGTTTTTTTATTAGTATTTTCCATCTCCCCACCACCCCCACTCCCTTATTAAAAGAGTTTATAATATTACATTTAAATTTTCACTTGAAATTTGGTATATTTATGTATTATAGCTATATCTGAAACTAGATTATATTTTTACATGATTGCGTTGAAGGAGTGGGAGTAAGTAGAGGTAAATAGGGAAAAATAAGTAAAGCAAGCTGGTTAGGGTACTGCAACTTGAAATTAGGTGTATGTCCTAGATGCCAAGGCCTCAGATTTTTTTATACTATTTTTCAACACTTCCACTACCCTTACTACATTATTAAAGGGGTTGATAAAATAAAATTGAGATATTCACCTGTAATTTGGTAGACGTATGTATTATAACGACATCTGGAACTAGATTATATTTTGGGATGATTCTGTAGAAGGGTTGGGGTTAATAGGAGTAGGGAAAAATAAGTAAATAAAGCTGGTAAGAGTACAGAAATTTGGGATTCGGTGTATATACTAGAAACCAAGGCCTAAGATTTCTTTCTAATATTTTTCAAACTCCACCACCTCCGCTTCATTATTAATGGGATTGATAACATCAAATTGAGATATTCACTTGAAAGTTAGTACACGTATGTATTGTAGTGACATCCGATTGAGATGACTCCATTGAAGGGGTGGGAGGTGGTAGATTGCGAATAGTGGAAAATAAGTAGGGTAAACTAGAAACTTCATTTTTAACGAATATGGTAGAAACCAACACCTCAAACTTTTCTATGACATCTGCCCCAAATATTATTAAAATTCTATGACCAATAATTTCCACATACTAGAGTGCAAATATAGTCAAGACATTTCCTTTAAAGTGACTTGGATGAAGAATCTGGATGTGGAAGTAGTGATTCCTTAGGCAGCGGTTTTTAACCTTATTTTCTTCTTTTTAATGCACTTTTTAAGTTTCAATTTGTGTTTAAAGTGTGACTTTCAATTTTTTAAGTTATTCATTTTGGCAATATCACAACTACCTCCGACCGATCTTCACCAAAAGACTCCACAGAAACCTTTGCAAATTGGCTCTCAGTCAAATTGTCTGAAATTGAAATATGTTATAATTTATGAGGTCCTGATCAAAAGTATACATGGGCCCAACCCAAAGTAATGACTAGATTTTGACCTAGAGATAGTGTTTCTGTCCCGGGAATCCCGGGACGGGATTTCCCGGGAATTATGTCACTTTTTATCGTTCCCGTTCCCGGGAAATAACAGTCTGGATTTCTCGGACCCGTGGGTATAAAAATAAGTTTTAAAAACATTAAATTTCGTACTCCGAAATTTTACCGAGCGTGCGCGTCGGACGGCATTTATGTTTTATTTCGTTACTGTGTTATTTCCTGTAGTTAGTTATTCTCTGTAATTGTTTATTTGTGGAATATTCAGATTTCCTTACTTTTTATTGGGTATTTTGCCCCTGAAAAATGTTTAAAAATTTGTAATGAAAAAACCTCTGCGCCAAATGGATCAGACAGAGGTTGCTTCTTGAACACTTGATTGTTTCAAAAAGTCGCACACCTAAAAATATATAAACTAGAACAATGTAATAAACTAAAAACTGAAAATGTATAGTTAACGTTTCGGAAGAGAATCTACCAAAATTTGTGAACACGCGTGGGATAATAATCACAGGATTAAATGGGACTCGGCGAAGATTTTGGAAAAAGAGAGCAACGGAACAAAATGAAAACTTAAAGAATCCGCGATTATTTTGTTAAACGAGGATAGATGCGTTTCGAATTATTCAATAGATTTTTGTACTAATTAGTTGCCCATCCTTAGAGACGAAGTAAGTAAAAATAAGATAAATATATTTAATGTCTCATGTGACTATGGAAATACATAAACAAAGGACTATCATGGTTGACGGCCAAAAAAGTTTTGAGAACGGAAGTAGATTCTCTTCCGAAACGTTAACTACCTATAGCTTTCATTTTCAGTTTTTAGTTTATTACATTGTTCTAGTTTATATATTTTTAGGTGTGAGACTTTTTGAAACAGTCAAGTGTTCAAGAACCAACCTCTGTCTGATCCGTTTGGCGCAGAGGTTTTTTCATTAAAAATTTTAAAATATTTTTCAGTGGCAAAATACCCAATCAAAAGTAAGAAAATTCTGTAGTTAGTGTTGTTGTGTCTTTTTAATTATACATAAAGCAAAACAAAACTGACGGATTTAGTTTTTCACCAAAGGAAAAAAAGAAAATAAACATTTAAAAAATGAATATTTGAATGATGATTTTGAAACAAAAAAAATATGTTTTTCAAGAAAATATGAAAAATGTATTATTTCCCGGGAGTCCCGGGATTCCCGAGAACGGCAAATTCTATTTCCCGATTCCCGAGAATGAAAAAAAGTCGGGAAATCAGAAACTCTATTCCTCATCCTAACCCGTTTGATAGCCCAACAAAATCTGTAATGCCTGTATTGGGGATTACACAATACGTAGGTATTTTTTAATATTTGTAATTTTTCTTCATGTGATTTAACTTTTTTATCAGGATTTTATTCTTAAGATATAATTGTAGGGCATCTTGAACCTTTACTTCACCGATTAGTATTATGCTACCAATGCATATACGTAGTGATATTAATAAATCGTACCCTTAATAATTAAATTAAAAGTTTGAGAATTTTTAAAACTTTTCTTTATTTCTAGCCCTTGTACATTTTGCAGATTTTGTAAATATATGTCAGACTTGAAAGTTAGCCAAGTTCATTTTCAATGCCTTAGCGAAGCTTACTATATTGCTACTTCCATAATTTTTTTAAATTCAAACGATTGTTCAACGAGACTGATTTTAGCAGCGAAACTAGCAGCGAAAAAAATTTATTTTTTTTGCATTTTTGAATACATATATTCGTAGGTAATGATAATATCAACATGTTTGACTACAAATCATGACCCAAGAGCTAATAAGAAGGCTATTAGTCTCAAATTTTTTAAGATACACTAAAATAAAATGAAAACTATTAACTTGGCCTTTTTCGGACTGATTTTAATCGAAACGTGGGCTTTTTACCTTTAATTTAAAAAAAAAAGATTAAGTGCCTAGTATATCTAACATAGAAGTTAGCCGCGAAACAGACGACAGCGTTTTCACTGCAAGAGCGTAATTTCTCAAGTAATATGCTAATAAAAGAGAAATGAATAGCCTGGCCCATTTCAGACCACTATTAATCGAAGGGTGGGTTCTTTAGCTTTAATTAAGAAAAAAAATAAGTCCCTAGTGCATTTAACATGGAGAAGTTAATCGCGAAATGGACGTTCACACCGTTTTCGCTGCTAGCACATTTTTTAAGATACACTAAAATAAAATGAGAACTATTAACTTGGCCCTTTTCGGACTGATTTTAATCGAAACGTGGGCTCTTTACCTTTAATTAAAAAGAAAGATTAATTCCCTAGTACAACTAACGTAGAAGTTAGCCGCGAAAAAGAAGACAGCGTTTTCGCTGCTAGAGCGTAATTTCTCAAGTAATATGCTAATTAAAAAAAAATGAATAGCCTGGCCCATTTCAAACCACTTTTAATCGAAGGGTGGTTCTTTAGCTTTAATTAAGAAAAAAGATAAGTCCCTAATGCATCTAACATAGAAGTTAATCTAACATAGAAGTTACTCGTGAAATAGGCGTTCACGCTAGCACATTTTTTAAGATACACTAAAATAAAATGAGAACTATTAATTTGGCCCTTTTCGGACTGATTTTAATCGAAACGTGGGCTCTTTACCTTTAATTAAAGAGAAAGATTAAATTCCTAGTACATCTAACATAGAAGTTAGCCGCGAAACAGACGACAGCGTTTTCACTGCTTGAGCGTAATTTTTCAAGTCTCGCCTGTTTCGCGGCTAACTGCTATGTTAGATGTACTCCGAACTTAATATTTAAAAAGAAAAAGGTAAAGAGGCCACCTTTCGAATAAAATTGGTTCGAAAAAGGCCAGGTTACTATTTATCTTGTAATACGAGTTTTACCTGAAAAATGCGCGTCGGCCGTCAAAATTATTTTGGAAATTTGAGGCTAATAGCCTTCTTATTAGCTCTTGGGTCATAATTTGTAGGTAAAAATGTTGATATCATTACCTGCAAATATAGGTATATACAGACTGTCTATTTTACGAGGGCCACAACAAATATCTCGCTTAATATCTATTGTAGAAGAATAAAGTTTTAGAAACAGTTATCCCATTTTTTGTGAGCTATATTTCAGTAAAAAGAAATTTGAAATCCATAGCCTACTTTATGAGATATATTACAAAAACCTGAAAAATAGGAAAACCACAAACGGTTATAGCTTCCTTATTTGAGGAGATATGAAAAAAGTTAAAGGAATGACAGTTGACGGCAAAGACAATAAGAATAATAACGTGTAACAAAAAAATCGAAAAATGCAGTTGGCTTTGACATACGCTATTGTGCAAAAATGAAAAATACGTATCTCAAAGTAGGCCATGACGCCATTAATTCCGTTATTTTTTTCTCATTCCAACGATATAAAACATGTCACAGAAATTTTAACCGATAGTGTCAATATTTAATATTTTACGAATACCACAATTCATATAATTGAATCGTAACAATCAGCTGTGCCATAATTAGTGAAAAACAATGTATACAGTTTTTAATAAATTTGACAGATTGTCACTGTTGTGTGTTGTATGTTGCGTTGTCGAGTTCTAAGACAAATTTTATATCAGTAATTATGGTGTACACCAATAATAACAAATTCGATATGATTAGCATTTATTGTCAGTGCAATTTTGACGCTGAGATGGCAGTCACGGTTTACGGAGATAGATTTCCAGATGCTCCGCAGCCAAATCGAACTATGTTTAGGAAGTTAGTTCAAAATCTAAAAACGCACGGTTCATTTTCAAAAAAAGTAGTAAGGCGAGCGCATTTTGCGGATAATGTAAGAAAAGTGAATAGAGTAATGAATTATGTTAACCAAAATGAGGAAACCTCTTTGAGACAAATTCAGAGAAACTGTCGCATAAAAAAAGGCAGTGCAAGAAAAATATTGAAAAAAAACGGATTTCGATGCTACAAAATGAGGAAAGTTCAACATTTAAATGAGGGAGATAAGCCAAGGAGAGTAAGATTTTGTAGATGGTTATTAAATAAGAAAAGGAATGACGCGCTGATATGTAGCAAAATTCTTTGGTCGGACGAATCAAATTTTTCTAATAATGGATTTTTCAATAGAAATATGCATTATAAGTGGACACGAGAAAATACACATTGGTGCAGAGAGACTGCTTTCCAAGAAAGATTTTCTACGAATGTTTGGTTGGGTCTTTTAGGGACTAAAGTAATTGGACCTTATTTTTATGATGGCAAATTAACCACTCGTAGATACCTTAATTTCCTGCAAAACGAATTTCAAGATTTTCTTTATGAATTAACAGTGGCAGAAAGATTAAATTATTCATATTTTCAACAAGATGGAGCTCCACCTCACACTGCTGTAATATGTACAAATTATTTAAATCAAGTTATGCCAGATAGCTGGATAGGCACCAATGGACCCATTCTATGGCCAGCTCGATCACCAGATATTACTTCCTTGGATTTTTTCGTCTGGGGTTACATTAAAGACAAGGTATTTCAAACTGCCCCTGAAAATATTGAGGACATCAAAACCGGAATTCGAAACGCATGTGAGGCAATTACTCCTGAAATGCTCCAAAATGTAATGCGTGACGTGTCTCGTAGAGCACGTTTATGTGTCAGAATGCATGGTGCACAATTTGAGCATTTGTAGTTAGAAAAATAAATACACACAATTTCTTTTCAATATAGTAGTAGGTAGTACTGTTATACATAGTTTTTCGTTTTTTTCTTTGGATGTTCGTTTTGTACTTGTATTTTTATTTATGAGATATTTATTGGTTTGTATTAAATTGTAATAAATAATTACGGAATTATAATTATTATAAAGTGAATTTTTACTATTATGGCACAGCTGATTGTTACGATTCAATTATATGAATTGTGGTATTCGTAAAATATTAAATATTGACACTATCGGTTAAAATTTCTGTGACATGTTTTATATCTTTGGAATGAGAAAAAAATAACGGAATCAATGGCGTCATGGCCTACTTTGAGATACGTATTTTTCATTTTTGCACAATAGCGTATGTCAAAGCCAACTGCATTTTTCGATTTTTTTTGTTACATGTTATTATTCTTATTGTCTTTGCCGTCAACTTTCATTCCTTTAACTTTTTTCGTATCTCCTCAAATAAGGAAACTATAACCGTTTGTGGTTTTCCTATTTTTCAGGTTTTTGTAATATATCTCATAAAGTAGGCTATGGATTTCAAATTTCTTTTTACTGAAATATAGCTCACAAAAAATGGGATAACTGTTTCTAAAACTTTATTCTTCTACAATAGATATTAAGCGAGATATTTGGTGTGGCCCTCGTAAACTAGACAGTCTGTATATATATTCAAAAATGCAAACAAAAAAAAATTTTTTCGCTGCTAAAATCAGTCTCGTATTGTTCACCCTAAAGACTGTTATGTTTTCGCTTCTGTTTTCTTTTTTCTTGCTTTTAACTCTTCTTATTTTTTTTTTACCATGCTCATATTACGTTAAAATAAGTTTTTAGGTCTACTGTATGTATAATTTTAAATTTATCTTGATACGTTTTTGTATTTTAATTCATTTGTAATTGTAATTTTTCTCTCTTTATCCTGTAATTGGGCCTGTTCCTGCTGGATATCGCAATAAATAAATAAAATAATACATAACTAAATCAAATTTCAAGTTAATATTTTAAACTATTCGAGAGAAGTCGTGTGCACAAAGAAAGTTGCAGGCAGATTTTTTTTTCGTTCAAATTTGAAATATCGACATTCCAAGATATTGTAGCCATTTCAAGAAAAAAATTGACTTTGTGTTTACAATCACTATCCATTACATGGATGTGGAAGTAATATTACCCCTGTTGCAGGGAAAATAATTTGGTAAATTGGGTTGATTTTTGACTGTGGAAATATTGAATGATATATCTAGTTTAAAAAAAAAAAAATTATCCTTCAGTTATTGAAACTGAAATGGAATGGACATAGCAGTATGCCCGTTGTATGCAAGATGAAAGGGATAAAACGATATATGGATTACTTCGAAATATTTCTATTAGAGTTCGGGTGCGATTCTCTTGGCAGTGACAACTTGACAACTATACTGTGAAATTGTAAGAATTCAATATCAGCTTTGTGATTGCATGTCAGTATCTAAAAACAAATATGACCTACTAGATAAAGCTGTATTTATTTTCCTAGTTTTATCAGATTTTATGTATAAATTGTTAGCACAACAAGAAATGCGCATCATTTAAAAGCGGGAACGTGTTTTTACTTCCCTCGCATACCGAAGGGAAGTATTGTATTCGAGAAAAAATCACCCTCCGAGACTTTTTCGGATTCTGACGTTTCAGATCACGTAGATAACGAAAATATGGGTTTTTCAATTCCGTCAGTCTGTCTGTCTGTCTGTCTGTTGGTGTATTAACTAAAAAAACTACTTGACGGAGAGCAGTCAAATTTGGTAGGTCGTTGACCCTACTGCCAGCGAAGAAATGGTTAAACTTTCACTGGAAAAATACAGGTTGGACCGTCTAAACGGAATAAATAGTGAAAACATTTTTTTTGCTCTAATTGAAAATTTCCACGTTTCATGACAGGCTAAACCTACTTCAGAAAAAAAAAATTGAAAATTTTTTGCACCAACATTTTTGAAAATTTTTTTACCACAAATCTTTGTGCAAATTTAAAATGTCCACATTTCATGGCATTCTAAACATATTTTAAAAAAAAAAATTTTTTGAACATTTTTTACCAACATTTTTTAAACATTTTTTACCACTAAAATAGATAGAATTTTTTTTTCTTTCTTCAAATTTAAAATTTCCACGTTTCATAGCGTTCTAAATCTATTTTTTTTAAATAGAAATTATTTTTACCATTTTTGAAAAAAAATTACCACTAAAATAGATGGATTTTTTTTTCTCGGTTCAGATTTAAAATTTCCACGTTTCCATGGCATTCTAAAACTATTCAAACAAAAAATGTTTTGCAAAAATTTTTAAAAAACTGAAAACATTTTTAAGCTATTTATCACTGCTATAGAATAGACGAAAAAATTTTAAAAAAGTGCTGCAAATATTTTTTTTTTTGTTATGACGTCATCGCCATTTTTTTTAAATGGCAACCCCCATTTTTTAAAATGTCATTTGAAAGAGCACGTTTTCTGCATACAGTACGTTAAATTCTAGGGAGTATTGCATGACGAAATTATCGAGAAAAAAACATTTAACATTAATAGAACACATTGATTACTTATCGTCGAACCTTTTTACGACTTACACTTTTTTTGTGTTTACGCTTTTTTTCATTTACTTAGCAAGGCGGACCTGGCTATAACACATTAGTTGGTTACGCGCCTTGTAGTATTATACCTAGAAAAATATATGTTTTCAATTCTTTATGGTAATACTAAGAAATTTTTTTTTAGCTAGTTTTTTTAGCGCCGTGTGGGTCGAGCGCGACCCGCATAGAGACAGTAGTATGATAGTAAGTAAGATAACAGTCACTTACGCCGCAGAACGTTATAGTTATTTATCAGTGATAAGCGAATTATAATTGTCCTTTTTTAAATTAATTTAATAATTGCTACGTTAATTGTGTGTGTCGAATTGTTCCTTTTCCTTTTGGCCCCCGTTTGTCCCTCCTATTGCCTGAGCCGACATCAACAACGGAGAATGCATCAGACCTACTGTGTAAGTTTCTGACACATTCTTTTTTTTTATTATACCTAAATACAGTTCTCTAAATTATATTAGCCTCACCACGCTGAAAGCGGTGGGCCCATTCATTAGTACTTACTTGTGATGTATTGAAAGTGCTGATAATGCAACGTTTAAGTGAGACAGAACGAATTGAAATTTTGATAATGATTGGCTATGGAGACAAGTCCTGAACACAAACTATGGGTTGTGAATTATTTAATGGTAAATACCCTATTAGCTGTACTTTATTTAAAGTCAATCGTCCCGCGGGTGTGCCAATGGAATTAAACTGAAAATTCCAATTTGGCCAACAAACTCGGTAGCGAAGGTGTTTGAATAATGTCTTTAATAATTTGACAATACATCGAAATTAACCGGAAAATAGAATAATCTTGATTTCAGTTATGCACAACTCAATGAATATTTAAATTTGGTGAACGTAACTTCTTTGATTTAAAATGAAAGACATGTAATTAAGAAATTTATTCTCTAAAACCACTTCAAAGGGGTAATTACCTACAGGTTTTTACCATATTACAAACCCTTCGTTTGAAGAGCAGTTCTGGCGAATATAGCCCGAATTGGTGTCTCTTATTAATTTGCATATTAAATGATTTCATTAGGGTTAGGTCGATTTACGGTATTAAGTATTCTATAACCATCACAATGCTTAAACTAGTTGGTCACGAGTTAACTTGAATAGTTGCCTACCTTTCCGAATTATATTAAGGGAAATTTTAAACATATTAATACAAATTTTCCATAAACTACAGTGCAGGACTCTAGGTTAAAATACGTTTAAAGAGATACCCATTGACAAAGTAGAAAGTGGAGAAACATATAATTGTATAATAGACGAAAAATTGTGGAACAAACAATCGAGTTCAAATTTTTTGAAGTAATAAATAAAATAATGCTGCTTAGTAACTGCTTATGGATTTAATTCGAATAGGGTTGATGTATACGTTTATTTAAGATACTGCAAATAACACTGCCCCCCAAAAAAAGAAAAAAAAATAAGATCATCAGACTAGGTCCATGTATCCCTATGTATCCGAGGTCAAATATTATCCTACAATAGAAAAGCTAAATTTCTATTTTTTATAGCGGTTCTTGCCATTTTTTGCCAAAAACAAAGAATGTATTGATTTTAGAATTTTCAAACCAGCATCATAGTATTCAGTGACCAAAATGCATACGATTGGGCCTTAAAAAATTCACTGACCGTCATTCTTTATTTTGCGTCAGTTTATCCGCTTCCAGCATCAGAAAACAATTTTGAAGGCCAATAAACTGTTACAAGCGATCTATAAACCTTAATACTTTTGGCTGAAAATTTTAGGGTCTTCTAATTACTCAAAACGGAAACATTTTAGTAAAGATCACCCAAAAGATTCAATATTCTTGTTTAGTTGTGTGCATTGTATATTCTTCAATCCATTATCTGCCTTGGCAAATACCTCCTGAGCAAGTAGGCTTTGTTAACGGACATGGTACAAGAGAACCTCCGATCAAAGAACAAGTCTAGATACATAACATCTATCCGAGCATCTATCTCATGTAGATACCTTGTTTGCTGCTAATATGATCACATTATGTAGCCATAAAAAAGGATACATAATCATAACATTCCCTAAGCAGCAGTGGCTGGTATGTATAGAAGGATAAATATTTTCATCAAAATAAATTTTTGTAATTCCATTGTGATGGAGGCATGCAAAATTAATGTAAGATAAATCAAGAATTAACTTGCATTAATTTTGCATGCCTCCATTACATTGGAATTACAAGAATTTATTTTGATGAAAATATTTATCCTTCTACACATACCCACCACTGCTGCTTAGGGAATGTTATGATTATTATCTATCTCCGATCAAAGAACTTAACATTAGATATACAAGAGCCATTTCTTTAGTACATGCTTCATTTGCTGCTTTTGTAATTCCTGAACTACCTGCTCTTTATACAAAACAATTTGATATAGGCCTGCAATATTACAGGAAGATAATGCTTGAAATATTTTAAATTTAATTAGCCTAGAATATAATTATTGTCACGAATTAGAATAGAATGACTTATTTAGAGAAATTACATTGCTCAATTCTTTCTGAAAGTTTACATACCGAGTGGCATAAAAGTATGGGAACAGCAGGATAACTTGAAAAACACAAATCCTAGAAAAAAACTTAGCTTTTAACCAGGGAAATGAAACGAGCGAAAAATTTTACATTTGGACATGACCTTCGGCACTTTCAAAGTTGACCTCTAAACGTCATATTTACACCATAATTTTGTAAGCGTTGAACGTAAAGTTTTCCGCTCGTTTCATTTCTGGGGTTAAAAGTAAGGGGTCTCATTTGAAAAAATCGAATTGACCTTCAAATGACCCCGTAGGTCACGGCCAAGGTCAACCCCAAGGACACCGCGAGATAGCCAGGGCAATTTCCTACAACTTTTGTATTTAAAGTTTTTCTCTAGACTTCGTATTCCATTGGATGCAGGATAATAAGGATTTGAAGTCGTAAGGTTTATTTCATATTTAGCAGAAAAAATTATGAATTCTCTGGAACTAAATGGAGGTCCGTTGTCTGAAAATATTTCTTGTGGCAAACCATTTATTGAAAAAATATTTTTAAGACATGATATAACAGTTCCTGCTGTCTTGTTTGCAACTTTGTTGACAGAAATAAATTTATTAAAGTAGTCTACAACTACAATAAAATATAACGGACCAATTGATTTGAAGTCAATTCCGATTTTCTGCCAAGCAAGCTCCGGAATTTTATGAGGACGAAGTGGTTCCTTAGTATTAAATTTAGCATACTTTTGGCAGATTAAACAATTTAATTTATATTTTCAATATCTGTCATAATTCCAGGCTGATTCTTGAACTAACAATTTAGTTGACCTTGGTGACATTTATGAAGAAGATCAAGAAATTCATGTTTCAAGGTATCTGGAACTATTAGTCTCTTATTATAGAATAATATATTCCTATGAAGAAAAATATCATTTCTCAATGACCAAAACTTTTTGACTAATGGATTCATATTACTTTTGTGAGTTGGCCAACCATGCTAAACATAGTGTTTTTTTTTTTTTGCAAGGCAGTATAATTATCAATTTCATTTTGAAGGCGCTTTTCGTTTTCTGCCGATGTGGAAATAACTGAATAAATTCTGATTGTTTTCAAAATACTGAGTATCAATGGTTTCACTGGTTGGTTCTCTACTTAGAGTATCTGGTACTTGCAAGTATTTTCCTGGAACATATTGCAAATCGAGATTATATCTTAAAAGTCGAAGTGTCAAACGTTGAATTCTTGGCGACATCTCATCTAACGGTTTCTTTAGTAGAGGTGTTTCAGAATCTCATGAGCCGCGAAATGCGCAAAAGGCAAAGTTTATTCTGAGTTATAAGTATGTTTTTGAAGACACTGGAGGCTGCCTTGCTGTAGACATAAACAACAGCTCGGGATAAATTGTAAACAATAAATATAATATTTTTTAAGAAGTGTAACTGAGTCAACAGGAGCGATTATGTCTCTGCGCATATGAAGGTCACAGCTCATGAGGTTTTAAAACACCTCTAGCCTTATTAGAGGACGATGATCTGTTTGAACAAGGAATTTTCTTCCCAGGAGCAGATTATGAAATCGCTCACAACCATATGCGATTGCCATGAGCTCCTTATCAATATGACTGTATCTTTGCTGCGTTGGAGTTAATGATACAGACGCATATTCAACAGGATGTCCATCATGTGTAATTAAGGCACCAAGGCCATATGGACTGGCATCCACAGATAAAGTCGTATCTTTGTTAGGATCAAAGTAACGTAATATAGGTGCAGTTGTCACAAGCCTTTTTAATCGATTAAATGATTTTTCCTCATTTTGAGACCATTGCCATTCGACACTGTTGGATAAAAGTTTTCTCAAACTAGCTGTTTCCTCGGATAAGTTAGGAATAAACTTCGCCAAGTATACGACCATGTCTAGAAAACGTTGAAGATCCTTCTTGTTTCGTGGAGATTTCATATTTAGTATAGACTCTGTCTTTTTATTATCTGGAGACACACCTTTGTGGCTTATCACATGACCCAAAAATTTCAACTGGGTTACAGCAAATTTTGATTTTTCCAGATTCAAAGTCAATCCAGTGTTTGAGATTCTTTCAAGGACGTTAAGAAAATGTTGATTGTGTTCGTGCAAAGAACGTCCAAAAACGAGAATATCGCCGAAATAAGCCACTACATCAGGAAAACCATCTAACGTTTCAAATACAAATCTTTGAAAGATTTCTGGTGCCGATGAAAGTCCATAAGGAAGTCGAAAGTATCGATAACGACCAAATGGCGTCGCTACAGTACATAATGAAGAGCTTTCATAGTCTAATGGTATTTGTGAAAACGCAGAAGAAGCATCAAGCAGAGTAAAATATTGAGCACCTGCTAATTTTGAAAACAGACTATCTTGCGTTGGAATTTGAAACAATTCCCGCCTAATATATGTATTTAATGCTCTAGGGTCCATAGATAACCGAATATCACCATTGGCCTTCGGCGCAATAACAATGGGATGCACCCAATCGGTCGGTTCTGTTACAGGCACAATTATTTTTTCCGCAACTAGTTCGTTAAGGTTTTCCTTGACTAAACTTTTTAAGGCCACTGGGATTTTTCTTGAAGAACAAACCCGTGGTATCGCTTCGTCTCTTAATCTAATTTTGTAAGTTTTAGAAATTTCTCCGATACCCGTAAACACATGTTTCATTTTTTTAATTATATCATCCACAGATTGTAAATGTTTTGGATACTCATTCACTTCTAGTACGCCACTGTCTTTTATAATTCCCAGCTCTTGCGCACCACTAAGCCCCAAAATCGAACTAGGCTCAACAGAACGCAAAATATGAAATAACATTTTTATATTTACAATCAAGAGTTATTTGACTAATAATGTCTATTTTGTGACCCGAATAAGAAGGAAGTTTCGATGAAGCTGGAGTCAGTTTATGTTTGTTGATCTTAAGTCTCTGGAAATCACGATAATTCAAAACATTTGCATGACTGCCTGTATCTACTTTCAATTTTAACGTACAACCGGCAACATCGACTTTTTCAAACTATTCAAACCAGTCAGCACAGAACAACTACTATAGAACTGAGACTGCAATGGTAGGAGGCAGAATTATCTTCTCAACGACAGAAGCGCGACCGGTGGTTGACGAGTCAACTATTGAACCAACTATTAAATAAAAATGCGGGAAATTTGAACTCATTTTAATTTTTAAATAAAGCGGAATTGAAGCGTTTACCACAAGAGTGACCTAACCAACAAATTTTAAATTGATGAATTGAAAAAACATTTTAATTAATTCATATTCCAATTTCTTGTGTGGCTGTTTAATACCAAACTTAATCAACAAATATAAAAAAAATGGAATGAGTTTTACCTTTGTTTTTCATTTCATTAATTTAAAATTTTTCAGATAGGCCACTCTTGTAGTCAACGCCTCAATTTATCTCAACCTCCTAAAAAAAATGTCTCAACATAATCAGGACTGATTTAAAAAAATCAAAATGTCAACCGATATCTACGTATTCAGTCTCTAATTTTTCACAGGAAATATTATAAACGAAAAATTCAAAAATAAGTTCAAATTTTTCGTTTTTAATCTCTATAGAAAATTTTGTAATAAACTTTACGCAGTGGATAAGCCACAGGCAACCAGATATCGATAGGGACTTTGTCTTTTTGAAAATTGACCCTCATTTTGTTTTTCAAGAAATTAAGACTATTTTGGAGTTTCGATATGTCCTCGACTTCATAGGCATAAATTCAGTAACACAATTTTGCATGTTTATATATATATATTAAATAATAATTTGAATGTTAAAAGGAAATAAAAAAAAGTATATGTATTATTAGTTATGTTAGAAAATAAACTTTATTATCATACATTATTGAAAATAACATGACTATTTCCGTAAAGATTTTTTTATCCTTTTTAAGTAGATGTTTCTGGCATGGAGCTTCATTGGGTCTACTTGATGTAGATTGGGCTTTGACTTCATAAATATAGCAAACTTTTCGTCTCTTCCTCTTAAAATTAAATTTACTCTTTTACACCAAAAATATATTACTAATTTAGTTATGACCTTTGCTACAATATGGCCCAAGTCATGTTCAGGACAATTCAAAACACTGAAATTTATTTCACATTCCATAATTTGACGAATCAAAGAGAAAATATTCATTCTATGACAAATTCTTGGCAATATATAGAAGATTCTACTTAAGGCTTGGTTGGTTACAAAGATTAAATAGGTTCCTGGCTTAATTAAAGATGAACTACTGTATGTCCTAGCTTCAACAAAATCCATGTCTCGGTGGCCATCAGAAAATTTCAAATTGTTACAGCAGACTTGACAATTTTTTACTATTTTTATACTTTTTTTGGCAACATAACCAGCCACATAATTAATTGTGCAGATTTCTATTCGCGTTTTTTTTGTTTTTGAGACACCATAAGATAGAACTGTTGCAACATTTGACGATGGATTATTAGCATTCTCTGTGGGCTGAACTGCAGTAACTTCATCTTTACTTAAGAAGGATCGGAGGTTGTCCAACACTTCACTTTGGTCCTCTTCACAATTTGCTCCAGGTGAATGTCGAGCCATCAAATTGCTTAGAAGAAGTGATTTAAATGAGGCTATAAAATGAGGAACAATGGGTTTTGTATTGGCACCACCATAACTTCTAATGCAGGCGAAGAAGTTTTCTATGCAGTCTTGGTTGAATGCTCGGGGCAGCACATATGAGAAATTTTTGTCTTTTAGCAATCTGTCTTTTAAATACATAAATCTTTTAACGGTTTGTTTTAAATGATATAGGGAAGGAACCAACACCAATTTCTTTTTTTTTGCATCGTAAAATTTCATTGTATCCACAATTTGTAATATGCGCCACCAATATTTTTCATGAGGTGAGTCGAGTGAGACACCACCTTTCATTGGCTTGCTGGTGGCCGCCTTCTTGCAATTCCCATTTAAACTATCAAAGAGTTCATCCATTATTAAAATAAAATCGGCTGTGTCACTGGCCTGTCGATCCAAACCCTGAATGCCTAAAAAATTAAAATATAAATTTAAAGATGTCAAATTTCTAATTGACAAACTTTACCCCATTTGCTTATGCGCTTCATTAGAGAACCTACTTGGTGGCTAAATACTTGAGTGCAAAGTCGCACCTTCATCTTATTCATTTTTTTCATATATATGTGGCTGTCCGTCAACTTACAGCATATTCTTGTATCATCTGAAGCATCAAGCACATAAAACTGGATTAGGTGGTCCCATTTGGCAATCTTCTTCACCTTATCTTGTTCGAAATGGAGGGGTTTTGTCAGTAAATTGTTCCTTATCCCCTTGAAAAGGTGAGGGACATCGTACAGAGGAACTATTTCAGCATCATTTATTTTGAAATATAATTTAAGAGCTTTTCCTTTTGGACAAATATCACCCGTGTCTTTTATCAAAGAGTTGATGGCTTTTGCGTTAGCTGTACCCTGGTCACAAATTGTCGCAACAACCTCAAAACCAACTTCTTGACAAGCAATTATCATCTCCTTTATCATTTTTTTCAGATCGTTTCCCGAAGTCGGTCCACTGCTAAATGTAAACCCGAGTGGCTGCTTCCATTGTTTATATACTCCTTTTAGCATGAAAACGTTTGCGTGATCTGCAATCTTCATCGACTGACTAGTACCAAACTCCTGCAGTCCTTCGATGCAGTCAAATTTGCTATTATAACTTAAATTTTGTTCTATAGCCATTTCATCGAAAATTAAGGCACAACACTTTTCTTTTTCGGACATTTTCATCACTCTCCGTTTTAGAGATTTAAATATGTGATCATTGATCCCAGCTCGAAATGTTATATTGTTGAGTAGTTCTGTAAGAGTCCTTGGAGATGGTAATGAAAAAATTTTGGACAAAAATCGGTAACCTTTTGGACTGTTCTTCAACAAAGTTAAAGCAAAAATTTTCTCTTCTAGAGTATATCGCCGCCCTCTAGGTTTAAGTTTTTGGTTTCTTACTTGCTGAATAATGAAATTATATGTAGCTTCATTCACATGTTCAAGTAAACTAATGAAACTGGAAGATTTTGCAACTTTTTCAGAATTATGCAATCTCAGTTTAAAGTTTGTTATTTTACTATTTAATTTTGCTGTTTTCCTCCCCCAATCAATAATTTTTCTGTAAAATTTCTTACATCTCGGTGTGAGATCTTTTTGTCGTGCAACCCCAACCTCTTGTAAGATGCCTCTCTTTTTGTTTAATTGGGGAAATGGGATGGGAGTAGAATTTTCCCTAGGTCCTGTTGGAGTTGATCGATCTAAAAAAATATATACATGGTATTATATATACAGCGATAATTTCTTTCTTTTTTTTATTTACACTAAAACGGTTGGTTTTATATGACATTTTAATACAAATTATATGTAATTATGATCAGGCAGCCTCACTATTTCAAGAGACAAAAATTGATTGTGAATCTTGACTTGAATCTGAACAACTTTTCTTGACAATTTTTTTCAATACAAAAACAAAATATATTTTTTCACAATTTTTCCATTTGTAATCATATTAGGCTTGTCAGTATGAGAAAAATAGATTAAAAAAAGTATTGTACCTGTGATATCTATTTCATCATGATTACTATCACCGATGAAGCTGCAGGAAGCTATAGCAGGGACCTCGAAATTTTCTTTGGATGTAATCTCCATGAGTAGGTTTTCATCTTTTTTCCTTCGATACTCACAATCGTCATTAGACTCCCCTATTTAAATGTACAAATATTACAAACATACTCAATCCAGGAAATCACTGTATCATCCCTATTTTCGAATACTACAGTCAAAATGAACGTTTTTATGCCTGATCTGGCAAACGAACTTTCATATTTCTAAATACTACAACTCAAAAAATTGTATGTACCAAAGTTAGTTAAATATCTCAAGAAATTAACCGACTTTAAATGTATTCGTTGTCATTCGTTCGAAAATAAGGGTAACTGGTATAGAAGTAAATAAGTACCTGTTATATCCACTTTTTCTTGTTCACTACTAATGACAGTGTGGAAAGGTTGTGGTGCTGGGACTCCTAACGATTCATTTACAATAACTTCTTCGCTGACATCTATAATATAAGGATGTTGTTACAAACTATTATTATTACGCTAATTGATTAGCCATTTTATTGTTAAATATGTCAAGCAATTAACTGACTTTAAATGTATTTGTTGTCACTGATTCGAAAATAAGGGTGACTGGTATAGAAGTAAATAAGTACCTGTTATATCCATTTTTTCTTGTTCACTACTAATGACTGTGTGGAAAGGTTGTGGAATCAGTGCTGGGACTCCTAACGATTCATTTACATTAACTTCTTCGCTGACATCTATAATATAAGGATGTTGTTACAAATTATTTTTATTATGCTAATTGATTAGCCATTTTATTGTCATTATGATCATTAATGTGGATATACTTGCCTGACAATCCTGATATACAAATTGTGGGAACTGCATCTTTTCTCAAGCCGCGCTTTGTACCTGGCACGATAAATTCTTCAGAAAAATGTTTGTCACACACATAATACGTCTTATAGATTTCCTGACGTGTTAAAACCTTGAATCGAGGGTGATTTACATTTTTAACCCATAACTCGAAAAGATTTGTGTCATAAATCGGAAATCGGTGGCGCTTGCTTGTCACATCTTTGCATTCTTTGACACAGCAAGGCCCTTTTGCTAGTGGGATGAATTCCATCTTATTAAAACATTTAAAACAACACAAATTCAACGCAAATATCAACAATAAAAACGTCCGCACTCGACCACCACAAAAACAAAACAAATAAAACTGTCAAAACTGACATTAATATCACAGAACAAATTCTGTGCTGACAGAAATTGACAATCGGCAAATATGTCACTCGTGGCGACATCCCTTGGTTGACGAACAATACACTCCAACATAGGCAACTGTAAAAATATGTTTCCAAGTCGGTCAACCCCAGTCTCAGTTCTATAGTAGTTGTTCTGTGCCAGTCAGTCTACTAACCGCGGCGGTGATCACATGCTCACTTTTACAAGTCAGATTTTGTTATAGTCCAAACAATATAATTTTCACAATCGTTCATATTGTCATGTTTATAAAGTTCATCATTTTCTGAATCGGATTCAGCGATTTCGTGAACATTTTGATAAACACAACATTTCCGATAATGTCTCTTTCTTTTACAACGACTACAATGTCTATTAAAGGCTGGACACTTACCCTTGACATGGTGTAATCCACAGTACGTACATAGGTTACCTGAAATTTGTCCTGTACTCCATTTACTGGTGCTAGCTACAGCATTCCCAGAGCTATAACTTTTTTATTCACTATACCGTACACCTGAATATCTCGCATTAATGTTTTTGTTTATATTTATAACTAACATCAGGGTTTACCGCGTTCACTGACACAATGTCCGTTTTAGAATCACGCGAAATTTCTTTCTGTTTAACCGAACTACTTTCCATAGCACGACAAATAAACACTGCGTTTTCCAGGGTTAAATCAGACTTCTGCAACATTTTTGCCTGAATTCGGGAGTCTTTAATACCCAAAACAATTCTATCAGTAATCATAAAATATTTTCCCTTAAATTCGCAGGTATTTGCTAGCTGTTTTAGAGCCATTAAAAATTCATCAAACGTCTCACCTACAAGCTGATCTCTCTTGAAAAATTTGAAATGCTCGTAAACAAGATTTTTGATTGGGTTCCAATACTCATCGAATTTTTGTAAAACTTGCTGTCCCCTTCTGAGTTATATTCAAAAGTGTTATAAATCTGCAACCCCTCATCGCCTAGTTGATTCAAAAGTATAGCCACTTTTATGTCATCAGGTTTTGCACTTTTTCCACTGGCAAGCAAGTACAAATTAAATTTTTGTTTCCACAGCTTCCAGTTGCTAGCTGCCTAGCTACATTACCTTTAAAATTCATTTCATTGGGTATTTTTAACTGTTCTGCCGTGTTTTGCTATTTATTATACCTAACCAACGTCAAAATAAGAACGTTTTAAGCATTTGAGGGAAAGTTCAATCGTATATAGCACGATACTCGTGTCTCGTACAAACTAAATAGTTATTTCCGCAAACTATCTAAGTAAACCGCACACTCACTCTTCACTAGGTACCCGGCTTTTTTAAACATAACCTCTGATCGCGTTTTTCACCAGCTGCCACCATGTAATGTTGTTTTTTGTTCTTGTAGTAACGTTCGGTAGAACTATGAACACTTTTCGATGAGAGGAAGACACCTAAGTGGTAGTTAATAATATTTATCAATTAAATATACAATTAGAGCATAATGGCCGCGTACACATGTCATAGAACATTAGAAGTAACTACTGCACGTGACAAGAGTCTAGAGAGACCGAAATGCGAAAGCTTCGAGCATGCGCATTACCTTGTAAATGTGTAATAAATTCGCGCAAGTGGAGAAATTGAAATATTTCCTGTTATTTTGTGGAAAAGAGGCGGGGGGGCACCCCCCGCACCCCCCATTTTTTTGTCTGCGACGCTAATACTGCCTGCGGCGCTAATAATTAATCAATTAGATATCAAAATAAAAACCTACTAACCTAACCCAAAGAAATCACACGAAAGAATGAAATTATTGTATAAAAAGAATAAAAACCTAAAGAAATCAGAAAAGAATTTGTAAAAAAAATATATTAATCGTTACAAGATTTAAAAAAAAATCGTGCGGGCATATGAATTTGAACCCGGGACCCCTCGCGCCATAAGCAAAAGCGTAACCTATGCGCTATCCATCTCGCTGGACGTAAACGCTAGAGCAAAGAAGAAATAGTCAAATTAATGATATCACGTGTGGGGCGTGTCGAAGCTTTCGCATTTCGGTCTCTCTAGACGCTTCTCTGCACACGGACGTCTCTAGCGGCGTTGCCAAACTTAACATAAATCCTTAGAACTAAATAATATAATAATACTTTCATACACAACAGTGGTGACATTAATATTTTTTCCCAAAATAGAACACCGCATTTCTCTCATACTTAAAACTTAAGGGAAGTTTATCTAAGAAAATAAATAGGTAGGTACGTTTTTATTAATATAACGACAATATTACACCTGTTTATATAGCCTCCTATTAATATTTTCTTGCTAGTCGTCTTTTTACAAGTGTAAATAAAACCTCACCATGTCACGACTATGAAGATTATATTTACTTATGACTTCTTTTTAAACTGCATTTTGCAAACGACACAACACCTCACCATTTTGTAGTATGCATATTGTTAATAAAATGTGCAAAACAACACTTTTCCAGCACAAAATCACTGTTAAAGATACACCTGTTAGCGTTAATGGAAGACACGTTAAACTGATAATATTGAGATTAAAAATCTATATTTCTAAGATTTAGCTCCCTAAAGAAAAAAATATGAGGAAAGTCTTTTAATAAAAACAAGTACCTACTGGTACTATTAGGCAAGAGCAAACTGTAAAATTTCTAGGTTTATATATATCAGACAACTGTTCGTGGTCAACACATATTGACAGTATTTGTAAACGTATTGCTCCAGTTTGCTATTGCATTAATCAGTTACGTGTTGTTGACAGGTCTGTTTTAATTATGAACTACCACGCACATTTTCATTCTTTTATCTCTTATGCAATAATTGCCTGGGGAGCCGCAAGTGACAGTATTAGAGTTTTTAAATTGCAAAAAAGAGCCGTAAGATTTATTACCGGATTAAATAAGCGTGATACATTATCTCTTGATCTTTTTTAATATTATTATGGCCGTAATCAATGTATATTTGTTAACAGTTTTTTCTTCCATTGTTTTTATACTCTGTGCGTGTTCGTAATTGTAACCTTATTTGGAGATATTTTATAAGTATTTATGTATAGCTTTACATACCGTTTTTTTTTAATGACATACTTTATTAGTGTATACATTTTTTATATTCTATTTATATTATATTTTATACTTATTCTGTATTCTATTATGTAATATTGACTTATCCTATGTCATATATTTGTGATCGACATAATTAATAAATTATTATTATTATTATTATTTTGTTTTTCTCAGGGTTGTCCTGGTATTGTCGAGGAATTGGCGTAGAGTTAACTCAAGCCATGCTTCCTTCATTGTGCATTGAGAAACTTCCTGACTAATGTGCATGTATTGATGATTACGGATTTTTGAAGGCTTATGTATAAATCTGGATGGAGTTGTAGAGTGGCAATACTTTGATGAAGTTTTTTTGGGATCACACCAGTTGCTGATATTATTATTATTATTATTATTATTTTTTTTTCGCGTTAGCGATACTGGACAGTTCTCCCGTGTCTCCGATATTCTCACGGGGGAAGCGCCAGCGAATTATCTACAACCACTCCCCACCTCCCGCAGGGTTAGTGGTTGTAAATTCCAGAATCGTGTGCCCTAAGTAGACGCAGGGACCCCAAGACGACTGCCTTTTGCATTTGGCCTGCCAACCATTCGGCTGATTTTTGGCAGGCCGGTATGGTCTTCAATGCTGAGAGCAGCGTAGGCTTCATACCTCCGAGTACACCGATTATGAGGACGACCATCTTGACCGAGTAGCCTGGGTACAGCACTTGGAGCTCGTACCGGAGATCACGGTATTTGGTCCGTTTTTCCTCCTCTTTCAAAGCGATGTTTGGCTCAGCGGGTGCCGAGAACTCGATCACAAACATCACCTTGTTTTGATGGTCGAGGAGGACTATGTCAGGCTTGTTGGCCTGAATTAGCCTGACTGTCGGAAACGAGTAGTTCCAATAAATTCGGCACCTCTCGTTTTCGACAACGGACTCAATATCTCCGGGGACGTAAGGCAGCACTGGTGTTTGGTCTATCCCGTACGAGTGCCGTAGATGATAGTACAGCACCCGTAACGCCGCGTTATGGCGTTGGATGTAGGCCGAAATCGCATATATCGGACATGCAGAAAGTAAATGCATGAGCGACTCCGGCGCCTGGTGGCAGGTCCTACAGCTTATATCAGGAACCTCTACACCCATTACGCGGCTTCGGTAGACCAACGTGTTAATTACACCATCTTGGCAGGCCACAATAAATCCCTCGGTCTCCGACTTTAGCCCGGCTGACCTTAAAAAGGCAAATGTCAGCCTAGTCGACAAACCCAGTGTTTCTACGTTCTTATAGTATACACCGTGCATGGGTTTATCGACGTGCTGTCTAAACAGAAGTTCCTGCTCGGCAGCTTTTATTTGGGCCTTCAGACGAGTTGGCTGTAGTTCAGTGACTGACTCTGGATCAGCACCGCGCCGGCCACCTCGCCTATCGTCGAATACGAGACCAAGTTCATCTGCGGCTCTTTTTGCTGCCTTAAACAATCCTGCACCCACCCCTGCGTTTTCGTGATCTCTCACTAATTGCAGGAGCGGGTCTGAGCTCCTAAGGACATTACATGCCATGCTCAGTGCCACTCTGCCATGCATACACTCCAACCCCAAGAGCCCTCTGCCCCCCCGATTTCGTGGGAGGTACACACGAGGGACGGACGATCTAGGATGAATGCTCCTATGGATATTCATCATCTTGCGGGTACCTCTGTCCAATTAGCGCAGCTCATCTACAGTCCATTTGACAACTCCAAAGGAGTAGAGCAGAACAGGAACGGCAAGCATATTAGTGGCAGATACCTTGTTTTTCCCCGAAAGTTCGGATGACCAAATCTTTCGGAGTAGGGTTCTGTACTTGCCGCGGAGAGATTCTTTCACTTGTTGCACATCCTGGGTGATGTTGCTCCACACCCAGGTATGTGTAGGTCTCTCCGGCATCCAGATGTCTCAGGATGCTTCCGTCTGCGAGTTGCGCGTCTTCAGCAAAGTCCCCGCATCGTCCTCTCTTGAGTTGAACGACCGCGCACTTGTCCAACCCGAACTCCATACCAATGGCCCGCGTGTACTGCTCGACCACCCTTAGAGCATTTTGGAGTTCATGCTCTCCGGAGGCATACAGTTTAAGGTCATCCATGTAGAATAGATGAGTGACCTTATGCCTCCGGTTGCTGGGTGGTCCACAGTGATACCCGCGAGTTTGGCGGAGCTCAACAGATAACGGTAGCAGTGAGATGCAAAAGAGGAGGGGACTCAGAGAGTCTCCTTGGAAAACTCCTCTTCGGAATGCCACCTGCTCTGTTGTAACCCGCTGTGCACCGGATGTTATGGTGAAGCGAGTTTTCCAGAGAGGTAGCAGTTGTTCTATGCATCTCACTAGTGGTTCTGCTACCGCAAGACACTTGAGCAAATGCAACAATAGTTCGTGCGATGTTGTGTCAAATGCCTTGCGATAGTCAATCCAGGCCATCGATAGATTCCGCTTGTACTGCACAGAATCCTGCGTAATACAGCGGTCTATCAGCAGGCTGTCTTTACAGCCCGCCATGCCCTTCTTGGCACCACGCTGCTCGTAAATCTGTTGGAAGACCGGATCGACCTGCCGTGACGTCCTAGCATACAAGATACGTGTAAATAACTTGTAACAGGAGTTCAGACAAGTGATCGGCCTATAATTCCTTGGGTCAGACAGATCTCCCTTTTTGGGGATTAGCACGGTACGTCCCTCGACAAACCAGTCAGGAATCTGCTGCCCCTCGTTCAACCACGTGTTGAAAACTCGGGCCAGACGACGGTGGGTGGAAGGAAATTTTTTCCACCACCAGTTGTTTATTCCGTCTGGGCCCGGAGCAGCGAAGTTCTTGGCCCCAACAAGAGCTTGTTGAACTTCCTCTGAACTGATTGCCGGGCACACCTCTTCTGGCTCTTCTAAGGTTCTGTGGCAAAGAACCTCGAAGTGTGCTATTGCTGGAGTGTTGCTATCGAACGGACGTGTCGTTTCGTCGATTCCCTTCCAGAAGCGTTCGACATCGGCTACAGCTGGCGGATTGTCGACAACACGCTGTGGCTCTTGAAATAGGCGGGAACGGTTCGTACGGAACAGTGTATTTTGCTCCATACTCCTTACCCGCCTTATTAGCGTTTTCTTGATAGCCATGAGCGCTCGAATCCGATCTAAACAGTGTTGCTTAATAGTAAGCATCACTGTTAGATTTAGTGTGTGGTGCTGGCGTCTTAGGCCGGCTGCTGTTCGCCGGACTTTAGGCGTGAATGCCTTGCCAGCTGTTACGCATTCCACTACACTCTGGATTCGAGAAGCGTGTTGTCTGGCCAACTGTATTTTGCCTTCGATCTTTTGTACACGCCGCTTGGCCTTCTCGATACCGCATGGGGCTCTGGTTGCCCTTTCGCGAGGGACGAGTTGGCTAGCAGCGTTGTACACGGCAGTGTTGATCTGCCAAATGTCGGCGTCTTCTGGTAGTTCCTCATCGATAACAGCGTCCATCCGTGCCAGGTCTTGTGGCTTTAGGGTAGCCCTGCTGTTAAGGCTAACCCTCGTCCTTAAGTCAACATCAGTGTACTCTATGGGATGTTCCTCGTCAGCTGCGATTTGACACGGTGGCAGTGTGGCTGGCACATGTCCCTGCTGACGAGGCGCCCTTACGTAGCCTGATCTGCGCAGGAAGGATACTTGATCTCTGAGCTGTTGTTCAGAGAAGGCGCGATGCTCTGGGTGCAGATCACACCAGATTTCGTGCAATCGCGCCATGTACCCCCTGCGCGCAGGTTCGCTGCTCTCATAGCAGGTCAGCAAGTCATCCCGGAGTTCCCTGGTCCACCTAAAGCGTCCATGTACATTGCGTATGTCGTTTAGATTGAGACCATCCGGTAAGGCCCCTCCAACTTGTCTCTGACCTCCATCCCATCCATTATTATTATTATTATTATTATTATTATTATTATTATTATTATTATTATTATTATTATTATTATTATTATTATTATTATTATTATTATTACGGCATTCGAACCGAAACGATCGTGTTCGAAACGTGACATTTATTTTCAAATAAAAGCCGTGAATAGATCGACTAGCCAATTAGGAACTTAGCGATGTTTATTTATTTGTTTATTTATTTACTTATTTAGCATACACTGCTCAACAGGTATAACCCATTTACAGAGCAGGACAGATATACGGGGTGCACAATAGTCCTGGAAGGGCTCGATTACAGCCGAACGGGACCTCGTATCAACTTCGGGTTTTCGACACTGTATTCAGCGAAATTTTTAGAACTTCTTGACATCTATTTCAGGACCGTGACGTCATTACGTTCGGAGGTGTGACATAAGTGTCAATTTTTTAAAATGAAACACCCGGTATATTTTTCCATATTTGTATACTTTAAGGAGTCCCGAATTCAACGATGTAACGTTTGTATGGATTCTGTTATGTAATGTGGTCTCAATAAGGGAAAATTAGAAATTATAATCGTAATTAACAGAGAACAGTGGATATCCAAACATCTGTATCCAAAAAAGACACTCTTTTTTTACCATTTTTTTTACAAAACTAAGACCCACGTAAACAAGTTTTTTTGTAGTCGTTTAATAAAAACACAGGTCATAGTTAAATTGTTCTCATTATTTTACTAGTTTATCTAAGTAAGTCGTGGTATAAACGTCACTGTGACATTACTTTTCTACTACTAATTTATGATTCTAAAAACGTGTCTTTAAAATGGCTCAACTGAACGACACTGAACGGATAACTTTACTCATGATGATTGGATTCGGAGAGAGGCGTCGATCCCTTCAGGAAGCAAGTGACCTCTTCAACGATACCTTTCCTGAGCGAAACCCGATTTCCAAGTCGACAGCATGTCGAATTTTGCACAATTTTCAACACACTGGAAATGTCAAGAATTTACCAAAAACTGGCCGCCCAAAAACAGCGACAAACGACGACAGAGCTTTAGATGTAATGTTAGCGATTCAGGAGGAGCCTAAAACGTCAATTCCGAAACTTTCATTAGAAACTGGTAACAGTGAAAGATCCATTCGAAGAATACTCAGGAGAAATAAAATACATCCCTACAAAGTCAGCTTACTTCAGGAACTTGCGGAAGATGACCCTGATCGTCGAATACAGTTTTGCCAACAAATTATGAATTTCTTAGACGAGACACCACAGTTTATAGATCGCATTTTGTTTTCCGATGAGGCTACATTTTGTTTAAACGGATTTGTCAATCGTCACAATTGTCGCTATTGGTCTGCTGAGAATCCACATTGGATGGAAGAAATGCACACACAACATCCACAAAAAATTAAATGTCTGGGCGGGTATAATTGGAACACATGTAATAGGGCCGTTTTTTCTAAATGGTAATTTAACTGCTGATACCTATTTAACTTTATTACGCGAAAGAGTTATACCCTCTGTAATTCAGATATTTCCCAACCGCGAAAATCCTCAGGTGATCGCAAATGACGTGTACTTCCAGCAAGACGGATCTCCGCCACACTGTGCCAGAATTGTAAGAGATTTTTTGGACACTGTCTTTTCCCGGAGATGGATAGGTAGAAGGGGTCATATCGAATGGCCAGCTAGGTCACCTGACCTAACCCTTCTTGATTTCTTTTTCTGGGGTCATTTGAAGTCTGTGGTGTATCGCACAAGACAATTCTAGCGGTTGCTGATAATATTACACCTCAGTCCCTCCAAAATGTTCAGCGGGCATTTGTGGACAGGCTAGCACATTGTCAGGCAGTGGAAGGATTCCAATTTGAACATTTAATAAAATAAAACTATTCTCTGTTAATTACGATTGTAATTTCTAATTTTCCCTTATTGAGACCACATTACATAACAGAATCCATACAAACGTTACATCGTTGAATTTGGGACTCCTTAAAGTATACAAATATGGAAAAATATACCGGGTGTTTCATTAAAAAAAAATGACACTTATGTCACACCTCCGAACGTAATGACGTCACGGTCCTGAAATACATGTCAAGATGTTCTAAAAATTTCGCTGAATACAGTGTCGAAAACCCGAAGTTGATACGTGGTCCCGTTCGGCTGTAATCGAGCCGTTCCTGGACTATTGCCCAACCCTGTATAAAAAGAAAATATTAAGTATATACAATATACATTAAAGAAATATAAAGTACTCCTAAAAATAACATAATATTATAACTAAAGAAAAACAAATATCAAAGACAAGAAATATAAAAATATACATTATAAGATAAGCATAATAATAAAACTATATAAAAACAGAAACCAAAGAAAAACAAAGAATCAATGGCTATAAAATTTTTTTATGGAATTAACAGTGCAGCTGAAAATATCAAATTTGTCACAATGTTTGTTGTAATTATGACACATTGAGAATAGAGGAGAAAATTTAAGTCTATTAGAGCGCGGAGTGTGAAGATAAAAAGTTGCATTATCCGAGTATTTAATGGGACTAAGATTGTAATTTATTTAAAAATTCTGGACAATCGATCTTGTTATGTATTAGATTATATAAAAATATTTGAGAGTAGCAAATCCCCCTGTTCTCAAGAGGGTCCATAGAGAATCTACTCAAGAGTTCTAGATGTGGAAAACCAATTGATGGGTATACTTCATCAGACTTGAACCATAGTAATTTTATAAATCGTCTTTGTACTCTTTCTATCCTATTAACATGAGTTACGTAATGAGGGTTCCAGATGAGTGACGCATATTCAAGTTTGGACCGGACAAAAGCAAAGTAAAGTAATTTTATAGTATTAGCATTGGTAAACTCTGCTTGATCTGAATAGAAATCCCAAAATCTTAAA
Organism: Stenurella melanura; assembly: GCA_963583905.1. Classification (NCBI taxonomy): domain Eukaryota; kingdom Metazoa; phylum Arthropoda; class Insecta; order Coleoptera; family Cerambycidae; genus Stenurella; species Stenurella melanura. The sequence goes on along the minus strand of OY757318.1, from coordinate 88,592,486 downwards.
AGATTCTGAACTTATGTTATTTATGTGTGGTACAAAGGAAAGCTCTTTATCAAAAATTACCCCAAGGTCCTTGAAAATCACGGGTCTTTGGAGTTCCACATTGTCTATGCTATAATTAAACGTGATGGGCATGAGTTTTGTTGTGTCGGGCATAACGTTGCATTTGGACACATTTAAGTTTAACTTATTTCGAACACACCAATTAGATACGTTGGAGAGGCTGTTTTGTAATAGATTGCAGTCCGCTATGGAACCAATAGTCCTAAAAAGTTTGAGATCATCCGCATAGAGCAAGTCGGTTTGAATAACTTCCACAATATCATTTATAGATATATTAAAAAGTAACGGTCCCAGAATTGATCCTAGCGGAATACCTGATGTTGTCACGTATTCGACAGACCGAAACCCACTATAAGCGGCATATTGTTTTCTACCTAAGAGATAGGATTGAAAAAAATGCAAGCAAGGATTGAAAGAAACCGAAGAAGGACATTTTTTGAAGTGATATAGCGTGATCAAGGGTGTCACATGCCTTAGAAAAATCTGTGTATATTACGTCAATTTGCAACCGTTGATCAATGACCTCAGAGATAGATTGAGTTATGCATATTAGATTAGAGGTGGTAGAGCGCCCTTTAACAAAACCATGCTGGTATACTGATAGCTGGCTTTTAATGCTGGGATATATGGTGTCATGCAATAAAATTTCAAAACCCTTGCAAAAATTACATATTATCGATATAGGCCTGAAATTGGCAATATTGTTTTTATCGCCTTTCTTACAAACTGGGCATACTTTTGAATATTTCGAAATATTTGGAAGCTGGCCATTGCGAATAAATAAATTAAAAAGTATGGAAAGTGGATATGAAAAAATAGCGGCACAATCTTTAATCAGAAAGGATAGGATATCATCCGGCCCAGCTGTTAATTTAGGTTTTAATTTTTTTTGAGCGTTAAATACTTCATTTTCACTGAAGCGATAGCGATAGTTGATGTGTTTGCTACTTGGTCGTTTATCGACTCGAAATTATCCGTGGATGGCAGGCAAGACTTACTAAAAAGATCTGCGAATGAGTTTATAATGTCAAAAGGATTATCAAAATGTTGATCGTTTAAAAACATATGAGTGGAAATATCAGTAGATTTCTTTTTACCATTAATATGAGACCAAAATGTCTGTGGTTCCTGTACAATATTATTTTCAAGTTATGAACTTAATTTGTGTAGGCTATATCGATATCAACATTAATTTTAGCCTTTAACCGCTTGAATTCTGCACATGCCACAAGGTCATTATGTTGTTTATAGTTATGCCACAATTTTGCTTTATATTTTACATTTTTTATTATATCCCCATTAAACCATGGAGGATATTTCCTTTTATATGAAGAGTTGAACTTTGGAACACACGTGTCGAATATTGCGTAAAGCCTATCATAGAAGGCCTTACAAGCAGGATAAATATGACTAAAGGAATCGACAAAAGTCCAGTCTTCATGATAGAGTGTGTCGTACAGTAAGTGAAAATTTGCTTTTCTGAAGTTATAGCGTCCATCTCCATTTTTACAACTGAAGTGCCTTAGACTGTGATTATTTCAACAACAAACAAAGCAATACACATTTTATATCTAGAGATAAGTTCTTTGATCGGAGAAGAGAACAAATATTGAATTTACGTCAACTTATCCAGTGAAGGTTTGATCTCTTTTGGTGTTTGTTTTCTGTTTCCAAGTGTACCAATCTGAGAACACCCAGAGATTTGATCTCTATTATTCGTCGACTGTATGAAGAAAATTCTGATTTGATGAAGATCGATAACACCAACTCCGACAAATGTAAAGTTGACAAACGAACAATGTAGACCCTTATGTTTAATCAAATTTACATTTTCGATTTGAAAAAAATACATTTTTACTTGCCTTTTCCGTATTATGCCATCGTCGTTATATTTCCGTCAATGCAACGTGTTAATAAAGAAATTATCGTTGGTGCCATTAAATTATTTACTTTCTGTATTTTAATTTAAAGAATAATTAATATTTTAATTATATTTTCACTGATTTTACTTTATTTCAAAGTCCATATATGCATCAATGTGATCATGCAAGTAATAATAAATTACTATTTGCTAGTGCGTTGAATTTAATCGTTTTTGGTTGAAGGCGATATCAGGCTTTCACTGTGTGGACGTGGAAAATTGAAATTGTCCATACAACCCTATTAATTAGTTCGCGTATGCACCTGATCCGATTTGTTTGTTGCAACCACGTTGCTCTAATATTTGATTTACTAAGTGCTCGCCGTTTAAAATTAGCACGATATTTCATTAGTTCTGGAAAATAATGTAAAAAATTAAATAATATTGGCATTCTGTGTGCCAAATATTACCAATGCAATTATAGGCGTAATTAAGAGTGGGTATGCCATGCCGTCTAAAAGTCAGAAATAAATTAGTCTAAAACGCCGCACCGTCCCCGACAGATTATAATTAGACCATTGCAATTACGAAATTTGTACAAGAAAAATAGAAGAAAACATATCAATCTAGGTTTGTATCGTTTTAATATTTTGAAAAAATGTGGTATGAATTAATAAGATTTGTTTTAATTAGCAGTAAATTGCGAGATTCAGAATCAAAATATGAGAAAAAGGACTCGCCACAAACCTTCACTCATGTTCTCTGTGTGTCGTACTATTTTTGTTTTTTCAAAAAACATAACACTTTTTGCAAAAACATGTATAGCACGGAACCGTGCAAACGCACATTTTGCAACAAATGTTACACTGATATGAGCTCCCTCTGGATTTATTGTAGTTTAAGCTCCGCCCTTCACCCAAAATTATTTTGTGAATGAGAAAATATAACGAGGAAACGAAATAAGAAATTAAACCAAACCATTTCTAATAACACGGGAATCCCAATAAAATACCAAATTCCATTAATTTACTATTATACTTAACAGGTACTCTACTCTTTGGTTATACTACAAGTACCGAATTATAACAATATTGTAACTAGTTATAGTCACCCATGCACTAACAATAATGTTTAATTGTATTTCAATTCTTTTTAAAATGGTGGTAAGTATGCTGGTATATTTGAAAACATTTATTGGGCAATACAATTGATATTAATTATTAAAGAAGTCTTCTTGTCGCAAACACGTGAATATAGAATTATAAGGGGCAATGTGATTTGCAATGAAAGGAGTTAGAAACACAAAAGTAAAGCGCACGTTTTTCCCATTTTCTCATCAAGTCACACGCATCAGTTTGTTGCATTAATAGACCAAGCGTCAGAGACGAAAACAGACCTAATTGCGTCAAATTGAGGTAGAAGGCCGCTAGATACCATGATTCTGAATAAGTACCTACAGCCAAGAGAATTTTGAAAAAACAGGATTTTTCGTAATAACTTTTATTTCTTGGAAAAATAGAAAGAAATGTTTGGGAAAAAAACTGTGGGCAGTAAAGTTATCTATCGATCTGTCAAAATAATGAAATCTAGGCTCAATATTTAAAAATGAACAGAGAAACCAACTTACTCCTTTAAACCCGAAAATATTTTCGGGAAAAAGGCGACTTTCGTGAAAATTTAACAAATCAGAGCTAAAAGTATTGTCCGCAAGGTGATGTGGACCGATTTTGAAAATATTTTCTTTTTGAGATCGCGCACCAATGTAGACGTTCTAAGACTCAAGTTGCAGGCTTTTATCTCTGCTTTCAAAATTTGTAGAGAAAACATTTTTGAATACAAATTTTAGCCGTCTTTTTTTACTTTGAAAATTTTACAAATTTTTGGAATCGCTCTGACATTCGTGTTTTTAAAAAATGCACTATCAAATTTCATTGAAACAAATAATTGAGGCTTTGGATTTTTAAAATCTGACCGGTAGAACCAGAGATATCCATATTTTTGAGAAATAACCTATTATGTCTAAAGTTATTAATGATGTTTTGATGCGGGGTTCAGTTTAAAACATCCAATAAACTTTTGCCTACTGTAAAAGCAAATTTAATTTAAGTTCTCCCCCATCCATATATTTTTTAAGAAAATATGAATAAGCATATAACACTAGTTCATTGGTCAAATCCCTTGATATGTGATTTTGTCGAGAACTACTACTTCTAGAAAGTAAAGTTTCAAATAAAAGGTTGCATGTATCCTTGATCTTTTTTTATTCTCGATATACTTGTTACTGACTTCGAAAAATTGGCATTTGCTTGCTACATTTACGTCTGCAAATTTCCGTTTATGATTGTAAAGAAATTCTTATTTTAGACTATATACTATCAAAACAGTACCTGAAAGGATTAACCACTTGTAGAAATTACACGAACTGCCGAGACTGCCTTGCCTGCGGCGCCTGCGTAACTCCAACCAGACGCACTTGCGGGGCTTTCAATTATATTACTGCCACTGCTATGGCTGCCGACAGCCGGCCTAAAATTCGGAGAACAAGTGCCAACGGTGGTTTACCCATTGATAGACAAGTAGTGAATTTCATAATGATCCGTTGAATAGTTTAATGATTATAAATAATTATTTATCAATGACTTTCTGCGAACCATTTCTCTTATTCGCGGCGTCTATTGGATGCATAACAATAATAATTAAAATTAGAAAACAATTATTTTTTTGTTTAACTTGCCATAATTCAAAAAACGAAAACATTAATGGGTCTCAATTTTACTATGTCATCACTACATATTTATTAACGAACTGTGGTAATATGAAGGTCAAACTTTAATAATTGTGAAAAATATGATTTTTTTCAAAAACCATATCGATGAAATGTGAGCATTTGCAGGGGTCAGTTAACGAACGGAAAACCGTTTAAGTCTATGCTGAGAAGAAATAAAGATGGAGACATATTTTTTATTTGAAACTTTTTTTCTAAGTTTAACAGTTTTTAAGAAAATCGCGTATAGACAAATTAGACCAATAAATAACTAACACTATACGCATAACACTTATTGGATAAAACAACTTGCGTGGTGTATATTTTTGATTTTAACAATGGTTGCTTATTTTTGTTTATTGGTAAACTACCATTATTTGAGGGAGACTACAAAAATAACTCAAGAAGTCCTGAGGAATCCCCTGAGGATCCAAGAGTTTAAATTTTGATTTGTTGAATGATGTGACAGCTAAAGCTTTACACATACGAAAACTAAACAACATTAAAATGTTAAGTTTTCTATTTAGTTATAAACAAGAATTAGTGCTATACCCCCAGTAGCAAACGAGACTGCAGCTACGGACACGTATTTCGGAGTTATTGCTCTTCATATATGGCACATGAGGTACGAAGGTACAAAATAAAGTACCTACAATGTACTGTGCTTTCCTACCTTTGTTGGTCTTGCTTTTCCTATAACAATATTATTTATGCTATGCTAACGCTGATGAGGAGCAATAACTCTGAAACGTGTGTCCGTAGCTGCAATCTTGCATACCACCAATTTTTGTTTATAATTTTTATCGGACCCCATCAACTCTTTCATTCTTTTTACTATAAGCAAACAATAAATAATTCACTTTTAAATAGTGTAACAAGGTTCTTACAATTTTTAAACGTATTTCTAACTTCAGTGATCATTTTCGTATTTCATTCGTACTCTTTTTTTATCTCTTCAGTTTTCATGTATAATCTCACTTTTCATTAGGAATTTTTGTTCTGTTTATTTAATTCTTGTCCTGTAATTGAATTTTCTAATCTGTTAATCAGAAATAACGACAACTCATACTCGGCTTATTGTAAAAATTATTCCTTATTTTGTTTTCTAAAATGTTAAGCAGCTTACGAGAACATCTTTCATGTTTGAGATGTTTGAAAAGCCGGAGATCATCTTAGGTTTCAAAAGGAATAATATCAGATAAGTATTCCGTGTACTCAACACGGCGTAACAGTATATTTTTTCGTTTTATTTTTGGAGTGGCCAGCTTTGTGTTGCTACCTACGTTTTATTTTTATATAACTGCTCTCTCTACTCTTCTTTCGGTATAATTGTAAGAGTAGCTGAAGAAGCAAAATCCTTAACGATGTTTTACTAAAGAAATATGAATAATTGCCTCTAGAGACTGTTAATAAAACAAACATGGCCATATATGCATTTTCTTATGATACTTATTAGACGAGTAAAATTGGGAAGCAAAGTCGCTTAGTTTCCGAGAAAAACAAAACTGGCGTAGAGCCAAACCAGACTTGGTGCGATTCTTTAACTAGGTGATCGTGTACATGAAACCACTTTTCACGACATTTTCTGATGGTCAGGAACTTTTTTATTTCGAAAAAACTGTAAAAAAATGGTTTTTCCATGAAACATGTTTTTTAACGTCCCCATCGTTATATCTTTAAAAATAACTGTGCTATGGAACTGATTTTTTTTTTAAATTGAAGTAGACACAATAACGCTTCTAACTATGTACAATGTGATTGTAAAATATATTTTTTTTAATTGTTAAAATAATAGCAAACTTAAAGTTGTTATGTTCGTGAATGTATTTTTCAGCAATCGAGAAAAAATTTTATTTATAAAAATATGTATATACGTGCTGTGAACAAATTGAAGCCAATACATGAAAAAAGTTTTTAGAATCATAATTTTTGATGTGCAGGTTATAGTATGTAGTCAGCGATTTTTTTAAAACGGGCTAAATCATATTCTTGCACGCTCGGCTCTCATTATACTGCTTACCGCCTGCGGACTACGGTTGTTGGATTCATGTGTACTAATCGGGCTTTTATTAGCAGCTCCAAAATAGGTACGAACCTAAGGTATAAACCTACCTTTTGTTGTTTTAAGGTAAAAAATATTTAAAAGTAGGTAAATATAAATCATTGTTATAAAGTAAGTACCTACCTAATAAGTAGGTTATTACACATTTTTGATTGAATTAAACCAAGACGCAGGAATAAAACAACTTTATTTTTTTGCAACTATTTTTCTATTGAAAAATAGTATTTAGTTACGTAGGCCCTGCGTTAACAGCATTCTAGTTCGTCAGTACATTCATCGAAACCTTTAAATAACAGTATTTCAAGTACGACATTTACACTCGTTACAACATTTTAGGCCTTCTTTAACACAATCATATTTTCGATTTTCACGATTTTTATCTGAACAATAAATACTTAATGAAAATATTGTCCAAACATCGTCACTTAAATTCCGTCCTGAACCATGTGCATTTATAAGTGTAGTTGGCATATTGCTTCTGTACGATATTCTAAGTTGATACATAAACCTGCAATAGTTAACTAAATATATTAGATAGGAAATCTATTATTTAAATATATATGTTTACCTTAAGAATGGGTGGTAAAAGGTGCCTTCAGTTAAAGGAAGGTCCGTTTGTTGTTGTTGCTAATTTGATCCTTAGGTCGTTTAATATCTGAATTTGTTTATTTTTGTTTTTGTACAGTACTAGAATCAATTTTGTAAAGATTTTTAAAGCTTCGTCTTTAGACAGCAATGGCAGTTCCGATAATTTTTGAAAAACAACAATATTCTTTAAAAACATTAAGCGCAGATTTTTTAAATATTTAAAAAAAAACATTAGTGGTGTCTCAACCAGTAAAACAATGAAGACAAGAACAAACTGTAGTTCATAAACTTTGCACTACCTTCTATATTTACAAAAATTGTCTGCTAGTGCCGTGTCCAAGTTGCATAAATAAATTAGATCCATTTAAGTCAGAGTCCGAAAAAAGGGGAGTAAGTAAAATTAATACATCTAAATCAACTGATTTCACCAATGTTTGTTTGCTAAATTTAGTTTCATACATTGCATGCAAAATCATCCTGGTATCTTCCTGTTTGCTAAATAGATTTTTGGTCATTTCTGAATGACGCTTATGTAGTGAAACTACTTTTTCTGTTAATTTAATTCCTTCATCTATTATTAATATTTCGTATTCGATTAAGTACTGTGCAGCATCTGTTGCAAATCGGCGCGGCGCGGCGGCACTGTATGATTGCAAAAAACGTTCATGTTTTCAAAACTTGTCTACCTATACGACAGTCTATATGATATTTTAATTAAATTTCGTCATTTAAAATATTATCTTTTCTGACACAATATTTCCGCGATGTCGTCTTTTTTCAGTACTAGATATTAGTGACAACAAACCTAGGTGTTGGTACCACAGATTTGTCATCATCCCGCGCAATTTTTTTACAAATAATGCACTCCATTATTTTAGAAAACTAAATTGCGAATATTCTACAGCGTTGCATTTATTTAAAACTATTTATACGTATACTCTAAATCCTGCAAACTACTAATATACGATTCAAATGTATTGACCCCTCATTTTAACCGCGAAATCTCAAAAATAGCGGACCAGAGAAAATTTGAGAAAATATGTGTTAATTATGTGTCTATTGTAAATTATTCAGTGAAGTTTGAATAATGTACATTGGACGGTTTTGAGGTTCTGCTAAGTTATATTGAAAAATGCCCTACTTTTTAAGGAAGTTTTGACCATACCAGTTTTAAATTCATTATATCTTGAAAAATACCTATGCCTAAGAAATTCTTTCATCATTTTTTATTCTAAAATTTGGCAGCTATTGTCAAAAACGTGACTTCATGTTTATTCGGCTATTTATCAAGGTATTTAAAAGATTTTTAATAAAATAGTTAATCATATAAAATGTAAGGATTTTCAGAAAAAAGAATTGGTATATATCAAATATTAATTTAGTTATCAAGTGCAATAGATAATATTATAGCCCGCGTTCTGCAATATTGCAGAACGCGGGCTATAATATTATCTATTGCACTTGATAACTAAATTAATATTTGATATATACCAATTCTTTTTTCTGAAAATGCTTACATTTTATATAATTAACAATTTTATCAAAATTTACCTTGATAAATAACCGAATAAACACGTCACGTTTTTTAGAATAACTGCAAAATTTTAGAATAAAAAATTATGAAAAAATTTCCTCGTACAGAAAAAAACCATGCCTTATCGGCATCTAAAATATTATCTATATAGCAGGCATATTTTCTTAAAAAGTAGGACATTTTTCAATATAACTTAGCAGCACTTCAAAACTGTCCAATGTACATTATTCAAATTTCAGTGAATGATTTACAATAGACACATAATTTTTTCAATTTTTATCGTTCCTCCGTTTTTGAGATATTCGCGGTTAAGGTGAGGGGTCAATAGATTTGAATAGTCTATATTAGTTAGACGCATCTTATCCTACCTTCCATACGCGGTGTACGTACCTAGATTGTGAGCCGCAATAATACATATGACTAATTTTTAAAAAATCGCTGTTGCCAAACGATACACATTGCGAAAAAAATAATTACATCAAAAACTTTTCTAATGTTTGGGCTACATTTACTTCACTGTATGTGTATAAAAATTTTCAAAAATAAAAAAATTTATCGATTGGTGAAAATTGTAATACGTAAAATTCAAATATCTGGTTTTCCTAATTTTTAAGGAAATGAAATTGCGAACTGTGTAAAAACCATTAGTACAGTTAAAAGCGCTATTGTGTGTACTTTAATTTAAAAAAAAAACAACATCGATAGCAACATTAGTTTTGAAGATATGACGGTAGAAACAAAAAAAAACACATTTTATTTAAAATACAATTTTTTCCCTTTTTTTTATTTAAAAAGGTCCAGACCACGAAAAAATGTCGTGAAATACGATTTCATATGCCCAGTGACATGCTTAACAAAACCTACCATGTTTGACCTGGTTCTACGCCAGAAAAAAAAACGACACGATAGTCTCGAATTCGCTCCTCTATATATTATTTCATTAATCAGGTTTATTATCACTGAGAAAAAAAGAAAAATATCTGTTTACGTTAATTTTTGAGGTAAGAAATAAACATGAGAACAATATGCATATAGTTCTTCTCATGTGTATAATGGGTTAAAAGAATTGCAAAGAAAGCCTAAACTTCGCTCTCGCTCTGAATTAGGGGCCATATTATTGTTTAAAAATAATAATTACATTGTACGTTATCTCTATAGCGTAAAATACCCGATGAATTCTATGTTACATTTCTACTGCAAGCCATTTTCAATAGTATTGCGCAGGTCGCCCCCATCTCGCGTATCATACAGTGTGATATATGGTCTTGTGTACAAACAGGCACATGCGAGCGCAGTACAGAATCGGCATCGTTTCTTATTATACGTAGTGGTTCATACACATCTGTGATTTATTTACTGTGTTTATAATTTAATTAGCATGTTTAGACCATGTGAAAATCCCCAACCACTCACGTAAGTAGAGGATATATTGAAAATGTAGAGACATAAATATTGCACGTTCTAAGCAACCAAGAAGAAAATATATATGCGAAAGAGCGCAATAAATCGTACTAACTGTTTATAAAAATATAGCAGCAAGTGAAAAAGAACGAGGAGCAAAAGAAAAAAATTGATAACTTGGAGGAAGTATCGATATCGACCAATGAGAATTTATTGGGCCGGGGGGCCAGCAAAAGAAAAATACGGCGAGACAAGGAAGTATCAAAGGAGGTAGATCCTTCAATATCCAAAGGTATAGGGGACGTAGTTTACAATAAATACTAAAAAATTAAATACGGACACTAGAAACAATATACAACGAATTGCGAGTAAATGATAGAATTACTATTAGCCAGGCAACATTAGTAAGGTGGATTTGAATTAGGATTTAAATTTAAAATGATAAATAAGCGAGTCAGCATCATGGAAACTAAAAGAATTGTGAAATAGCGTATGGATTACTTGAGCAATATTACAACATATAGAGAAGAAATCTGAAATATTTATTATTTAGACGGGACCTGGTATGACACCTATGACACTCCTAAAAAAGGATGGACGGATGGGCTCAAAAAGTGCATGGTAAATAGTGTTTCTGTCCCGGGAATCCCGGGACGGGATTTCCCGGGAATTATGTCACTTTTTATCGTTCCCGTTCCCGGGAAATAACAGTCGGGATTTCCCGGACCCGTGGAAATAAAAATAAGTTTTAAAAATATTAAATTTGGTGCTCCGAAATTTTAGAGAGCGTTCGCGTCGGACGGCATTTATGTTTTATTTGGTTATTGTATTATTTCCTGTAGGTAGTGTTGTTGTGTCTTTTTAATTATAAATAAAACAAAACAAAACTGACGGATTTATTTTCTGACCAAAGAAAGAAAAGAAAAAAAACATTTAAAAAAATCGGTAAAGGTGTTTACACAGAACTTCCCTCGTTATTTGTGCATGACGGTCACTCTAAAAAATTATTAATTATGAAATGACATTGGGAATAATAATCGGAATATAGTTATTGCTATTATTACAAAGAAAACCTGATAACTTTTGGTCAAAAAAATATACAGAGTGCTCACCCAGCAGCAAAAGTTCAATACTAAATAACAAGTGCCAAATATGGAAGGCTTGCGCAAATACCTTTACAAATATCCAACACGACTGAATTATTTCTTGAGATGACCACCCTGTACATTTTTCAATAAGAGTATAATAGGTGCATATGCCAGATATTATTGCCAGCTGTCACATTTTCAATCCCACATTTACGTAATGGAGTGGAAATATAGTGGTGGTTAAAAATAAATTCATTTTTAAAAAAATTTTCAAAAATGTTGGTGAAAAAATGTTCAACATTTTTTTTCTGAAATGTCATGAAACGTGAAACTTTTAAATTAGAGCAAAAAAAAATTTCCCAATCGATTCTAGTGTTAAATTTTTTTCCAAAATTGTAAAAAAAAATTGTTTCCGAAATAGGTTTGGAATGTCATGAAACGTGATAATTTTAAATTTGAGCAAATAAAATGTTTCGTCTATTCTATAGTAATGAAATGGATTAAAAATGTTTAAAAAAATTTTTAAAAATTGTTCAAAAACATTTTTAAATTTCTTTGAATAGTTTTAGAATGCCATGGAAACGTGGAAATTTTAAATCTGAACAAAGAAAAAAAATTTCCATCTATTTTAGTGTTACAATTTAAAAAAAAATGGTAAAATAATTTTCTAATATTTTTAAAAATAGATTTAGAACGCTATGAAAAATAAAAAATTTTAATTTGAAAAAAGAAAAAAAAAATTCCATCTATTTTAGTGGATAAATATTTTTCAAAAATGATTTAAAAAAATTCAATTTTTTTTTTTTTAGTTTTAGAATTTCATGAAACGTGGAAATTTTAAATGTAAACAAAGGAAAAAAAAATTTTCATCTGTTTTAGTGGTAAAAAATTTTTCAAAAATGTTGGTGAAAAAAATTTTCAAATTTTTTTTTTTTTCAGAAATAGGTTTAGCGTGTCATGAAACGTGGAAATTTTAAATTTGATAAAAAAAAAATTTTTCATTATTTTTTCCCTTGGGACGGTCCACCCTGTATATTTTCCAGTGAAAGTTTAACCATTTCTTCACTGACAGTAGCGTCAACTACCTACCAAATTTGACTGCTCTCCGTCAAGTAGTTTTTTAGTTAATGCACCAACAGACAGACTGACGAAATTGAAAAACCTATATTTTCGTAATCTACGTATTCTGAAACGTCAAAATCCGAAAAAATCTCGGAGGGTGATTTTTTCTCGAATACAATACTTCCCTTCGGTATGCGAGGGAAGTAAAATGAATATTTGGATGATGTGACATTTTGAAACAAAAAATTTGTGTTTTTCAAGAAATGTTTGAAAAATTTAGTATTTCCCGGGAATCCCGGGATGATTCCCGGGAACGACAAATTTTATTTCCCGATTCCCGGGAATGAAAAAATGTCGGGAAATCAGAAACCCTAATGGTAAACTTGCCTCCGAATAAAGGAAGTCGATTAATAATTGCGTGTTTAGTAAAATAAATGTTATTTAGTCAAAGGCTCTGTTTAGTGTTAATGAACTTAAAAGTAGTTTTTTTCTTCCTTCTTCAATTCTTTGGAACTTCCTGCCACATGTATTTTTACTTTTAAGCGGTGCTCGGGGAATCTACAATATATCACAATTAACCAGTATGTTACTGGTAAATAACCTCTACGCCTGTGACTTTTACGTCAAAATATTAGTTAGAGGTTGCTTTTTTTGAATAAATAACACAAATAAGTATAATAACTTGAAATAAAATATTTCGCCGCCGTTTCGGAAATCTAATCTGTTTCCTTTTTCAAGGCTTTTTTGAAAAATATTTTTGCTGTGTATGAAAAATACACAGCTTTAAGAATGTTTGTTATATTCAATATCCATAGATACTTACTATTTACATACAACTATTGATATATTTAACAGTTTTTTTTAGTTTTTATATAATGTTAAATTTGTGAAGTTCTTCTTTTAACATTGGCAACCAAGTTGTACAGGCATCTACGGACCAATTCGACACGCATCTCTCCTTGTTCAATAATATTATCGCGTAGCCATTAATTTTTCTCTTTTTGCTATCTGCCCCTTTTGTTAAAATTTTTGTCGAGTCCCAGTTTATTCTATGCTCCGTTCTCCCAAGCGTGTTCGCAGATCTTGGACCTCTGAATTTAATTTTTTCTGATATAATTTTGATGTTCGCCCAATCTTACACTAAATGGTCTGGATCATTCACCCACGTAATGTTTGTTGCACTCACACGGAATACTATAAATGCAGTTTTTTGAATTTTGCTCGTGGTTCTTCGGTTTCGTCTCTGTCAGAATAGATTTTAAAGTGCTGTTTGTTTGACAAACCGTCCTAATATCAAATCTATCACAGATGAGGCGCAAATTTTCGGATAATCCGCATACATAAGGAATTGACGCTGTGTAACGTTTTTCAGGTTTTTGTCGTACCAGATTATCATTTTCAATATTTATGAAGGTTTTATCGACAAAACCCCCAGGTATTGATTATTTATAAGAACTTCTTTTATAAACCGCTTCGCATTGTTTAGTATTTCATCATTAGAAGAAATGATTTTGGTCCTATCATACAAACATTTTACATCACCCCTCTTAACGTGCATCGACTGATTTGAGTTGAAATTTAAATATCTGTTGGTATGTGTTGGTTTTCTATAAACACTTGTTTCAATTCTACCATTTACTCTTTTAAGATGTTTTAAACATCTAAAAATGGTAATTCATGTCTAGTTTCCTTTTCTAAAGTAAATTTAATAGAAGGTTCTTTATTATTTAAATGTTCCAAAAAAATTATCTAGTGACTCAATACCGTGAGGCCAGATTGCAAAGATATCATCTACGTATCTCCATCAGATAACCGGGTTGTATGCACAATTTGGAACATGTCTAATCTCAAAATCCTCCATTAATATTTTGCTTAAAATCGGTGACAATGGAGAACCCATTGCCATACCGAAATCCTGCTGATAGAAATCATTTTCCAATTGATAATAAGTTGTTTTTATACACATAGTTAAAAGTTCCATTATGGTATTTACACTCAATTTAGTTCTAGCTTCCAAATTATTTTCGTTTAACAATTTGTCTTTGATTATTTTTAAAGTTTTGTCTACCGGGATGTTAGTGAACAGACTAACTATGTCAAAACTAACCATCAGATGTGCATTATGAATATTGTTTTCATAAACTTTTTCGATAAGATGTTTACTATTTTTTATATACAAGTCAGTATTTCCAGATAACGGATTAACAATTTTAAGCAAGAATTTTGCCAAATTGTGGCATGGCGAATTAATGGAACTAACAATTGGTCTTAATGTTTATGTATTTTTAGTAATCCGTGAAAATGAGAATTTTTAACAAAAGAGGCAGATAGCAAAAAAATAAAAATTAAAGAATCCGCGATAATATTATTGAATGAGGATAGATGCGTGTCGAATTGTTCCGTAGATGTCTGTACAACTTGGTTGCCAATGTTAAAAGAAGAACTTCACAAACTTAACATTGTATAAAAACTAAAAAAAACTGCTAACTATATCAACAGTTCTATGTAAATAGTAAGTGTCTAGGATATTGAATATAACAAACATTCTTAGAGCTGTGTATTTATCATACACAGCAAAAAAAAAATTTAAAAAAGCCTTGAAAAAGGAAACAGATTAGATTTCCGAAACATCGGCGAAATATTTAATTTCAAGTTTTTATACTTATTTGTGTTATTTATTTAAAAAAAGCAACCTCTAACTGATCCTTTAACGTAAAAGTCACAAGCGGAGAGGTTATTTACCACTAACATACTGGTTACTTGTGATATTTTGTAGATTCCCTAAGCACCGCTTAAAAAGAAAAAATGCATGTGGCAGGAAGTACCAAAGAATTGAAGAAGAAGACAAAAAATTAAGATAATGCCACAAATAACATTTATACAATGTTCTGTTTAGTGTTAGTGAACACAAAAGTAGTTTAGTGAAAAGCGATGTTTAGTGAATAGTTTTTATTTCATTGCAAAATCAATCGTATCGTTATTTGGTAAGAATTCTTCTTAGTTTATTTTGTTAAAATTCAAATTTTTTATTATTTTACTTTTCTTATCGAACGCTTTATTTATTTATTGTCACTAATTTATAATATTGAGAATTAACTAAGTATTAAGTTTAGTAACAAGAAATATTTACGTCTACAGTATTGAATTAATCATTATTTCTTTTAACACTTCTCTATTTGATATAAATAACTACTTATTAAAGCAACAAGTATAATTGAAAGTTAATCCCTCCTCGACACTTGCCTAACTAGCCGGATCGCCGGTATTTTTATGTTTTTCGCCACGTCTTTTCAACTCATTATAAAGATGAGAAGAACTACACCTTGAATTAACAATATGTTGTGTTAAGTAAGCAAAACACAATGATTAAATCAGTGGATTCTCTATTCAGTGGTTTATTTGTTGTTACGCCTTAACATACCCTGACCGATGAGCTCCAGATCATCCCAGATGAGCAGTTCGCCTACCGAACAGAACATTCCACCGAGCTCCAAGTACTCCGTCTAACGGAGTACATCACGGAGGGTTTCAACCACCGTCAAGTCACAGGAGCGATCTTCTTAGATGTAGCCAAGGCCTTCGACAGGGTTTGGCATGACGGTCTCCTGGCGAAGATGTTGTCGATGGGTTACCCTGTCGGTATAGTCAAGCTTGTGAGATCCTACCTTCATCGGAGGCAACTCCGTGTGAAGATTGCCGACAAGCTGTCAAACCACAGGCCCATGGAAGCAGGTGTACCGCAGGGATCGGTACTCTCTCCCCACCTGTTCACCATCTACACCTCCGACATGCCAAGAACCGCAAGGACCTCTTTGGCGCTCTACGCAGATGACACGGCCATAATCGTAAGATCATGGAGTGCAAGACTTGCCACCCGCAACCTCCAGGAAGCAGCATCCCTTCTGGAAGAGTGGTGCAACAAGTGGAAAGTCAAAATCAACGCGGAGAAGAGCAAAGCCATCCTCTTCAAGAGAGTCAGGAAGCAATCTCCCACAGGACACGCCTCCTTGAACGGCGAGAACATTCAATGGCACGATACCGTCAAGTACCTTGGCGTTATCATGGATCGAAGCCTGACGTGGAGACAGAACACGAAGCGATAATACAGAAAGCGAGGACGAGGAGAACTCTACTTTACCCTATGATAGGTAGACAGAGCCAACTCAACCTGAGGAACAAGCTCACGCTTATCAGGACCCTCATTGCACCTATTCTGACCTACGCCTCCGTTGCCTGGGGATACCAAGCAGCCACCCATCTGAAGAGGATACAAGCCGTGGAAAACGTCGCACTTCGGTGCGCCGTGGATGCACCATGGTTTGTCAGAAACGCCGACATCTTCAGAGATCTGGAATACACCCCAGTAACTGAAGTCATCCGGGACAGAGCGAAGAACCTATACGCCCGTGCAGCAGAGCATGGGAATCCGCTAGTCAGACAGGCGACTGACTATGACCCCAACGACGCTCCGAGGCACAAGAGGCCGAAGCTCCAGATCCTGGAAAATGGGTAAGTATAACTAACCCTTTATCTATTTCAGCCCGATCTGCAAGCCACACTGCAAGGAGACAATGACCAAAAACATCCAATTGCCATATCGCGGGGGTACCAAGCAAACAACCAGCTCGGTACCCTTACCCTAGCCCGTGCCGGCCTCTGACTCTAAGGAAGCGTCTCTGGCCGAACACAATCCTGAACTACGCAGTTCACACTTCCTTCCGACGAAATCGGAGCACATGATGCCAATTGGCACCCTGGGCTTCCGACTAGTCAACACCCCCCAAATCCCTTTCAAACTCCGAGAGGGCTCGGTAACAGCCGTTCCCTCTCACGACAGACGAAAGATGCTCCCGGGAGCCTATACATGCCAGCGAAGAGAGAAGACCAAGACAGAAGAGCGCCAGAAGAAACGACCCAGCTGGCAGGGTCCAACAGCCAGGACCAGGGGAGGTTTGCTAACATCGCCAATACCGTCCGCATTTGCAGGGGGGGATAGGCGAAAAAGCAGGCCCACCCCTTACGAGGCCGGTCCAGGTCTACAGCGATGATTGGGGCGAAGAGCTCAAGCTCGACCCCTAATCATCCGAGACCGTCATCATTAGTCAAGAATATTGGCGCCTTAACATTTGTTGACAGACCGTTGTTTTCATGATATAATTTCTATTGTTGTTGCAATCGAAAGGAAAAAATGATCTAATTTGTAATATGTAATAACATTTGTAAACTTTTTTAGGTGTCATCTCTAGTTTTTGTTGTGAGAAATTTGTAAGTATCATTAAACAGCATTGTTTTATATTGAAATCGTCAGTGTTATACAAACTGTGGTAAAATTTCGGGAATTATTGAACCTAGAGACTTAATTGTTCTTGTCTTTCTAAAAAGAGTACATTGGCCAATCTATACAATAAAAATATCACAAAAACAGAAATTAATTAATCAAGCTTAATAATAACTTTTGAAAATTATATGAAAAAGATATAACAAAAATAGATAATAAATTAAACCAGACATTATAAAACTTTCCAAAG